>OZ057405.1:7258786-7506059 GCA_964056735.1 Allodiplogaster pararmata
ACTTCCACTTATCATGAATAAATAACTTCCACTTATCATGAATAAATAACTTCCACTTATCATGAATAAATAACTTCCACTTATCATGAATAAATAACTTCCACTTATCATGAATATATAACTTCCACTTATCATGAATAAATAACTTCCACTTATCATGAATAAATAACTTCCACTTATCATGAATAAATAACTTCCACTTATCATGAATAAATAACTTCCACTTATCATGAATAAATAACTTCCACTTATCATGAATAAATAACTTTCCACTTATCATGAATAAATAACTTCCACTTATCATGAATAAATAACTTCCACTTATCATGAATAAATAACTTCCACTTATCATGAATAAATAACTTCCACTTATCATGAATAAATAACTAAAAACTATAATTGGATGGTCATTCCAAGGTCAATTTTACTATTCATCAAAACCACCGTTTTCATGAATGAAATTATTCGAAGTTTTCGATTATTTTGCATCGCAATGTTTTACTCCTCTCTCGACTCTATTTACCCTTCTACCTAGTTGTGCTACGAAGTTGATTAGTTTTGCAGTCAGTTAGAACATGACTCTTGACTATATCATTTTTTTTTTAAATTGAAATTTTTAAATTTAAAAAATGAAATTTTTTCTTTCATTGTTTTCAAATAGTTTGACGGCCTTCTCAGGACATAACTCCCTACTCCAAGGAACGTCTTCACATTCTCATTAGTTTCTCTGTACTTTATCGGCGAGCTGTCGTAATTTGAAAAGGAAAAAAATTAATTTATTTGTTTATTAATTCATATACATACATATACGCACATTCCTAGGCATTCGTAATTCTGAAGCTTCCAAATGGCTGATAGAGGATGTTAGGCAGTTTCGAACTGCCCCCCTTTCTCCCACGAGCTTTCTCCCACCTCCCAATGGCGGCTCCCGGCTGCTCGTCCTTTTCTGCGAGCAGTAAGCCAGTGGACCTCGCAAAGCCCATCGCTGAGCCGACTCTTTCATCTAAGAAAATTTCTTTCATCTCGAAAAATTGGCTCCTAATATGGATGCAATTCGTTAAGTACAGCTACTTTTTGTGGAGAAAATGCTCTTATTCCACAATGAACAGAGTCGTCCCAATTCTACTGCTGACCATATTTTGCGTACCAGCCGTTTACAGGTTAGAATTATACTTCTTACTTTTCAATTAAAAACAAAAAACTTTTAGTAGTGGAGTTATACTTTGAAATTATGATTATATTTTTGAACAAGAGTAAGTATAGAAACCATTGACTGAGGATATTAGAAGTAGAGTGAAGAGGTTAAGAAAATTGTAAAGTCACAGACCCTAAGAAATGCAAATGAATGTTTTTTTGAAAGTTAGAATGCACTGATATCTATTACATTTGCAGACAACATTGGCCCAATAATTATAGTTTCTTTTCAATAGTTCCCTCATTTACTAAATAAGTTAGTACTATTCCTTCTTTTTTCATTTCTTAAAAATGAACGGTGTCGCAAGATCTACACGTCAAAAATATACATTCAACTTCACGTCATTGTCTGAGTCATATGTGCTTTTTGTTTAAGATGACAAATGATTGAACTCGATAGTTCAATCATTTGTCCTCTTAACCAGGCGTGCCTTCAAGCCTTCAAACTATGCTTTTGTTTCGAGTTCATTTTTTTGACGAGGAGAAATCCAGTTTTGACGAAGTCATTTCTTTTTTTTCAGCCTCAACATCATCGAGAGGAACGAGTTGAGTCGCAAATTTAAGTACTATTTCCGCTCGGTTCGCCCAGTGGCTCCCGAGAACATTCTGAGTAATCAGGTGAGCAAAAAATCAATTTAATCAGTCACTTGATCATAAACAGCAAGATAGACTTAAAGTTTTTAAACAATACATTACATTATTATTATTATTATTATTATTATTATTATTATTATTATTATTATTATTATTATTATTATTATTATTATTATTATTATTATTATTATTATTATTATTATTATTATTATTATTATTCTTATTATTATTATTATTATTTATATTATTATTATTATTATTATTATTATTATTATTATTATTATTATTATTATTATTATTATTATTATTATTATTATTATTATTATTATTATTATTATTATTATTATTATTATTATTATTATTATTGTTATTATTATTATTATTATTACTACAGAGAACGAAAACAATCAAACCACTTAAGCTCACACAATTCTGTTCTAAACTCAGTCTCAAAAGTTACATGCAATTCTTCACCTAGTATTCTTTGGTTTAAAAAAATTAATTTTTATTGATTCGTTTATGTGTATATATAATATAACTTGAAAGATGCGCCCTGTTCAGAATGGCAGTTTCTTTGCCATTACAACCGGCATAAATATTGTGGAATCTATTCCGGTGCCCCCAGTTGGTTTTTTTCAAGTTTTTACACAATAACCTTTAACTACACATGGTAACGGGGCTCGAGCTCCAGGTTATGGATATGAGAAATAGCAAGCAGGGTTCGATTCCACCCAGTGGACTAGCAATTAGTTTTTGAAAGTTATATAAATAAATATACATATATACATTTATTTGAAGCATTTATGTGATAGTTCCGAAGAAGCTTGGCTTCCTTAAATTATTATTATTACATCCAAATAGTAGAAACAATGAAGAATTCTACAGTGGATACTTTGCCTTAGCGAAAATTTTCCATTATTTAGCTCAATGCGCTTTATGTTTGAAAACAATTTCAGTTTTTCTTTTCAATCGTTCTCCTAGTTGTTTGAAGAAAATAAACTCAACTGATTGTGAGCCCGTCTGATTTTTTAAAAGCATATGTCATTTCATTCATTTTTTTAATGCCGTAAAACTTTATTTAAATATTACAACAATGACTTTCTTTACATTTCTCCGCTTCTGTTTCACCCTTTTTCTGAATATTCTAATACGTTCTTTATCGAGTTTTGATTCTTTATTTTTATCAACTGGTAACTTGTTCGATCCACTTATTTATATGGACCAAACAATGAGGTGGTCAGGTAGAACTGGACCAAACAATGAGGTGGTCAGGTAGAACTGACCAAACAATGAGGTGGTCAGGTAGAACTGGACCAAACAATGAGGTGGTCAGGTAGAACTGATAAAAGATGAGTACAAATCTGTATAAACTGGGGACATACTTCCGAAATGTAGATCTCAGAGGCTCTGAGGAATGCTTTCAGATCTCGCTCTCCATATCACTCATCTTGCTGTTGTCCTTTGTGGATGATCGCCTGGTCCTGCGAGATCTCACAGACAAATTCGAGGTTCACCTTTACATACAAATTATGTTGATAATTCATGGTTCCAGGTTTGGAACTACATCGCTTGTGACCTCTCTCTTATTTTTCATTTCGCATCGGCGTGAACTATAGATGTAATAATAACAATAATAATAATAATAATAATAATAATAATAATAATAATAGTAATAATAATAATAACAATAATAATAATAATAAAAATAATACTACTAAAAATAATAATAATAATAATAATAATAATAATAATAATAATAATGATAATAATGATAATAAAAAAAATAATAATAATAAGAATAATAATAATAATAATAATAATAATAAGAATAATAATAATAATAGTAATAATAATCCTAATTATAATAATCCTAAATATAATAATCCTAAATATAATAATAATTACAAAATAATAACAATAATAAAATTATAATAATAATAATAATAATAATAACAATAATAATAATAATAATAATAATAATAATAATAATAATAATAATAATAATAATAATAATAATAATAATAATAATTATAAATAATAATAATAATAATAATAATAATAATAATAATAATAATAATAATAAAATTAATAATAACAATAAGAATAATAATAATAACAATAATGATAATAATAATAATAATAATAATAATATAATAATAATAATAACAATAATAATAAAATAATAATAATAATATTAATAATAATAATCCTAATGATAATAATAATAATAATAAAATAATAATAATAAAAATATGTTAATAATAATAATAATAAAAATAATAATAATAATAATAACAATAAGATTAAAATAATACTAATAATAAAAATATAATAATAAAATTAATAATAATAAAACTATCTATTTATATGCAGGAATTAAATAATGAAGGAATGAATGAACGAGTGAGTTAATAATCTTCGGTGGTCTTTTTGACAGAATGAAAAGGCTGTTTTTGAGATGCCTTCAGAAGAGTTCAACCCCTGGCTTCCAAGGATGTCTACGTCCCCACCACTCACCCAACTCGCACAACTTCATCCCTCTATTTACCTCTCTCCAAGCACCGGCAGAGTGTCTCTCTACTACAAGTCAGAGCTTACTAAGTATAGGATTCAATCTTAATGATGCTTTTAGTAGGAGCAGCTTCTCACCATTAAAGTTAATTGCTTTTCAAGGTTCATTTCTCCGATTTGCCTTTTCGGAAGGTTCTTAAGCTAAAAACGAGTGGAATGGTCATGTAGTTAGAAGCGGTTCAAGAAGTCATGAAGTTAAAAAGGAGTCAAGAAGTCATGAAATGAAAACTTACTGAAGTTGACGAATTTCGATGACTTTCTAATGACTATCGATGAGTTGAAGATGGAAGACAGTGATTGGATGCACATCTCGCAGTTGGAAGCATCCTTTCGAGAAGCAGACTTGCGTCTTGAGGATAGAGAACGGAGGAGGTAACCGTTTTCTCATAACTTTGAGTTTTGAACCGCAAATCGGGGTCTCCTATTTTAAGCCTTCATTTATTGGTGAAGAATACAATTTAAAATTTGACTGCTCCTCTAAGAATCTTCTTTTTACCCTAATCGACTCAAAAATCGGTCTTCCGGTAAAATCACTCTTATAAAACGTTCGGATCATTTTCGCATTGCAGAAATCATAAGAAATTATATGTATGTGAATTTAAATGTGAACGCCGGTCAGAACATCGACTTACTTTCTAAAAAAAAAAGAAGAGAATAAACTCACCGGGCCAAATACTTTTAAAACTTCAATTTCCTACCAGTTTCATTGTATAAATGGAGGCTCCTGCAGTTGGAACGGAAAGATATACAATGTATTCAATATCATTAGAATCGAAAAACATTTTTATTTGTTTATTTATACCTTTATCGCCAAAGGATAACTTGTTCAATGTTATCACTAACATGGTGGACAGAGAGGGTTTCGAGTTAACTTGGGAAGAGGAATAAGCAACTGTGGCGTTGCGCTGAAGAGTCCAAATAGGACCGTTCACCTTTTCAACCTCATATTTCCAAAGAGTCCTCTTTCCAAAGAGTCCTCTTTTCAAAGAGTCCTCTTTCCAAAGAGTCCTCTTTCCAAAGAGTCCTCTTTTTAAAGAGTTCTCTTTCCAAAGAGTCCTCAATTTTGTAGTGGTTAGTTGGGATTTGAAGTTTTTCTCGGTTTTTAAAGTATTTTAACGAACATCCTAAGTATTTTTTTATGCTCCCGAGAAAGCGTATAATTCCACAATTTTGTGTCTTCTTCTCATTTGCAAGTCCTAAAAAATGTTCTCGCAGATGAGGTCCTACATATCGTCGAACATCGAGATCTGAGACAAGAATCTGAAGTCAACAGTGTCGCATTCGAAATCAGTGCGTGCTAGGGTGTACAGAGATACAGATAAACGTTATATTTTTCTGACTTCTTGGCAAGCATGAAACCCAGTTTTCTGACTTCTTGGCAAACATGAAACTCAGTTTTCTGACTTCTTGGCAAACATGAAACTCAGTAATATACATATTTGACGATCAAAAACTTTGATGACCAATAAAAGAAGAGATAAAGACAGAGAGAGAGATAGAGAAAGAGAGAGGGATGATTTCGAGTACTCTTTTTTAGCAGAAGTTCCCTTTCCGACGATTTCCTTCACATACTCCTCTTTTTGGATGTCTGCCTTAATATCAGTGTACCTGCCCTCTTTCTTGATATTCACCGTCGTTCTCTTTGCGCAATGGAAGCGACGAAAAATTCAGGTTTGTACATAACTGAAGTTTCTCAGTTATTTTTTGTATAGCGTTCATCAGTTTTGTAACGAATCATTTTTGAGCCCCGGAGAAGCAAATTGTTAACTTTTTGGTTTAACTTGTTGTTTATTAGGTCATCGTGGTTTAATTTTGGTCAAGTAGAAGCATTTTGAAGCAAAAACAAGTAATTTTAAATCGAACATAATAAAAAAGATTCTGAATTTAATAAGAAATTAAATGCCTAATGAATTACCGTTCAAACCGTCGTGTTGCAGATCATTGTGACTGTAACTGCTCTGATTTCTATCGTCATTTTAGTTAGTTTTCAGTTTTTAATCAACTTTAATCAAGTTTTTACTCAACTGAAGTTGTTGATTGAAAAGCAAGAATTTAATAACTTTTTAAAATTACGGATTTAATTCATTCGCATACGCTGGAGTGAACTGGCGTTGATGAATCAGAGATTCAAACACTGAGGGTAGAAAATGATGTACTTATTCAAACACTGAGGGTAGAAAATGATGTACTTATTCAAACACTGAGGGTAGAAAATTATGTACTTAATCAAACACTGAGGGTAGAAAATGATGTACTTATTGAAACACTGAGGGTAGAAAATGATGTACTTATTCAAACACTGAGGGTAGAAAATGATGTACTTATTCAAACACTGAGGGTAGAAAATGATGTACTTATTCAAACACTGAGGGTAGAAAATGATGTACTTATTCAAACACTGAGGGTAGAAAATGATGTACTTATTGAAACACTGAGGGTAGAAAATGATGTACTTATTCAAACACTGAGGGTAGAAAATGATGTACTTATTCAAACACTGAGGGTAGAAAATGATGTACTTATTCAAACACTGAGGGTAGAAAATTATGTACTTATTCAAACACTGAGGGTAGAAAATGATGTACTTATTCAAACACTAAGGGTAGAAAATGATGTACTTATTCAAACACTGAGGGTAGAAAATTATGTACTTAATCAAACACTGAGGGTAGAAAATGATGTACTTATTGAAACACTGAGGGTAGAAAATGATGTACTTATTCAAACACTGAGGGTAGAAAATGATGTACTTATTCAAACACTGAGGGTAGAAAATGATGTACTTATTCAAACACTGAGGGTAGAAAATGATGTACTTATTCAAACACTGAGGGTAGAAAATGATGTACTTATTCAAACACTGAGGGTAGAAAATGATGTACTTATTCAAACACTGAGGGTAGAAAATGATGTACTTATTCAAACACTGAGGGTAGAAAATTATGTACTTAATCAAACACTGAGGGTAGAAAATGATGTACTTATTGAAACACTGAGGGTAGAAAATGATGTACTTATTCAAACACTGAGGGTAGAAAATGATGTACTTATTCAAACACTGAGGGTAGAAAATGATGTACTTATTCAAACACTGAGGGTAGAAAATGATGTACTTATTCAAACACTGAGGGTAGAAAATGATGTACTTAATCAAACACTGAGGGTAGAAAATGATGTACTTCTTGAAACACTGAGGGTAGAAAATGATGTACTTATTCAAACACTGAGGGTAGAAAATGATGTACTTATTCAAACACTGAGGGTAGAAAATGATGTACTTATTCAAACACTGAGGGTAGAAAATGATGTACTTATTCAAACACTGAGGGTAGAAAATGATGTACTTATTCAAACACTGAGGGTAGAAAATGATGTACTTATTCAAACACTGAGGGTAGAAAATGATGTACTTAATCAAACACTGAGGGTAGAAAATGATGTACTTATTGAAACACTGAGGGTAGAAAATGATGTACTTATTGAAACACTGAGGGTAGAAAATGATGTACTTATTCAAACACTGAGGGTAGAAAATGATGTACTTATTCAAACACTGAGGGTAGAAAATGATGTACTTATTCAAACACTGAGGGTAGAAAATGATGTACTTATTCAAACACTGAGGGTAGAAAATGATGTACTTATTCAAACACTGAGGGTAGAAAATGATGTACTTAATCAAACACTGAGGGTAGAAAATGATGTACTTATTGAAACACTGAGGGTAGAAAATGATGTACTTATTCAAACACTGAGGGTAGAAAATGATGTACTTATTCAAACACTGAGGGTAGAAAATGATGTACTTATTCAAACACTGAGGGTAGAAAATGATGTACTTATTGAAACACTGAGGGTAGAAAATGATGTACTTATTCAAACACTGAGGGTAGAAAATGATGTACTTAATCAAACACTGAGGGTAGAAAATGATGTACTTATTGAAACAATGAGGGTAGAAAATGATGTACTTATTCAAACACTGAGGATAGAAAATGATGTACTTATTCAAACACTGAGGGTAGAAAATGATGTACTTATTCAAACACTGAGGGTAGAAAATGATGTACTTAATCAAACACTGAGGGTAGAAAATGATGTACTTATTGAAACACCGAGGGTAGAAAATGATGTACTTATTCAAACACTGAGGGTAGAAAATGATGTACTTATTCAAAAACTGGGGGTAGAAAATGATGTACTTATTCAAACACTGAGGGTAGAAAATGATGTACTTATTGAAACACTGAGGGTAGAAAATGATGTACTTATTCAAACACTGAGGGTAGAAAATGATGTACTTAATCAAACACTGAGGGTAGAAAATGATGTACTTATTCAAACACTGAGGGTAGAAAATGATGTACTTAATCAAACACTGAGGGTAGAAAATGATGTACTTATTGAAACACTGAGGGTAGAAAATGATGTACTTATTCAAACACTGAGGGTAGAAAATGATGTACTTATTCAAACACTGAGGGTAGAAAATGATTTACTTATTCAAACACTGAGGGTAGAAAATGATGTACTTATTGAAACACTGAGGGTAGAAAATGATGTACTTAATCAAACACTGAGGGTAGAAAATGATGTACTTATTCAAACACTGAGGGTAGAAAATGATGTACTCATTCAAACACTGAGGGTAGAAAATGATGTACTTATTCAAACACTGAGGGTAGAAAATGATGTACTTATTGAAACACTGAGGGTAGAAAATGATGTACTTATTCAAACACTGAGGGTAGAAAAGGATGTACTTAATCAAACACTGAGGGTAGAAAATGATGTACTTATTGAAACACTGAGGGTAGAAAATGATGTACTTATTCAAACACTGAGGGTAGAAAATGATGTACTTATTCAAACACTGAGGGTAGAAAATGATGTACTTATTCAAACACTGAGGGTAGAAAATGATGTACTTATTGAAACACTGAGGGTAGAAAATGATGTACTTATTCAAACACTGAGGGTAGAAAATGATGTACTTAATCAAACACTGAGGGTAGAAAATGATGTACTTATTCAAACACTGAGGGTAGAAAAAGATGTACTTAATCAAACACTGAGGGTAGAAAATGATGTACTTATTGAAACACTGAGGGTAGAAAAAGATGTACTTATTCAAACACTGAGGGTAGAAAATGATGTACTTATTCAAACACTGAGGGTAGTAAATGATGTACTTATTCAAACACTGAGGGTAGAAAATGATGTACTTATTGAAACACTGAGGGTAGAAAATGATGTACTTAATCAAACACTGAGGGTAGAAAATGATGTACTTATTCAAACACTGAGGGTAGAAAATGATGTACTTATTCAAACACTGAGGGTAGAAAATGATGTACTTATCCAAACACTGAGGGTAGAAAATGATGTACTTATTGAAACACTGAGGGTAGAAAATGATGTACTTATTCAAACACTGAGGGTAGAAAATGATGTACTTAATCAAACACTGAGGGTAGAAAAAGATGTACTTATTCAAACACTGAGGGTAGAAAATGATGTACTTATTCAAACACTGAGGGTAGTAAATGATGTACTTAATCAAACACTGAGGGTAGAAAATGATGTACTTATTGAAACACTGAGGGTAGAAAAAGATGTACTTATTCAAACACTGAGGGTAGAAAATGATGTACTTATTCAAACACTGAGGGTAGTAAATGATGTACTTATTCAAACACTGAGGGTAGAAAATGATGTACTTATTGAAACACTGAGGGTAGAAAATGATGTACTTAATCAAACACTGAGGGTAGAAAATGATGTACTTATTCAAACACTGAGGGTAGAAAATGATGTACTTATTCAAACACTGAGGGTAGAAAATGATGTACTTATCCAAACACTGAGGGTAGAAAATGATGTACTTATTGAAACACTGAGGGTAGAAAATGATGTACTTATTCAAACACTGAGGGTAGAAAATGATGTACTTAATCAAACACTGAGGGTAGAAAATGATGTACTTATTGAAACACTGAGGGTAGAAAATGATGTACTTATTCAAACACTGAGGGTAGAAAATGATGTACTTATTCAAACACTGAGGGTAGAAAATGATGTACTTATTCAAACACTGAGGGTAGAAAATGATGTACTTATCAAGTATCATAGAGTTACCGAAATCACCTGTTCAAAGCCTTCTAAAGAACCACTTTTTCTTTTCTGATTCATTTTCTTTTTTTTAGCAATCATTCAAAAACTATAAGTCCCAATAGTTAGAAAAAAAGATGTTTGTCTTTTTTTTCTTTTCAGACTCTTATTTGTCACGGAATTGACTAATTTGATTATTCTTATTGGATAATTCAACTTTTTAAAAGAGTATAGATTTTCATAGCATAGTGGTAGCAGTATCTAATGAGGTAGATGATCATAGTGGTAGCAGTATCTAATGAGGTAGATGATCGGAGTTTTATGAATCAAAAATCTTTGTTTTCAGCTTTCGAGCCGAGAAGAGGGCCGTGGCGTGTCCTTGATGGACTTGTGGCTCTGCTCCACCTTCTTGCACATCGTAACTCTTCTGGTAATCGACCTCACACTACCAGCGAGGTCACCTCCGATCATGTCATTTATAGCACTTTCGCCCAGATTAGCGTTATGTCTTCGGTGAAACCGTGGTAACACGCCCGGTAACACAGATAGAGAGAGAAAGAGAGAGAACAAAGAAAGAGTCAAATAGAAAGAGAGTGAGAGAGAGAGAGAGAGAGAGAGAGAGAGAGAGAGAGAGAGAGAGAGAGAGAGAGAGAGAGAGAGAGAGAGAGAGAGAAAGATGAAGCGATAGAGAAAATGAAAAACAAGAAAGAGAGAGAGAGATCTCTGGGTTCGATCCCGCTCCATGGACTAGCTTTTGCTGATGCGTACGAGTTGGTCATCTCTTACTCGCTCTCAACGAGGTCCCTAATTATTAGGATTATTTCAGAAGAGTCCGCTACACTCTTCTACTTGATGTGAACAGCAGCAACCAGTACCACCCAGTTACAAACGGCATCGGTGGTACATATCTTGATGTTATCCATACATTCATCCAAGATCATTCAAGCGAAGCTCAAAAATAGTCCCAGCTCAATCTCAAAATTTCAAAGAAAAAAATGTCTGTAGACTTGAAGTAGAGTAATTCGGTGTGTGGATGTTCCGACGAGAAAATCGGACATGGTCTGGATTTTTGGCCGCTTTATGACTGGTCATGCATGACTGGCCGGCCAGTCATGGCTTTTAGTTCTTTTTTGGCCAGTCATGGCGCTTTATGTTTGATATGTACTTCATTCATGTTTTAGGCGGAACAAAGAATGCAAGCAGACAATGCAGCTTGATAACGTGATAGGATGACATAAACCCATTTAGAAAGCACGAAGACTTAGCAGATTTGAGTCCTAGACTAAAAACTGGAAAGCTCCTTACGGAGACAAAATGAGTCTTCACTAGATTGATGTCGAGTGAAGCAGACGATATCTTTGAACAATTTACCGAAAGCACAGATTGAAAGTGGCATTCTTGAGAGATATCATTATAGCAAAAAAGCAAATAATGATATCTCTAGCCCGGATAATTGGGATGACTATGAATGACTCAAATAACTATTTCAAGATTCTTCCCCCGTCCTGGGTGGCCAGCGAGCATTCATGGCCGTACAGAAGTATGCGACCAAGAAATTCGGCACTTCTTCTGTTGAGACGAAAGTCATGAAGGCGCCCAACAATGTAAGTGTTCTGATTTAACTTTTAACTTGTTAATCTATCAATTTAAAACACATTTGACATTCGTTTGGGATTATAAGCATGCATTCGAAACAGAAACAAGAAAATAAGAAGAGCTAAAGAACTTTTTACTGAACTATGATGATGTAATGAAGATTCCGATAAGGCTGTTGTTAATCGTATAGGACAACGCTGAGGTTGACAAGGTATGGTATGTCTATGAAAACACATCATCGAATATAGCAAGATGTCCTCCATAGAACAGTAATGCCACGCTCGCTCAGAGCAAGAAATAGAATTGCAAAAAGCTTGCAAAAAGCCAGCTTGCAAAAAGACATATCGGGTTCAGTCCCAACCCAGCTCTTTTCACCAGGGCCTCTTTTCCGCTTGCAAACAGATAATAAGATAGTATGCTTCAGATGCCCGTGCAGAGACAGGTCGCGACATCTTCCATCGGGAAGCGGAAGCGATTTGCCCTTACCTTCACCCTCATCTCATACACCGTTTTCTGCCTCATATACTTCTTGATCATTGCCAGTATCGATTGAAAGCCAGTATTGATTGAAATCCAGTTTTGATTGAGTACCAAATCCCTATTAATTATTGCTCTCCAAACATTGTATTACCACAATATGAATATTGACATTGCTGAAACGAACAAGAATTTTTTTATAGAATCTGAAAAGTTACTAAGACCTTCCTCATACTTTCTTTCCGTGCGTGATGCTCAAATGTTATGCTTCTTTTAAGAAAATATAGTTTTTCACCTGATTTTTGTGTCTTAAATAAGATACGTTCATCACATTTATTGTTACACTCGAGAAAATTAATCACGGTGAACGGGTTGATTTCATCGTATCTTAACACCAATCATTCGTTGCAAAAATGCATACTGACATGACGTACAATTTACTAAACAGACTTGTCTCTCTTATAGGTCAATCTGACTTTTCCAAAAACTGAAAATGACCGATCATTCGAACGAATGTTCTAGAAGCGAGATAGAGAGGTGGAATTCAGAGAAGGGAGACAGAGAAATTAATCAATATCAGAAATCAAAACTGTGAAGAAACGCTAACTTCTCAATCTATTCTCCGCTCGAATGTGCGGTCGTTTCTAATTTTTCAACAAATACAGGTTTCGACTCTCTAATTGTAAACAAAGACATTTGAAAAATTTATTGATAATTTTGAGTTTATTTTGTTGAATCATTGTTGTTCCAACCTAAAAACAGGGATGTCATTAATAATTGAAATTACAACATGTATATTCCCACAAGTTTGTCAAAAAAGATAATCCTATTCGAGCCTGTGCAAATTTTCAGCATTCGAAAAGACTGGAACTTAAAAAAGCCACTCAACGGTTAAAAATACTTTAGAAACTTTAGCTTTACTATCTTTACGTATGAACAATCTCACGCCTCGCTATTCCGGTTTTTCTATTACTTTAAAAACCGAAACACTAATCAAATTCAGATTTTACCGAGTTACTCAGTCAACATCAACTACAGCACATTGTTCTTGATCTACCAATTCGAGTATAATTTTACGACGTAAGGTCCATTACAAAACAATTAAGCCATGTTTTCCGAAGAAGAGCCATACCAACCGCGCGCCTTATTAGTCTGACTGGCAAAGGATGATAAGAGACAATTATTGATCGATGGTGATTATCGATTTTTCCTCCAGAATCCTCCACCAATTTGGCACAGACACCAGCAACGCGACTGGTTAATGGCTCTTTAGTAGATCCGGAAAACTCTCAAGTTTGAAGGCAGGGGTAAGAATAGTAAAGAATCGGCCAGAGAATCACATCTCAAGAATCAAAATTTGAGATAAAGATATTTAGCATAACATTGTCCAAGTATGTGGCTATATACAGGCAGTCGCTCCATCTTTAGGCAAGTTTCTCCTTACAGTAATCCTTGCAACCAGTGCGGAAGAGCAGATGATGTGTCTTCGGCCTAATCACTTACTTGAGCCAGCATTTTTAGAGAAGTCCCACTTCGCAATTTCGTACACGCATGCGCTATTCGATGTCGACTACAAAGCGTCTTACCGCATCTGAAAACTATTTTCGTTGATCATAGAACCATTAATCTCATTCTATCTTTCTCCCAAGCGAACAAATTCCACTTATCAATCTGTTTCATCCTATGACTTCGAATTGTACAATTCATGTCTTCCTATTTTGCGGATTTTCTTTAGTTCTGTTCTTACATAGTTACATAATTCAATTGGGGATCTTCCTTAAAACCTGCAGTTGAAGATGTTTGTCAACTTGAAGGCACAAACAGCGCATCTCATCGAGTGATTCGAGTTTCGGACACTTACCTTAAACACAACCCTTCTATCGTGCGATAATAGAGAAAAAGAGCCGTGATTTAGTGATCATGGGTCTTTAGAATCACATGTTTGACTGGAGATTAATCCAGTAAAGCTCTCGGTAAACTATGCACAGAATATGCTTTAAAAGGTAGGCTCTCATAATCACTAGTTGACCTTTCTACCATTTCTACTTGGTAAGCCCTTTCACTCGTGGTAGGAGAGGGAGAACCGTCTGGGTTCGATCCCAACCACCGACTTATCCAGTTGCTACTTCCGTCATATGACTATTGTCTTGGCAATTCTAAAAAAGGCCGCTACCCATTCATTATGCGACAACTACTTACATAAAACAGGAATTTAGTTTTTTTTTAATTTGACCACGTGGATTTTTTAAATTTGACCACATGGATCGAAAAAACCGGCACCTGTCTGGTCTGTTTGACCGCTCTCTCTTTTTCCCTACGGGTGGCGAATTGTGGAAAGGCCGAGCAGTTCAGGGCACCGCAGAATCGGGAAGGAGAGGTCGGACCACCCAGAAAACTGCTGTCTTCCCTTAATCACGATTAGACATGTTTTCTGAGTTGCTAAATCGTGATCAAACATGTTTTGTGCTTTCTTTGAATCACGATCAAAGAATTCTAATCCGGAATGGGCCGCGTTTTTTTACATAAGCAAAAGTTCGATATTCTCCGACTCCGTTCAGAAAAAAGTCAATAAAAAGCGTGGACCCGTTTCGACAGACAATAAATGCATTATTTACCGTAAACACATTTAATCTTAATTCCTGGGAGTAATGAACAAAGAATAACACAAGTTACGCACCCAAATTTCAGTTTTCTTAATTATAAAAATGAGAAATTGATGAATAACTGATGAGACTTTAATCAATAACTTATCGAAAGGTGATACTCAGTTGTATACTTCATCTGATTAGGAAAGATAGCTTAAACCTAACGAATTTAATGGTTAATCACAACTCCTCTGATCAGTTTTGCCATATATTTTCGATCAAAGTCCACTAAATTGCGGCTCTCGGCCAAGAAAAAGGTACAGACGCCCACCAAAAGCGGGAAAAAATTTTTCACTTAAGGGTCCCTCTTATGATAAATAAACAGAAGCCCGCGTAAATTTTTTGTTTTGTTTCACATGAGGATCCCCCCTTATGATTAGGAAAAACAGAGACCCGACATCACTAGTTAACCCCTGCTCTCGGCCGCCGCCGTAATTCGTAGTTATGCGTCAAAAAGGTACCTCAATGATCTTTCCTCATCAGAAGAAGTCGCGTCTCTAGCTGCCATCGAATTCGCCACCGCATTGCGCGGCTTTGAGCGACCGCGCGACCGGAGCGCGCCTGTCGCTGGCGTATTATACGCGTGGTGACGGCGTTTCACCTGCAAGTCGAAAACTAAATTACCCAGCAAAGGGAAGGGTTGAATATTCACCAGATCAGAAAGCAAAAATTGTTTTCCTCAAAAACAATCTTCATTCTCCTCTTTTACCTTTCCTCTAGTTTTTCGTTACATTCTTTTTAGCCTTTGCCTATCCCTTTCCCATCTCACTCCGCGCGTACAAACACTCCTTACGACCGGTCTGACTTTACGTCAGTTCCAGGTCCGCTGCTACAATGAGCGGCCGTTCATCAAATTTTTGAATAGCACAGGTTTGCTCCAACGTAAAAGACAAAATCCTGCAAAGAAGGCGAACCTTGAGCTTGCGGAACTCATTCGAGAGGTCACAGATTATCATTCCAGAGGAGAACTCCGATAAGTCCTCGCTTGGGGACGCATTCTGGTGCGAGTGAACCGAGGCCAGGGCTGGGGAGAAGTCCCTTGTTGTTCCTTTCTTATCTGCTGCAGGAGTTGAACTTGCTGCAGAGCTATCAGTCGTGCAGCAGCCTTCTCTTCTCGAGTTTGCAGCTAAGCTCCGGTCACAGTTCGCGGGCGCAGCTGGGTTCCCTTGACAGCAGCTGCTCACTCTTCTTCTTTGCAGTTCATAACGCAGTGACGCACTCTCTAGCACCTTCAAACCATGTCATATTCACCCCGAAATTGTAAAAAAAGAAAAAAAAGTTTTATCCTTATTGTTAGGTCAACTGCAACGTTAAAAAAAACTATCAGTCTAAGAGATACCCTAGAAAGCGGGAGACGGTCTAGAATCACGAAAAGTGAGCTAGAAGCATAGTACAAAAAAGGGTGAGAGATTAAGCCGAATAAAAGGTCGAGACAGTGAAACCTTGCTCGCTTCTCACGACTTTCACACAACAATGGTTCTTTTTTAAAATTCCTAATGATGATGGTCTCAAATATAATTAAACTACCACACGAACAAATTCAAGTCCCTGGGTTCGGGAATCGAACTTAAAAGCACTGCCTTACGAGATACCTTGTGAAATTGTCCCGAGTCCTACTCTCCCTCCTCCGCCGTCTCACCCGCGCTGCTCTCCTTCGCGCTGGTGTCTTCCGGTGCCGAGAGGCGGCCATTCGCTCGTAGACGCGACGCAACCGCAGCGCGTGCCACCGATGGAGTACTCAACTCGATGTCACTCGTAACTGATGGAGATGGTAGTCGATCCGGCAGCTGCGAACGAGACAAAGACCGTCTACACTGTTTCGGACTAGAATTGTTATTTTTTTGTTGGTCAGAGATTACGTCGAGTTCAGGGGTTTTTTTAGTGTGCAAGAAAAAGGTACAGACGCCCGCTGAAAGCGGAAAAAATTCTCACTCAAGGGTCCCCCTTATGATTTGGAAAAAAACAGAGGCCCGCCGACAGAAGGTCTGACATGACTATTTAAGCCCTGGTCGAGGTGAGTTCTTGGAATATTCGGGAAAAAAGATATTACGTCGAGGAGAAACGAAAATACTTCTGATTCCAGAGAAGTAATATGTATGTGTAACCCTTTTCGCAATAAATGAAATGCCATACAGCCAGAAAATTCGCACCGAAAGCTTTTTAGGAGGGCGCATAGAATTTCACAGCTACAACGGGCTAGAGACACACTTTGATGCTAACCTCCGTCCTCTGATTCGGGCCGGATCTCGCCATGAGGACTAGTCGGAGCGTGGCCCCGGGCCGGAGACCAGCTCCATACTGAGGCTTGAGAGATGAGGTGAAGGAGGAGGTGGAGACGACGGGTGATCGGGGCACATCTCCAGTCAGAATGGACGAAGGCCCACCCAGAGGGACGCTCTCGTCCCCGAGCACACGGCCTGCGTACACCTTAACCATCACTAGCTTAAAGAACGGTCATCTTGCCTTAGACATAGCAAGAAATCGCATGGGACAATGTGTGCTCGGTTGGTGTATTGGTTAACGCTCTACGAGCCCCGGTTAGGCAGCGGAGATTCGGTCCCAGCCAAGTGTAAATTTTTTCCCGTGCGATGGATTTCATTCATCACTAGCTATTTGATGTGTGTTTATTCCAGGCATGGAATAATGGCGGCGTGGGCGACTATTATGCGAAGGGTCCCAAGTTCAACCCCCATCCTGAAAAGATCCACCCAAACCGAGGATTCGAAAATTCGGCAGAGTGCTCTTGCCTGAATCTGACTTTCCCTACTGCTGCTAGACACACTATCTGTGACCCAATTTCTCAACTATAGTTTTTTTCTCTCACCAAAAAACTTGTGACCGCAGGTGTAAAGAGGCTCACGTTATAAGCCTTCAATTAGAAGAAGCTTCGGAATCAACTTAGTTCAATTAACGCATAAAGCTGGTATCATATAAATTCTTGAAATTCAAAAGAGGAAAATCCAGGCACCTCCCTTAAATTATTTTAATCCAGGCACCTCCCTTAAATTATTTTAATCCAGGCACCTCCTTATAATAAAATTATTTATAAAAGGCACCTCCTAAAATACACTTTAAGCCATGTTGTACTAAACACGGACTCATCATGAGAGTTTTCTGCTAATCCAGAATCTCTCTTGATACAGAAAATAAGGAAACCAAAAAAAACTTCAAAAACAAAATCACATAATTTTACGATGAGCACACATATATGAGCTCTTTAATTTCCCGAAAATTGTAGGTTTTATTCTCTCGAGTAATCCGAACAAACCATAGTCTGTAGCTAAACTCTATAACGTTACAAATCTGGACAGATCACAAATGTCATATGTTCCCAAAGTAAAAAAAAACTCTCAGAAATTAACAACTGCTTCATTTCCAGAGCTCAAAATCATTAAAAGTTGAAAAAAATTATTCAATTATTTTACGGACCATCACTACCTAATTTGGGGTTACATGTATCCGCCGCTCAAAGTTTGGAGAGAAAAAAAAGAGAGGATGAAGGAAAAGGGTAAGAAAAGAGGGAGTTTTTTCTCAATAGTGTATGTACAAGTATCCGCCGACGGGACCGATCCGGTCACTATTTAACCTCTGGAAACAAGGGAGTACAGCGGTAACGAAGACTCAACCGATCAATACTGATCTCACCAGCGAAACGCTCTACTCTTTAAACTTCATACATGAAGCCATTAACAGATACTACTACTACCAACTCCGACGCAGCGGGGCAACAACAACAACAACTTTATACATGAAGCTTCGATATACAGAAAATCGATACAGAACGATAAAAACAGATAGACGGGTTATATGGTTACATCGATCCACAAAACAATTTACCAATACACAACCAACATTTTTCATCCCCTTGGTTTGGGTGGATCTGTCCGGGGTGGGAGTCGAACTTGGGACTCTTCACACAATAGTCAAACACACTACCATTATGTCACGCCCGGACTGATTTTAACGATAAAAAGATGTACGACCAGGTCTGACCAGGTCTGACCACGACCAGGCGTTAAATGAAACCGGTCTAATGTCTGTTTGTACGCGCCCATCGAGTAAGAAAAGTGATGTAAAGTGAAAAGAGAAGTAGAGAAAAGTAAAATAGAACGGAAGAAGATAATGTAGATCAACATGTATGCGCCAACATAGCTAATACGGTAACATGTATGCGCCAACATAGCTGGACCGGTAACTATTCAACCCCTATGTGCGACTAACTCAACTTTCTATTTGCTGACAGGAGCGAATAGTTTCGCCTCAATCAGCGGTAGGGGAATGCATTGAGAATGCGATAAGGCTCGCTTCGGCAATCTACCCTTAATCTCTCCCTAATACCCATCTCCAATCACGGGACCGCCTCCCTCTTTCTCTCTGAGTTGTGTTCTAATTATGCGAAGTGAGCTCAGAATTCAGATGTCGACGCAAATCCTGGGATTTCCTCAAGTTTTCTCTAAACATGATAAGTCAAATATGTCTTACAGTAAGATTGTTTGATATTGAGTATACCAAGGCGGTTTTTAAAAAAAAGAAGTATTTATTCGTATATTAAATATATTGACACGTACTAGCTAGGAATGAAGTCGAAAACCATGTTTCGCACGCCTTAAACTTTATAACCCATTTTCCATTGTAACTCCGCATTTGCAAAAGTCATCTTCAGTTCAACCATAGGTCAAATATGTCTTCAACGCACCAGTAGATTTGAAGTCTTCAAAATACTTCAGAAAATCGCGCCGAGTTATGGCTACTGCAACTTGGTTATGGCTACTGCAACGGCTACTTCAACTTCAGAAAATCGCGCCGAGTTATGGCTACTGCAAGTGTTCATTGAAAAAAAAACTTTATAAAACTCTGAAATTCTTTTTTAGGTCCTTGATTAAAATGTAGGGCAGATTGGTTTTCCTAGAGTTTTTTCCAATTAGCAGTTATTCCAAAAACAACTATGATTCCAATTAGGCATCCGTCCAGGGGTTGTCCAATTAGGCATCCGTCCAGGGGTTGTGCAATTAGGCATCCGTCCAGGGGTTGTGCAAGAAAAGGGTAAGGCAAAAGACGCCTACCAAAGGCAGAAAAAACTTTTTTCACATAAGGGTCCCCCCTTATGATAAAAAACAGAGGCCCGCGGAATTTTTTGTGTTTTATTTAAAAGGGTCCCCTCTTATGATTTGTAAAAATAGAGGCCCACCGACAGAAGGTCTGACATGACTATTTAATCCCTGCATCCGTCACAATAAATTGGACGACATAATTTGTGGCCAAAATAAAAGAGTGCGTCCACCGAAAAATCCGTCACAGATAAACAACTAAGTGAGAGCACAACATAATAAATTGAGCCTGTTTTTTTGAAAAGTTATTTTAGTGACAGACTGTTTCTTACCACCCGCCAAAGAAGCGCATAGAGCAGGAAGAATAATCAAAAGAGTACGGTAGACTTAGAAGAGATACCGAGAGCCTGTGTAGAAAATAGATACGCATTGCAACAGAAATTTCGTATTATTAGCCTTTTCACACATAGAATTGCGAATATATTTTACACACATTGCTGGTTATAGTTTGAAAAAAGAGAATGCTAACGGGAATGAGGAACTTTTGACATAGTAGGCCAATTATTTACTCGCTAAAAGCGTGAAGTTCAAAAGAAAAACTCATCATAAGGCCGGACTTTAGAGAGGGGCCATAGGTAAACTGCAAACTGGCAAAAAAATTCTAGGGCGACCGACCTACCGACCCTGTCCCTCACTCCAAATGAATGTATCAGAGTCTTCACAATTAAATTGAAAGAAAAAATTCTTTGCTCTGCGTTATAAGAACTTTTAATCAGCCATAACTCAGCCTCAACCGGTTTCGTGTAGTTGAAAGTTAAACTGTTAATTTATTTTAGCGATCGACCTATTGAAAAATCAAGACATATTTTACCTATGAGAGGGGCTGATAGTGGGTGATGGTTGAGGAAAATATTATACACTTAGAGAGTTCTTATCACCAGGTTTCTCGAAGAACGCAAGGATTTTTTCAAGAATTTTACCAGGAATACGGATTAAAGAACACTCTGCCTGACCCAATAACAACATTAATTCGGTGTTGTGGATATTCACTGCTCACGAAGAATTTTATTCGAATGATTAAACAAATATTCTAGCAATCGAATAGAAAGGAATCAAGAAGTAAGAACTCTGAAACATGACCAATCCCTGAAATTATTAAAACGGCTTCCCCCATCAGGAAAGCGTATTTGGGCAAGGATTGAATTCAGCTTAACTGTGTTCAGCTTTTCCCGAATCTAATGAGGACGCCATACTAAGGACTGGCACCCACATCTAATCTCCGCTGCGAATAAAGCTCCCATCACTTGGAGATAGAGAGGGCAAGTGAGAGAAAGAGAGAGGGCAAGTGAGAGAAAGAGAGAGGGAAAGAGAGAGAGTGAGATGAAAAGGGTGAGAGAGAAAGCAAGAGAGAGAATAAAAGAGAGAAAGATAGATAGACAGAGAGCGATAGAAAGAGAGCTGAAGGAAGGAAGAGAGAGTCAGAAAATAAGAGAGAGAAAGAGAGGGTGAGAAATAAAGAGAGTGCGATTATACAGAGTGTACATAACTTATGCATCACTTTTTTCGTCTTCTAAGCGAAGGTTACTCATGACGCAAAAACTAATAACAACGTTCTGATATAACAAATCGTTTTCTAGATAATTCAAAAACTGAGAAACTTATTTTTCCATAGTATTGTCCTATGTACACGGATTTTTGGAGAAGTGCTTGAATCTGTTTTGGATTTCTGACGCAGATCACAAATAAATCAAGGTGTTTCTTACCACCCGCATAATTTTTCTCGAGCGCATATATTTCAAGAATTTTGAAGAGTTTGGATTTGTTTTCTCCGAAGATTTGGAATTTTCTTAGGTAAAAATCGAAAATTTCTTCTTTCGAGTGCATAGATTTTAACGTTTTTCGGACTTTTTGAAGAGCGCATAGATTTTTTTCACCCACAGTGCGGGTGAATGAAACACCCTAAAACAAATGTAGAAAGACGCATCTTCTAAATTTAGATCAACTACCCTCAGGGGTTAAATGGATCCGCCCAATTCGGGTTTATATGTATCCACCGCTCAAAGTTTGAAGGAAAAAAGAAGAGGGGATGAAGGAAATGGGTAAGAAAAGAGAGAGAGTTTTTTGTCAATAGTGTGTGTACATGTATCCTCCGACGGGACTGATCCGGTCACTATTTAACCCCTGTCAATAGTGTGTGTACATGTATCCGCCGACGGGACCGATCCGGTCACTATTTAACCCCTGTCAATAGTGTGTGTACATGTATCCTCCGACGGGACTGATCCGGTCACTATTTAACCCCTGTCAATAGTGTGTGTACATGTATCCGCCGACGGGACCGATCCGGTCACTATTTAACCCCTGTCAATAGTGTATGTACATGTATCCGCCGACGGTACCTATCCGGTCACTATTTAACCCCTGTCAATAGTGTATGTACATGTATCCGCCGACGGTACCTATCCGGTCACTATTTAACCCCTGTCAATAGTGTGTGTACATGTATCCTCCGACGGGACTGATCCGGTCACTATTTAACCCCTGTCAATAGTGTATGTACATGTATCCGCCGACGGGACCGATCCGGTCACTATTTAACCCCTGTCAATAGTGTATGTACATGTATCCGCCGACGGGACCGATCCGGTCACTATTTAACCCCTGTCAATAGTGTGTGTACATGTATCCTCCGACGGGACTGATCCGGTCACTATTTAACCCCTGTCAATAGTGTGTGTACATGTATCCGCCGACGGGACCGATCCGGTCACTATTTAACCCCTGTCAATAGTGTATGTACATGTATCAGCCGACGGGACCGATCCGGTCACTATTTAACCCCTGTCAATAGTGTATGTACATGTATCCGCCGACGGGAACGATCCGGTCACTATTTAACCCCTGTCAATAGTGTATGTACATGTATCCGCCGACGGGACCGATCCGGTCACTATTTAACCCCTGTCAATAGTGTATGTACATGTATCCGCCGACGGGACCGATCCGGTCACTATTTAACCCCTGTCAATAGTGTATGTACATGTATCCGCCGACGGGACCGATCCGGTCACTATTTAACCCCTGTCAATAGTGTATGTACATGTATCCGCCGACGGGACCGATCCGGTCACTATTTAACCCCTGTCAATAGTGTATGTACATGTATCCGCCGACGGGACCGATCCGGTCACTATTTAACCCCTGTCAATAGTGTATGTACATGTATCCGCCGACGGGACCGATCCGGTCACTATTTAACCCCTGTCAATAGTGTATGTACATGTATCCGCCGACGGGACCGATCCGGTCACTATTTAACCCCTGACTACCCTTTTTTCCTTTCGCGTTATGTTCATAGAGTAGAAGATAGCTCGGATATTTTTTTTCTACGGAAATCTCGTAGAGGGATTACTCTAAAAATGAAGTAAAAACTCGATATGTCGTCAGCCCAGGGGTTAAATGGAGCCGCCCAAATTGGGTTTACATGTATCCGCCAGTCAAAGTTTGGAGGAAAAAAGAAAAGGGGTTGAAGGAAAAGGGTAAGAAAAGTGAGGGAGTTTTTTGTCAATAGTGTGTGTACATGTATCCGCCGACGGGACCGATCCGGTCACTATTTAACCCCTGCGTCAGAAACGCCTTCGAAAAATGGATATCTTGATACATTGCAAAAGAACGGTTATTTTTTAGCTTATTCTCGCTTTCCCATGAATACGTGAACCAAAAATAAATAAACACCAGCAGAAAGCGGAAATAGAAGCTCCATGAGAAAATCACGGGTTACAAAATTTTGTCCTTGAGAGAAAAATTTATTTATCGAGCATAGCTCAAGGTTTTTCGAAAATTTCGAAACCTACCGTTAATTCTAGCGGGGTTCTTGAAATAATGAATCTGTTTATTCAATGCCCTTCAAAAAAGTTATTTCTTCTCACCGCAGACAGAATGTGTATATCAAGGTACAACTAAGTGAGAATTTCAAAAACAACCGCGATGGAGTCTGGAATAGTGACTAGCTTTCCTTTCTCTGCGCTTCACCTTAAGCTCGCTTCCCATTATTCCAGACTCGCTTCCCACTATTTCAAACTCACTTCCCATTATTCCAGACTCGTTTCTCACTATTCCAGACTCCCTCGCTCAAAGAGCGGTCGTTCTTTTCAAGTTTTAAACAGTTACACCAGACCTTTGATGAACTAGGAGATACAGTTACAGCTTGTAAAAATACTGCAAAATTTTGGGTGCGAACTGTCGTGGTTCGAAATGCCATGGAACCTCATTGAACGCCTGTTTATTACCAATGTTTGTTGGCTTGGCGGGAGTTTAGTTGTCAGCCAGATGAGCCTCTTCAGATCGCCGACAGTCTCTTCCAGCAAGACTTTCTCTGACCATCTCTTACCCGTCACCGACTCTATCCACACCTCAATTTTTGGCCTTTTTAATTCGGTGATACTGTATTTTCTTCTGTATACATATATACATACTGTATTCATATATACATTAATATAATATATATGAGCTGGCTGTTATAAGAAGGATTACAAGTTCGATCCTCCTCTTACAAACATCTACCTAAAGCGATGCTTTTGACAAAGCTGATAACCTCCACCCAGGGGTTAAATGGAGCCACCCAATTTGAGTTCACATTAATCCGCCGCTCAAAGTTTGGAGGAAAAAAGAAGAGGGGATGAAGGAAAAGGGTAAGAAAAGAGAGGGAAATTTTGTCAATAGTGTGTGTACATGTATCCGCCGACGGGACCGTTTACTCATGATTAGTCTTTTCGATCTACATTTTTTTCACAGATGGTTAAAAAAACATTCTGTCAGTAAGCAGCAGCTAGTTCTACCACGATAAGTTCATCTCTCATCTCAGAAAAGGCTCATTCCAGTGCGAAGTAGGAATAAAAACCGAGAAGATTGTTATGGTGTATTACCGTAGGCGGGGAACAATGCATTATGAAATGATAGTGCTGACTTGTATTGGGCCATGATGAAACAAGCAAACAAATGAATTGATCTCACCTCAACCGGAGTAGAGACCCTTGAATGCAGTCGGGTTATTTGAACAGGCTGCGTCTCGTGTGTCGATATCGCATTTGGCATCTTGAAACATAGTCACAAGTCATACTCACAAGTCGGTTGAAACATAGTCACAAGAATTAGATTGCTTTAATCGTGTGATGCTCTTTTTTCCCTTGTAGAGGCAGGACAAAAATCATTCTGCGCATTCATAAACCTTTCATGGGTCGTAAATAATAGAGAAGCACAATCCGTTGAGTCCCTGGAATGAGAAACTGACGAGGTTTATTGTTAGAAAGCAATGGACTCGTTCGATGGACGTTTAAGCATATCAAATGGTTAAAAGGATTGACTTCACACATCACCGAGGCCCAAGAGAGATGAAAATTTCAAAAAGAAACTTGAAGATGGCGCAATAATTCAGTCAAAAATCTTCCACAGATAATACAGTTAAATATTTATTGTTCTAGACTCTTGAAATATTTCTTTGTTGAGGACTTGCATTTTTTTTCAATGAACATCGAGCCCTCAAATTATCAGATAACAGCTGCTCGCTAACACTAAGAGGTGCCGACAGACGGAAGGAATTGACTATTCAGAATCTTATGAAATGGTAACTATACATTGAAGACACGAACGATGAGCTTTATATAACAGCGAAGATGAAACTGTACACATTTTTTATATAACAGCTTTATATAACAGCGATGATGAAACTGTACACATTTGAAAAAAATTTAATTTAAATAAGTTGAAAGAACGGGAAGGAAAAAAAATCGAAAAACAATCATTGAAACAACAAAAAATTAGGTTAAAAAATTTTATTAATAGAATAATCTATGCGCGTTTACAATAGCGGCACATCTTCACTTTAGCAACCCCCCCCTCTCCGAGAGGTTCAATTGGGTCTTTTTTGATACGGTCTCGTTCGCCTAAGCCGTACGGCCTCGTTAGCGTAAACTTTTTCCTAAGCCTAAGCGTTTTTTGATGTAGAAATAGTTTTTTTAATGTAAAAATAACTGTTTTAATGTAAAAATAACTTTTTGTAAATGTAAGTCAGAAGTATGACCCATGGGACCCCCGGTGCTAAAGCTTTAGCTAAAGTGAAAAAGTGCAAAATTAGCAATTAAGTGCGAATGAGAACGTGAAATCATCAAAGCTATTCATGTAAATGTCTATCTCCCCCACTCTTCATCGATTCTCCTCTGTACTCATTCTAGATTATTTTTCTCTCGATGGTCTACACTTTGTTCATCCTTTAGAAAAACTCGAAAATTGGAATGCTTAGATAAACGGGAAAGTATCAAACCAAATAAATAAAAATCGTGGCTATTACAAAAGCACACCGTGCACACTGTGCGCATTGTACAAATGCACGCTGCACACTGTATAATTACAAATGCACGCTGAGGCGCGGGAAAATTCTTAACTCAAACACTCTTTCTATCTTTCCCGCGCCTCAGCGTGCATTTGTAATTATACAGTGTGCAGCGTGCATTTGTACAGTGCGCACAGTGTGCACGGTGTGCTTTTGTAATGGCCAAAATCGTAAACGTTATTGAACAAAATAGCGAGTTTTTTTAGTGTCACCGTAAAAGTGTGTATTTCTCAGATGCTGTACTTGCTAAAAGAATTCTCAAGGAATCGAAGCAAACGTTATCGGAGAAAGTGTGTTCCGACATGTGTTGTTTGGGAGCGTTGTTTTTGTATTATGATGTTGGTTCAGTCCAACATTCCTATTCTCTCTTTCATGTAACAACATGTTAGTATCTCAATAAACTTCCGAAAGCTCATCATCTGGGAAACATTGCTTATTTTTTAGGGAATGACTGCCTCTGAGTCCTCGCTTCTGCTTTTTTGAGGACTCTTTGAAGACCCGGCCGTGTCCGTTTCCCGAACTATTCAAGAGTTTGAAGAGATGAAGGAGGCCTGGCTTGGATACATAAGAGAAAAAGTTTGGTTGCTCACTTGAGTGTGATATCGACTGGGAGGGGAAGGATGTTTCCCAGGGGGCGGGTGCTCTCTCTTCGTGCTGTTTCTAGCTGCCCGTCAAGGCTAGTTTCTCTTCTCCTTATTTCTGTGTCCTGCTTCAGTGCAGCCTTTTTCTCTTCCGAATGAGGAACAATGAAAGGATTGTTTAACTGCATTCGGGCAGGATGTGAATGTATAAATATTTTCAGTTATTGTTATTTTAATAGTTACATTCTTCTATTAAAAAGGAATTTAGTTATTCAGATGAGCGAGAAGACGAAGCAGCCTGTGCTTCCTCCTCCCCCTGCGGATCAGGAGAGGCACAAGAACACCGCTTGTCAGTTTTTCAGGGGCTCTCGACTAATGAAAAGCGTTTGATACAGGAAGAAACTCTAACTTTGCTCGTCTTTAAATTTTTATTCATACATGAAAAAAAAATCTGTATTTGTTTGAATTTTGGACAAAAATCAAAACGAGTCTTTTATATTAAAAAAAAATCTTTTTCATAAATATTTAAACAAGAAAAAAACAATTTTGTAAGAAAAAACTTCGAGAATTCCAAGAAAAATCTAAATTTCAAAATGTTTCGATTTTCTTTTGCCCTGCATATTTTCTGTGCTCATCTCATTGTTCTGTTGCCCGAAAAAGGAAGCTCTCAGGCGTTGAATAAGGCCGGTCTAAGGCACGTTTGTACGCGCCGAGCGAATGGGGAAAGGCAAAAAGAGTGAAAAGAGAAGTAGAAAAAAGTGAAACAGAACGGAAGGAGAAGAGAATGTAGATCAACATGTATGCGCCAACATAGCTGGTACGGTAACATGTATGCGCCAACATAGCTTGTCCGGTAACTGTTTAGTTCCTGGAAGCTCTGTATTCTTTTTCTCTCACTGTTTGATTCCAGCTCTGCATTACTTGGAAAACGTGAGCTTTTGGCGTCAGAACCAATTTGAAAAATGGATAATTTTTTGAGCAAAGAAGCTCAATAACAAAGAATTCGTTCAACAAAAAAGTTGAAACTCGATTGAAAATTGGATTGCAATTTGTTCAAAAACCCATCGAGCAACGTTGTCAACAACTCACTTTCTCTTTTTTTTTTGATCTACCTGCGTCTTTAAAACTTTTCTCATGAACTTTATTTTGTAAACCAAATTCAGTCGCGAGTCCGAAGATGAACTCAACTAAGTGCGTGCAACACATTCGTGCTTTTCTTCATCCTTTTTCGGCACAAATAGTCATCTCTGTGAGAAATTTTATCGAAATGTATATGTATGAATCTCTAACGGTTCTTCATTTTTCTTGATTTGTCCCAAGCGTGAAAACTAGCCAAAGGTTGGCAGTAGTTGTACAAATTTTTTCTACCATCCTGTTCATGTCTCTCATTATTTGCTCACTTTTATTCTCTTATACGTTCTTTTTCTAGTCTTATTACCCTTTTCCTCACTTTTCTCTATCCTCGGTAAACACCATGGCATTTCTTACCACCCGCGCAATTTGTTTCGAGAGCAAATTTTAGAAATTTCCGAAAATTTGAACGCAATGTCTCAAAATTCTCGTAGCTAAAAACCGAAAAAGTTTTCCGAGTGCATAGAATTGAATGATTTCCGGATCTTTAGGAGAGCGCATAAATTCTTCCCAACTGCACCGCGGGTTAGAGGTTCACCCTGGTAAACACCATAGGTAAAATATGTCTTAATTTTTGAGGGGTTAAAATTTTTATTTTTTTACTTCACGAAACCGGTTGACGTTGAATGCTTAGCTAATGAAACGTATTTATGTAGAAGAATGAAGATTTTTTTCTTCAAATTTGAGCTGTGGAAACTCTGATACATTCATTTCGAGTGAGGAAGAGGGTTGGTAGCAGGGGTTAAATGGAGCCGCCCAATTTGGGTTTACATGTATCCACCGCTCAAAGTTTGGAGGAAAAAAGAAGAGGGGATGAAGGAAAAGGGTAAGAAAAAAGAGGGAGTTTTTTCGTCAATAGTGTGTGTACATGTATCCGCCGACGGGACCGATCCGGTCACTATTTAACCCCTGGTTGGTAGGTCGGTCGCCCAAGAAAATTTTTTCGCCAGTTGGCCGTTTACCTTTAGAAAACATCAGACTTTTTTCTCTTCCTCATACTGAACTAAAAATACTTCCATACTCCGAAAACAGACTACCCTTAGCTCCATGATTCTCCTCATACTGTTGATAACTACCCGCCATAGGTAAAATATGTCTTGATATTCCAATAAGTCGACCGCTGAAGTAGGTTAAAAGTTTCCCTTTCAACTTTACGAAACTTCGTCGAGGCTTAGTTATGGCTAATAAAGCGTTTTATTTATGTAGAATGTTGAAGAATTTTTTCTTTCAATTTCATCTGTGAAAACTCTGAAACTTTCATTTCGAATGAGGGAGAGGGTCCTTAGGTCGGTCGAGTGAGGGAGAGGGTCCTTAGGTCGTTCGAGTGAGGGAGAGGGTCCTTAGGTCGGTCGAGTGAGGGAGAGGGTCCTTAGTTCGGTCGAGTGAGGGAGAGGGTCCTTAGGTCGGTCGAGTGAGGGAGAGGGTCCTTAGGTCGGTCGAGTGAGGGAGAGGGTCCTTAGGTCGGTCGAGTGAGGGAGAGGGTCCTTAGGTCGGTCGAGTGAGGGAGAGGGTCCTTAGGTCGGTCGAGTGAGGGAGAGGGTCCTTAGGTCGGTCGAGTGAGGGAGAGGGTCCTTAAGTCGGTCGAGTGAGGGAGAGGGTCCTTAGGTCGGTCGCCATAGAGAATTTTTTGCCAGTTGGCAGTTTAACTATGCTACCCGCAAAAGAAGCGTTCAGATAAAAAATGATGATAATGAGGAAAAAAACGGCTGAGTTCAATGAGACACCCAGAATGTTCTATGAAAAATAAAAATGCCCTACAAAAAAATGTTTCATCTTTTTTTAGAGGGCTCAGCTACGCGATGCGACCCTCAGTGCGGGTCGCAGAGACACATCCTGAAGTTCAATTGAACGCCCTTGGGTCCACCGAATGCTCCAGGGGTTTTCTTCAACCCACACTGCGAGTAGAATCTTTGCGCTGCGGGTGAAATCTATGCGCGAATCCATGCGCTCTTCAAAAACACTAGGGATACCTATCCTGGATTTGAATGGAAATTTCTATTTGTAGATGCTGTATTTTTCTGCTGTAGAAGGCCGTTCCCACATGATCAGACTTTTTGTTTACACACTTCTCTGTGATTGGTAACGAACAACCTGGAAAGGTTCCCCTATCGATTGCAGCTGGAATGCCATCAAAGCGCTTCTTCGACGACGTCGTCCGAATTAGTGACGATGAAATCCGGGAATCCATCATGAACGAATGCAGAAAGCACCGATTGTGGAGAGGTTCTGTCGTGAAGAAAATGCAGTTCGAGGATCTACAGCACACAACCTGTATCGAGGTACATTCTACAAATCTTTGGTGGATTAGTTGTATTGAAGTACATTTCACGAATTGCTGGTGAATCCAAGGTTGAAAGAAACAAATGGCGTAGGAGGGAATTTGTGACCTCTTGATCTACGGTGTGTTTACAGTACGTTCTGGAGTCTTTCACCGAGACGCGAAGCACTTCCGAAGCGACGGAAGCCTTGAGCGCGGGCGTTCTTTTGGAGAGGAGCGAGGACATTCTGAGTGGATCGTCCAATCCTTGGGACTATCAAGTATTTCCGAAGGAAATGTTTCTTGATCAGGTAAGTCTTGTTTAGAGAATAAATGAAATCCTTCGCACGGGCAAAAATTGGCACTCGGCTGGGACCGAACCTCCGCCGCCTAACCGGAGCTTGTAGAGTGTTAACCAATACACCAACCGAGTTCAGAAAATACTTTATTAACTTTTTCGCGCAGGTTCGTTTATTTGTGGCAAGGTGAGCGGTTTCTATGAATGAAGTACACATAAGGCTCTTTCTTTCCTCTTGCCGAAAGAAGGTGTAGATCAAAAAGACTAATCAATAGGCAAAAAAAGCGGAGAGGCCGAGCGCATGGGATGAAAAAAAGAGAACTCTCACGAACAGACTACTCGTATCATTAGCATTTTTGATGTGACGCATAGATTCGACCCGCAGTGCGCTTAAGAGAGACACCAAACTTTATATAAGCAGTGGGTGCAGGCGTTAAATTAAACCGGTCTGAGGCATCTTTGCACGCGCCGAGCGAATTGGAAAAAGGATGTGGAAAGGCATCTACCATCTACCCCCATAGGAAAGGCATCTACCATCTACCCCCATAGGAAAGGCATCTACCATTTACCCCCCATAGCTGGACCGGTAACTATTTAACCCCTGAGTGGGTTCTTCATGAGAAACTTCTAGTTGGAAAAGCAGCAGTTCGAGTATCCTTTTTGGGAGTTTATCGTCGAAACATAACCTTTCAGGGTTTGAAAAAAGAGTTGTCCGGGTAGGGAAAGGGGTCGGTAGGAGAAACTTGGTACCACCTTGGTAGAATATTCAGGGCACTAATTTATTATGCCACACCCAGACAGGGGTTTTTTAGTGTGAAAGAAAAAGGGACAGACGCCCGCCAAAGGCGGTAAATTTTTTTCACATAAGGGTCCCCCCTTAGGGGTGAAAAATTTTTTTTCTCACATAAGGGTCCCCCTTACCTTTTTTCACATAAGGGTCTCCCCCTAAAGATTTGGAACACAGAGGCCCACCGACAGAAGATCTGTCATGACTAAATAACCCCTGCACCCAGACATATGACCCTTGCACCTTTGATCTTCTTCAACTCTCGATCTACTAATAAAGCTTCATCGATTGCTTCGGTGTTATCTTACTTTCTTTTCGGTGAGATTTCTCGGAAATTCATGTGTTGTCGAACCCCTCAAATACATTCAAGAATCAAAGAATAAATGATTAAATCAATTGTTGAATGAGAACAGCCTAGCAAGCCTTTTTAGGCACTTCTGTACGAGTTGAAAAAGTGGAATTGAAAGGTCATTAGATGAAAAGTGAAATAAAACGGAGGAAGGAGGGATGTAGATCAATTTCGGCGTGAACATGTATGCGCCAACATAGCTTGCACAGTTACTATTTAATCCCTCATTAGATTATATAACTTTGATCAAACCACCGCACGGAAAAAAGCTAGTCACCGGGGGGACTCGAACTCATGCAACCATCTCTCCTCTATCTGGGAGCGAGCGTGTTAACCATTACACCACGGTGACACATTGCTATTCCGTGCGATAGTGCTTATTAAAGGCTCAATTGCCTCGTTCTCTAGAGGAGAGATGGTTGCATGGGTTCGAGTCCCCCCGGTGACTAGCTTTTTTTCCGTGCGGTGGTTTGATCATTTTGTCTTCTCTACCAGGCATCACTGCCTTAAAACTGTGTAACTGAGCATTTGAAGATTATATAACTTTGATTCGCAGTCTCGCGTTCTCGAGTTGCCCGGTAGCAGTCGAACGGCGGCTTGTGTCTCATGTGACTCGGAGGGAAACATGCACTGCTTTCACTGCAGAGGCCAAGGCACTGATAAGTGTGGATTCTGCAGGTTCCGTTTATAGGTCACCAACACTTTTGAGAAGTTTTGAAAAATGTCCGTTCTTTGAGCAATGGAGTCTGAATAATGACTACTCTCTCTTTTCCTCTCTTCATTTTAAGCTCGCTTCTAATTATTCCAGAACGCGCTTAAAGAGCTGTCTTTATTTTCAAATAGTCAACAGTTATACTAGACTTTTCGTGCACTATTGTTCCGTTGCTTCTTTCATACTTGTTAATGCATTTGGCTCACTTCGAAACCGACATATGAACTCTATTATCATTATTTACCCAGGTGTACCCAGATTTCACTACCTTGAAAAAAACCAAAATTGTTTAAACAGAGTTTTGGTATGTTCGAGTTTTGGTGTTCTCTCAACAATCCAGGAGAGCTACTGCCAAACGTGATGTTTTAAACGAACTCGGCGAAGTAATCACTAGAGAAAAAATGAGCATAGAAAAGTGTAAATAAGAGTCTTCGGTGATATCAAGCAACGGATTTTTATGAGGAGCGGATTGTTCGCAGAAACAGATGCGCCTATACTTTTGACCCTAGACATCGAGAGACCTCAGTGTTGAGAGGGGGGCATGTTGTATGGGCCTCAAAATGTGCATTATATTGTGTGCGGGTGTAGCTCAGTGGGTAATAGCATAGCTCACCAGGATGTGTTGAAAAAACTTTTCCGGGCGGGTGACCGGGCGACCGGAGAGGGAGAAAGGGGTTCATGGAATTCGAAATTTTTTGGTAGGTTTTCCGAAGTAATTTTTTTTCTTTTATTAAGCATAGTACGGCCCGGAGGTCTGTTGATTTTTTTCATCCTCAAACTTTTTTTTTTGTGGGGAAACGGGCGAACGACCGGGAAAATTTTAACAATTTTAGTGAGCTATGGGTAAGAGCATCGCCCGGAAAGCGAAGGTCGCGGGTTCGGTTCCCTTCACACCGCATGATTTTTGCCCAAGTTTCTGCTAACTATCCGCTCCCCGGGTCGGTATAAAAATCCGTTGCTTGAAATCAACGAGGAGTTGGGTATACTCTTATTTACGTAAGTAATTATAAAGGAGATCCCACCCAATTGATCAGTCTTTTTTTTCCTTGGAATATGAATATGTAATATCAAATATTTTTAAATCACAAGAGAATTCTCTGTTATAATAATGTTTGGAGCAGGGTGTTTCTAAGCACCCTCACAACTTTTTTTTTCGAGTGCATAGATTTTTAAAATTTCAGAGTTCAACATTAAATTTTTCCAATGATTTCGACTTTCCCTACGAAAAATCAAAGAAAAATGTTTTTCCAAGCGCATAGATTTCAATGTTTTCCGGGGTTTTTGGAAAGCGCATAGATTTTTTCTACCCGCTGTGCGGGTCAGAGAAACACCATGGTTTGGAGTCCACTAATTCCTTATAGGGAGGCACATTTGTTTGAAACAAAAGTTATAAAGTCGATCCGTCGGTATCGAAATGAATCAAATGGATATAGACCGGAATACTTTATTTGTTGTTTCCTTCGGAATGATCATTCATCCATACATTTACTCAAGCTATAAAGATTCATTAACTAATTGATTCTTTAACTAATCGATTTTGTGTGTGATATTGAAGAGGGACGGGAATGAAAAGTGGCGTCGCCCATCCGGCAGTCTACACGCATCCCATGGTGGCCACGTTCCCTCATGTAAGTTCCATTTTGACTTCTAAACTCTCTATTCTCTTAGGGGTTATGGAGTGACATGGTTGCGAACCATTATTGGTAACACTATCGCCACGTTCGCTCTCGGTGAAAGAGAGCCGGCCGGATTCGATCCCGCCCGGTGCACTAAGTTTTTGCTCGTGCAATAGTATTATTATTGTTCATAGCTCACATGCCAGAACTTGTCAGATAGTTGAAAATGACCGTTCACCCGAGCGGGGGGTTTGGAAAAATGGATGGAAAAAAATGGAAGATGGAAAAATCTTTTGTTTTACTGCCCTTCACCTGTCGCGCTCTTCTCATTATTCCAACTCCCCCCCCCCCCTCCCCCTTCGCTCGACCAAGCGGTCAGGTTTAATTTTTTTCAAAGAAGTGAGCTATGGTATTGTTCCTTACTGTAGATCACTTCAGTAAAAATGGATTTGAGGGCCTGGGCAGGAGGTGTCATTGGGCATTGGCTTAATTATTCTGAACCTGCAAAAGGTTTTGGAATTTTAAAACAAGGTCCTTGTGAGAGAGTCAGGCGATTATAGCTTCATTTCCCGTCGCCTCAGGGTATGCCATTCATTCATTCATTCATTCATTCATTCAATAATCCATTATTGATTTCGCGTGAACATGTGTACTTTTTTTATTCTTTTTTTGTTCTTAGGCGGATCTCACCCGTGGCTACATGTCATCGAATACGACAATCATGAAGAAGGGCAACACGGCGTATGGAATCGGCACTCCCATGCATTTCATGTCCAAAACCGGGGTCCCTCCACCCGGAATAGGTTTCTAATATTTTGTTATTCTTTCAGTTATTCTTTGTTCTCATTAACGGTGATCTTATGTTATTAAGAAGAATCAGTAGTCGAAGGTGCGAATTCAACTTTTACTACGCTAATATTAGCAGAAAGTAGAAGAAAATGAGAAGAGTTGGGAGAGAAAAGATCAAATTATTATGATAAAAGCGCTTTATAACAACCAGCAAAAGCACCATAAAAATCAAGAAGATTAATCGTGAGAGAAGCAGGGTGTTTCTATCACTCGCACTGCGGGTGAAGATTAATCGTGAGAGAAGCAGGGTGTTTCTATCACTCGCACTGCGGGTGAAGATTAATCGTGAGAGAAGCAGGGTGTTTCTATCACTCGCACTGCGGGTGAAGATTAATCGTGAGAGAAGCAGGGTGTTTCTATCACTCGCACTGCGGGTGAAGATTAATCGTGAGAGAAGCAGGGTGTTTCTATCACTCGCACTGCGGGTGAAGATTAATCGTGAGAGAAGCAGGGTGTTTCTATCACTCGCACTGCGGGTGAAGATTAATCGTGAGAGAAGCAGGGTGTTTCTATCACTCGCACTGCGGGTGAAGATTAATCGTGAGAGAAGCAGGGTGTTTCTATCACTCGCACTGCGGGTGAAGATTAATCGTGAGAGAAGCAGGGTGTTTCTATCACTCGCACTGCGGGTGAAGATTAATCGTGAGAGAAGCAGGGTGTTTCTATCACTCGCACTGCGGGTGAAGATTAATCGTGAGAGAAGCAGGGTGTTTCTATCACTCGCACTGCGGGTGAAAAAAATCTATGCGCGCTTCAAAAAGTCCGAGAAACATTAAAATCTATGCACTCGAAAGAAGAAATTTTCGATTTTTACCTATGAAAATTCCAAATCTTTGAAAACAATACCAAACTCTTAAAAATTCTATGAATCTATGCGCTCGAGAAAAATTAAGCGGGTGGTAAGAAACACCCTGAAGAGAACCAACATAGAGTTGGTGTTACTAGCGTATTGGGGATCGCATCGGCAATGCGGTGTGGTTTTAAAAATATTAGGGTCAACAGGTAAGCGTTCAGCAATTGTGTTTCAATAATGTAATTTTTGTTAATGAAGGGATAACATTATCGATTTTGAACGTTGGTTTTCGAGATCTTAGTGTCTTGATTTTGCTTACTAGATCTCTCCCTATCAAATAATTCTCTGTATGAACGCTATTTGTGCGAGTCGTGAAAAACAGGCGGGTCTTTTTTAATAAGCAATTTCGTTTTCCGTGAGCGTTGAGTGCCTTTTTCTGGACGCTCCAAAAAGGTTCAAATAAGTAACAAATCTCAAAGTGTTGACTCGTCGTAAGATTTTTTGAAAGATCTTTCACCTCCCACCAAATGAGTCTTCCGCTGAGTATATAACATCGCCCGTAACGGTTTATTACACTTCTTCCTCCAGTCATTTTATTCCTTTTGTCATGAAGTATAACTTTGATTTAAACAAAGTCCTTCATTGAAATTGCATACGGATGTAGGCAACGAGTTTTTATCGGGTAGAATGTTTATCCTAACTTTCCCGAACAGTCTAGAATGGGCTTCCCTACCTCTCTTTGCCCAAGCAAACGCGTCAACCGCGACTCGTCCCATGTATGCAATTTCCTTATGGGACCATGTTTAAATCGAACAATAGTGGCTCATAGGGCCTGCCAACCAGGGAATCAAATCTCGTGCCTCAAAACTTCCCTGCTTTTAACGAAAGAGGAATTGTTGAGGGGCTCAGAATGCGTGGTAATAAGGAAGACTGCCTGCAGGGACGCACGACCTGTGCTACATGTGCCACGGGCGTGGAGTGAAGGAGTGCGCCCAGTGCAAGGGAGTCGGCAAGAAGCTCTGCTCCACTTGCGCCGGAAGCGGCAGCACCCGATCCTTCACCAAGCTTATTGTACATTTGTAAGTCAATATAAGACGAACCAGCAATCAATCTTTTAGTCACAAAACTTGAAGGCATTGAGCCCTGGTTAATATTAAGACGGCACGGACTTGAACCCAGTGACTGGGTCCCAGTCATCTGTCTATTTCTTACCAGGAGCGCGTGACAACGCTTCTGGTCGTCGACCCATCTGGAGCAAAAGGGGTAGAAATCTTGGTAGTACTGGCATAGAACTGACTCTTTTCACAGCTGCTATACACTCTTGCCAAGACCCAGAAGTAGACACTTGTTCTGCTATTTTTGGTCGGTATCTCCTGTCAGGAGAGCGCTAACCCTGCCGCGAGGAGAGCGCGTACCCTGCCGCGAGGAGAGCGCGTACCCTGCCGCGAGGCGGGAATAAGCGAGAGGGAAAGTGTGGTTTTTGTCTTTGTCGAACTCGAGGAGGAACACTAAGTTGACAAATCAATTCGCAAACTTTTGTTAATATATCTGAAATATACACCAATTAACAAGGAATCGAAAAACTTCGGGCATTCACGTAGTTTATTAATTAGTTGTTTCATAAATCGAAATAGAAATGTGACTATGAAAATTAATAGTGGTAATTCATGACTTTAATGCAATACTCGTTATATTGATCGAAATATTTATGGTATTTATGGAAAAGGAGTAATTGAATAAGAGATTCTGATAAAAATTTAGGTGCGAAAAATAAAGAATAGTGTATTTATAGATTGAACTGCTTTATTCACCAGACAGTTTGTTCTCACCGTCAATAACATTGGAAGGGAAAAAGGAAAATGATGACTAAAAGAATAAAAAGAATAAATACTTTATATCATAATGTCGAGAACTTCAGCAAAGAATCTGAAGACGATGAGGATAAGTCGTTTATTTAGAAGAGTCGAAATTTATCGGAAAATAAAATGACTTCACGCAACCATCTCTGGCACTTAAAGAACAAAAAGATTTTAGAGATGATAAAAAATTTTTTTGAGTGAAACGGATAGATCGGAATACATAACGCCGTGCGATATTCCCGAGCATCTCATCAAAAAAGTTCAAGGAAAAGAAATTTTCAGCGAAACTCAAAACTATGTCAGTTTCGGTATTTTTTTTCTTTTTGATGAGAGATTTGAGTTATTTGTTACGATATTGAAAGAAAAATAATCTAAGAAAAACAAGATTTTTTTTCCAAAATTCTGCTAATGGTAGGATGAAATGCAAAAATGTTAGAAATAAATGAGAATTTATGCAGAAAATAAGGAAAAAAAGACAGCTGAAAGCTTTTTCTGTCAATTCTTAAGTTGAGTCATTTCGAGCCTGACTGAAAACGTAGTTTTCTGTCGCGAAGGTTCTTTTGTCTTTTTTCCTTTCAGTATTTCGCTTCACCTTTTCAGAGAGGAAGAACTTTGCAGCATTTTCTGAATTATTAATTGCTCCACCTAGCCTAGCCTTACGCAAAACGTTATGGAGGAAATATTAACGTTTCTAGAGAACGAGATATAGAGAGGGAAAAAGAGTAAAATAGAGAGAGATATATGTAGATTAGGATAGAGAAAGAGAAATAATGAGAGAGAGGGAGATAGAAAGAGATGAGGGTAGAGGGAAAACGAGTAATATAAGAAGGAATGAAGAGTACAAAAAAAGAGAGTGAAAGTTAGATATGAGTAGCATGGATATCGCATATTTTGCAGAAATAAAACCTTTTTTGGGTTCATTGGTGTTTGACCTAATATTATTGAAAAATTCAGTTCTTTCATGTATTTTTCTGTGAAAGAAGATTTATTAATCAATTTTCCGGGCTTATTTGGCCTAATTTAAGTTTAAAATTCGTCGGATGTCCGTTTTTAGAGTTGAATTTGTATATCTGACCTTCTGTCGATCTTTTCTGTTTCTAACTTAAGCAAGAACCTTTTTCACATTTATGATGAGGAATCCGTGTCTATTGAAGGTTTTGCTAGACAAAACTAATTTATTTTTTCTTCAACGGGTTTCCGTCGCAAATAAAACTGCTTCCAATGGCTTTTTTTTTGCACGCACATAAAAGCATATGTCTGTTTTTATGCTGAAGGCGACTCTCTCTTTGAAAGTCCTTATTCTAGCGATAAAACTAATTTGCTTACCCGCAGACGGATCTTTTCATGCATATCCATTCATTCATTCATTTTTTTATTCCTGTTGTAAATCATTTCTGCCTTCGTTTCCGAAGGCATTATAGAGCCTATAGTGTTACCCTGTTCATACGCAGAGGAAAGCACTGGAACGATAATTTCCAAAAAGAATCTTTGCCTGGTTGTGAGTTGGTCTATTGAGTATGTAAAAGAGCAGAGAAAAGTTGAGTGGAAAGTTGATGATGATGAGATGAATGGTTTATGTACAGGGGTTAAATAGTCATGTCAGACCTGTCGGCGGGCTTCTGTTTTTTTTTCTTCATAAGGGGGGACCCTTATGTTAAAAGATTTTTCCGCCTTTGGCGGGCGCCTGTACCTTTTTCTTGCACACTTAAAGGCCCATTGGATGAGTCATACATAAATTCTGTATGACTCATCCGGTATTGTAAATAACTGTCTTTTCATCTTGTGAGTATCGTAGATAGCACAAGTAAATCAATAATTAAGAACCTGGAACACTCTGAAGTACCTCTTTTTCAGGTTTACCCAATAACTAAATATCCCGTGAATGACATAAATGACAGAAGCCGAATGATGTGCGCAAAGATGTTGGATAAGTGTGCAGGGAAGTGTCGCGTAATACAGGTACATTTCACAACTTGCTTTGTTTTGACAAAAAATTTCTTCTGTAACGATGATGGGTTTTTTTTTTGCAGCAACGACATCAGCTGATAGCAATACCAATTGTGAAAGTACACTACAAACTCGGCTCCCAAAGTGGAGTCTTCTGGGTATACGGTAAGGAGAGAAGATGCTACGCTCCTAATTATCCAGCCAAATGTAGTATTTTATAAAAAAATTTTCTTAACCCTGAAGAACAAATTATGTTGTTCACTTTTCTGTGTATTTATATATAAATATACTTATAAGAACAAAAATGCTAATCACTTTCTCTCATGTCAAAAGAACAAATATGTTGATTCATTTTCAAATGTTGTTGTTCTTCGGACTAGATGCGTCCGGAGAAGGGTTTTGATGTCCTTTGCAGTCCTGAGACTGTCATGCTGCACCTTATGAAGGTGGACATCTTTGTAGCAACCTGTTCATGCTATAGACCTTGTGAGTTCGTTTTGAGATTCCTTTTCAAATAGTAAACATTCATTGATTTTGATCACTTTTAGGTATAGCCAAAGATGCGATTTAATACGGTATAAACAAGATTGTGCCAGATTCTCACATTAAGCTTTTGATATAAGATTGTATTGTTCTGTAAGAAATATATCTTTTCCTGATGAAGTGCCGTTTTTTTCTTTTCGTGATCTCAGATTGTTTTGTTGTGTAAATAAAAGTTGAATTACATTTTGGAGCGATGAATGATTGCAACCCGCAGCGTACCGGACTGGTTTATTCTTGCAATTTAAAGTTGATTGACTTCTTTCTACCTTATACTGCCTACATTCAAGATGATAGAGGAGGAGGGGGGGGGAGGGAAGATTGGCGAATGCAAAGTTGAATAGCCTTTAAATAATGGTGAATTGAAGTCTGAGACAGAAACAAATGAGAAAATTCATTGTTTACTTGTTAATACTCCATGAGTCTGCTTTTCTCAAGAAGCGCATTGAAGAGTGAGATGTTCCCACATAGTTTGTTGGTAATTTTTTTGAGGGGTTGAATAGGCTCCGGCAAAAGAGACGGTTAGGGTCGGTCCCGCCCCATAAAAATCACATTTTTGGAACGTTGCAAGATGAAGTTAGCACTTTTATGCGGGAACATGTTTGATCCCTGCTACTGTTGAGATTGATCAAAAGAGCAACAACCTTGAAAGCGTGGCACGTGACACTAGTTGTTGTTCTTTGCGCATAGGTCCTGTCGAGGGGAGTGCTTTGGGATAGTTTGTTGAGGATCCTTTTGAGTCCGGAGAAATTTCCTCCGTCTACACTCGCACCGTAGTCGACGATCCTCTTCGCGAAACCCATTTGTCAACCGGAGAAGGGCAAGAGGTTATTTTACTGGCGCCTCGACTCGCCATTACAAACTAAAGGGGAGTATCGGCTGATGTTTTATCCGGTGGCATGCCCAGGCCAGTCCGGCTCCGCCCTCAACCTTGTTCTGAATATGATCGACTTAGCTAAAACTTGGCTAAGGTGCACATGGGATAAAACTGAGAAGTCGAAACTCGGTATAAGGCGGATTCTGATATTGACAAACAAAACAAACCCTTTTTTGAAAAGCTAAAAAGCGGGATGCAAAACGACGATTCTCATTAGCTTTCACCACCCTCTCGAGCGCGTTATCGAAAGCCTCTATATTTTTCTGAAAGATTTTGTCAATTTATAATTTATTGACAATCTGCCTCAAATCAGGCCTCACACTAATATTGCAACTCACGATGGTGATGAGGTTGCGAATGCTGGTGTTGCTGACTTCCTTGCTCTTCTGGATGGGACGATCTCATCAGGATACGATTGGAGAAGAAGAGTCTGTAAAAAAGCCGGTTCAGGTCGAAGAAGAGTCTCCAGAGTGAGTACGTATCGATCGATATGTGTGCTAAATAACTTGTAAATCAATTCAATATAACTTTGAAAAATAAAGAATGAAGGGAGAAAATATTAAAGTACTATCACTATGTATGTTGTTGTTGTTGTCTTGCCCATAGGTCCTGTCGAGGGGAGTCCTTTTGGGATAGGTTGGTGGTGAGGATCCTTTTGAGTCCGGAGAGAGTTTCTATCACTATGGATCGCTGCGATGACGCCAATTGTTTCTCCCCCGCTCAGACAGACTTCTGGGCTCTCTGGGTGGGGCTCATCAGTGAGTGCCCAGAGAGTACACAAATTGGAACGATAAGATATAAAGCAATTTTGGTCCCCTATCTCTCTCCTCCTTTACGTAAATAGGTAAATATGTCTTGATTTCTCAATAGATCGATATGTAGGTCAGTTGTAGGTCACTTGACAAAATATCAGAAAAAAGTTTGCTCATCAGAGCGAAAGGGACCGGAGTAATGAAAAGTAAGCGAGTCTTTGACTAAGAAAACAAGGCGTATGAGCCTTTCACATAACACTATCGCACGGAATAGCAATGTGTCTTCGTCGTGTCATGTTAACGCGCGCTCCCGGTTGGGCTAGCTTCTACTAGCCCAACCAACAGAGACGAGTTGGCTGGGTTCCATCCCCGCCGGTGGGCTAGCTTTTTTCTGTGCGATAGTTCAATCATTTGTTATTTTAACCAGGCGTCACTGCCTCTAAACTGTGTAACTTAGAATTTAAAGATTCATCGAGTCTTTACAGCTTTGAGCAATATTGTCGGATCTATCCCGCTTCTCTGTCTATCCCCTTTCGCTCTCTTCTCATTATTGTAGTCCTTCATGTGATGAGCGGTCGTTTTGGATACGAATGTAAATGGTATATGTGCTCTTTCGATGCGCCAACAATCAGTCAATCATTTTTTTCTTTTTCAATAGGAATTTTCCGGAGAAGCTTACTGTAGAGGCAAAAGAAGAGAACGGGGCGGTCGAGTCAGGAGAAGAGAAGTGGAACAAGGCGGTCGAGTCAGGAGAAGAGAAGTGGAACGAGGCGGTCGAGTCAGGAGAAGAGAAGCGTAACGAGGCCGCTGAGAGTGCGCCATCCGATGATTCCCCTTCAGAGGGTCTGTCAACTTCCCCGGTAATGAAATACGACGCTGAGGATCTTCTTCTTCTTCTTGGAGGTTTGGATTTGAAATTCCGGCGCTGCTCTGGATCTGAACTCAACCAAGGCGCCATGTTAAATTGGAGATAAAAAGGCCTTGCCGCTCATAAAGAATACCCTATATTATTTTTACCAGAAAATAATTTGGTAGATCTTCAAATGCTAAGTTACACAGTTCAAAGGCAGTGACGCCTGGTGTAATGGTAACACGCGCTCCCGTTTTGAGTCGAGATGGTTGGGTTCGGTACCGCCCGGTAGACTAGCTTTTTTCTGTGCGATTTTTCAATCATTTGTCATAATTTGGTAGATTTTAACTTGTATGGAGCATGGATAAGGCTAATTAAGAAAATCAGAGAGAGGCTGTTATTAGTTTATTCTCATAAAAACCATGTTTATACTTTATTTTACATGTATTTGTATTTTAATTCTCTGAATATACCCTACATGGATGAATAAATGAAATGAAGCTAGAAGCGTTATCGATCGGTTTATTATCGATCGGTTGATCGGTCTTTTTCTAAAAAGAGTGCTGCTGACCGTACGCTAAGACTGAGAAAGATGTTAGTCTAACAAGAATTACGTTTAGTTAAAAGACAAAAATGTTCGTCTGTTTATAACTTTGTCTGACTCGGAGTTTGTCTGAGAGGGAAGATGTTTGTTGGCGGTTACAGGAGAGTGTCCATGGCCGTCGAAGCAAGTCCAGTACGAACTGTTGATGTACAAACAGTGCCCGGTAGAGGAGGATGACCGAAGTAGGGATCCTACTTTTGACCTACCCGGAGCATTCAAGTTTCGATGCGGCAGATTAGGTACTGTATCTATTGGTTTTTTTTAGAGATCTTCAGGAGTACTGTATTGGGTACTGTAGCCTTATTATATTGTTATTGACCAGTCCGCTTCGATGAAAGCGGTGAATGTGATGGAAAAGCATCACTGGGATATGAAAGATCACTAAACATGGAATTGAAGCGGTAAGACGGCAAATTTACAGGAACTCAGGTTTTTTTATTCCCTCTCTAACTCTCTTGATTTCTCTTTCTTTCTTCCCATCTCTTCATAAGCAAATCTCACGCTCTCTAATCGCTCCCTTACTCATTTGTAAAATTATATATTAATTAGTGAATGTAGGAATGAATTTCAGTGTACCCGAAAAAGAGAGTTGTGGTGGTCAACGCGGTTCAACTTTCGCGACTCTTGTCTTTCAGAGACTCGTTTGGCAGAGCGAGATGCATACTTACGTCAGTCACTTGCTGCCAGAATGTCATTTTGAGATGCGAAGATGATGACAATAGCAGTCGCTTTTCAATGTAACTATAGATCACCCTTACTGCTTAAAAATAAAAAGTGAAAAGCGATCTGAATAGGAGGGATAGAGATCGGGTAATACAAGCGTTCAAGAATGCGGAGACTCATTCGCTAAATATTATTCTGAATTATGGCCCACTTATAAAGCAGTTTTTTTTCCTCCAATTTTTCAACATGTTACTTTCGACTTCTAGCTATGTTGGTAATGCGAACAAAAACATTTGAGTTGTTACTTTTCCAAGGATCTCATCTAATCATTCACTATTTTAATTTTTTTGTACACAATCGCAGCTTCATCAAAAAAGAGTCATTAAAAATGACTCATTCTCTTTCGATGACTACTTACTCTTTATTCGAAAAGCTGTCCCTTTTCAGAAAGTTCAAGTGTGAAATTGAATTGAATTGAATTAGCTTTATCATCAAAGAATAGCTTGTTATGGCTATCGCTGACATGGATGATGGGGAACTTGAGAGGGAATTTCGGAACTGTGGTTTTCTTGGACGCTTTATCGTAATGTCAAGTCAAGTGACCTTTTGTGATCTCGTGATGTGAAGTCAAATGTCAAATCAAGAAATTAATGTGACCTTTTGTGTTGCAGTCTCTTTTACTCTCCATACTGTCATTTCTCTGCTCAATTGATGCCATACTACAACGCGTACGCCCTCGCGTATCCCTACATTCTCTTCTTGGCATTCAATGCGAGCGATTCCGTCAAGTAACAGACTTTTCGCGGGGTGGGGCTTTTTTTGCACCATGACTGTTGTATGAAGATCATATTCAGGATGGTTCTCTGACTCGCTCTGCGGGTGAGAAAATCTATGCGCTCTCCAGAAACCTCGAAAAACATGGAAATCTATGCTCTTGGAAAACCTTTTTTTCCTCGGATTTTTTGTGAGGAAAGTCCAAATCACTGGAAACATTTGATGTTGAACTCAAATTTTTTTTAAATCTATGCGCTCGAAAAAAGTTTTGCTGGTGCTAAGAAACACTCTTATCATATTCCATGTCAACTAGTTGTAACTGCCTTCGTACTGTGTAACTCAGCATTTTGAAGCCTTTTGCCGTATTGTACCGAAATGGGAATAACTTGGTAGGAATGGTGGAGGTAGCGTTTTCTTTAAGAACCTACATTTTTGAAGGCCTCGAGAAGGAAGTGTAAGAATGCTCTATTGGTCTATAAATGAGTGTTTCTATGAGTTCAGAATGCGACTCGATTTGACTTATAGAAAGCAGAAAGACGTCAGCTAGGGACTGAATCTCTTGTATTCTAGTGTTTGTTATTGTCAAAGACCTCATCGAAAAATTTCCGGTCGCTATGAATTCGGGCTCATTCATCAAGAACTTAATGAACAAGTCGGCGGAATCGTGCGAATGAATGCGCTCTTAAAAATGGCAAGATATTGTGTGCATTGGTTCTTTTGTGGGTAAGAACATCGCACTGTGAGCAAAAGAAACGGGTTCGGCTTCCGCCCAATCACTGATTTTTGTATTATTATTATTATTAGTTCTTTTCTCTTAGTGCAATTCTATGTACTAGGAAATAATCTAGAATCAGGTACCCTGCTCTCAAACTTTCCTTTTCTCGCAGCAATCGAGTGAACTCTCGATTTGGCATCTCTGGAACGCCCACGGTGATCTTGTGGGTGGAAGGAATGGGCGTAGCCAGGATGGACGAATCTTTGCCAGGTTCGGTGGCGCTGACGTCTATGCTCTCCACGTGGACGGACGTTCCACCACCGTCGACTCCTCTGCTCCCAATCGACGATCCAAACATTGAGGTTCTTTTTAGATTCAAGTTCCAAGCATGGGGATTTTTTAGTGCGTCCGAACAAGGCTCAAAATATCGCCGGAAGCAGATATAGACTTGCAATGTAGCTGAAAATTTGAGCGCTGTTTTCTAGGAGTTGGATACCTGAATGCTTGGCTTCAATATGACTGATGGCTTCAATGAAAAACTACCCCCTCGCAGAACCACAATGGTTGCCCTCGACATGACTTCTGCCTACGACCTTGTACACATCCCCTCACTCTGCAAGATGATCGCAGAAACTTCTCTTCCGAGAGGACTGGCCCGGTGGCTCTCAAGCTACTTGAGAGGAAGATATATAGAAGTGAACTTCCGTTACGCTTCGAGTCGTTTCGAGAGATTCTGCGCGGGAGTCCCCCAAGGTGCCGTGATAAGCCCTATCCTATTCAACCTTTATCTAAATGGCATCTCGAAACCCCAGAGAACATCAAAGTTGTGACATATGCGGACGATATATCCATACTAACATCAAGTCCGAGCATCAATGAATGTGAAAAGAATCTCAACGCCTACTTCCCCCGTCTTTCCAAACATCTAGGCAACCTGAGAGTGGTTATCTCACGTCAGAAGACAACGGTAACACTTTTCACAACTCATGCAGCAGGACTCAAGACCGTCCCGGAAATATTTCTGAATGGAAAAATACTCCCATCTATCAGAATTCCCAAGATATTGGGGGTTACCATTGACCAGACCTGCACTTTCCGCCACCATGCCGACAACCTCCGCACGAGAGCTAACAAACGATTAAATGTTTTCTGAGCCATCACTGGAAGAGCGCAGTCCTGATGACCTACAAAGCGACCATAAGATCCCTGTTCAACTATGCCACCCCAGTTTTCACGCCCCAACTCGCGGAAACTAACTGGAACAGGCTACAAATCTGCCAAAATAAAGCAATAAGGACTGCCACTGGGAACCTAAACATGACCGGTACCCATCATGTTGTTTGTCTCATGAAGCCAAGATCCCACCAGTTAATCTTCATAACACGATGATTAGCCAACAGTTCTTGGCAGACGCGAGGATAAGGAAGGACTATCCATCGAACATGCTGTGTTCGCAACCAAAGCCCCCAAGAAGGATCAGGAAGCACATTAAAGATGCCGAACTGAACCTGCCTGAAAATGACAGCAAATAAGCTCTGAGAAGAATCCATAGAGATACGGTCAAAGATTTCCTAAGATCCTGTCCGCCAAACCCAATTATCAATGCTAGACCTCCTCTAGTACATAAATCTGCGACCTCACTATCTACAGGGTGCGTTTCAGTATTGCAACACGGATATTGATCCAGTTCTTGGTATTCATAAAAGCTATGAAGTGGAAATTGACAGGTTTTATTCATAGCACCGGTATGAATCGGCCTCCATGTCTGATATGTGATATTTCATTTTCGAATTGTTATGTACCTCAGTCCAGAGCTATATAGAGCAGATATAGTTAAAAATGGGCAAGTTAGTAGTCCATAGAGAAGAAAGTTTAGTTAGCCAAGAGTAAAATATTATTGCTCTGTCTCACGCGATTAGGCTATCGCGCGTAGATCATTCATTACACAACACAAGATCTTCCAGATGTATTCTGGGGCTAACGAGACGGATTATACACTCTACGGGGCCCTCTTCCTCGCCTCTTTCAGTCAGTTTTGCTTCTCTTCATCTATTGTTTCTCAACCAACCAGAAAAAGGTTTTTAAGGCTTTTAGGTTTAGTCACAACACACGAAGAGTTTTGAAGATTATCAGCCGAATACTATGGTCCAGCTCCACTGTGTACAAATGCAAATAACGAATTGTAAAAACAATGTTATGTTGTATGGGCCTTAAAATCTGCATTATATTGTCTGAGTGTGTAGCGCAGTGGGTAAGAGCATTGCCCGGAAGGTCGCGGGTTCGGTTCCCGTCACACCACACGATTTTTGCGAAAGTTTATGTGAACAATCCGCTCCTCTGCTCGGTATAAAAATCCGTTGCTTGTTAAGATCGACAAGGTGTAGGGATTACTCTTATTTAAATCTTTCTCTCTCTCTCTCTCTCTCTCTCTCTCTCTCTCTCTCTCTCTTTCTACAGAAAAAAAAGAGTGAGGAAGAAGAAGAGATTAAGAGAAGAATTGAGGGAGAATGAGATAACTCAAGAAAAACTCGTATGCTTTCTCTCCCTTTCTCTCTATTCTCTTTCTTTCTCTATTTCTCTCCCTTTCTCTCTCTCTTCCATTTCTTTCTCTATTTCTCTCTCTCTTCTCTTTTTTCGCTCCCCCGCTCTCTCGAACGGTCCTGAGTCCTTACAATTGTTACTAGTACGATAAACGGAACCTTCTCTTATCATTAAATGAATTTTGTTAAGCATAATATTTTTTGTTGAATTGTTGCTTTTTTCGCTATCGAGTGAGTCTGCCTGATTCAAGTGCATTATAAAGCGGTGCAAAAGCGATGTAAAACTAAGTATAACATTCCAGGTAATATGTATAACATTCAAGCAGGAATCAAACATATTCCAGGTAAAATGTATAGCACTTAACGAGATAAGTATAACATTTAAGGAGCAAGTTGTAACATTCCAGGAGATATGTATAACATGCCAAGATCAATTTATAAGATTTCAGGTATAGTGTACCACGTCGCCTCATACACTTCATGGGGCAGAAGTCAATTGGAACGAATCTGGCCTAATGCGCAATGAAGAAGACCAGTCTCTCCTTTTCGAAATGAAGGGAACAAGTCTTTTTATCACGACTGTCCCGCTAAGAGTGTTCGGCGATCTAGGAACTATGAACCCTGTACATAATTGTTTTCCTATATTTACACTTCGAGTCTCTCTCTCTCTCTCTCTCTCTCTCTCTCTCTCTCTCTCTCTCTCTCTCTCTTTTTTTTTTCTTCTTTTCTTCTCCGTCTTTATTTCTCTCTCTCTTTCTCTGTCTTGTTCCTCTCTATATCTATGTTTTTCTTTTTCTCTATCATCATACAGGAGTTACATAATACACTCAGTGACTATATACATTGATGTAAACAATTATAGCGGCTGAGTCTGTTTGTTGTCTATAAACCAAGTTGGCATGGAGAATATCATTTTTGACAAATCGACGGGTTCATTTAGAACCGTGAACCGTGCTCCTCTCATTGTTTACTTTTTTAAAAAATGGTTTTCGAAGATAATTTTAGTTTGGTTTGACACGCATAGTGTAAAAATTCCAGATATCAGAATCGTTCCATTCCCAGATTACGCGATGCGATCATAAGAGAGAATACAATTAGATGTAATACTGATAAGAAAGAAATATTTCCGGGTTTTTGTCAAACGATACTTCATCCCAGCAGAAGTCATTGTATATCAAATGATTGAACTATCGCACAGAAAAAAGCTAGTCCACCGGGCGGGATCGAACACAGACCATCTCGACTCAAATCGGGAGCGCGTGTTACCACGGGGACACACCACGGGGACACATTGCTATTTTTTATCATTGTATATCGTAAATGTTATTTCAAATATCGTTGGTATATGTGAGTAATATATATTCTCTACTGTATGCGCCATATAAAATATATTTCTTCGAAGTTCTCCTCAATTATAACATCAAAATGTTAGTGAAGGATTCCGAATAAAAAACTGATGTTGCCTCGATTGTCTGTAAAAAAAACAATTTTTTTCTCTCGGTTTTTCAAGCAGCTCAACTTATTTTCCAGTTTAAAATTTAATTGGACAAGTTTGAAGGATGCTCGTGACTGTGACTCTCCGCATAGAAACATCAGAATAGAAATATATGACAATGAATTATTTTTTTGTCAATTTTGCCCTCAATTTTGACAATAGGTTTCAATTTTTTCAACCAAGATTTATGAATCGCACGAAAAATGTCAGAAGGTGATATCTCTATGTTGACAATTGAAAGACGCAGATTTGTCAATAGAATGTCATTTTGGGGAGAAGAAATAGGGCCTCTCCCTTAACCATGGAAACGCTGAACGGAATAAAGTGGTGTTCTCTCTCTCTTTATTTCATGGGTGCAGAGAATGGCACATTATCCGACTATCATTGCCTTCCTATATTACTTTTACACTTTCTAGCTCTTGAACGGTTTCTCTTTGCTTTCTTCTCTCTTTATCTCTCTCTTCTCGCTTACACAAACACTTCCCCCTCTCTATCTCTCTCAATCACTCTGAACTTTTCTCTTTTTACGAACTCTTCGCTCGTGATCTTTTCATCTATATCTTTCTCTCTTCCTCTCGCTCTTTCCCCCTCTCGTTTTTGAACTTTCTCATTTTCTCTTTTTTCTCATCTCTCCTCTTCCTGGTATTCTCTCGACCTACCCCTTTGTGCTCTCTCTTACTATAACCTTGCTCTCTCCCCGATCTTTCTTTCATTATCACTCTCTTATTTCTTTATCTCTTTCTCACTGTCTCTGTCTCTCTTTTTTTCTCACAATGAGAGGCGACTTTTATGTTTTCCTCAATGAGAGACCTCTCCTCTTCGCGTGTTACCGGTCCGCCCCTGCCAATTGCAATCTCTCCACTTCTCGCTATTATTGTTTCGCTCGTGACAGCCGCTCTTTTTCTACACGTTTTGTTAAATACATCTCATTTCATGTAATCACTTTCTCGTCTCAGTCTTAGCCTCGATATCTCGTCTCGCTCTCATCTCGTCTCTTACATTGTCCATCTCTCTCGCTATATCGTCTCTTTCCTTCTCGTTCCTTTCAAACTCTCTCTTCTTCACACTCTGCTCTCACCAATATTCTCCACATACTCTCAGCATAGAGTTCTTCTTCATGCTCACATCGATCCTCTTCTTTCCCATTTTAGTTTATCCTTCAGACAGCTTCTCTTTTCATCACATGTATACTCTCTCTTCTTCTCTGGCCGTATATGTCGCTCTCCCGCTATCTCTCTCGCACTCTCTCACCCACACACTCTCTCTCATTCTCGCTCGTTCTCTTCCTTTCTCTATCGCTCGTCTTCTCTCACTTCCTCTCTCTCTCATTCTCTTCCACTTCCTCTCTCTCGCTCATTCTCCTACTCTTTCTCTCTTACTTCCTCTCTCTCTCCAGATGCAAGAGACCCCTAATGGGGTGTGATGACTAGCGATGGAGCCTTGTGTAGCGTCGGCTTCAGCAGGCAGTGGCTACTTGTCCGAGTCGGACGAGGCGCCGCTCATTCCAACCTCGACGTCGGATGGGACAACGGTGCGAGTCCGCATGCCAGAGGGGGCCTCGGGGGAGGAGGAAGGCGTCGAGGAAGACCCCTCCTCGGTGGATGTCCATGCGAGGTTCCCCAAGGAGAGGTGCAAGACCGCGGTTTGTGTTCTGGTCTACGTTCGGAACAGAATATTTGCCTCTTTTTTCCAGTCATGTTTTTTAGTAAGTAAGAGCTTTCACTTTTCCATTTTCTGATGAGTGCATAATGTGAACCTTTGCTTTTTGTTTAGAATGGTTATAACAGACAGATATCCGCGGCATTTTACAAAAAAACCAAGGGTTTATAAAGGTACAACGTACTCGTGAGAAAATGAAAAACGAACGCCTTTCCCAACGGTGACTATAGAAGCATTAGAAGCAAGCGAGGGGGAAGGGCTGAGGAATCAGAGAGATTGGGCAATAATAAAGGAAGTCAAGATTAATAAGACTCCCCCGCTTCTCGTTATTCTATATGTATATATTCTCAATTATTGCAGTCTGCATGTTTTACCAGTGCAGAGAGCCTCATTTGGCTTTTAATGTACTTTTTCTGTGCTTTTGCTCTCTCTATCTCTCTCTCTCTATTTAACTCTTTCGATCTCTTTCTCTCTCTCTTTCGATCTCTCTCTCTTTCTCTCTCTCTCTCTCTCTCTCTCTCTCTCTCTCTCTCTCTCTCTCTCTCTCTCTCTCTCTCTCTCTCTCTCTCTCTCTCTCTCTCTCTCTCTCTCTCTCATATTTATACTATGAGCCATTTTTGTCTTGTCGTCAAGAATGAAAGTTGCATGCATTTGTCATTTTAGGGCTTGCAATCGTTGCTCCAAATCAGCTTTAAATCGATCGAATCGTAGTCTTAACATCTGACTTTGATCATAAGGCTAACTATATTCATCATCTTTGCTCTGTGAAAACCACACGATACCACAATTTTCCTTTTTCTTTTCCTTTTCTGAATATCACACTTTTCCTTCTTTTTCTTTTCTTTTTTCTTCCTTTTCTTTTCTTTTTTCATCCCTTTTCTTCTCTCTCTCGCTCGCCTCATTAAACATTCTCTTTTTCTCTCTTCCTTTCGCCTTCTGTATGTCCTGAATGAGTCTCTATATCATACTCTATTTCTCTTCATCTTTACATCTCTTTTTGTTTTCTGTCTGATTCTCCACTTGGAGACACACTTCTTCTTTTTGTTTTCTGTCTGATTCTCCACTTGGAGACACACTTCTTCTTTTTGTTTTCTGTCTGATTCTCCACTTGGAGACACACTTCTTCTTTTTGTTTTCTGTCTGATTCTCCACTTGGAGACACACTTCTTCCTTCGTTTTCACACTTCTTTTCTGTGATGAGATTTCATATACACAAAGAGATAGAAAAAATAGTTTGGTAGTAAATAGAATGAATAGACAAAGCTAAGGGAAGTCAAGTTGGCCATTCGCATCAGTCAAAGGGCGAACCGGTTCACGGCTGATTTAGAAGAAAGGGAGAATGAATGAGAGAGAGAGAGAGAGAGAGAGAGAGAGAGAGAGAGAGAGAGAGAGAGAGAGAGAGAGAGAGAGAGAGAGAGAGAGAGAGAGAGTGAGATAGAGAAGGAAGAGAGAAGGAGATAGAGGGAGAGCAAGAGATAAAAAGAGAGTATGGAGAAAACTATAATATAAAATCATGAAATGAAGAGAGAGAGAGAGAGATAAAGAGAGAGAAAGGACAAACTGACGTATAGAGGTAGAGAATAGAAGAGAGAGAGAGAGAGAGAGAGAGAGAGAGAGAGAGAGAGAGAGAGAGAGAGAGAGAGAGAGAGAGAGAGAGAGAGAGAGAGAAAGGACAAACTGACGTATAGAGGTAGAGAATAGAAGAGAGAGAGAGAGAGAGAGAGAGAAAGGACAAACTGACGTATAGAGGTAGAGAATAGAAGAGAGAGAGAGAGAGAGAGAGAGAGAGAGAGAGAGAGAGAAGGACAAACTGACGTATAGAGGTAGAGAATAGAAGAGAGAGAGAGAGAGAGAGAGAGAGAGAGAGAGAGAGAGAGAGAGAGAGAGAGAGGACAAACTGACGTATAGAGGTAGAGAATAGAAGAGAGACAGAGAGAGAGAGAGAGGACAAGCTGACGTATAGAGGTAGAGAATAGAAGAGAGAGAGAGAGAGAGAGAGAGAGAGAGAGAGAGAGAGAGAAAGGACAAACTGACGTATAGAGGTAGAGAATAGAAGAGAGAGAGAGAGAGAGAGAGAGAGAGAGAGAGAGAGAGAGAGAGAGAGAGAGAGGACAAACTGACGTATAGAGGTAGAGAATAGAAGAGAGACAGAGAGAGAGAGAGAGGACAAGCTGACGTATAGAGGTAGAGAATAGAAGAGAGAAGACCTACGCTGTTTATAAAAATGTAAGTTAGATAAATTGAAAATGAGGAAAATAAGGATAGTTTGTAGTTGAGATGAAGCATGATTTCAGCGTTAAACACTAAAACACCTTTCGCTCTCATCTTGTAATAATATCTCTTTTTTCAATATGATAAATGCGAGAAGTAGACAATACATGAATGGATTTGCAGTTGACGTGTTTGATGTTGGTCTTTGCTGCTCTTGCCAATGACATCGTACTCTCGGTCATTCATGAAAAGGTGAGTTTTTGTGTGTGAACTAAACTATGAATACTTGAAATTACATAATTTATACTATTCAATTCTACTTCTACTTTCATTCGTGTTCCTGATGGATTCCGAGCGAGGAAACATGGAAATTTTGATTGCGGTTTGCGTTGAACGATGTCCAAATCCTGTCAGAGGTCGAGTTAAACCGGTTCCATGACTTTTCGCATCACGACATTTCGCACCGCGACAACTCGCACCCGACTTTTTTTCCTCCGAAGCTCCAACTATGTGACTGGTCGTTGTATACGGTATCGTACTAAGCCTTACGGTCTCGTTAGCGTAATCTTTACCTGAGCCTAAGCACAAATTCAGATGGAAAAATACATGGTAATATTTCGATTGTGAAGTTTAGGGTGTGAGTTGTCATAGTGTGAAATGTCCTGGTGCGAAATGTGAATACCAGTTTGACCATGCTGAGTAGTGTATAAATAAGAAGCAGAGAGGCAGGAACAACCACTAAATTATTGTTAGCCTCTTACATACATATGTGAATATAATATCAAATGGTAAAATTTTAACTAAGTTGATTGATCTACCGATTCTTATCTTTTTTCCTTCAAATTAACGAACGTTTTGATAAAGATCAAATCTAAAACCGTTTCTTGTTAGCTAGTTTTTTGCAGTCAAAATATTTAGCATTCCAATGGTCAAGTTGCGCATAACAAGGTCTGAGAAGAAAACTTGGTATAATTAGCCCGGTTTTCTACCAATTTGTATATTGTATCAAACTAAGTATGGAACTTTCTTTATATCGATTTATTGACATCTGGAAATTTTAAACGATTTCATCCTCCAATAATGACATCTTTCCCTTTAGTGAATGAAAACTGACAATGTACGATGTCATTCTCCAATAATGTCATCTTCCATTTAGTGAAGGAGTTATGATTTTCTTTCTAAATATTAACATTTTTGCTATCGCCTGATAATATGATTCATCATCCCGAGAGACAGAGAGAGAGAGAGAGAGAGAGAGAGAGAGAGAGAGAGAGAGAGAGAGAGAGAGAGAGAGAGATGATTCTGCACAATCACCAGTTCTCAAAAAGTTTCCGGGAAAATTCAATCCCGAGTTCTTATCTGCTCTGTGCGGTGTTATCATGGCTTACAATGCAGTTGCACAAGAGCAGGAGAGTGACATTCACTTACCGCAAGAGTGTTTTCGATCTCTTGGCATCGGAACTGTCTAGCTTTGCTTTCTCTGCTGATTACCGTTACTCTTGCTCTCACTTTCTTCTCTCTCTCTCTCTCTCTCTCTCTCTCTCTCTCTCTCTCTCTCTCTCTCTCTCTCTCTCTCACTCTACCTCTCTATTCATGTCTCTCTATGTTTGCCTCTTTCTGTACCTTTCTCTCTGTCGTTATATTTTCCTCCCTTACCCTCTCTATATCTCTATTTGTCTCTATCTTTTCATCCTTGTCGCTCAATCTTTCTCCTTCACTTACTCTCTCTCATCTTCTCTCTTGTTCAGTAACGATATGTTACAAAACTAGAAAACAAACGATGGTGTAGATAATCCATCTTTCGCTCTTTTTGAGCCCATGGCCTATTAAGCGCAGTTTTCTACGTATGTAATTCGAGAGGATGGAAACGGAAAATTCTTGAGTAGGAATGACGAAAATTCCTAAAAATTGAACTATCGAGTTCATATATTTGGAGAGGGATTAGATATGAGAGCGCTTGTTGTTGTTTGCCCGTAGGTCCTGTCGAGGGGAGTCCTTTGAGATAATTTGGTGAGGATCCTTTTCTCCGTCTACACTCGCACCATAGTCGGCGATCCTCTTCGCGAGACCCATTCCTTAACCGGAGAAGGCAAGAGACTATTTCCCGGCGCCTCGGCTCACCATTACAAAGTATAGGGGGTATCGGTTGATGTGTTATCCGGTGAAAATTAACAGGCCAGTCCGGTATTGCCCTAATTTGACGAACTATAGAGATCTTGTTAAAGGAGGGATGCTTGGTGATGATGATGATTGTTGCCCGTGCGGTTCCTTTGACGTTGAAAGGGGGTCCACGAGCTCTCGGTAAAAGCTCAAGCACACAGTCACACTCACTCACTTCTCTCTTTCTCTCTCTTTCTCTCTCTCATTCACTTTTTTTATTATTTGAAAAAAAAGCTGATTACATCCTTCCATTGTTAAAGTTAGGAGGGATGCTTGGTGGGAGGATCTATGGCAGCTAATCATCACTATGTGTATATATCACTAAAGCTTCAAGTTCTCAGCTCACATAAGATGTAATTTTTTTCATTTCACTATTTGGCACAATCACATTGGTAAAGAAAGAAGCTTTTAGTTTGTAGAGATGAGTTCTTTGATGATGAACCGGTTCTTTCTTAACACCCGCACAACTTTTTTCCAAGCGCATAGATTTCAATGTAATTCGGGGTTTTTGGAGAGCGCATAGATTTTTCCTACCCGCAGTGCGGGTCAAAGAAACACCCTGATGATGAAAAAAATTTCTCACCAACATTTGCCGGGAAACGCATGACGCAAACACATGAACTCTTGTTATAAGGGTTTTTTCGTTCTCGAGTAACATGAATGTGTAAAATATTTTTTAGAGCTGAGCATAAAGGAAGAGTTGAATTGAAACATTCGAGAGAGGTGTTTGGTGTTTAATCGGATTAGTAGAGGCTATATTTAGAATCTGAACCGAAGAAATAATTCTCAGGTTCTTTGGTGACTGTTTAGAATGCCTTTAGGGATTCACGGTCGCTGCCTGTTGACAATAGGGTATTTTTGGCAGCGTAATTTAGAAAAGGGCAATAGCAAGAGTTTATTTGCGTTTTTTTCTTTGCTTTTTGGCTATGAATCATTATTTTTGGTCAATGTTATAAATCAATGTCTTCACTCTGAAAGTATGAAAGAACGGTCATCGTGCCATAGACATAGCAAGAAATCGCATGGTTAGTGAGAGAGTGAAGCGAAATATGTTAAATCTCGCGTTACAAAGCGATATAATTCAAATACTGGGAAGAGAGATAAGAGCTAGTTGAATCATCTCTTCAGCGAGTTCATTTCGGTTGTTCAGGTCAGGAGCATTGGTATTTATAAGAAGGGCTTTGGTTAGACGTCGGCAAACAATATTCGGTTCAACTTGGAGTTTAACACCGGATATAGTCATCTTTGAGCCATAATGTTTTAGAATAGCATGTTGAGCAAATGCGTTCGAGATATATGATGGAGCATGGGGGTTGTTACCCGCTCGAGAATGCTCGGAGGCCCTTAATAGATAGCGTTGAAAAAATTCTTCAACCCCTAGAGCGTGTGAATCTAAGAAAATATATCCAGTAAACGGCATGGAAAGAAAAGATATCGGGTGCGTGCGATAACAAATAGAGAATGCCATACGAACAGAGAATACATTTTGCTTTCGTGAGCGCATAGATTTCACCCGCACTATTGGAGAAACCGGGTTGGAAAAAAAACTTGATTCAGAGGTTCTTTAGGTTCCGGAGACCCCGCCGCTGCCCGACTTCGTCTTCTCTCTCACGCCTTACTGGCCGTATGGACTGGTAGTGACGGAGTATGTGATGCTTTCTTGTTTTGGTGCTACTCTTCTACTCATTCTGTTCCACAGGTTCGTGAAGGATTGTTCCACCTTTACTGTTTGGGTTGCTTGTTTATTCATTATAGAGTTTGCTTTGCAACACTCAAATAGGGACAATTGTGGCGTACGTTGAGTAATGTGCAATGAGTCATGAGGTCAAGGCTCATCCCAGACAGATTAACCTGTTGTTGTTGTTGTTGTTGTTGCCGGCAAGCATTTCGCATCGAAGACTTGGTTATGAACACTCTCTTCAATAAGAGAAGTTCTTGTGTTCTTCGGACGAGATGCGTCCGGAGAAGGGTTTTGATGTCCTTTGCAGTCCTGAGACTGTCATGCTGCACCTTGTGAAGGCGGACATCGTTGTAGCAACCTGTTCAGTCTATAGGCCTTGTGAGTGGGCGGTCAAGCCGGCCTAGCATAGTTTTTGGTGGGAGTAGAGACGTCTCGCCTGTCGTTGACCTGAGATAGGCAAGAGGTTATTTTACTGGCGCCTCGACTCGTCATTGAAATTTATAGCGGAGTTGTGGGGTTCGGGATGTATTTTGCTCGCCTTAAAAGCAGTTAGATAAATGCACCAAACTTGGTGCTTTGTGGTGTTTGCTGCTCGCCTTTGTGTCCCACTCTGACTTGCTCAAGCAACACAGCAAAAGTAGAAGCGACTTTATTCAAGAAGGGTCCAAGGGAAGAACTGATTCAGAAAGCATCTATCCCTTACTAAACGATATACAATAGCACAGACATTGAAGAATTAGTGACGATAAGAAATATATAGAGACAGGCGAGCAAGAAAGTTTAGGCTCCGCCCCTCCAGAGAGAGAGTGGGAGAGCCAGACTCCTCCCACAATGTTGGAAGATCATAGTCTTAGCATGAATATGAAGATACACGAGGGGAGTTGCGAAATGCAACCACGAAACACCCTCGCGTGTGATTATTGATACTCAATGAAATACTAAGTGAAGTGTTGATATTCAACATTCTCCCGCCCGAGAGAAAGGAAAAGGTCTAGTAATGAATTTTAATTAGGCGAAAAGACTAATTAAGTACATCGAATAAAATGTCTAGACCTAAAAAAACAAACACAAAAAATCGAATACAATTCGAACATAACATGATTTGATGATTTCCTGTCTCTCCCTCTCATCTTCGTCCTCAGAGACGTGATGATCCCTCCGCAAGCTGCTCTCCTCGATTCACATATGTTTCTTAGTAGAGTTCCTCTTTGATCTGAGTAGCATCCGGCAGATTGGAGCCACATAAACAACTGCTGCTGTAGTACATACCAAAACGAAGAAAACTGCGACCAGTGACAGTATTGTTCTCCATTTACTTGAGATGACTTCAATGAAGTGATAGAAGTCAGGAACATCAAGTTCGCCAGTTTCTCCGGACATAACTGCTCGGTATATGTCTTCCAATGAAGGTCCGTCATTGTATAACGTTCCTTGTATGAGAACAGATTCACTGCATGACACATTGCAATTATCTTGAACTCTTTTGGTACTGAAAGCAAGGATTGTTTCCGAGTTTATTCCTTCTGGTCCACATGGAATAGAGAATGCATTTTCTTCGCAGGTCACTACTACTACTTGACTGCTCTTCACTGTGCATGTGAATTTTGTAACTGCTCCCGTGGCGCAATTATAGCACCCCTCAACAGAAATCACCTTCACTTGGCACGGACTGTTGACCTCCTGAATATGACTGAATCTCCCTTTATCGAGTTTCAGGGCGATTTGAACAGTTGTCTCACTTTCCACATTCATGTAAATCTCCCTGTCTCCAAAAACTGAATGCGTTAGAAAGTGAACCGGAAGAGTTGTTTCCGTCTGATAGAGGGCTTCCAACTTGTAATCTTCACAGTCACAATTTGGTCTCTCAATAGCCGCTCTACAATTGCAGACTTCTCTGACTGTACAGTTCAAGTCGCGTGCTGCCTCTACTGATGCACAGTTCAGTATTGGAGAGATGGGCTTCTCAGAAGTAGCTGTTCTCTTTCCGTCCGAGATGAAGAAATTGTTTCTCGTGCGAATGTAAGGTTCATTCAGTGAGAGTAGTTCGACTGTGTGTCCTTCTACTGTTTTCTTCCAGCTTTGTCGAAGATGAATCTCCTTCACTGCAGTATGGTTGCCTCGAGTCACTTCAATCGATAACAAGAGGTCTGGGGTCCATTCTGAGCATTCAAATGTCTCATATACCTTCTCTGAAACAGGTATTGCATAGGTCTTGTAGAACATGCAACCATTTCTGGATAGGAGACAGAAGCACTGTTATCCTCCACAACTTTCGGAGCAATATGTGTGACCTGGATAGTGCTTCACATGTGATAGTTCTGGAATTGAATCTGACGGGCGAATACTCGCACACTTATCCGCCGTGCAGCTTCCTGCCCAATAACACCTTTTTGAGCTCGCTACATTGACATCGACTTCGCGATGGTAGCCTAAAGCTTTTCGTTGGCACTTCTCTGTGACTGCCATCATTGTTATCTTGATCTGACCAATTATTTCTTCGTCAGCGTTCTTGAAAGCGATTCATGCTTCTTTGGTGATTGGGTTGATTGTCATTATAACATGGCTTTCGTTGGAGCATGCCTGGTTTTGACATCTTTCATACTCGCTAGCTATTACAACAACATCTTGGCAACAGTTTGCACTACCTGTCATGTAGCATAGTAACATGATGACCATTAGTCTGTAAGCTATCTGCTCTCTTTTCCATTTCTTCCTGTTCACTTGCGTTTCTCTGTTCGGGCTGTAGCATTTTTGCCACACAGCCACTGCCACCCACCGAAAAAATCGGAATGGACAGAGTATAATACGCGTGAGAAGTTTCAGACAAATTTTGTTGATTTGACACGCCTTTGTCACGGGGGTGCTCAATCTGAATGGTGTGTTGCAGATCATGTACACCAATATGCACAGAGTCAGGAAGATGGAGTAAGAGATCACTCCAATGAGAGCTGCGGCCGTCACTGGCCAGCATTCTGGGGAGTATAAGTGCTGAAGCGTGAAGTAATCTTTTAATGCTTCACAGTACGGGGTTGCAGGACAAGAGACATTTGTGTAGTGCACTTCTCTCTCTTCAACCACCTTGGCTGAAACCAAGTGAGGGGTGATCACTGCTTCTGGCTCGAAGAAAACTCTCTGTTCTTCGGATGGATTGTTCATGAGGTAGCATTTACCTTTTGTGCACACTTGAACCGGCTGCCATGGCCTAGTCACAACTGATGCTCCTCCCCCGTTTAGGCACTTCAATATGAGTTGCTGCGACGCCTCCGCAGTACTCAGACACATCAGGATTCCAATCAACAACATGTGTATGTAACTGGTGCTCAGCTTGTGTCTCTTTTGTACAGATTTGATCGATTCCGGCGGTTTTGACACAACCGAGTCGATGTAGGCTCTTTTTGCGGATTCTTGCAATTGGTATACACTCTCTGAATCCTCATCGTACTCCGAATGGGCATAATTGACTTTATTTCTAAGTCGTAGATTGTATTTCTTCGCCCTTTCACCCGCTTGTTTTGGTTCATCATGCGCTTTGACATTCGGAATTTCGTTTTTCCTTTCAACTTGTGGTTGAAATCCATTCCGTCTTTTTTCTTCTTCAGTCAGCTCCAGAGGAACAATTTTATTGATTGTTCTCAAGGTTTTTGAACCATCTTTCTTTTCAAGCAATACTGATCTGTCTGTGTCGTACCTCAAGACTTTCGCCAAAGGCCAGTATGCCCTGGATTCATTATCATGGACGATAAGCACGATATCTCCAACATTTGGCTTTGTCCTTTTGTGCAATATAGTCTTGTGAGTTTCTGTGATCCGCTTCGGATTCTGAATGACGGGATGGAGTTCTCGATCCATTAGAGCTTGTAAATACTCTTGCTTCCACCTTTCCCAGAACCTCTTCAACACTTTCATGACTGTTGACATTCTTCTCCAAGCTTGGTTCTGAGTGTTCAGCTCTTCCCTTTTCTCGGAATAGTCGGGATCTAATTCTTCTTCATTCCCTTTTTGCCAGAAGGGAAGGACTATTTCGGATTTGGGCACGAGGAAGTCAATAGGCCTCAATGTTGGAGACTCTAAGAATTCTTCGATCTTTTCTTCCACTCTGGTGAGGGGTCTTGAATTCAGTACTCCTTCAATCTCCGTGATCACAGTCAAGAATTCTTCTTTAGAGAGCTTGTTGGTCCCAACAGTCTTGTAGTACGCCTTCTTGACGCTTCCTACAAGTCTTTCATAGAATCCTCCTTGCCATGGAGCTGCTGGGACATTGTATCTCCAGCAAATGCTGTGCATGCTGATAAACCGAATAAGATCATCTTCCTTTCGATGAGAATTCCACAATCTTTTCAGCAGTTTTTCTCCTGCTGTGAATGTGGTGGCATTGTCTGATCGGATGATCTTTGGGATGCCTCTTCTGGCGAAAAACCTCTTCAAAGCATTCATGAATGCTATCAGAGATAGACTATCTACCACTTCAAGATGAACCGCACGTGTACTCATGCAGGTTATTAGCAACACGTACATCTTCAGTTCACCATCGTTCTCTCGACAATAGAAAGGCCCAAGGTAATCCAGTCCAATATTTTCGAATGGACAATGCGGAAGCAGCCTTTCTGCGGGCAGTGGCGCGTATCTTGGATACGCTGGAGGGAACCCTTGATGCCTTCTGCAGGGTAAACATTTCTTAAGGACAGAATTGACGAATCTCCTTCCTTTAACGATCCAGTACTTTTCTCGTACTTTGGCCAATGTTGCACTTGCACCGAGATGTTTGAGACTCTCGTGAATGTGCATCACGATGAGTTTTGTGAGATGAGAGTCTGGCCATAGTATTACTGGTTTCAGTCTGCTATTTGAGAGTTCCGAGTTGATGAATCTTCTGTAGTAAACACAATGCAGACCTCTCTCGTTTTTACGGAGTAGGAGGTTATTCGTGTTTTGATTTTTGGCTTCATCTTGGAGAAAGTTTTGTGCTTTCTCTTCTTTCTCATTCTGATGTTTTTTGATCAGCACTTCCAGAGCTAAGTTCCAGCTTTCGCTGCTTACTTCGGTTTTTTCTGACAACCGCTCCAATTCATCTGGAATTATTCCTCCTTCCTCGAGGAATCTGTTCTTGAAGTCACCATCACTTTTCACTTGTTGAAGAACTTCCATGGTATCATGTACCAAGTCTTCTAAGTGTTGGTATTCAGTCCACGGTTTTCCTCCGGGCAGTCGCTCTGCATTAGATTCTCTTCCACATTGCAGCGCAGCCAGTATTTGTTTCCAGTCCCTCATGGGTTGTCGGCTTTGTTTTGTCATTTCAGAGTTCATATCTTCCTCTTCTGCACTGTTGAGATGAGTTTGGACACATGGCCATTCGTCTGGACTCCTTCTCAACCATTCTGGTCCTTGCCACCACAACTCTGATTTCATCAAGGCCTCAGCAGAAAGACCTCGAGTTGAATGGTCAGCTGGATTGTCCTTTGTGTTCACATATTGGAAGATTATGTTTCTTCTCAGCTTTGCATTTCCTGCGATAGGAATTTCAAGTATTTCTTGCTCGAGTCTTGTAATTTCATCGAGTCTGTTCTGAATGAACACTTTCGCAACTTTGTCTGAGGATCTTGATTCGATCCAACTCAGAGCAATCATGGAGTCAGAAAAGACGTATATGTCTTTCATTTCCTGCTCCTGCACTGCTGTTCTGGCTTCCACGATCTCTTTGATTCTTTGCAAAGCCAGTACTATTGCTTTGAGTTCTAGCCGTGGAATGGTCAGGGGGTTGTTTAAGGGTGCCAACCTTGTTTTGCCCTCGATGAGTGTCACACTGTTTTCTCGTTCTCTTGTCAGAACATCAACACAGTAAATAGCAGTGCCGTAGGCAGTTTTAGATGCGTCACAGAATGCAACAATGTGACCATCTTCACCTGAGAATTCTCCAGTCTGTTCATCTTTGGTCATTTTCCCTGAGTATCTCGGGATTCTCATGGAGTAATTCATCGCTTGTTCTAGTAATGCGCTAAACTCGTCTCTCCTCTCTTGGCTGAGTGGAGTTTTCCATTTCTTAACTTTCGCTTCTTTGACCTCGTCTTTGAACAGCTTTTGCATGAACAGCCTTAGCTTCACCATGAGAGGTGTGCTCCATCCCAGGGGATCATAGACTGAAGCAATCACAGAAAGGACTTCAGCTTTTGTGATACCGTCACTGCTGGAATGAAATTCTTTGAAAACTCCATCGTAGTTCACAATGAATTCATCGTTAACTGGATCCCATGGGATGCCCAGCAACTTGCAGATTCCTTTTTCATCAAGACCTTTCTCTTCGTCTTTCAGTTCGCTCATGATCTTATGAGAGTTGGTAACAAACTGTCTCAGATTCATTTGCATTCCTTGGAAAAGCTCTTTCGCTTTTCTCATTTTGATTTTCAGCTCGTTCTCACTTTTTGCGCCAAGGAACACGTTGTCAACGTACAAATTGTCCTTGACATCGTAGCACGTTACAACTTCCGCCTTGTCTTGTGAATTTCTACGTCCTTCTCTCTCCAACTCTTGCACCTTTTCCGATATATGCAGTTGGATTGTAGCGTTGAGAAGATACGGGCTTGCTTTGAAACCGAACGGAACTACTTGGAATCGATAATGCACAAGATTCGTGCTATCCTTTGGATCAGCTAGTGCTTTTTCTCTATCTTTGAAGAACAGGAACCGAGTGAGGTCTCTGTGGTCTCTCTTGAGCTTCACCTGATGGAAGGCCTTTTCTACGTCTCCAGACAATAGCAGAGGTCTTTCTCTGGCCCTCATCAGTATTGTTGGTATAGACTTGAGCAGGTTCGGTCCAGCATACTGAGCATCGTTAGCGCTCAAATGTCCTTTCATTTTGCTGGAAGCATTGTAAACCAGTCTGACTTTGGTTGACTGTGAGTCTTGTTTCATCACTGCTCTGTGTGGACTGTAGTATACAGTGCCATCTGGAGGGTCATCGGGATTGACTTTCTCGATGTAACCTCTTTTCTCCTGTTCTGCGAACATCTTTTCGGCTTCCTCGTACAATGAGGCTTTCTTGAGATATTGACTTCGAGACAGATGTTCCAATGCCAGCCAGAAATTGTTGCCGATCCTTTTCTCGGCATTCGGCTTCATAGGCCATCTTGTTGAATAATGCCCATCATGCTCTCTTTCTGTATTCAATATGAATTGTAGGTCAGCATCGAGATCTGATTCGTCGCTCTCTTGCGAATCAATATGCTCCACAGCAAGGAACTTTTGCATTGATTCCTGGAACTTCTGATTTTCATTTCTGTCATTGTCTTCCTTTGCATCCTTTTCGGTTGCCATATCGTGTTCCATTTGACTTGCAATGGCAACTGCTACATTGAGTGATTTTTCAGATGTGTGAGCGCCACTGTAAGGAATGTAGCCATTCTTTGTTGGCACTAGCATCAAGCCACTTGGTAGCTTCCTGTGACAGATTTTGAGAAGTTCAATGCTGAGTTGACCACCAACTAGTATCATTGGTCTTTCACCTTCTTTGTAAGGTGCTAACTTGATTTTGTTCCTCTTGATGAACTCTTTGTCAGTCTCATCGATTTCCAAAACTTTTTGTGTGGCAATGATTGGTTCAGGATAGGCGAAAGCGTCTACTTGCATGACCTTTCTGCCAACCTGAACTCCGAATCGAGTCACTCCTCTGGACTCACCCGAGGAGTGCCCTCCCACACCCGCGAAGAAAACAGTTTTTTCTTCGATCAGCGGTAGATCATACTTCTTTAATACCTTTTCACTGATTATGGTTGCACTAGCTCCGTCATCCAGCATAGCTGGTATAGAAATCCAACGTTTCGTTTGGGGATGTTGAATTGAGATGTTCATGAGAAGCATCCTGGGTAGACGTTGACGAGGCTGGAGTTCTGGGTGAACCGCACCCACCACTTCCTCTTTGCGATAACCGTTTACGTCTTGACTTCTGTGCGCATTAATTTCACGCTCAACAGACGCTGGGATCATTTGAGCAGAATGATCTTGGTATCGATTGGAACAGTTCGACTTTCTGAAAGGTTTCCAATTTCCCTGTTTCTTTGGTTCAAATTCTTGCGCATTCAGTTTCCATCTTGTATGTTTGGAATAGTTGAGTTGCGGTGTGAATGGAACCTTGTTGGCTCGAGGAATGGTTTCTCTTTTTCCTTGGTACATCATTTCCTTCTTTCCGGATATCATTTTGCCGCTTGAGTGAAGCTGTTGACATATTGATATATGATGACCGCCTCTGCAATCGTTGCAGTAATGCTTACAATTTGCAGCACCATGTCCGAATTTGAGGCAGCGGAAGCATCTGCCTTGATCGCTTATCATGCGTTTTCTTTCCCATTTACTTGCCACAGATTTGCATTTGTCTGTTGTTTCGAAGCTGTGTTTGCCACAGAACACGCATTTTTCAGCATTGGAGTTGTATGGAGTTACTAGATGAACGAATTGTTTATCTTTACTTGGCTCTTTCTCTGAGTTTCTTCCAAGTAATTCTTCCAAATTCTCGCTTCTCAACAGCTTTTGCTCAATCATGTTCAGCATTGCTGACATGGCGAAAGGATAGTTGTCCATCCTCCACTCAGTTGCTTGGATTCTGGTCTTTTCAGGAAATTTTCCCAGAATTGTGTCCGCCAAAAACTCATTTCCTTCTGCATTTAGATCATTTGTCTTGAGAATCTCAAAAAGACATCTCACTTCTCTGATGAGTTTCATTTGAGCCGTAATAGTTCTGCCACACGGCTGCAACTCGACTATTTGCTTCCGAATGCTTCCTTTTTGTATCTCTTCATCACCGTATACACTGTGCAGTAGCCTTGTAGCTATGGAGTAGTTTTGATTCGTTATCGGTAGATGTTTGATAACATCCAGAGCTCCTTGTTGTAGGTATGATTTCAGATAAATCATTTTACTTGCATCTGGAATTGCTTGACTGTCTACGGTGATCACGAACACTTCCCAGAAGTTGTTGAATTCTTTTCGAATTCCTGTGAACTTTGGCACTGGTAGTGTCGGGAGCTTTGCATAGCCACTTTCTATGTAATGGGACGACGTGTCATTTTCTTTAACACCATCTCTTTGTCGCGATCCACTTCCTCCTGTCTGCCTTTGAGTGGCGGCAAGACTTTTCTCTGTTTCTCTTTCAGAGTGAGCATGTTCTATTCCTCTTAGGTCTCCCTCTGGAGTGATGGTAATCTTTTTACCATCTGGTCTGATGCCTTCATCAGATTCTCTCTTTTTCCCTTCCTGCACTATTTCTTCTCCCATACCACCTTCTTTTGAATGGGAGAGTGCAGACTGCCCTTTGTTTATACTTTCCAAAGTGGCGCAAGGATTACTCATGTTTCTTTCGTCTGAGATTCTTTTGAGTTCCGCTTTGAGAGCGTCTTTACGCTCAGATGCTATTTCTTCATCACTGATTTCATTTATGCGATCAGTGATAGTTTCCACGGAATAGTGCCCTTTTTCCATGAATGATGCAATGTATTTGAGAGCTTTCTGATGTTGTTCAGTCTCGGTGTAGGAATGCTTTTCCTTGACTGCATTCTCTAGTTCTTTTTCATCTTCCAATGAATCGATAGAACTGTTCCATTGCTCTGATGCTTGCATCATCTTGTCCTGAATTGTTTTTGCCTCTAGAATTCTTCTTTTGAGGCTTGTTCGCATCTGTTTGAGAGATTCAACTGAGTATTTGTATACCGCAAGTTCGTTCTCTAACAGTTCGATCAGCGCTGGGCTGATCTTTTCGCTTAGAGCGATTGCATTCTCCTGCTGGCAGTCCAGCTTCAGGACAAATTCTCTTGCAATTTGTGATGACCTAGTCATGATGTGCAAGAGTGTTTTTTGTCGAAGATTTCGAAATCACAGTTGTGTTTGTAGTCGTAACTGTACGAAGATTTCGCAATCACAGCTTTACTATGCTGAGATTATGTCTCGACTTAGGGTAGAGAGCCCCTTTTTTGAGTTTAGAGATCTTTGCCTTTGGGTACGGAGACCCTTTTCTCTTCTCTCTGGGTACGGAGACCCTTTTCTTCCGCGGGTTCAGAGACCCTTTTCTTCCGCGGGTTCAGAGACCCTTTTCTTCCGCGGGTTCAGAGACCCTTTTCTTCCGCGGGTTCAGAGACCCTGGGTTCAGAGACCCTTTTTTCTTTCCGTGGGTTCAGAGACCCTTTTTTCTAGGATTCAGAGATCCTTGGGTTCAGAGACCCTTTTTTCTAGGATTCAGAGATCCTTGGGTTCAGAGACCCTTTTTTCTAGGATTCAGAGATCCTTCTTACCAAGACTGCTTGCCACGCGGACTTCCTCCAATTCGGCCGATGCACCAAATTGTGGGGTTCGGGATGTATTTTGCTCGCCTTAAAAGCAGTTAGATAAATGCACCAAACTTGGTGCTTTGTGGTGTTTGCTGCTCGCCTTTGTGTCCCACTCTGACTTGCTCAAGCAACACAGCAAAAGTAGAAGCGACTTTATTCAAGAAGGGTCCAAGGGAAGAACTGATTCAGAAAGCATCTATCCCTTACTAAACGATATACAATAGCACAGACATTGAAGAATTAGTGACGATAAGAAATATATAGAGACAGGCGAGCAAGAAAGTTTAGGCTCCGCCCCTCCAGAGAGAGAGTGGGAGAGCCAGACTCCTCCCACAATGTTGGAAGATCATAGTCTTAGCATGAATATGAAGATACACGAGGGGAGTTGCGAAATGCAACCACGAAACACCCTCGCGTGTGATTATTGATACTCAATGAAATACTAAGTGAAGTGTTGATATTCAACAGAGTATCGGCTGATGTTTTGTCCGGTTGCATGCCCAGGCAGGTATGGCATCGATCTCCTTTGACGAGCTATACTACCCAGTTTTGGTCCGTGGCGGGATTTCTCCCGCTACCTCCCAGCACGAATTCTTCGTATGGAGGCGTCCCTCTATCCGCCACCTGAGGTCGCGCTCGATTATGGACTGGATGATCCGGCTCCATCCGTGACAGGCTCTTAAGGCTGTAGAGTCACGAATGGCCACTGTTGCCAGTGTGTTTCGAGGACAGATTTACCCGAACGAGGGGGTTAGGAAATGTTGGTAGTGCTAGCAAGGACTTAGGAAGCAGCCACTGGTTCTATCAAGTTGGAACTGTTTATCATTTTTTGGTGACTGCGTACCCTGCCACAAAGCAGTGAAAAGTTAGTTGATTGTGATTAGGGTCGAGATGTGAGATATGAATCAAACATTTAAAGTTTGAATTGAATTGTTTTATCACACAATTTATCACGTTTTAATTGGTACTGATTTTATTCAAGCTCGAACGGACAATTTTGAGAAAGACACAGGAATGGCGACCTGTGTACGTACGCCTATTCTTTTTTCTTATCTTTCTTCCTAGTGTTCAATCCGCCATAGCTCACCTGATTTCGTCAACAATAAGGATAGACCTATCATTCGAGCGGAGAGGCTAGAATAATGGGAAGCAAGTTAGAAAATGAGGGCAGGTAAAGAGGAGTTCTGCGGAAAATAAGGTTGATTCTGTGAAGAGATCTCATTATTCAAGGCTTTCGGCTCGAATGTGCCATAGTTTTTCCATTTTCCCCGACAAATGCGGGAAAAGATTGTCCCTCTTTCTGTGTTTTCTCTTAGACTGTGGAAGGCACTCGGCTATTTTATACTTTGGCAGCGCTTCCGGTGTTCGGACGTGTATTGAATTTCAAAGAGCTTTCATTCTCAGTGTCATGGAGATGTCATAGATCAAATAAGACTGGGTGCTAGGGTAATGAGAAAGAGGAACTAAAAATGTGAAAGATAGGGGATGGTTCAAACGATGTGCTTCAAGGTGTTGCTTCCTGCTAGAAGCCTAGCGGTTTGTCACCACCCGCCAAGGAAGTGTGTAGGAGTAACGGCAGGTTTAGCAGAGAGGTATGAAGCGTAAAAAAGATGACACCATAAACACACCTAAAAACGTAGGCAAATGCCAAAGGGAGGACGAAGAAAGAAGTCGAAAGGCCGTGAGGCTGTGTGGCCGTTTGTTATTTGTACCAAACAAACAAAACACTTATAACGCAGTAATTTTCAACATACCTGTCATTAACACTGAAAGTGTAGTCCGTAGTAATAAACAGTAGAAGTATGTTATTAGTGTGTTGCTTGTTTGGTACAAATAACGAACGGCCTCTTGGCCTTTCGCCTTCTTACTTCTTCCTACCTTTGGTAATCGCCAAAAACATATCACTAGTTTCTTTGGGGAAGGAATATAGTTTACGTGGTATCGCGACAGTTTGTTACAAGACAGTTTGTTACACGCCCTTCACAGATTTTTTCGCTTAGACTTATTTAAAATGTATGCTGGCGAGGCCGTACGGCTTAGGAAGAGACCGCATGAAAAAATTTCTCCCTTTCTTGACTTTTTGTCGATTCATACAGTAGTTGAAACACACTAAAAACAAAAGCCCCTGTAACAAATTGTCGTGTAACAAACTGTCGTTTAACAAAGTGTCATGGATCCGGATCTTCCTTCGCGAGACACTGGAGGAAGTCGTTGAAGCTCTCGACCCTCCAGCGTTACAAGCCCACACTCTCTCTCCTCTTTTTTAAAAAACTCTCCTTTGTTTGTTTGTTTTTTATATATATATATTTTTTTTTTCTCTTTCACTTTTTCTTTTGGAGAGATTTAATGAACATGAAATCAACAACCGAGTGCGGCCTATACCAAAGGTCGATAGGGCTAAGTAAAGTGGGGTTACAGCGACACGAAAAAATATGTCTCGAAATATGCGGTTATAGTGTGAAACACAATAGTGCGTCAAACACTCTTTCTCTCTTTCCCGCGCGTTGGCGTGCATTAGTAATGATTTGGCGTACACGGCGTGCTTTAGTAATGGCCAGATTGGTTGAGAAGATATGGTTTCATATATCGCTTACTGTGGCTTCTTTTCTGGCATTGAGGTTAAATGAAGCGATAAAAGAGCTAATATTTAAGTTCAATGCTTTAGACATTGGGGAAAAAGAAAGAAAAAGCATTTGAATTATTCGCATTCTAATAGAGCAAAACGCAACTAGGACTGCTGCTTTTTTTCTTTCTATTTTACCTTTTTTCTCTCTTTCTTATTTGCTTATCTGTCAACCAATCTCTTTTCCATTTTCATAGGTTCATAGGTCACCTAAGTGTGTCTAAAAAAGTTTTTCGAGTGGTTAAAATTTTTTACTCGGGCTTTGTGTATAAAGTCGATATTTTTTGTATTTTTCAAAGATTTTTCTTCAAGGAAGGTCATGAAAAAATTGCAGTTTGCAGTGGGGCATTATGTATTAGAAACGATTTATTTCTTGTGTTTTCGACATAATTTTCTTCAACTAAAAGGCACCATGATGACTGGAATGCTACATTTTTTATCAAAAACTATTATAAAAACACGATAATCTGAACGTGTCTTCTCTTGGGGGGGGGGGGCGGGTGGTTTTTGTATCACTTGCTTGGGTGGTTTTTGTTCCCTTGGGTCGTTTTTGTTTCCTTGGGTGGTTTTTGTTTCCATCGGTCGTTTTTGTTCCCTTGGGTGGTTTTTGTTCCCTTGGGTGGTTTTTGTTCCCCTTGAGTGGTTTTTGTACTCCTTGGGTGGTTTTTGTACTCCTTGGGTTTTTTTTGTACTTCTTGGATGGTTTTTGTACTCCTTGTACTCCTTGGGTGGTTTTTGTACCCCTTGGGTGGTTTTTGTTCCCCTTGGGTGGTTTTTGTTCCCCTTAGTAACCTATGTTATGTTTGTAAAACTAATAATTAAAGTTTTCTGTTTCTGTATTGTATGTATGTTTTACAGTTCACTGTTTACTAGAATGCGTTCATGTTAATTTAGTTTAGAAGAGCATACATAACCAGGGGTTAAATAGTCATGTCAGACCTTCTGTCGGCGGGCCTCTGTTTTTCCAAATCATAAGGGAACCTTTCTAAGAAACAAAAAAAATTCGCGGGTCTCTGTACACTAAAAAACTTCTGTACATAACGTAGTAAGCGTGTTCGTAAGTGATATGTATATTCAAATTATAAGAATGGATTAAATTGGAGCTAATTTCATGTTCTCACTGTCTGTATGCGAAATATTTTATCGATTAAACGCGCATAGTTCACCAGCAACTCTTAATAGAAAAGAGTGCGCTAATTTGAGCGGGAGGGTCATAATAGCGAGAAGCGAATCAGTCCTGTCCTCCACCTCTCAATCGCTTTCATCATTATATGCCCCAGTCGGTTTTATTCTTTTTGACTAGGTGATCTATGTATATAGCCTACCAGTACTGCTGAAATTTTTTAAACAACCGTTCTTTGAGCAGGGGAGTCTAGAATGATCAAAAGCGCTCTCTTATCTGTCTTTTGCCTACAGCTCGCTTCTCATTCTCCGAACTGGGATATGCCTGGGCATGCCACCGCATAAAACATCAGCCGATACTCCCCTATACTTTGTAATGGCGTGTCGAGGCGCCAGTAAAATAACCACTTGCCCTTCTCCGGTTAACGAATGGGTCTCGCGAAGAGGATCGCCGACTGCGGTGCGAGTGTAGACGGAGAAAATTTCTCCGGACTCAAAAGGATCCTCACCAACCTATCCCAAAGAACTCCCCTCGACAGGACCTATGGGCAAAAAACTCATTCTCCGAGACACTCGCACTCGAAAAGCGTTTGAAAAAACATTAGTTTTTCAAAAATAGCAATTGACCTCTTTTTTAGCTATGGACAGGGTCGAAATTGGAACCCTTCGCACAACACATATTTAGTGGCGCACACTACCATTGTACTGCATTCTGGCCTTTATTACATTCATGAGTGTTATAATTGCTTGAAGGCATCGATGGATTGTTCTACGCCGATTGTCTTTTATCGGTGGCCTTCTGTATGCAGGGAGGTGCGTGACGATGTTGGCAACTCAAGTTCCCAAAGCAGATCCCAACTATTACTGTTCGCCCAAACTCGAGGTTGGCATGAAAGCTAAGATTGTAGGATTAGAGCATTCCAATGCAGAGAGAGAAAGGGAGAAAGAGTGAAAAAAGAAAGAGAGGAAATACTGAAAGGAAGAGGGAGAAAGAGAGAGAGAGAAAAGATGTGAGAGATAGTTAGAGTTGGAAAGAGATGTACAGGGTAAGAGAAAGGAATGTTATATGGAATGCCTAAGCTTCACTTTCTCGGAGCTGCTCGCTCCGAAATACCTAGAGAAAGGAAATATTTTTTTATGGAAAAGAACAGAATAATTTTCCTCTTTTAATGTATCATGGTGGTTCAGTAAGTAGATCATCTCTGCTCATCAGTAACTCAGGAAGCTCATTGATAGAATGATAAAAAATAGCTCTCTTTCAGCATATGAATTAGATTCCTATCACCGAAGTTCGATCAACTAAAACCAAGTGTTCGATCGTTTACTGGCTGTTGTTGTTGTTGTGGTTTGCTCGTTGAAGATCTTCGGTTGGGTAGACGAGTTCTTCTTAGTTATGGCTCAGAAAACAATGTCCTAACTTAAATCATATATCTAATTACATTTATTTCTCCTCTCTCGGGATTTGCTAATTTAATTTTTTTTCTACTGACCGACCATGATCGTTTACTGGCGGCCAAGTGTGCCCTTTACCAATTATAGCAGAACCCGGTTGATCGAGTCTTTAAGAGTCTTTAAGACTCTTAAAGAAAGTCTTCAAGAGGATGAAAAGGGGGAGAAAGGCTTCTGATGATAGCGAATTGGCGGGTGTGTGTACCTCTCTCATACATGGTATTAATCCTTTGCCTTTTATTTGGCAGGGCGCCAACGCGACCGTGTGGAACATTCTACTGCGAGCGCTCTCCGTCGCTTCTGGCCTTGGGCTAAAGCTGAATGGGAAACATACGCTCTGCGGTGATTATATCTACTCTGGCCACACAATCGTCCTCGTCCTCTCAGCTCTCTTCATATCTCAGTGTTTGTTTTCTTTTTTACGAGTTGGTCAGAAAACATCCAGTTAATAGATAACTGGTAAATGTAAACATTAGGGTGTTTCTTAGCACCCGCCACAACTTTTTTCAAGCGCAAAGAATTTTCAAAATTTCCGAGTTAAACTTTCAATTTTTTCCAATGATTTGATCTTTCGCTGCGAAAAATCCGAGACAAAAATTTTCCAAGCGCATACATTTAAATGTTTTTCTGAGAGCGCATAGATTTTTTCACCCGCTGTGCGGGTCAGAGAAACATCCTGGTAAACATTATGCACATTTTGAGTTGCCATGAAGAGGAAATTTCACAGCCTCGAATCAACTTCATCACAAGGATGCCTTGAATACTGGGCCATTACTAAACCGCCCCCCCCCCACGCCCTTCACCCCAGTTCTTTACTAATCCACACCACTCCGCGGAAAAGAGAGAAAGAGTGTTTGACGCACTATTATCTGTGTTTTTTTTTGTGATACGGTCTCGTTAGCCTAAGCCGTACGGCCTCGTTAGTGTAAACTTTTGCATAAGCCTAAGCAGAAAAAAAACATGAAAAACCAAATAAAGCTCATGGGGCGAAGTTAAGAATTTTCCCGCGCAGTGGCGTGGATTAGTAGGGGGCGTGAGGGGCGTGGTTTACTAATAGCCCAATACTGTTCAGTTAGAAAATTCATATAACGCGTTCAAGTTTTTTCTCTCACTAACTTTCTATGTAATATCATTCTATTTTCTATAGTTTAGATGTATGAAATGAATGCATAATTATAGTTTAGATGTATGAAATGAATGCATAATTATAGTTTAGATGTATGAAATGAATGCATAATTATAGTTTAGATGTATGAAATGAATGCATAATTACAGTGAATGAGTGTATGATAACAAATATCGAAGTAACTCCTTCTCAAGAAGTAATTCATTTGACACCAGGGTGTTTCTTAGCACCCGCACAACTTTTTTCGAGCGCATAGATTTTTAAAATTTCAGAGTTCAACATTCAAAGTTTTCAATGATTTGGACTTTCCCTACAAAAATTTTTTTTAAAGCGCATAGATTTCAATGTTTTTCGGGTTTTTTTTAGAAAGCGTATAGATTTTTTTTACTCGCAGTTCGGGTCAGAGAAACACCCTGTTTGACACTGAAGAGGAACTTCTGTGACTGGTCCATATACTAAAATCAATTGATGATCTTCGTTGTGCAGATTCCCCTCGTAATTGGAAGTTGTTACACTACTTGGTTTGGCTGCTCGCTCTGGCCGGGATGTTATTGCTGATGGTCTCGAGGGGTCATTACACCATCGACGTCATCATTTCTTACTTCCTCTGCACTCGACTCTTCTGGATCTACCACACGCTCGCCTCCATGCCTTCATTCAAGGTTCTTCTTCTTGGCGCTTGATATTTTTACAAGGCAGGCTCCGCCCCGAGCCCTAGTCTGAGCTACATATCTAATTTGGAAGAACCATTTGTTGCTTCCTGGGTTCCTCAGTTCTAGTGCAGTTAGCAATGAAAAATGCGCGAGAACTGCTCAAATGGTTTATGTGGATGACCCATGGCACAATTCACCATTAAACGAACAGTCAGGGTTTCCCTTTTTGATCAGCATTTATGTCTCTCCAACTGCTTCGAACTTCGAAGCATCGAGTGTCCAGAAAATTCTAGCGTCAATCAACAAAGGTTTTTAAAAAAAGCATCTCAAGCACCTTCAAGATATATTTTCTCCATGTGCTTCTAGGAGGCAACAAATGCCTCGGAACATGTTTATTTTTGTAAGCGAAGGCAAGGATTCACTGGCTCTTCTTGTTTGAATTCAATAACAATTCGAGAATCTATAATGTTTTTTTATAGGTTTCACGGCAGAATCATCTGCGCAAAGTGTTCTGGTTCCCGCTGTTCGAGTTCTTGGAGGGGAATATTCATCGACCCCTGCCGAGAAGGTCTGCTCATTCAAGCATTTTTAATACTCAAAGTTTTTCGGGCTCTCTTTGTTGAGTCTTACCAAGAGAGCCCCAAAAGTTTGTTAGAGCTAAAAATGACATCTGGTACTATTCTCAATATCAACACAATATTTTTTCAATAGTTTTGCCTCTCTTACCATACATTCTTTTCAATTCTTCATGTCAAGAACCCAGGCAGCCATTGTTCTAAACCTTAAATTTGTTGTAGTTAGTGTTTCTGTTTGTAGTACACAGAGGTTGAATAGTTACCGGGCCAGCTATATTGGCGCATACATGTTACCATATCAGCTATGTTGGCGCATACATGTTCGAGCCGGCTATGATCTACATTCTCATCTTCTGTTCTATTTCACTCTAACTCTTCTCTTTTCATTCTTTTTATCTTCATCTTTTTTTTCCATTCGCTCGGCGCTTACAAACATGCCCTAGACCTGTCTCATTTAACGCCTGGTACTAATGTAGAATATAATTCGTATTCGAAATTAAGAATGATGGAAAAGAAAAAAAGTACTCACTAAATTAGGCTTTAAAGTTGTTTGCTAGCCTCTAAATTGGGCTTCCGTTCAAACAAATGAACCAAGCGAATTTAGTTGAGAATAGAGGAAATGTATCATTGAGATGTAAGCAATCTGTTGAATCCCCCTCCCCCTTTCTCCCATCCAACGTCCAAACACATTTTTCACAGACAGTTTTTTCTAACTCCCAGTGCGCGTTAAATCTATGCGCAATCCAAGGAAGCCAATGATAAAAAAGCTGTGATCGTCTGCATTCTTTCTTTTACATCCCACGCTCTCGCGCTCTCTTGAAGGCCTGTCCTTTTCTCATCATTAGTCATCTTGATGTTGTTGTTTGCCCATGGGTCCTGTCGAAGGGAGTCCTTTGGGATAGGTTGGTCATCTTAAGAGTCATCATATCTAGATAGTGATCTTGATAGTCATATCATATCTAGATAGTCATCTTGATATACAGAATCACTTTGCGGTGGGGGAGTAACAACCCTGTCTCAGGGTAACGAGAGCTATAAGCTGTTCTTCATTGCAGGTACGACTCTCCGATACCAATGTCTCTTCTCCACTCCTTACGACGTAAAACCAATCTTCAATAGTTTTTTCTTTCTTCAAAAAAGTTTTCTCACAGTTTTAGCTATTCGATATACTTCTGAAAAGTGAAACGCGGCGAGAATATAGAAGTTTAAAAAAATTATACATTCGTGTTGATTACCATTCACTCATTTATTCGTTCTTGGATTGGACAACTAACACGCTTTAGCATCGAGAAAGCTGCCAAGTGTAGCTTATTGCTTTGCAAACCACCTTTTCTTGCGCTTCCCAGGTGATTGCTCAACCAATTCATTCCTTCACCGGGTTTTTAATGGTTTCGTACTTTAGGGTAATTCGGGTCAATAGACTGAGCAACTGAGAAGAAACTTTGGCAATTCGCCTTATGTTCTTTATAAATGTGTTTTTGGCAGTTTATTACAAAAATGGTGTGTTTCGTGGTTGGAACAGTAAGCATTTTGCTATTTCGTCTCTAATCTTTGCGGCCGTCTGTAGTTGGCAATCAGAACTCACCAATACTAGTCCGAAAATTCGAAAAAAAACGACAGTTCTTCCAAGAGGGGTGCCTTAAATAACAAATCGCTCATTTCTTTGCTCTTGATTAACCGCTGGATTTTGATTATTCTTACTAGGTCCCACACTCGGATGAGCAGTCGTTTTTGAATTTTTGAGTAGTGCAGGTGTTGAAACTTTCGTCATCTTCTCTGTGCTCTCTGCATTTCGTGTGGTGTTAGTGTGTCTCTTATCTTCAGATGCTCTTCTACGCCGTACGTCGTATGAGACATTGGACGCGCCGGCTTGATTTCTGTGAATCTTCCTCTACTTCTCCATATTTCTCTTTCTCCTTACAAAAGAGAGAAAATTTTACCGTTGTTCTTTTTAAACACGGAAATTCAGGTAGGTTTGCTGCGTAAATGTATTAACAGACTACTGCATAGTATTCAATCGAATGCCACCTAGTACACCACTTTATTCAATTGAATGCCACCTAGTAAACCATAGTATTCAATTGAATGCCACCTAGTACACCACTTTATTCAATTGAATGCCACCTAGTAAACCATAGTATTCAATTGAATGCCACCTAGTACGCCATGTATGCGTAATCTAACATATCGATTCTGAGTTTTTCACTGCTGATAAGAGCTAATCGTCGTGTAAATAGCATCTGACTAGTTTACTTACATAGCTGGCTTAATTGAAGTATTGCTTACCAAATGCTTGACCATACAGCGGAGTGTTTGTTGTGTGTCGATAGCAAGGCTAATTCACTCACCCTTCTTAATATTGTAAATTGTATGTACAGTTTGTCAATTTTTGTTAGATATCGTTCACTTCAAATGCATTTTCAGTAACACTTCTTAATTTTGTTTCCCATTGGTATTCTCTTATGCTTCTGATAGATTGTCAGGTTTTTCAAAGCGAATTATTGCTCATGATTTCTGGTCCTTAGGATGATGAGTTGCTCAATGTTAAGTTCGATATGCTATTGTGTAGAGAATGCGCATGGTTATTACGTTATTGTTTTAAGGGGAGGGTTTTAGAAGCTACTCGTGTTTTTCTTATATTTTCTTGTTTTCAGTTTGTCAAATATCCCTCTGCCTCTCTTCTCAAATAAATCAGAATGTGCCGAAATTGCCTTCTTTTCTGTGTGAATCTTATCTGAAAGCAATGAACGACACGCTTGGCCTTGCCATTGCCGTTAGAATACGACTTTTTTCATCGAATTCGGATTCAATTTTTCATTAATCCAGCCAGTATTTCAAAAACCTTAAGTATTCCTGTTCTTTCAATTGTTGACATCGAATGACTAGCCTACAAATAGTTGGAAATCTAAGTGCCGGTAGAAATAATTAGTTTTGATGTAAAAATAAATAAAAAAATTTTTTGCGAATTATGAAGACAGGAAAGTCGATAAAATTTTCTTCGAAGCTTTTTTTCATGCAGTTGAGATTTGTGAGATTTTGAGTTGCTTAGCGATAATTATGTATCGCGTTATACATATGTATCTCGGATTTTAATGGTCTTAAGATGTAAATCATTAAAAAAAAATTGTGGTACTTTTTCCGTTAACCGGATAATCGCGTCACGGTTCCCTTCGCGTCGTGGTTATGGCCTCGTTAGCTAAGCCGTACGGCCTCGTTATCGTAAACTTTTACTAAGCCTAAGCGTTTTTTAATGTAAAAATAACTTTTTTGATGTAAAAATAAAACGCGAAGGGAACCGCGACGCGAGTATCCGGTTAACGGAAAAAAAGTGCCAAAATTGTGAGAAGATAAAGCAAAAACAGTGAAACATATTCTAGGGAAACAGAGAAGCTAACAGGTTATTTCAAGAGATATAAAAAAATATAAAGAGAAAAAGACTCAGATCAAATAATAATGGAGAGTTTTATTTCAAAAAATACTTTTCAAATATAAGATCCTAAGTTTATATGTCTCAACATAAATAGCCATGAAATGCTGATGAATTACGGTGTTTTTTTATTATTATTACTTTACAAACGAAGGAAACATTTTCCAACAAGTAGAATAGAGACCGCAATGAAAATATTTTGGTACGCCATTTTTGTCTGCCACACTAATATTCCGTAATTCCAAACTGTTTGTTAAATCGAATAACTTGGAACTTTCAACGAATTTACTTTTCTTTTTTTTTTAGCTATTGCGGTCTCTGAAGTAAAAATCACTTCACAAGAGAAAGCAATGGAACACCCGTAATCTACTGGCATTTCAGGACAATTCGTGGTGAGACAAATGAAGATACGAAATTATTGCAGTTTATCTTATGGAGCGTTGAAATTAATAAAAAAAAAAGTACTTTAATGGTGAAAAATGAGCGCTAATTTTTTTCTGTAGCCTGAGCGGAGTTGGCTCAGCGTGCAGCGGGCGTTTCTGGAGAGGTCCACTTCTTCTTCATTTATGTCCGGTGGTGGTCGGCCGCCCAGTATGACTGGACCTTGGATGTTTTCCTTTTCTTCTGAGACCATGTTTGTGTGGACTCGGTTGGCGACGCTTTTCCCGTTGTTCTTCTCTGCTGTTTCTGACAGGGCTCTTTCAACAGTGCTTCTGCATGCGATGTAAAGATCAGCTTTCATGTTGCGTGGTGGGGGTCCTTGGAGAAATAATCCGTGATGGAAGTGAGTTTGGCTCAAGCTCCTTGCCAAGTATTGGGCTGATAGCATGTGAAGGTGCGATTTCGATCTCATAACATTAGCTTCAGCATGTCTGTGGTCGACGCTGGCCATTTGATGGTTTCCTGTTACGATACGCAGGCCATTGTTCTGTCCTCTTTGAATTTTGGTATGTGCTGAGGAGGAGAGAAAGCTGGCCCAGGCTGGAGCTGCGTAGCTGTATATGGATTGGCAAATGGCTTTGTAAGTGAGACGGATTGTCTCCTTTTGGTTGCCCCATAAACTGCCGGCTTGCGCCTTCAGTACATTGTTACGTTGCGACATTCGGCCTGCTATGTCTTTCGCATGATGACTGAATGTGAACATAGAATCATATGTAACTCCAAGGATTTTGGCGGTATTCACGGTGGGTACGCTCTGACCTCCGATCGAGACATCTAGGATAGTCTTGTACTCTTTGCTGTAAGGTGTGAAGAGTAGAAGCTGGCTTTTGGCAGGAGAAATAGATAGTCCACGATCGTGGATGAACTTTTCGATGTGTGGGAGACCGGATCGTATGTGTAGCGAGGCAGTGGGAATGCTCGGATCTGACGCCCATAGCGTTATATCATCAGCATAAGAGACGATTTTGATGTTTGGATCGTTGTTCGGAAGATCGCTTAGATATTATTGAAAAGAAGCGGTGAGAGTGCGCTGCCTTGAGGGACTCCGCTTCTGATCAGGGATGAGCTTGAGAGGACGTCGCGAAAGGATGTACGGCTCGTTCGTCCTCTGAGGTACGATGCTAGCCATTTCTTTGCGAAGTTTGGGGCGTCGGTTTGTAGGACGAGATCTATGAGTACCGCTATGTCTATGCTGTCGAAGGCCTTTGACATGTCGATTGCCAACATCACTGTACATTTAGCTGGTCTCTTCGCGTTAAAACCTGCAGCTACGTCTTTTGAAAGAATGAGGAGGGCAGAGGTGGTGGATCTTCCTGTGGTGAATCCATGCTGGTGCTCAGCTACTCTTACGTACGGCTGAGTTCTTCCAATAGAAGTCGTTCTATGATTTTCGCCATCGGTGAGAGTAAGGAGATCGGTCGGTATCCTGGTCCATCCGTTGCCTCTTTTCCTGCTTTCAGGAGTGGGAGAATGACTGAAGATTTCCAAATCATGGGAATTCTGCCAGAGCTGAGGGAGTCGTTGATGAGCTTTGTGAGGGCGGCTATACCTCTGTTCCCGAGATAATGGAAGAGTATTGGAGCGAGTCCGTCCGGTCCGAGGGCTGTTGATTTCTTTGTCTTCTTAATAGCTGATTTCACTGCGGTCTCTGAGTACTCGACAAAATCTTTAGCGTGGATGTTGTGAACTTTCTTCATGGTTTTCCGATTTTCCTTTTTTGTTTTGTAGTCGACTGGGCGTGTGAAGCGTTTGTTGAACTGGTTCGCGATTTCGAAGGAGGATGTGAGGGGTCCTTTCCCGAAGTCGATGGCGCAGTTTGGTGGGGGACGTCCTTTATCATTCAACATCTTGATCGTTTTCCACAGTTTCTTGCTGTCTAGTTTGGGATCAAAGGTCTCCATGAAGTTTCTCCAGATGTCCCTTTTGTTTCTGTCCGTGGCTCGTCTGATGTTCATGTTGAGGGTGCTGATGTCTTGGCTTGATGGGTCTGATTCTCGTAAAGCGTCTCGTTTGGTCATCCAATCTCGGATTTCTGGTGTTAAGGCAACGTTTCTCTTCTTGATGCGACCGCGTGGGATTGAGCTGGCGGCTGCAGATAACAGGATCTTCCGGAAGAAGGGCTCAGCTTGGGCGGCGGGGAGGTCGGGAAGAGGTGTCGTGGATAACTTTTCTTCGACGAGCTGGATAACTTTTCTTCGACTGTCGTGCTGCACCGCGTGAAGGCGGACATCGTTGTAGCACTATTTTCAAGGGTAAATCCTTTTCTTTATAATCGTGAAGCTGCCACACAGGACTTTTATGGCCTTTTTTCAAACGACAAGGAGCAAACGAATATGAATAAAAATGAATAGAGAACGAATATATTACTAAATCACTGAATTGAAATGCTAGAATGCAAAGCACTGGAAGTCACAGTTGGAACGAACTATGAGTGTCCAGTCCCCTCAACTCCCCCAACCCTACTTCACTCAAACCCGAACTTCTGCCGTCGCTCTTTCCGTCGTCTTGCTTGGCTTCGCCGTGTAGTTTCGTGCCGTAAGGAGAGATGCCCGTGGGGAGAGTGCCCGTACACTCAAACTTGGGTAATTAAACCTTTGAGTTTAGGATTAAATAAACATCAAAACGAGCGCCCGACGTAAATGCAATCCCCTCATCCTAAAGTTAACATAGAGAAAACAATGATATGTGATGAGGAAGTAGGTGAAGAACTAGTAATAATCTACTTAAAGAATATTTACTAAATAAGAAGAAGAGAGGGCAGTGATAACATGAATCGAATCTTTTTTACTTGGGGGCGATCTGTTACCATAATTCATGAACTAAACTTATATTTAAACAACAACACTAAAAAGGGGTCAATAAAACACGGTTTTAATGACACGTGGTGAGACTCAAGATGGTACGAAATTGGTGACCCGCTTGTTTCACCGGAAAAGTACTTTTATAAATTATAACGCTCCATTACAAAAAAGTCCCTTTTTGAATTAGAACGCTCCATGAAAAAACTTCTTAAATACTATTTTAATAAACATAGTTCTTAGTTGCTTTTAACTATAAAATTGTAAAGAAGCTAACACAAAAAATGGGTAGGTTTGACATTTTTCTCAATGAAAAAATGTTAATTTGAAAATTGGAGATGTTTTCTGGAGAAATGTTTTCAAAAGACGCAAGGCAGTAGTTTTATAATTGATTTCATGCGACATGGAAAGCCATTAATTCAACCAAACCGTGTTTTATTGAACTAGTGAAGCAAGAAATTTATCTCAAGATTATTATTTTATTTTTTTCATACATAAAATACATAATGTGACAATACACATGCAATTTGAGGATAGCTGATAGTCTCCATTCATTTTTTAAATTCTAGTTTTTATGAATGAAAGTATAACTAATGTTACTGAAATTGGTCCAGGAGCGCTTGAGGAATAGAGCTCACGAAATTGACTTTTTCGGAATTCTTAACACAATCTGAATTTTTTCAACCTACAACACGACCTCAAGGTGTACGAATCTATTCCGAGTTGATAAGTTGAATTTTTTTTCTAGGCTAATCGAGGGCGATACAAGTGAGGTTGCTCGGAGGACGTAGCACTGAGTCGATACAAGACCCGCGGAAACGGCGCTTTCATTGCGAATGTCACGATATATCTTGAATCACTTCATCAAACGGGAAGACGAAGGATCGGCTTTGGTCACCCATGAGTGGCTTAGTGCGAAAGCAACAGAGGCCTTGCATGAGGTCTTTAAGTATGGGATGAGAGGGGGAGGGGATCGGGGTCCCTATACAGGACCTTCCGGTATCCTACTCGCTCTGAACATGGCCCTCGCTCTTCTACCTGGTGAAAGCCAACAGATTCGGTTAATATGATTCAATTGAATGGAAGGAGAGCTGTTGTCACACTATCACAATGACAAGCAAGCAATCTGTCCTAGGCATAATTCATATAAAAAATCGGCCCGACCATCAATATTTCCTTCATAGGGTTAATAAAACGAATGGGTCCTTTCCGCGTTTTGGCCCGGGATCTATTCTCCCCTTTGAAAGTTTTACCCTTAAGGCTGCGCACTGTTTTGCTCACTAACCGTAAAAAGTAAAACTAATTTGCTCACATACAATTAAAAATTCGCTCACATATAGTTAATTTTTACGTTTAAAACGGTTGGTGAGCAAAGCAGTGCACAGCCTAAGTACTGACTAAAAGAGTGTCAAATATATAGAATACAAAATTATTTTAAAGAGCGAGAGATGGTTTCTTTGAAAGACGTTTTGGAGATAAGAAGAGATTCGTATGGGTGGGGAAAGACTTTCGTTAGATTTGCAGAACTAGTTTTATTCATGGTAGAGTGAAGAGCAGAGGCAGATAAATAACCGTTTTTCAGCAGGTCAGTATATGAATTGAACCCGCGATCTCATAGCTTTTATACTGAAAGCCTTGTGCTTCATAAAGTCATCATAGTCACTATAGTCACGGGTATTTCATCACCAAAACCATGGGAATTGAACTTATTGTTAGTAATTTAGTGAGTTGATGTCTACTCTTCATTCGGAGGTGTCGCCTTGCTCCCCATCTTCATCTCGACTCGGATCTTCACTCTGCGGTTGTGTGGGAGACATGGCGGCTGTTGCTGTCTGTAACGGTTCTTTCCTTTGTTATGATTCCTAAGATTGGTTTTTTCCGGCACTTATTCACTTTAGTGCGCCCCTCCCAGAGGTTCAATTGGGTCATACTTCAGACTTATTATCATTTACAAAAAAATTTTTTACATTAAATAAATTATTTTTACATTAAAACGCTAAGGCTTAGGATAAAGTTTACGCTAACGAGGCCGTATTTAGCCACCCAGCCAACAAGGCCGTATCAAGAAAATGACTCAATTGATCTGACCCAATTGAACCTCTGGTAGAGGGGGGCCACTGAAGTGAAAAAGTGCCTTTTTTCCTAGTAGAGAAATTCTTCCTTTCGCAAATTGAGAAGCGAAAGTTAAATAGTGACTATGGATAAAACAGCATAAGAAGATTAAAAGAATTTGGTCATTGTGCCTTAGACATACCAATAATTCCCATGGGACAATGTGTGCTCAGTTAGTGTATTGGTCACTCTCTACAAGCCCCGGTTAGGCAGCTGAGGTTAGGTCCCGGCCGAGTGCCATTTTTGCCCGCGCGATGGATTCCTCTCATTCAAAGATTCGAACACTTCGATAGTAGAATTTATGAGCCTTGCTAAAAGGTGAATACGTTTTGTGAAGTATTGAAGTGTTATCTACACAGCGGAAACCGCTCTACAGCGAAAAAGCGCTAAAAATGAACAGAATTCTTTCTTATATTTAAGCCAGGTCGAGTTTTTCTGAAGCGAAACAAGCTTGCTCGGAGTCATCTTTTGAATCCTGAGCAGATGCAGATTCTCTGCGAATAACGCGCATCTTTCCAGGGCAGCCAGCAGATTTGGAGAGTTCAGGGCGGGGTCTGCTGTCGGGAAGGTACCCAGATGAAATTCTATACGGCAAAGCTGGTTTCCTGCTCACCGTCACGTGGCTCAGGTAGCTGCCAGCCTCTTTTAACTTCGATTCACCATTGATTGTGTTGAGGTCGAGATGACGGGTTATAGGTGGGCTTCATCAAGAAGGATCAATCAACATCTACAAGTATTATTGAAAGGAACATCCATTATTGGTGGAAATCAGGTAAAGCTAATCCATAGGATTATGATATATTATGTAAAGCTAATCCATAGGATTAGTCCGTATCAGTGCTCAGGAGTTCTGTTAACTTATTACTGAATTTTCTCAGAAGTTTGGATGTGGACGTTCGAATAGCCAATGGAACTCTCAAAGAAGTCGCGTCGTCCATCGTAGCCTCGGGTCGACGATACTCGAGAGAGCACAGCAGTCAGGCTCCGCTTATGTGGAGTTGGCACGGGACGGAGTACCTGGGAGCGGCGCATGGAGTGGCGGGCATCTGTCACGCACTGCTGAGTCAGCGAGAGCTGCTTAACCAGGAGGACCTAAGGGATGTCATCGCGACCACCGACTGGCTCATTGGGTGGGGTCTGATTCGAGCTCGGAGCTGTTTATAATCTTTTTCGCGCTTGTTCCCGTATCGTGGCAGGGGTGCGGGACAGACCTTTTCAGGTAGAGCGCTGGGTCACTGCTGATGTGTGTAGCAACAGTGCGTAGAGTCAGATCCGTGCGAGAGCACAACGAAAATTTATTAACCCTGAATCACTTTGTTTGGGTAGATCTGTCCAGCTGGGGCGCCTTTAAATCTGTCCAGCTGGGGCGCCCAGGCGGTCTCAGAGCTTTTGAATGAAAATAAAAACAGTTATGATAATAGTTTTATCATGACTTAATTCAGCCTGTCAAAAGTTGTGATAATTGGTACACTTCATGATCAAGGCCATATATGTACAGGGTGTACAGAAAGTCCAGGTGGACAGTATTTTTGCCGATAAAAACTTAAGAGTCCTGCTGGAACGTACATTTGCGTCCCGCGATGTGAGCCTGGCTCCACGGAAGTACTTCCTTTATGAGAATGTCGTTCAGGTAGTTATTGGCATTCATTTTGACTCCCTGCTCGACGAAAACGAGTGGAGTCTTGCCAGTCGCGCAAATCCCGGCCCAGACCATGACAGAAGCGGGATGGCTCTTTCTCTCTCTCTGTGTGGTCGGTCCTTGAGAGCAAGGCCTGTGCTTCCCCACACAAGAAATTCAAAGTTTGAAGCGCGCCCTACAGAAGGCGTGGGATGATCTTGACGTCGCTTACCCCTCGAAACACACTGGCAACAGTGGCCATTCGTGACTACAGCTTTAAGAGCCTGTCACGGATGGAGCCGGATCATCCAGTCCAGAATCGAGCGCGACCTCAGGTGGCAGATAGAGGGATGCCTCCCTACGAATAATTCGTGCTGGGAGGTAGCGGGAGAAATCCCGCCGCGGACCAAAACTGGGTAGTATAGCTCGTCAAAGGAGGGCGATGCCGGACCGGCCTGAGCATGCCACCGGACAAAACATCAGCCGATACTCCGCTATTCTTTTCAATGGCGAGTCGAGGCGCCAGTCAAATAGCTTCTTGCCTATCTCCGGTCAACGACAGGCGAGACGTCTCTACTCCCACCTAAAACGAAGCTAGGCCGGCCTTACCACCCACTCACAAGGCCTATAGCATGAACAGGTTGCTACAACGATGTCCGCCTTCACAAGGTGCAACATGACAGTCTCAGGACTGCAAAGGACATCAAAACCCTTCTCCGGGCGCATCTTGTCTGAAGAACACGAGAATTTCTCTCATTAAAGAGAGTGTTCATAACCAAGTCTTCGATGCGAGTTGCTTGCCGGCAACAACAACAAAAACAACGTCGCTTACCTGTCCACCACGGTGGGTGTCTTCCACAAGCAACTCCGCGCCTGTGTCAAGGAGAAAGGAGGGCTGTTCGACATTTTAAAACTCAGTTATATCCCAAACTATTTGAATAAACTTTGATGAAAATTTTGCTTGATTTGCTCAATCCGTTAAGTTTTTATCGGAAAAACTACTGTCCACCTGGACTTTCTGTACACCCTGTACATTTGTGCATACATGAAGCATCATAAAATCATAGAATAAAGTTGGTTTTGAAGGAGGATATTCTAAGCACTGAGTTTAGTGGAGAGGGTCTCTATTTGAGATAAGATCAATAAAATTATTGCAGCTATTTCAAAGTAGAAAAAATCAGAAACAAGAGAGAGAAAGAAAGAGCGAGGGAGAAAGAGATAGAGAGAGAGAGAGAGAGAGAGAGAGAGAGAGAGAGATAGGACAGTCGAATCACAAGCGTCCTGACATTGCAGCCGTTATTTAAAGAGGGAAAAAAAGAAGATTTTTTTTGGTTTTTCAGTTTGGAAGAGTCAAAATGCGGTCACTGGGAGTCTTCAACGGATCATTTGGGATCACGTAGGGATAAGGCGCTAGTTCACTGGTGCCATGGATCTCCCGGCGTCGTGCCTCTAGCTGCTCTCATGTACACAATTCTCAAGAATGAGTCTTACATGGAGGTTCATCGATTGATTTTGAAAATTTGATTCCAGCTGGGTGTTTTCCGCACTTACCTGTGGTTTTTTGGTTGATTCACTTCGAATTAAGCCTTTTCTGTATCCCCAAAAGGTTTATCAACAGACTAAATTCAATTTGAGCCTTTTCCACTATGTATTCCCAGAAGGGTTTATCAAATGTTTGAGTTCAAGCTGTCTTGTCCATTCTTATCAGAATTTTAATCAACTTGTTAAGTTATTTGTGAGTCTGACAAGTCTTTCTAAGACCTACTTCGCTTTAGAACATTTTTATACGAATTTTGTCTCTCAATGGCTTGTTATTTGAGTATTATAAGTCATTAGAAAATTCGAGCTGTTCCTTCAGGCACAGGTGTTAAGTGGTTACCGAACCGTCTAGGTTGGCGCATACATTTTCGCGCCGATAATTATTTACAATCTCTTCTCTTCCCGTTCTCTTTCACTTTTACTCCACTTCCTTTCCAATTCTTCTTCCCTTACCCCCGGAACAACTGCTATGTAACAGCAGTAAATCAACCACTCATCATTCTTCACTTGTCCTTTTTTCCTGAATGGCCGACTGTCAATAGCCCTTATCCTTCCTTCTCATCTTCCCTTACCGCTTCCAGGCTCTTCAACCCGGAGCTCATCGAACTTCTGCTAAACTAAATCTTCCCTAATACCCCATCAAGCTCTACGTGATAATAAAAACTTGAAATTCTTATTAGCCTTCCCTACAACTCGCTCGGCGCGTACGAACACTCTATTGACCGATTTCATTCAACGCCTTCTCAGGCGGCTGAGAGAGGCGGTGAGTTTATCTGGAAGTATGGAGTCCTGAAAAAGGGTCCCGGACTGTGTCACGGAGTGGCGGGGAACGGATATGCATTTCTAACTCTCGCCAAGGCAACGGGAAAAGACATCTGGCTGCAAAGGGCCAAGTGCTTCGCTAACCTCATGGTCAGTAATGAACATTGGTTATGGGTTGGTATGCTCTCTCTCTCTCTCTCTCTCTCTCTCTCTCTCTCTCTCTCTCTCTCTCTCTCTCTCTCTCTCTCTCTCTCTATCTATCTATCTATCTATCTATCTATCTATCTATCTATCTATCTATCTTTGGTCCTTTGTCCTTGGCTAACCTCATGCTACTGTATTGAACATTGGTACTGGCCTTAGATGTTCGCTTTCTCTATCTTCTAACCAAATACTTAGCTGATCTCTCGGTCAGTAGTTTACATTGGTAATGACTTTGGTCTCTCTTTATCTTTTGATCAAGTGCTTTCGTGACCTCATGGTCAGTAGTGAGAATTGGTAATGGGCTGGAATCTTTCTGTATGTTTTGACCAAATGGTTCTCTAAATGGTTAGTATTGAGCATTAATAATGAGTTGAATTGTTTTATATTTCTTGTCAAAGTGGCATAGGTCACCAGTACTGTTGATAATTTTTAAAAACGAACGTTTTTTGAGCTATGAAGTCTCGAATAATGTTTAGCTCACTCGTCTCCGCTCTTTACCTTGAGCTCGCTTTTTTATATTCCAGACTAACCCGCTCGAAGCGCGATCGTTCTTTTCAAGTTTAAAACAGTTATATGTACTAGCCCATTGGTGATCTACGCCAAGTGCTTTGCGAGTGGCCAGTGGTGAACATCAAAAATGAGTCTAAAGTGTTCTTACTCCTTCATTTGACGACGTGCTTCGCTAATCTTATGATTAGTAGTGTTGATCATACAACACAATACAATTATGTTTGAATGCTTTTAAAGAGCTCAAAATTATTTGGTTGTTGGCAGTGACATAATGGTAGATATTGTAGGTTGTTATGGTTTGAATGAGACGGCTTTGAGGTGGTATATTCGTGCTAGAAGCCGGGTTCATCTCGCTGATCAAGCGACAAGAGGAAGTTCAGAGAAAGTAGACCATTCTAGAATTTGTGAAAAAAAACTTGGGGAACATTAGCTATGACTGTGGGATGTATCTCTTACTTGACATACTTTTCTTTTCATTATTTTAATCTCTCTCTCCTCTTTCTCTCTCTCTCCTCTCTCTCTCTTTATCCCACTAGTCGGTTCTCTCATTCTCTAACCTTTTTGGGTGTAAATAATGTCGGTTCCAGATGGACCCATCCGTGCGCCATTCCCAGAGAGTCCCGGACAGTCCTGGCTCCCTCTTCGAAGGATGGTCGGGCGCCCTCTACTTCATCCTGGACCTATTCCATCCAGAAAAGGCGCAATTTCCGTTCTTTCCTACTCTTGTTTGAACCATTCCTCTGTGCATTTTGCGTTGAGACTGTAAAAAAGAGAATCTACTGCTCTTTTGAGCAATGCTTTTGTCGTTGAATATAATAGTTTTAAAAATAACTTTTATCCATTTATCAACCAGGCAATATTTATTTCCTTGTGCGGTCACATTTTAAATAATGTATGAATAAATAAAATAAAATAAATACAGTGGATAACTGAATCAAAGCTATTTCAGTGTTTGAAAAAAAAAGTTTATACGGAGATATAATGCTCTTCGCAGAGCAAAAATAATTTTCAAAAAGTTTAAAATCAAAAACTTAAAACGGCTGGGTTCGATTCCAATTCGTGGACTTGTTTTTGTTTGAGCGATAGCTCGGGTATATTTCTTTGATATCTGTATCCTATCATGAGGGAAATCGGTCAAAGAGGCAAGGAATGAATAGGGCATTTAGAAAATTCATTTGATCAGGAAGTAAGAGGTAGATCAGGGAGCCATCACTATATGTAGAATTACCGACACTTTGTACCGCGTCACTTTGTATACGACACTTTGTACCCGACACTTTGTACCCCGTCACTTTGTACCGCGACACTTTGTACCGCGACACTTTGTACCGCGACTTGAGTGAGGCCGCGCGTTTTATTTTTACATTAAAACATATTTTTACATTAAAAAACGCTTAGGCTTAGTAAAAGTTTACGATAACGAGGCCGTCCCGTCCGGCTTAGCTAACGAGGCCGTACGCGGTACAAAGTGTCGCGGTACAAAGTGTCGTATACAAAGTGACGCGGTACAAAGTGTCGGTAATTGTGCAACTACATATTTCCGAAGGAAGATAGATTGTTCCAGAAGTATCATGTGAGCTTGGTGTATTATGTTATAAATGTGCTTTTCAAGTAGTTTAGACAGAGGAAATGATAGTAACTGGACGATAATTGTTGACATCCGATTTACAGCCTTTTTTGTGAATGGGTTTCATTAGGCCAATTTTCCAAGCGGATGGATGATTTCCTGAGTTCAAACAGTCCGAAAACAGAAAAGAATTGATGAGATGTCAATTGATTCAAGCGTATCTGTTTAAGCAAGAAAAAAAAAACCATTCATATCACTAGATTTCTTGGAAAGTGCATAGATCTCACTTGCAGCGTGTGAAACACAGATCACCGACATTTTGTACCCGCGACACTTTGTACGCACGATCATATCGGGAAAAAATCACTTCATTGAGTTTTTTGGTGCGGTCTCGTTTCTAAGCTGTACGGCAGCGAGCCCTATAAGACGTTGTATCACGATATACTGGGTTGTTTCATGCTTCCATGGACTAATTTTCTTCTATGAAATCATTGCTTAGGCTTAGGCAAGAGTGCTTCATTTTCTGGAACTTTTTATTGGAGAACAGGCACTGTTTTGACCCCCTTCCCCTTTTGTATGGTGCGGAACTGAAGTTCAATGTTGAAAATTTTACTTTAGGCTCCATTATTTCTGCTCTTCACCTTTAGCTCCGTTCATTTTTGTGTGTGTTACTATGAAGTGGGGGTTTTTTATCAAGGGTTTGCCAGATTACAGTTGCGAGATGTATACCGAATTGAAAAACTGGTTTTATACTTTTTAGTTTCAAGCTTTGATATCTTACAGCAATACAAGAAACTTTCAACAAAATCTTATTTTTTATCACTTTCAACAAAACTTTCAACAAAACAAATTTTTTATCAAGAAACACGAAAAAGGCAAGAAAATCGCGTGATCAATACGATACCTATGATATTTCCTAGAAAAATCAAACTCAATAAAACGACCAATTTGATTAATCACAAAGATGTTAAACGCCGTAAATTTTTGTTGACACCTCAAAAGCATGGAATGGTTGTGAGTTAGTTTTTTCAAAAAGAGAGAGAATCAAATTAACTTTTAAAGAGCATGTATTTATGTGGTATTTCGATGTATTAATACGATTCTTACCTCGAAAACAGAGTAAAACCCTTCATTGATGAAATGGCTACTTGAAAGAAAAACCAAAAATCATCTTAATTGATAAGATGTCCCCGTCCAAAAGCTAAGGATCCCTATATAATTAAATAATTCCCTTCAAAACCTTTCTCCAATAACCCGCTACCCCCTTCATACACTAATGGAACCCTCCCTGAAGTCCGTTGTCCCTATGAGCACATTGATGAGCGCCGGAATTCCCTCCGCGCTGTTTCGGAGAGCCTCCTGAAACACTTCGGCCGTTTCGGAAACCCCTCGGCCGCCATACTTTGCCGACAGCGTAACTCCCCATGCACCCAGTCCTCGGGCGACCTCATCGTAGGGTGTCCGCGCGAGATCCACCGCCACACGGCTCTTGAACATCGGCACTTGTTCACGTGCAATCTGCGACCAGCAGCCATCGTTTCCTACAACACACACCTCAATCATTCAAATTTCAATCACATAAATCTATGAAATATCAATATATATCAAATAAATATTGTATTTATTTCAGTTAAAAATATATTTTATTTACATTATGATATGTAACATAGTATTGGAGGATATGACGTGAATTTACAACAGGAAGAGGGAAAAGTGGAGAGAAAAAAGGAAATGATAGAATATGATTAAAAAATGAAATTATTAGCACAACAAAAAACAACAAGAAAAGCACAGTTGTATGAATCCTGTAATATCAGGCATATTGATGATGATTCGATTTGAAGATAATTCGGAACTGAGAAAAGTTAATCTAAACAAAACAACGAAAAATTGTTATTGAGAAAGTTTCAAATCTCATGATAAATTCCTCACCCAAACATGAAGCGTTGAATGAGACCGGTCTAAGGCATGTTTGCACGCGCCGAGCGAGTTGTAAAAGGGATGCGGAGAGGCAAAAAGAGTGGAATGACAAGTAGAGGAAAAGTAAAACAGAACAGAAAAAAGAGATTATGTAGATCACTTTCGGCGTGAACATGTATGCCCCAACATACCTGGTCCGGTAACTATTTAACCCCTGTCCTCAATATGTAAATTAGGGTAACATAGTCGATCAAATAAAAAATGTGAACAAATAGATAACAATATGAACGCCTACTCATGACGGTTTATCATTTACAAGAATAAAGAACTTCAAAGAGTTCCAGCCAGCACTAGTAATCAATGTTGTTATTTCAATACACAGAAGTCTTTTTCGCCTTTGCTCAGACAAACTTGTGAGTTCTCTAGGTGGGGCTCATCTGTGACTGTCTCTTCCTCTAGGTGGGGTCATAGGTAAAATATGTCTTGATTATTCAATGGGTCGATCGCTAAAGTAGGCTAAAAGTTTCAATTTTAACTCTACGAAACCGGTTGAGGCTGAGTTATGGCAAATGAAACGCTCTATTGTGAAAACTGTGATACATTCCTTCTGAGTGAGAGGGTCGGTAGGTCGGTCGCCCTCGAAAATTTTTTTGCCAGTTGGCAGTTTACCTATGGGTGGGGCTCATCTGTGACTGTCCAGAAAGTAAACATAGTTAAAATGTAACGCCAATGAATATATCAGATATCTTTATACTTTTCTCTTCTCTCTTCTCGAACCATTTCCGACCTTTTAATCGAAACACTAAATGCGCTAAAACTACCCTATAGGACTGTTTTCAACCGAATTAGAAACCTTTAAAATAGACCGATTAGAGAGTTTGAACTACATAAGTTGAACCATCAGTTTGCACAGAAGTCAACTTCTAAAATATGAATTTTAAAAAAGTCATTACAGTGACTCAAGCAATGACTGATAGGTAAACATCCAATGACTTGGTCTTATCAAACCTACCCACGACTCCGATGACTGGGAGGCGATGTCTGCAGAAAGAGTCATACTCCATGAGTGAGTATCCACAAGAACCGTCTCCCCACAGAATCACCACCGGTCGGTTGGGGAACACGGCCTTCACGTGAATATCAATCATTATTGATCATCAGCCATTATCTATGTATCATCAGCAATGACTGATCATTTGTCTTTCAAATCTGTATTCGCTTCGGTTCACTGATGATTATGAAAATTTCAATGAAGAGTCCTGCTTTACTTATGCGGTACTCTAAGACAAACTCAAGAGTATTGATGATGGACCAATGGTTTTAAATCAGGGGTTAAATAGTGACCGGATCGGTCCCGTCGGCGGATACATGTACACACACTATTGACAAAAAACTCCCTCTCATTTCTTAACCTTTTCCTTCATCCCCTCTTCTTTTTTCTTCCAAACTTTGAGCGGCGGATACATGTGAACCCAAATTGGGCGGCTCCATTTAACCCCTGTTTTAAATCCACTAAGATTGCTTCTTGATATATTCCTCATAAACACTTTTTAATAGTGAATAATCAGGCTTTCTTGTATTTTCTCACTACAAAACTGGTTCTATTTCGTAGATAGTCCAATAAGCACTAGATTTCTGTATTGGAGTGATCGAGAAGGTGAAACACTCAGAAGGAGAGAGAGAGAGAGAGAGAGAGAGAGAGAGAGAGAGAGAGAGAGAAAGAGAGAGAGAGAAACAAACACACAAATGAAAAAGAGATTGAGGAAGAGCTGACCTTGGCTCCCAAAGCGAAGCCACCACCCACTCCGAGGGTCCCAAATGCACCCGGGTCCAGCCATTGAAGGGGACCTCTGGGTCGTACGACATACGCAGCACTACCGACAAAATCTCCTCCATCCGCCACCAGAATCGTGTCTTCAGGGAGTACCTAATCGATGAATTTTCTGCAGTATACAGAGAAATAGAAAAACAATCAATAGGAAAACGACACGGATTTTTAGAATTTTAGAGGGGAAGAAGAGCTGAGTGTTTTTCTAACACACACTAGGGTTTGAATCTATGCGCTAATCGAAAATTCATACGAAATATGTTTGTTAACACTTTATAGTTTTCTTCGCACAGTGTCGGAATCAGGGGTTTTTAGTGTGCAAGAAAAATTTACAGACGCACGCCGAAGGCGGAAAAAATTCTTTCACCTAAGGGTCCCCCCTTATGATTTGGAAAAACAGAGGCCCGCCGACAGAAGTTCTGACATGACTATTCAAATCAACCCCTCGTCGGAATCTGTCCAAAGTCAGCCGTTCATTCAGGATTAGTCTTTTTGATCTACAAGCTTCTTGTGTTTTTGATCTACAAGTAACAGCTTGAATAATAAAGAGATAGAAATAGAGAGAGGTAGAGAAAGACATAAAGAGAAAGAGAGATACAGAATGATACGTACATATATAGTTCGAAAAAATTGAGAGAAGGAATTTAAAGGGGGAGAAAGTTGAAGAAGAGGTAATTTAGCTTTCAGATAGTTCTCAGAAGTAGAAAGAGAAGCCCACCTTGTCGAGAAGAGATAGAAACTTGAGGGGATTGATATGGCCGTCAGGAGAGATCTCCTCTGCTTTGGCAAGGTTGGCCTTCTCTTTCTCGGCATCCATCTCTCTCAACTCGCTAATCCATTCCGAGTAGGCTGGCGATGCATCATTCCTCTGGAATACTCTAGATTTTGCTCTTCCGGAGATTCAACTCTTCTCCATTAATCAGTTAGGATCGTCAACTCAAGTTAGGATCGTCAACTCAAGTTAGGGTCGTTCAACTCAAGTTAGGGTCGTTCAACTCAAGTTAGGGTCGTTCAACTCAAGTTAGGGTCGTCAACTCAAGTTAGGGTCGTCAACTTAAGTTAGGGTCGCGAAAAATTATTCATCGGCAAGAGATAAAAGAATGATTTTTGCAGTTCTTGACAGTCGCTCTGAACGAGGAAGGTACAATATTATGAATCATTCCCATTTGCTGTAAAAAAATACAGTACGTATCATTCTCGCATGAATTCGCTCTAAAACCTGTCTCGAGTGGGAGCCGAACCAGCGACTTTGCTTCCGAGGCGATGCTGTCACCCACTAAGCTAGCTACCAATGTACACATCTCGCACTTCTAAAACCTTACCCTTCTGATTGTATCTTGAGTATTGATTGATTTAAACGTGCCACGTTTCTTCACAAAAACCTGTGAAGAACCGTTAATTTAGCAGAGACCGTATCAGGATGTTTCTCTGACTCGCATTGCGGGTAAAAAATCTATGCGCTCTTCCAAAAACCCCAAAAAGCTTCCAAAAAGCGCTTGGAAAAATGTTTTCTTCGAATTTTTTGTATGGAAAGTCCAAATCATTGAAAGTTTTGAATGTTGAACTCTGAAATTTTATAAATCTATGCACTCGAAAAAAGTTGGGCGGGTGCTAAGAAACACCCTGGATCGAACCCCCGTCTTTGCTTCACATCAATGCTCTTACCGACTAAGCTAGACATGAAGGCAACCAAAATCTACTCACCACTCTCGCGACTGAATCTGCTATGGCACACAGCGTCGAAGCAACGTCTGATTGCATTGCAACATCGCAGTTCCAGAAGGTTTTCTCATTCTGGCAACAGGCCGATTTATTGGATGAGTCAGCAATCTCGTGTTTTTATTTCATGTGTTTCACATAACCCGTGCAGGGGTTGAATATAACAGGTCAGTGATTTTCGTGAAGGGCCGAACGGATTGGAAAGAAGGATAAATAAGGCAACAAAAAAGGGACGGGAAAGCGAAGAAAGTGAAAGATAACGGGAGAAGAAAGGGTAGATCATTTGCATCGCGAACATGTTTGCTCCCACATAAATGGTCTGGTTACTATTTGACCCCTGAACCTGTTTCGAGATTTAAAACGACTTATAATTCTCAGAAAAGAGCGAGAGGTGATTAGCATAGATAGGAGATATATTGAGCCACATTTGACATCAAGACTAATGTCCCGCTAGCTTCTCATTATCGTAGGTAATCGCTCATATGAGCGGTCGTTCTCAATTCTCTTCGAATAATCAGGTGACTCATAATTCTGACTCACCTTAAACAACTGCTTCTCATTTCTGTTAATGGCAATGATCTTGGATTTCTTAGAGAGAACGCGGCCGTAGGACAGCCGGAAATCACACACACAACCTGAAAATTTTAGTCTCAGAATTCTGGGGCAACCTAGATAGAACCCTAGTGTAAATTCTCCCCAGAAGACTTTTCCTGAACGGATCTCAAACCCGTGGCCCCGATAATTCGCATTAAGTCGTTAACACATTCAAGTACTACCTTATCTTGTAGGGCCTATTTTTGGTACTTCGGTGGATCTCTGTACCCATTATTAACCGACTTTTGTATAAAAACTACTTCTCTATCGACAAAACTCCTTGAAAAAGCCTCGGCTGTCCCTCTCTTACGACACATTTTCCTTTCCAACGGGCCTTTATACTGATTGTATTCATCCGGGTCTATTCGCTTCTGAATTCGATGTTATTTGTAAAGTTGACGAAATCGAAAACCTTCTGTTAACAGCCTTTACGCTTCCAAATTTTACCTTTGAATCACGAACTAACACATCGAAAGTCAACAATTCTATTAAACTAGAACCCGCAAGAATCGTGAGATCTGCCTGCTTCAATGCTTCTTTTCTGTTATGTCTGATTTGCAGAGGACTGTCTTTTCCCATGAGACCCCTGGCCATTCCTCCGAGGAAGACTGGAATTCCCAGAGACTGAAAAGGCAAACATCTTGACAATCTACTCAAAGACCACCATGCACTTGTCAGAGCTTTTCAAGAAACGACCGCTTTTCCGAGCGAGAGTCTACAGTAATCTGTAGCGAACGAGAGGTGAAGGGCGGATATGATAAAAAAAAGAATGAGCGATATAAGTAAGAGATCAAGACTTTGATGAGTCGCTAGCTTTTCATTATTCTAGCCTCCGCTCGGATAAGCGTAGTTGATAAGCAGGATGTTTCTATGACCCGCACTGCGGGTAAAAAAATCTATGCGCCCCGAAAAACATTTAAATCTATGCGCTTGGAAAATTTTTTTCTCGGATCATTCATAGGGAAAGTCCAAATCATTGAAAAAATTTAACGTTGAACTCAATTTTATTATTATAAACCTATGCGTTCGAAAAAAGTTGTGCGGGTGCAAAGAAACAGCCTGTTGATAAGACTTATGTATGCTCTACTCCGAACTCAGATTGAACCAAAAAATGAATGAATGAATAAATGAATGAATGAATGAACCAGCCGGGCTCATTAAAACTCAACAACAACAAAAAAAAGATATAAAATGACCTGAATTTAAATATCAAATAGTTTCTTGATGCTTGATGTCATCATCCAATTTTTCGACACAAGGTGAGACCATCGCACTCTCACGATCTGACCTCACCGACACAAGGTGAGACCATCGCACTCTCACGATCTGACCTCACCGACACAAGGTGAGACCATCGCACTCTCACGATCTGACCTCACCGTTGATGATATGGCGAAAAGATAAAATTCCGGCCGAGCTCTTTTCACAGAGATTTCACAACAAAAAAATTTCAATTTTCACTATTTGTTAAGATGCGATAAAAACAACGTGTGGTATGATATACTTGAATGGCTTTGATGAGTTGCTGTGATTTTATTGGTCCAACAGTTGACTGACTCCCGATCAGGAGGACAGGTCGCTCCGCCGCACACACTAGTTTCACACACCGCGAGATCTTCAAAAAACTCTATTTCAATGAGAATCTTTTAAAATTTTACTTGTAATCTTGCACAAAGTTGAAAGCAATCAGTAAATTCGCTCCAAAAATGATATAATCATCTCACATCAATCCTGTCACAGACTTATACCCACTTAACTGGAAACGATTAATAACTTTTTGAATCACAAAAAATTGTTTTACCTCCGCCTTCCAGGTTTCCGAACAACCTTATTCATCATCTGTATCCTCACTAAAATCCAGTTCCGAAGCATCATAACGATGAAGAGAAAAAAAAGATCAAACTATCGCACTGGCAAAAGCTAGTCCTCATGACGGGATCGAACCCAGCCGTCTCTACCTTTTACGAGTTACCAATACGCTGCAAGTGATCACTACACTACAAGGTCACATTGCCAATCGGTGCTGAAGTTCTAAATAGTTGAAAGGCTTAATGGCCTTGTTCTGCTAGTCACGATTGAAGAAAGAACAAGGAGGATGGAAGTCGAGAAAAATGTTTCTCGAACCCGCACTGCGGGTTGAATCTTAGTGCCATCCAAGAACGTTAGATATACAATCTGATCGTCTTCTTTCTCTTTTTTCACATCATACGCTCTCGCGCTCTCTCGAACGCCTGCCGTTCCTCCATGATTATTCATCTTGAGATGAGAGTTCCTCCATCCCACCCGCAGAAAGAGTGTGTAAGAAACAGCATGGGACCGACTGACCAAGTCCTCTTTTGGCAAAGGCACCGACACGGGACGAGGCAGCAAGTCCTGCGGCAGCCATGCACTCGAAAACTGCCGTGAGACGTGCGACATCAGATACGCGTTTAGAGCCTTCTGCAAACCGAAAAAGAAGAATTTGAAGGTCACAATCGTTGGAAATGGCGAAAAGTAGAACGACAGCTCTTCAAATGAGGGGAGGTTCTAGAACAGTGTTAACATCATCAAGTCCTACCGTTTCTTAACCATAGCCTACCAAACCTTCGAAATTTCTCCCGGTCGCCCGCCTAATCTCCGAAAATTAAATTTAGTTCACTTATCTCTAGTCAATAAAAACCGGCTAATTCTCTTCGCTTACAAAATGCCCTATAAAGGCTAGTTTTGAACTGTGCGTGCATAATTACCGCAGTTTTTTTTGACATGTTCAGTAAATTTTATCAATGGCCGGATAAAACTGAGTGAAATTGAAAAAAAATTCTTGTTGGGTCGCCCGGTCGCCCGCCCGAAAACATTTTTTCCAGCACATCCTGGTGAGCTATGCTCTCAACTGGTCTCTGATATGAACATCGGGTCCCAATTTCCATTTAGAGGGAAGAATCTCACATGAAACATCATTCTCTCTTGTGAAAAACGTTTATTTACATCCAATCACGGGTTTCTCTTTAGTCAAAATTTTGCCTTCTCCGGGCGTCTGGGTCCCTTTTGAACGCATCATAAAACCCGGTGGTCTACAATGATAACCAACCGAGTGCGATATACTTGATGCTCAACTAATTTTCGATGGAAACAATCACCTGTATCAGGTCCTTCGGCTCTTTATAAAAACCGATTTCTCGCACGACTGTTGTATACGGATACAGTACGTCGACTGGGAACTCCACGAATACGGGTCCCGGCGTACCCTGAAACACAGCTCAACAATCGGGAAACTACAGTGCTGGACATAATGATAAGACACCCCTGATTTTCGATGATATCAGCCGAACGGTAAAGGTAAATGGAAAATTATGAATATCATATTTTTTTCGCCCTCGAAAACCATAGTAGCCGTAGTTTAAAAAAACAAAATTTCTTAGTTCTCGAGAAAAACATTTTTTAAGGATTTTGACCTGGACATAATGATAAGACACTTAACAGCTTTTTATCAATAAATCTTTATTTGATATTTCTTGTCAACAAAAACGATTCAATAATTGATAGCACGACCTTTCTTCAAAAGAATGTCAGAAATCCGATTTGGCATGCTTCTATATAACGCAGAAATTACATGTGGCTCTATTCCATCCAACTCCTTGGTTATCACAGCTTTAAGCTCGGCTGTAGTGGCGTATTGTTCGTTATTTTCATAAACCCGACGAACCAAGAGTCCCCAGAGATTTTCCATCGGATTCAAGTCCGGAGAACGAGCCGGCCAAGGTAGAGCCGGCCTGGACATAATGATAAGACACACTTAAGACACTGGGCCGTTCGCGTACTGTCATTACCAACTACCTCGCCGACCCTCTTGGATATGGATCGAAAACCTCTGGAGGACGTCCACGCAAGCTCACGGAACGAGAAGAGCGGTAAATCGCCAGAAAAGCTTCGAACTCGACCGCCTCCGTAATGGACATTAAGGCAGAGCTCAACTTGAATGTCTCTCGCAGAACGATTCAACGCGCTATTCGCCGTAATCCTCACATCAAACGTCAGAGGTGCTGGAAACAACTCTCATTCCATTCATGAGGAGTCACAGCAGTCGTCAGCTTGTCTACCAGCAAGACAACGCTCCTATTCACGGCAGCGCCTCCACCAAGTCATGGTTGTTGGCTAAGAACGTCTCTCTGCTACCTTGGCCGGCTCGTTCTCCGGACTTGAATCCGATGGAAAATCTCTGGGGACTCTTGGTTCGTCGGGTTTATAAAAATCACAAACAATACGCCACTACAGCCGAGCTTAAAGCTGCGATAACCAAGGAGTGGGATGGATTAGAGCCACCTGTAATTTCTGCGTTATATAGAAGCATGCCAAATCGGATTTCTGACATTCTTTTGAAGAAAGGTCGTGCTATCAATTATTGAATCGTTTTTGTTGACAAGAAATATCAAATAAAGATTTATTGATAAAAAGCTGTTAAGTGTCTTATCATTATGTCCAGGTCAAAATCCTTAAAAAAATGTTTTTCTCGAGAACTAAGAAATTTTGTTTTTTTAAACTACGGCTACTATGGTTTTCGAAGGCGAAAAAAATATGATAATCATAATTTTACATTTACCTTTACCGTTCGGCTGATATCATCAAAAATCAGGGGTGTCTTATCATTATGTCCAGCACTGTACTTTCTTCTGCTTTCTACCAAGAGAAATCGATTTGATGGAGAAAAAGGGTTTAGTCATGTCGGGCTGCACACTCAAGGTGAAAGCAAAGACTCATTCCAGTTCGAAACAGAGGTCCGCCATATAATTGAGAGAAAAAACTACGTTACAAAACATGTACCCAAATATTGAATTGTGACGTTTTACGCTTACAAATGGGTCATCCGCTGGGTACACATTAACGCCAGGCTGTTTCCTAAAGCCTAAAAAAGGCGTTCAACTAATGTTGCCAACCTCTTGGGCAGTTAGAATGGCCTGTCTCAATGTGGGGACGATCTCGCGAAGTCGCGTCACTCTCGCGACAAATTTGCAAAGAGGACGGAACAAGACCAGTTGGTCGATGTCCTCAAAAGATGAAACAGTACTTCTTAAAAAGAAGACGTTTTTGATACCCAAATTCGAAAAGAAATAGAAAGACCGCGGATTCAAGCGGTGGTGAAAAAGTTTGGGGTTTAATAATGAAAAGCGACTTGAAAGTAGAGGACAAAAAAGGAAAGATATAACAATAAAAAAACCAGTCAGTAAAACTAGCTTGTTAATCATTAAATTATACCTCCGCTAGAACGGTTTTCTGACAAGTTTAGGAGACCTGTGACCAGGGGTTTTTTTCAAAAGTAAAAGGTACAGACGCCCACCTAAGGTGGAAAATTTTTTTACATAAGGGTCCCCCTTGTGATAAAAAAAACAGAGGCCTGCAAAAAAATTTTTTTCTACCTACTATGTACTATGTATGACATGACTATTTAACCCCTGCCTTTGACCTATAATAATATCCTGCCATGAGAATATATGTATTTCTCACCATAGTTCACATGAATTTTCGAGAATTCGGGGAAACGATCGTTCTTTAAGCGGGTGAGTCGAATAAAATAATACGCTCTCTGTTACCGGTCGTTCCCCCTAGCATGCTTCTCATAATAATAAACCCCCATCTCCGGTCGGAAAGCGGTAGATTTTTTTTAAAATTATAATTTTGCAACAATTGCAAAAGGCCTTTATTGAGTTATTATTCGCTGTATCTTCCCACCCGCAGAAATAATGTTTCATATCAAGAAGACTAATGATAAGAGAACGGCAGGTCTTAGTGAAAGCGCGAGAGCGTGTAGAAGAGAGTATGCAGATGACAAATGATTGAACTATCGCACAGAAAAAAGCTAGTCCACCGGGCGGGATCGAACCCAGACCATCTCGACTCAAACCGGGAGCGCATGTTACCATTACACGTGTAATGGTGGACTAGCTTTTTTCTGTGCGATAGTTCAATCATTTATCATCTTAACCAGGCGTCACTGCCTTTAAACTGTGTAACTTAGAATTTGAAGAGTATGCAGACGAACAGAGCATATATATCACTAGCTTTCCTGAACAGCGCATATATTTGCGCATAGATTCAACCCGCAGTGCGCATAGATTCAACCCGCAGTGAGAAACACATTGGTTATTATTCTCACCTGAAGAGCTCCTCTACCCTTGAGTAGAGTAGGCGCTGCTCCTCCCAGCAACAGCACCGGCGACTCCGCCATCTTAATACTACTCCAAATAATGAGACGCACGAGTTCAGTCAAAAAAGAAGCGTCTCTTTTTGTATAGAAAGCTGTCCATTTTTGCGTTAAAAAGATTCAGAGAGGAAGGTTAAGGCTCTGTTTATATACGGTTTACCCAAACCATGTCTGAACTTTTCTTAGGATGAGGTTTTTTTTTAGTAAGCTATAGAAAGGTACAGATGCCCGCCAGAGGTGGAAACAATTTTTTATCATAAGGGTCCCCGATAAAAAATTTTTTTTTGTTCCACGGAAGGGTCCCCCTTATGATTTGGGAAAACAGAGGCCCCCTGCTTGGGATCACTAACATACTGAATTTACTCGGATTGCTTGGTACTGTAGCGATAAGAAACAAAGACCACTAGCACTGTTGAGAATTTCGAAAACAACCGTTCTTTAAGCGATGGAGTCTATAATAATGACTAGCTATATCTTTTCCGCTCTTTACGATTAGCTGTCTTTTCATTAATCGAGGCTCTCGCTGTCTTCTCTATGTTCGAGACTTTCGAGACTCGTTCGAGATTCGAGACTCTTTTACTGTCTTTTCATTATTCGAGACTCTTTCGAGATTAGAGACTCTTTCGCTGACTTCTCATTATTCGAGACTCTTTCGCTGACTTCTCATTATTAGAGACTCTTTCGCTGTCTTCTCATTATTCCAGACTCTTTCGCTCAAAGAGGTCAATATTTTTGAGAAATTTTACAGTTACACTGGACATTTGGTGAACTATGTAAAAAATGGTTTGAAATGAGCTAGACTAGTAACTCATATCATTGTTAGGGCAATTGCCGGAAAGCGTGATTCGTTAAATGCACTACATGCACCATACACAACCCTTTCTGCTCACATTTTCAATGAAACACTTTCTCATTATTTTTGATGTTTTAAAAGCTATAATCTCACCGAAATTTCGGCTTAGGCTTAGGCTATGTTCACGCTAACGAGGCCGTGAGGCTTAGGAACGAGACCGTATGAAAAGGTGTGAGTAGTGCATTTCACAAAAACGCTTTCCGGAATCACGCTGTTCCGCAATTGCCCCTGTTAGAGAGCTTGAGAGACGGCGAACCTGAGCGTTCTTCACGGCAGTTATTGTGTTGGTGAGCCCTGGGCCCGCCGTCACTGCTGCCACTCCGATGGACTGCCGCAGGCGGGCAACTGCGTCTGCCGCGAATACCGCGTTCACCTGGAACCGCCCGCAGGAATCAACCTTTTAGGTAGATTTGAACTTGCTTGTACAGTGCAAAATTGGAACAACAAAAAATTTTTCTTTGTTTTTGTATTTTTAAGAAAGTGTTTGCTTCGCCTTAAGACACGTTTGTCTGCTGAAGATTAACCAACCAACCAAGAGGTTAAAAAAAAGTGAACGAGAGAAAGAGAGAAGTGTGAGTGTGACTGTGTGCTTGAGCTTTTACCGAGAGCTCGTGGACCCCCCCCCCTTTCAACGTCAGAGGAACCGCACGGGCAACAATCATCATCAAAGATTAACCAAACTCATTCGCACCGAAGCTCGAATTTTCCAATATTTCTAATTTTGACGTAAAATTAAATTTTGTTTTCTTTGTCGCTATTTTAGGTATCTTTTCTCTAAATGAATCTGGTCACTGACAGTAAAAGCTGACAGTCACTGACAGTAAAAGTTGACAGTCACTGACAGTAAAAGCTGACAGTCACTGACAGTAAAAGCTGACAGTCACTGACCGTAAAAGTTGACAGTCACTGACAGTAAAAACTGACAGTCACTGACATTAAAAGCTGACAGTCACTGACAGTAAAAGCTGACAGTCATTGACAGTAAAAGCTGACAGTCACTGACAGTAAAAGCTGACAGTCACTGACAGTAAAAGCTGACAGTCACTGACAGTAAAAGCTGACAGTCACTGACAGTAAAAGCTGACAGTCACTGACAGTAAAAGTTGACAGTCACTGACAGTAAAAGCTGACAGTCACTGACAGTAAAAGCTGACAGTCACTGACAGTAAAAGTAAAAGCTTGTTTCAGATCGAGCTGAAGTTTATGGTCAAATATAAGGAAACTGTTAAACATTTTTTGGTTGCAAATTACTCACTACCATTTCTATTTCCGTGACTTCTGTCTCAATTTTTGTGATTGTATGTGAAACTAATGGTTTAAGTTTTGAACTGCTGGACGCAAAATGAAAAAAAGTCATCAACGACATATCAAATTTTGACAGAGCTTTGCCCGGTACCAGGGGTTAAATAGCAACCGACATAGCTCACCAGGATGTGTTGAAAATTTCTTTTTCGGGCTGGAGATAGGCCAACTCTGGCGACCGGAAAGGGGGGAGGGAGAAATAAACAAAATTTTTGGTCTGTTTTCAGTCGTAGTCAAGTGATCTTTTGTTTGGAGTAGCAAAGGTCGGAGTTCAATATTCGACATTTTGCTCACTTAGGCATGTTAAGTTTTTTGTTGAAAAGATCATTTTCTGTTATATTTTCTTCGCTCTAAAAAATTTGTGAGGGACGGGCGGACGACCGGGAGAAATTTAACAAGTTTGGTGAGCTATGGCAACCGAACCAGCTATGCTGACGCATACATGTTTACGGCCAAAATTATGTACATTCTCTCCTTCTACCGTTATATTTACGTTTCCTCTACTTCTCTTCCCATTCTTCTCATCTTTATTCCATCCCTTCTGCAACTCGCTCGGCGCGTACAAACATGCCTTAGTCAGGTCTCATTTAACGCCTGCATGGTACTGTATATCCTCAAGTACGAAATCTAAGGGTACATTTCTCTCCTGATGACAATGGTCGAATATAGAAAGATCATTCAAATAAGTGTGTGTTTAACTTTAACTCACACTGCGGTTCAATTATTGGCGCAAACCTATGCGCTTGTCAAGAAAGCTAGTGATAAAATGGCTATGTTCTTCTTCATCCTCTCTTTTACATTATAAGCTCTCGAGCCCTCTCAAAGGTCTGCTGTTCCTTAAAGATTAGTAACTTGATAGACACATTCTTTCTGCGGGTGGGACATAGGTGAACTGCCGAACGGCCTAAAAAAATCCTAGGGCGACCGACCTACCGACCCCTCCCTCACTCAAAATGAATGTATCAGAGTTTTATCAGCTTAAAGTGAAAGTAAAAATCTTGACTTTTCTACATAAATGGAACATTTCTTCAGTTCTAACTCAACCTCAACCGGTTTCGTCGAGTTGAAAGTAGAATTTTTGTAGCCTACATTAGGGATCGACCCATTGAAAAGAAAAAAGAGGGTGGGAAGAAACAGCCTGGTTAGCATACCGTATGAACTCGAACTTGAATGGTCATCTTCTTGAATGTAGATCTACATACTACTTCAGCGGTTGGTTAAAAACGCCTGTTCATGTATCATAATAAGTGGTGGCCAGGCGTTAAATGAGACCGGTCTAATATGTACATGTTTGTAAGCACAAGGCGAGTTGAAAAAGGGATGAGGAAGGGCTAAAAAAATTGAATAGAGAAGTAGAGAAAAAGTAAAAGAGAACGGAAGGATAATAATATGTAGATCATTTTCGGCGCCAAGATAGCTGGTCCGGTAACCATTTAACCCCTGTTGGTGGCATACAAGCAGTAGCCGTCATGTTAGGCTGTGTTCTCCAACGCCTGTGGAGTGAATTGTCTAGAGAACTCTTACAGATCACTCTTACAGAGCGAGAAGCCCCAGTACCACAGCTCACCAGGATGTGTTGAAATTTTCTTTTTTGGGCGGGTGAACGGGCGACCCTGGCGATCGGAAAGCGAAGTGGGGGGATATTAACGGAAATTCTGATGTTTTCCGTTTTAGCACGGGTCGGAGTTCAATATTCGACATTATATTCACTCACGAACGTTTAGCTTTTTGAAAAGATCATTTATGTTATAATTTCTTCACTATAAAAAAAATGTTCTCGGGGACCGGGCGGACGACCGGGAGAAATTCAACAAGTTTGGTGAGCTATGCCCAGTACTCGTCGAAAAAATTTATATGAACGATCGATCTTTCGAGCGGTGACTAATAAGAAGCATGTCTCAGAATCTGGACTCCTTTTTTAGCCCAATATTCCTCGTTTGAATGAGCAATGGTTTTACAAATCTTCTTCGATAAATGAGATAACCTATTGCAATAAGATCAATGATTCCTTTGCTTTCCAGATTTATTTGCCAGGCAAACAAAGTTACAGAACATGCTGATCGTCCAAAAACAAGATTGGACACCTCGTGACGAGTGGCTGATCGCACAAAAAACAAGATTGGTCACCTCGTGACGAGTGTCGATGATCCTTATTCCCAGCTTCTCTGCAGACACAAGAATCGGAGAGATGTGACCTCCACAGAGAGTGAATACTTCTTTCACATCGTGTGCCTAAAAATCGAATAAGTTGTGTAGAAAAGAGATGAAAAAGGTAGAGAAATAGATAAAAGGAGGAGAGATAGAGATGAAGACCTATATAGAAGAAGAAAACTAGTTTTTGTGATAAAATGCAAAGATTCAACCCGTAGTCCGAAGGGTAAAAACACCGTAATAAGCGAGTCGTCTACAATGTAGGTCAAAATGTTTTCTGCGTATCAAATCTATGCACTAACCGAGAAAGTTAGTTACATAAATGCTCTGTTTCTTCACATCCTCTCTTAAACATTACATGGTCTCGCTCTCTCAAAAACAGGGTGTTTCTTAACACCCGCACAACTTTTTTCGGGCACATAGATTTTTGAAATTTCACAGTTCAACATTAAATTTTTCAAATGATTCGGACTTTCCCTACAAAAAATTTCCAAGCGCATAGATTTCCATGTTTTTCAGGGTTTTAGGTAAGCGCATAGATTTTTTACCCCTTTTGCGGGTCAAAGAAACACCCTGCTCAAAAGCCTGCCATTCCCTTATGATTATTGATATTGATGTAAATAATCCTTCTGCGGGTAGGTAGAAACAGATGGCTGTAGAGTATTTTTTTTATAACTTTGGTGCTTTGATTTTATAACTTTGGTGCTTTGAGCGGGGAAAATGTAATAATAAGAGGCTCCAACCCTTTCTGCATTTTACCTCTAACTAACTATTCATTATTCCAAACTCCCCTTTCGGGGAGCGGTTGTTTTTTCAAATTTAATTCCTTAACGATTACAAGTGACTTTTCTTGACCTATAGTGGGCAATGTCTATTCTATCCTCTCAGGCTTTGAATGAGACCGGTCTAAGGTATGTTTGTACGCGCCGACTCGGCCGCCGAGCAAGTGGAAAAAGGAATGGGGAAAGGCAAAAAGAATCAAAAGAGAAGTAGAAGATAAGTAAAATAGAACGGAAGGAGAAAAGAATATAGATCATTTTCGGCGCGAACATGTATGCGCCAACATAGCTGGTCCGGTAACCATTTAACCCCTGATTCCTCTTCATAACCAGACACATGAGGAACAATCCTCTATAGTCTGTCTTTGGACCAACGAAAAACAACAAAGAAGAACATGGTAAATAATATAAATGCGTCCCCGTGGTCTCATGGTAACACGCTCATGCTTTCGGATATACATATGAAAGATAACTGAGTTCGATACCGCCCGGTGGACTGGCTTTTTCCCGTACGATAGTTTAATCGATTGTTATCTTAACCAGGCATCACCGCTTTCCAACTGTATAACTGAGAATTCTCAGATTGGGCAATACCTTCACCTCAAATGTTTTTTAGAACCTGAATGTAAATCCTGGACGCTAAAACCAACTTTTAGAACCGCGGCGACCAACTCTCCTCCGTGCCTCTCAGACTTCTCTTCTACCTAAGATGGGAGAAATCAATGGGCAGCAATGTTAACTGAGTTGATATACATGAGCCATTATGCTCATAAGTTTGAAATGTGTATTCTTGAGATCTTATAATGCCGAAATTGACGCAGATGCCCGCCGAAGATTTTTAAAGACAGACGCCCAAAGGACTAAAAACAGCTTCTCTAAAACTGGTAAAGGTTTCAATTTGGAGGACCTATTCTTGAAAGGCAATTGAAAGATCAAGGTAAATGGACTATAAAACGCAGGAATTTTTTTGAATTTTCTGTTTATTGCAATTTAAATTCCAGTTTTTACAAGAAACTTTTTCGCTTCGTCTTAGGCTTCCAAGTATTTTTTACTGTTTTTTCCACTTAGGCTTAGGTAAAGGTTACGCTGGGGGCTTAGGCAAAGGTTACGAGGCCGTAAGGCTTAGGAACGAGACCACTATGGGTTGAGTGTGTGACCCAATAATTACCCTGAATTTTGTAGTCTCAACTCCCAATGAACAATATAACCTGAAATTTAAGTCCACTCACCTTATTTTGTCAATTGCTTACTTGAAATTAATACAGAAACACACCGAAGTTAAAAACAACAGACAGTTAACGATAGGACTTGACTATTTCACCTCAGAAAACGCATGGAAAAAAAAATTTGAAATGCATCTTGTTGTTGACCGCTTCGATAAAAATCTCTTACTACAATGTATTTTAATCCTTGTAAATCTGAGTAGATTTTTCGGTACTTTCGCACTTTATGGACACCCCCCTGTCAGAGGTTCAATGAATCAGATGAGTTCAATGGCTCAATATCGATATCAAGGAATGAAGCGAATAAAATAGGTTCTATAGCACCCTATATATGCAAGTGAGTTCAATATCGAGAATTGAAGCGAATAAAATTGTTTCTATAGCATCCTATATATGTAAGTGTGCTCGCTTGAAAGTCAGACGTATGACCCATTGAACCTCTGGTAAGGGGATGTCCTTAAAGTGCAAAAGTGCGGATGTTTCTATAACTTATTTGAGACAAAACTTTTTTTGTTTCGAGCCAATTGTATTTTCTTCTAGTTCTCCTCAAACTTTTCGAGACATAAGCACAGTTCGGTGAACTTTACATCATACTTATAAAACTGACCTGGAATAAATTAGAGAGAAGGTGTTGATCTTTTCTGGCTAAGTTGTTGAGAACGCTCTTCAACTCTTCTGTGTTCCGTATGTCCAACCATTTCCACAACAACAACATCAACGCACCCAAGATGAAGATGATCAAGATCATGACCTTCAAAAATGGATGAAAATATTATAAACTTCACCGCTTCGAAAAAAATGGTGTAAAAATGAACTAGAAAAAGTCAGGGAGAGGACATTTGAAGAAAGAAACAATTATCTTTTTTTGTGAGAAAGAGTTTTTCTTGGTTGATAATTGGAATTCGTTCTATCTTAATCCTCTTTACTTCAGACACATTAAAAAGTTATTCAAAGCCTGCAGGCAAAAACAGCCATAGTGATAACTCAAGCATCTCATGATAATGATATAAGCAGAGTTTTATTGTTAGAGAAGATGTATTGCTAAAACTCGTGTGAGCCACACCGAAAATAATTAGGCGGATGTTATTCACATGATAAAGCGTTAAAGCAATTTCTCTACTTTGTTCTTTTTTACCGTTAAGAAACGGAAACAGAGAAATTTTAGTTTCAATTCAATCTTCAAGATTCAAAACTTAGACTAGAAAACCCCAGGAAGTAACTTTTTCTATAACAGCAAGTTATTTTCGGTGTGGTAGCTTTTAACATAAAAAGTAAGAATAACCTACCGCACGGACTAAGCTGCTTCAAGGAATAGTGTCGAAAGCAGTCCTCTAATCCTCTAACTGAAAATGCGAATGCTTTTCCACCTACCAGCCAAGAAAACAAAACATCCCAAATACACTGGCAGCGAACTTTGCCGGCTTGTCAGAAATGGATCAGCGAAACAAGACTTTAGTACGACATTTTCGCTCTATGTATGTTATAGTAGTTGGCTCAAACAGAATCATAAAAATTGTAACCAAATAAACATATCAAGTTTGAATAGTCACACTTTCTTTGACTGAATATCATACTTTCTGTGACTGAATAGTCATAAATTCAAGACTGAATAGTCATACTTTCTGTGGTTTTTAAACAATCGGTCCTTCCAGAAGTATACTTTTTGACGTAAACGAATGCTGTTTTCATGGATGGGAAGCTATGTATGTATGTATGTATGTAGTATTTGTAGAAGTGACTGCGTGGTATTATGATTTAATGATTTCACAACGTCACCATGAAACACGCCTGCTTTTAAGAATCTACATACTGTTTCAATTATTTATTCATTAGTTCTTCAATATTCGACGCATTCATCAACTCAGGAAACATCCACATGCATTAATTCATATATTCATTCATTCAATAACTTTCTGTTTTTTTTTGAGATATAGTCACAACTCGACGGAAAATTTCATTGCTGACTTCAACAAAGCAGCCTTGATTTCAAGGAACATAATGATAAATCTAGAATTGTCACTTTATGACATGCTCCGAACGATAGAAGCATCTATGGAAGATGTGAATGGAAGACGATAAAAAAGATTTGAGGGGCGTCTATAAAAGAATGCGGCTTCTAAATGGCCTTTTTATTGTGAAGGTGTTGGAGCAGCAACACTTCACTTCGCCCCTGCTGGAAGCTGAGATGAGGCTCTCCCTTCTTCTACTACCCTTGATTACATCTTACACTTCCGCAGGTCTGACGCGAAATTAAGGGGCGAGGGTTGAATATGTTAGAAGACTGATTTTAGATCTTAGCTGCGAGCAATGACTATTATACATAGATGCCCTAAAATTGTCTGATGCAAAGCTAAACATTCTGATTTTTCTTGGAAATTGATTATTTGAGTCTTTTGAGTAGCAAAAAGTCGGTGAATTCAAGGTGTCATTTCATTCAAAGAAAAGTGTGTGTGAGAGAGAGAGAGAGAGAGAGAGAGAGAGAGAGAGAGAGAGAGAGAGAGAGAGAGAGAGAGAGAGAGAGAGAGAGAGAGAGAGACAGAGTATGATAAAAAAAAGGAAATATAGACCACAGAAAAATTGCATGTCAAACGTCTCAATTCTCATGAAAAAATTTATGTGTTCTATTTCTTCTCAAGGTCTTGCCTGACTTCGTTATCAAAACGTCCATCGTTTCAGTAGCCCGCGCACCGAAGAAATGTTTTCCCCTGGAACCGCCGCTCCTCGTCGACTACCCCGCCTACTCATGCAACGCCAAAGATTTCACCTTCGAAGACGGCTGCACTGCAAATTTTCAATGCAAACCAAGTTCCTTCATCTCCTTCTCATCATTCCGATTGCATATCCTAAACTATCTTACTCGGATGACAGCTTTCAAACAAAAATTTTGAAATTCTTGGTGTTAAAGTAATACTCTCATGCTGAGAAAAAACTTTTTCGTAGATTCTCCTTATTGTTGAAGCGTGAAATTTAAGAATATACTGTTCTTGTGTGAGATTAAGGAAGTGGTAGTTTCGTAAGTTCATTTGTCTTACGAAGAATTGCCGTAAAATTCCAACTGTCGTATTTTTCAATTTTTTTGAAAAGTGATAGCTTCTTGTTCGAAAGCAATTGCTTCGTTCAGAAAACAGCGATTGAAAACACCGTAATCCATTCGCGTTTTACGGTAATTCGTGGTGAAAAAATAGATGTACACAATTACCGCTCTCTTCATTTTTCACTAGAAAAGTACTTTTTTAAATCTAAAGGCTCTTCCATAACATTTCCGCAAAAAAGACAAACTAATGGAGCGTTAGAATTCAACTTTTCACTTCGCAAAGATATCCCGTTAAACGCTCTAGGCCGCATCCCGTTAAGCGTTTAACGGGATCACTTTGCAGAGATTACTTTGCAAAGTGGAAAGTTGAATTCTAACGCTCCATAAGCCTTTTTGTATAGTAAATGTGAAAAACAGCTTGTGAAAAAGTTTCCGTACAAAAATTGGTAAAATGATAAGAGAACGTGAATAGTTCATATGGTAAAGTTGTGACACACATTGACCATTGTATGACAGGAGAAAATACAAAGCACAATGGCGTTTTTAGGTAACTTCTCTCTTTATCTGGTCCCGAAGTGAAAAGAACCGCAGCCGGATACAGTAAGAAAGTAAACAACACTAAGGCGCTTTCAGATCACTTCTACAAAAACGCGAAGTACGGTAAAACCGGACAGCTTCTCAAGTGCAACGGCGGGGAATGGATGGATGGCGCGGTGAAGGTGTTTGCTCCGCCCCGAACGGGCCCCGAGTATGACTGCATCCCGGGTTGCAAAGCACTCGAGGCAGACAAGGAGTTGAAAAATTCCACTATCGTCGGGGCGGCGCCGACGACCGACGCCTGGAGGGGAACCGAGCCAATGTGGCCGCCTGGAACGAAGGTGAAAACAAAGTGCAAGCCAGGTCAGTTTCTCTCTGTTTTTTTTAACTCTCTCTATGATTGTCGCTCTCACTCTCGCTTTCTCTTACTATCTCTCTCACTCTGACTATATTTTTTTCTCGCTCTCTTTTTGTACCTCTCTCTCTCTTGAAATTTACCGCAATATCTCTTTCTTTACTTTTTTCTCGCGCTTTTTCCCCTCTTTCTCTCTCTATCTTTCGCTCCCTAATCCTATATTTCTGACTCTCACATCTTCTAGTTTTCTCTCAATCTCTTCTCTCTCTATCCCTCAAGCGCTCTCTTCCGCTCACTTGAAAAAATGAGACAGCATGACCATACAGAGAGAACTAATGAATGAAGCTTGGGTTTAAGCTAACTGGCTACCTATGCTTTTGAAACGAGAAGCTCTAATACGTGTGATGTAATTATGACTGAAGCGATCACTCTTACCAAAGGTTTCACATTAGAACAGGAGTGCAGCGACAAGATCGTAAAAGGGTCGAGCGTCAAAAGAAACGATCATCTTAAAGTAGTGACAACAAGCAACCCGGATGAAAGCGGCGAATCTGGAGTGGTCCATAAAAAATGGTCGGGATACAGCAATTGGTTTCATGTTACCCTACCCAGGCTTCGTCTTCAAACTGGATTCCAGCCACAAGATCGAACAGGACCATCATGAATGCGTCGGTGGAGACGAAGGATGGAAGGACCTGAACACCGGGAAGACTGGTGGAGGCAGGGCACCCGGGCAGTGCGTCACTGCCTGTCCCGCTATCAAGTACGTTTATACTTTAAACAATAACAATGATACTTTGAACAATGACTCTAAACAACTATAGCGAGTGTGAACCTCTTCTAATGCAAACATTAAGGATCTTTTTCTTTTCTCCCTTTGCGTTATATGAATGAATGAACTGAAAATTTAACTTTCTCACAATTAACATTATACTTTTTCATAATACAATTATACTTAATGGCGATGGATGAGCTTAGTTAAAGTGAAAATAAGAGATATGATATATGTGAGTCGAAAATTTTGGTCGAATCACTATGCGACATAAAGAAAAGTATAGAGACGTTCACTTGACACGGAGACGTTCACTCCCGACAGGATATGCTATCTTAGTTCAAAATTTTTTGAATCTTATAACTATTGTACATAGTTGCTATCAGCAGTGGTCGAATTGAGCTATAGCTGATATGGAATGAACTGTAAAGCTCATACATACAATATGTATTACCAGAAGTTGAGGCTACATTAACAAGTTATGCTACACGCTCAACTTTTTTCTTTGAAATCAAAAATGACAAAAGCAGTTTTTAAGCTTGACGATTTTCGTCTGCGAAGGAATTCCTCGTTTCAAGTATTGAATTGAAAAGATTACAAAACTTGAGAGTATGTATACCAGCTCTCAAGGTTTCAGAGCGTGTGATCAACTCAATAATTTAATTGTTTACACCTCATGGATTCATGATAACTTGATGAATAAGATGTTATTCATTGTTTACACCTCATGGATTCATGATAACTTGATGAATAAGATGTTATTCATTGTTTACACCTCATGGATTCATGATAACTTGATGAATAAGATGTTATTCATTGTTTACACCTCATGGATTCATGATAACTTGATGAATAAGATGTTATTCATTACGGCGACAGAACGACTGCTTCTCTCCCAAACTATTCACAGCGGATTCACAAGAGGTCTTCCGGACACTGGAATGGGAAAAAGGGCATAACTATCAATTGCCTTCCTATTAGCTATTTAATATTTGCTGACGACGTCGTGCTGATTTCTCACAAATACAAGAGATGGTCTGGGATCTCGAGAGAAAACTTCGAAAAGTGGGATTAACTTCAAACGGGTACAAAACGGTTGGACTAACAAATGCTAAGGACAAAGGTGGCAAAGTGGTAGGAGGAGGAGAAGTGGTAGTAAAGGTAGAGAACAAACAGTTTTTCTAGGGAGAAAAATCAATGTGGGTGGCTTGCAGAATGGGAGAACTAGAGCAGGGCGCTTCGCTTTCCACAAATGTCGGTCTCTATTCGTCGACAAGAAAGTCCCAATGGGTTTTTTCAAACGTAAGTTGTTCAATGGGTGTGTTTTACCAGCTTTCACATATGCTATGAATGTAAACTCACCCTGAGCAGCCTTGCCGTTGCACAAAGACACATGAAAAGATCGATGCAGGGGTAACTCTCCTTCACCAACAGTCAAACAAGGGGTGCGAGACCGAACACGGCTGAAGTGTGTGGTCCAGGAATGGGTGAAGAAGAAATGGCACTAATACGCGCGGCTAGCAGGAATATCAGACTGCAGATGGGCCAAGGCTGCAACAGTAAAGTCAAGAACGAAGATGGATAGACGACTCCATACAGTGCGTTGGAGCCAAGTTTTTGAAAAGTCCCCCAAACAGAGAAGAATGGCTTGGAACGATGGCGCTTCATATCCTATGATATTGATAAAAAAGCGTTTGAATTGAATTGAATTGAATCATTTCGAAGCTTTTTCTCTCGCATCCAGGAACATTGCACCCACGGTGAATATAGCTGAAGACGGCTCAAAAGGTAAACAAGGCGTCAGATTCGGAGCCATCTACACATTGAAATGCAAATCGAAAGGTACTGGACAGATCTTTATACTGCACTTGCTAAAAAGCTTTATAGTCATTTTATGGAGTCATGAAGTTCCATAGTTTGAAGCTGAGTCACTAACATATGATTGTAAACTGCACCACGGACTGTCCAATAGGCGGTACCGAACCCAAACTTCTTTTTCACTAACCAGAGTTCATAGCGCGGTACTAGTTAGACCACCAACTTGCGGGTATAATTAGCGAATTCCAGACAAAAAAATCAAACCTGGTTTAAACGATGAGAAACAAGATATGAAATTCTTGCTAGAACACGGCTTCTTTTTGTGTAATGAAGATCATTAGTATAGATATGACCATTTAGAACAGAACTCGCCTCGATGCCCGCGAATACCCCGTGTAAACCCCAAATAGAACAGGGCCTCCAAGTAACTCGTGTGAAACAAGTATTTCATTGCAAGGCGGATCATACCCAGACGGCACGGACACGCAGAAGTTGATGTGTCATGACAACGGAAGGTACTTTGACATGAGGAAGAAGACGCCCAATGCACTCCCGGACAAGGTTCTATTTGTGTTCTTGATTCGTATTTTTGGAATCAAAAAATAAGATGATATTATAGTATTAAAAAAACAGTAACAAAAAATTAAACCCTGTTTTCAAAATTCATCGCTTTTTCTCTACCTTAAACAAATCACATATCAATTTTTATTGACTAAGTTCCATAAAAAATAAGTTTATTATTATAATTGATGAATAATACATATTAAATAATCTTCCTATAAGTATACTTTTCTCGAATTGGTCATTTCCTCAAAGTTATCGCTTCTATGGCTGAAGTCTACGAATGTTAATGAGATATTTGTCGACTAGCCTCACTGTTAAAATTTGCGTGCATTCTACTGACTCTTCTCTGATTTCCCATATACATTCATGTAACGCCGTCATGAATATTATTATTAATGAATAATGAAAAATTAATAACATGAATAATAATATTATTATTATTCATGTTCAGTCGTCCTTTCTACAACAATTTATCTAGAAAAGTTAGAACATCGTTCATAACTGAAAACTTTTTTTTTAATTAGGAGAACACTCGTAGTGTAGTAAACTCATAGCTCTTTTAGTACTGTTAGTTGAAAAAATTTCGAAGTTTTTTTTCAAGCTGTTACACAATAAAAAAAAGGATCCAGCTTTCACAACCTCAATAAGAATCACTTTATTGCAAGTTTAATAAAAAAGATAAGGCTTACAACTGACATGTCGCAGGGAAATCTAGTTATTAAACTAATATTTGGGATTCAAAATAATAGAAAGATGATAGCTACTGTAGGCGACTTCTTAAGAGGAAAATGATCCATTTGAAAAGTTAAATGAGTTGAAGTCATTGTTGAAGTTGATATGGAAAAAGAAGATACCCAGCAAACAGAAACAATACTAGTAACTGATGGCAATCTTCATCTGCCTTTTAAACTATGTGTATATATTGTATATATTTGAGCGAGCATTAAAACGAACAAATGAATTACAATACAAGGTGATTTTAATAAATACAATTATAAAAGCAGTTCAAATTTCAAAGAATTTTTAAAGTACAACAACAGTGATGAAGTCACGAGAGTGCAAAAGTCGATAGTACAACAAACTTAAGTTGTGACTTGAACGACTTCAGGTTTTTATTCATAATTAATTTCCTTGCTAAACATGCGAGATATTCGCAGCCCATATGAGTTATATCTGGCTACGTTCTTAAAGCGCTCAACTTTAATTCTATTGATGTTTGAATGGAGAGTACTGTGTGACGCGCATCGTGAAGAAGTTCCAGATATTGAAAATCTTTTTCGTGCTAGCTTTAACGATGCGTTGTGTGTTGTGATGGAATAGACACGGACGTTTCGCTTTGTTAAAGCATTCAGCGTGGAGGCAATACCCTCAAATATAAAGAGATATAATAAAACACAAGAAGCAAGCGAAATTCACCGGAAAATCCCAATAGCAGATCAAATAAAACTAATGAGCAGAGAAAACTTTTTGGTGAGACTGTAGACGATATATAATAGCTCTCGGCTTCAAAAGACAAATCAAAGACTGGGTAGAGATATGAGAGCAAGTTGATTCATTTCATAGACAAGTTCATTCCGGTTTTTGAGGTCAGGGTCGTGTGTATTTATGAGTGTGGCTTCGGTTATTCGTCGGTGAACGATATTGGGCCCAACTTGAAGCATAACACCCGGTAACGTTAACATGGAGTCAAAGTGCTAAATTATTGCGTGTTGAGCAATGGCATTAGACGCATAGGATGGAGCAGTTGGTAGCGCGTATTCGATCAACCAAGTTTTTGCAAGTCCAGAACGAGAGAGTGTGCTGTATGAGAGGCCACTTTTCTTTTGAAATTAAATAATTATAATCTTCCTCGCTCTTGTTCCCGCCTCGTGGAAGGGTACGCGCTCCCCTGAGACGCAGGACATATTTATCTTGGTAGAACCAGTGGCTGCCTGCTAGATCACTGCTAGTTTGAATAGCAGCAGTGGGGAGAGTCAGATTCGTGCATGAGCACTACCAACATTTCTCAACCCCTTTGGTTTGGGTGGATCTGTCCGGGGTGGGAGTCGAACTCAGGACGCTTCGCACAATATTCGAACACACTAACATTATGCCACGCCCGGCCACTATCATTTTAAGAATGGAACAAAAGTAATGAAATTTCCACCACGTGAAAAAACGCATGTTAGAAAAAGTCTGTGAAAATTGGAGCTCAATGTGAATTAAAAATCTAAATTATTCGTTGCAGAATACACAGGAAAACTGTGAACATAGTATGTACATATACTATATCACTTTGTTTAGACAAAGCTTGACATGAACCTTCACAAATTCTAAAGGTAGAAATGATTTTATGTAATAAGCAAGAAAGGCTTAGAATTGTGGGGTTCGGGATGTATTTTGCTCGCCTTAAAAGCAGTTCGATAAATGCACCAAACTTGGGGCTTTGTGGTGTTTGCTGCTCGCCTTTGTGTCCCACTCTGACTTGCTTAAGCAACACAGCAAATGTAGAAGCGACTTTATTCAAGAAGGGTTCAAGGGAAGAATTGATTCAGAAAGCATCTATCCCTTACTAAACGATATACAATAGCACAGACATTGAAGAATTAGTGACGGTAAGAAATATATAGAGACAGGCGAGCAAGAAAGTTTAGGCTCCGCCCCTCCATAGAGAGAGAGAGAGTGAGAGTGGGAGAGCCAGACTCCTCCCACAATGTTGGAAGATCATAGTCTTAGCATGAATATGAAGATACACGAGGGGAGTTGCGAAATGCAACCACGAAACACCCTCGCGTGTGATTATTGATACTCAATGAAATACTAAGTGAAGTGTTGATATTCAACATTCTCCCGCCCGAGAGAAAGGAAAAGGTCTAGTAATGAATTTTAATTAGGCGAAAAGACTAATTAAGTACATCGAATAAAATGTCTAGACCTAAAAAAAACAAACACAAAAAATCGAATACAATTCGAACATAACATGATTTGATGATTTCCTGTCTCTCCCTCTCATCTTCGTCCTCAGAGACGTGATGATCCCTCCGCAAGCTGCTCTCCTCGATTCACATATGTTTCTTAGTAGAGTTCCTCTTTGATCTGAGTAGCATCCGGCAGATTGGAGCCACATAAACAACTGCTGCTGTACTACATACCAAAACGAAGAAAACTGCGACCAGTGACAGTATTGTTCTCCATTTACTTGAGATGACTTCAATGAAGTGATAGAAGTCAGGAACATCAAGTTCGCCAGTTTCTCCGGACATAACTGCTCGGTATATGTCTTCCAATGAAGGTCCGTCATTGTATAACGTTCCTTGTATGAGAACAGATTCACTGCATGACACATTGCAATTATCTTGAACTCTTTTGGTACTGAAAGCAAGGATTCTTTCCGAGTTTATTCCTTCTGGTCCACATGGAATAGAGAATGCATTTTCTTCGCAGGTCACTACTACTACTTGACTGCTCTTCACTGTGCATGTGAATTTTGTAACTGCTCCCGTGGCGCAATTATAGCACCCCTCAACAGAGTTCACCTTCACTTGGCACGGACTGTTGACCTCCTGAATATGACTGAATCTCCCTTTATCGAGTTTCAGGGCGATTTGAACAGTTGTCTCACTTTCCACATTCATGTAAATCTCCCTGTCTCCAAAAACTGAATGCGTTAGAAAGTGAACCGGAAGAGTTGTTTCCGTCTGATAGAGGGCTTCCAACTTGTAATCTTCACAGTCACAATTTGGTCTCTCAATAGCCGCTCTACAATTGCAGACTTCTCTGACTGTACAGTTCAAGTCGCGTGCTGCCTCTACTGATGCACAGTTCAGTATTGGAGAGATGGGCTTCTCAGAAGTAGCTGTTCTCTTTCCGTCCGAGATGAAGAAATTGTTTCTCGTGCGAATGTAAGGTTCATTCAGTGAGAGTAGTTCGACTGTGTGTCCTTCTACTGTTTTCTTCCAGCTTTGTCGAAGATGATTCTCCTTCACTGCAGTATGGTTGCCTCGAGTCACTTCAATTGATAACAAGAGGTCTGGGGTCCATTCTGAGCATTCAAATGTCTCATATACCTTCTCTGAAACAGGTATTGCATAGGTCTTGTAGAACATGCAACCATTTCTGGATAGGAGACAGAAGCACTGGTATCCTCCACAACTTTCGGAGCAATATGTGTGACCTGGATAGTGCTTCACATGTGATAGTTCTGGAATTGAATCTGACGGGCGAATACTCGCACACTTATCCGCCGTGCAGCTTCCTGCCCAATAACACCTTTTTGAGCTCGCTACATTGACATCGACTTCGCGATGGTAGCCTAAAGCTTTTCGTTGGCACTACTCTGTGACTGCCATCATTGTTATCTTGATCTGACCAATTATTTCTTCGTCAGCGTTCTTGAAAGCGATGCATGCTTCTTTGGTGATTGGGTTGATTGTCATTATAACATGGCTTTCGTTGGAGCATGCCTGGTTTTGACATCTTTCATACTCGCTAGCTATTACAACAACATCTTGGCAACAGTTTGCACTACCTGTCATGTAGCATAGTAACATGATGACCATTAGTCTGTAAGCTATCTGCTCTCTTTTCCATTTCTTCCTGTTCACTTGCGTTTCTCTGTTCGGGCTGTAGCATTTTTGCCACACAGCCACTGCCACCCACCGAAAAAATCGGAATGGACAGAGTATAATACGCGTGAGAAGTTTCAGACAAATTTTGTTGATTTGACACGCCTTTGTCACGGGGGTGCTCAATCTGAATGGTGTGTTGCAGATCATGTACACCAATATGCACAGAGTCAGGAAGATAGAGTAAGAGATCACTCCAATGAGAGCTGCGGCCGTCACTGGCCAGCATTCTGGGGAGTATAAGTGCTGAAGCGTGAAGTAATCTTTTAATGCTTCACAGTACGGGGTTGCAGGACAAGAGACATTTGTGTAGTGCACTTCTCTCTCTTCAACCACCTTGGCTGAAACCAAGTGAGGGTGGATCACTGCTTCTGGCTCGAAGAAAACTCTCTGTTCTTCGGATGGATTGTTCATGAGGTAGCATTTACCTTTTGTGCACACTTGAACCGGCTGCCATGGCCTAGTCACAACTGATGCTCCTCCCCCGTTTAGGCACTTCAATATGAGTTGCTGCGACGCCTCCGCAGTACTCAGACACATCAGGATTCCAATCAACAACATGTGTATGTAACTGGTGCTCAGCTTGTGTCTCTTTTGTACAGATTTGATCGATTCCGGCGGTTTTGACACAACCGAGTCGATGTAGGCTCTTTTTGCGGATTCTTGCAATTGGTATATACTCTCTGAATCCTCATCGTACTCCGAATGGGCATAATTGACTTTATTTCTAAGTCGTAGATTGTATTTCTTCGCCCTTTCACCCGCTTGTTTTGGTTCATCATGCGCTTTGACATTCGGAATTTCATTTTTCCTTTCAACTTGTGGTTCAAATCCATTCCGTCTTTTTTCTTCTTCAGTCAGCTCCAGAGGAACAATTTTATTGATTGTTCTCTAGTATAGCTCGTCAAAGGAGGGTGATGCCGGACCGGCCTGGGCATGCCACCGGACAAAACATCAGCCGATACTCCGCTATACTTTTCAATGGCGAGTCGAGGCGCCAGTCAAATAGCCTCTTGCCTATCTCCGGTCAACGACAGGCGAGACGTCTCTACTCCCACCCAAAACGATGCTAGGCCGGCTTGACCACCCACTCACAAGGCCTATAGCATGAACAGGTTACTACAACGATGTCCGCCTTCACAAGGTGCAGCATGACAGTCTCAGGACTGCAAAGGACATCAAAACCCTTCTCCGGACGCATCTTGTCCGAAGAACACGAGAACTTCTCTCATTAAGAGAGTGTTCATAACCAAGTCTTCGATGCGGGATGCTTGCCGGCAACAACAACAACATTGATTGTTCTCAAGGTTTTTGAACCATCTTTCTTTTCAAGCAATACTGATCTGTCTGTGTCGTACCTCAAGACTTTCGCCAAAGGCCAGTATGCCCTGGATTCATTATCATGGACGATAAGCACGATATCTCCAACATTTGGCTTTGTCCTTTTGTGCAATATAGTCTTGTGAGTTTCTGTGATCCGCTTCGGATTCTGAATGACGGGATGGAGTTCTCGATCCATTAGAGCTTGTAAATACTCTTGCTTCCACCTTTCCCAGAACCTCTTCAACACTTTCATGACTGTTGACATTCTTCTCCAAGCTTGGTTCTGAGTGTTCAGCTCTTCCCTTTTCTCGGAATAGTCGGGATCTAATTCTTCTTCATTCCCTTTTTGCCAGAAGGGAAGGACTATTTCGGATTTGGGCACGAGGAAGTCAATAGGCCTCAATGTTGGAGACTCTAAGAATTCTTCGATCTTTTCTTCCACTCTGGTGAGGGGTCTTGAATTCAGTACTCCTTCAATCTCCGTGATCACAGTCAGGAATTCTTCTTTAGAGAGCTTGTTGGTCACAACAGTCTTGTAGTACGCCTTCTTGACGCTTCCTACAAGTCTTTCATAGAATCCTCCTTGCCATGGAGCTGCTGGGACATTGTATCTCCAGCAAATGCTGTGCATGCTGATAAACCGAATAAGATCATCTTCCTTTCGATGAGAATTCCACAATCTTTTCAGCAGTTTTTCTCCTGCTGTGAATGTGGTGGCATTGTCTGATCGGATGATCTTTGGGATGCCTCTTCTGGCGAAAAACCTCTTCAAAGCATTCATGAATGCTATCAGAGATAGACTATCTACCACTTCAAGATGAACCGCACGTGTACTCATGCAGGTTATTAGCAACACGTACATCTTCAGTTCACCATCGTTCTCTCGACAATAGAAAGGCCCAAGGTAATCCAGTCCAATATTTTCGAATGGACAATGCGGAAGCAGCCTTTCTGCGGGCAGTGGCGCGTATCTTGGATACGCTGGAGGGAACCCTTGATGCCTTCTGCAGGGTAAGCATTTCTTAAGGACAGAATTGACGAATCTCCTTCCTTTAACGATCCAGTACTTTTCTCGTACTTTGGCCAATGTTGCACTTGCACCGAGATGTTTGAGACTCTCGTGAATGTGCATCACGATGAGTTTTGTGAGATGAGAGTCTGGCCATAGTATTACTGGTTTCAGTCTGCTATTTGAGAGTTCCGAGTTGATGAATCTTCTGTAGTAAACACAATGCAGACCTCTCTCGTTTTTACGGAGTAGGAGGTTATTCGTGTTTTGATTCTTGGCTTCATCTTGGAGAAAGTTTTGTGCTTTCTCTTCTCTCTCATTCTGATGTTTTTTGATCAGCACTTCCAGAGCTAAGTTCCAGCTTTCGCTGCTTACTTCGGTTTTTTCTGGCAACCGCTCCAATTCATCTGGAATTATTCCTCCTTCCTCGAGGAATCTGTTCTTGAAGTCACCATCACTTTTCACTTGTTGAAGAACTTCCATGGTATCATGTACCAAGTCTTCTAAGTGTTGGTATTCAGTCCACGGTTTTCCTCCGGGCAGTCGCTCTGCATTAGATTCTCTTCCACATTGCAGCGCAGCCAGTATTTGTTTCCAGTCCCTCATGGGTTGTCGGCTTTGTTTTGTCATTTCAGAGTTCATATCTTCCTCTTCTGCACTGTTGAGATGAGTTTGGACACATGGCCATTCGTCTGGACTCCTTCTCAACCATTCTGGTCCTTGCCACCACAACTCTGATTTCATCAAGGCCTCAGCAGAAAGACCTCGAGTTGAATGGTCAGCTGGATTGTCCTTTGTGTTCACATATTGGAAGATTATGTTTCTTCTCAGCTTTGCATTTCCTGCGATAGGAATTTCAAGTATTTCTTGCTCGAGTCTTGTAATTTCATCGAGTCTGTTCTGAATGAACACTTTCGCAACTTTGTCTGAGGATCTTGATTCGATCCAACTCAGAGCAATCATGGAGTCAGAAAAGACGTATATGTCTTTCATTTCCTGCTCCTGCACTGTTGTTCTGGCTTCCACGATCTCTTTGATTCTTTGCAAAGCCAGTACTATTGCTTTGAGTTCTAGCCGTGGAATGGTCAGGGGGTTGTTTAAGGGTGCCAACCTTGTTTTGCCCTCGATGAGTGTCACACTGTTTTCTCGTTCTCTTGTCAGAACATCAACACAGTAAATAGCAGTGCCGTAGGCAGTTTTAGATGCGTCACAGAATGCAACAATGTGACCATCTTCACCTGAGAATTCTCCAGTCTGTTCATCTTTGGTCATTTTCCCTGAGTATCTCGGGATTCTCATGGAGTAATTCATCGCTTGTTCTAGTAATGCGCTAAACTCGTCTCTCCTCTCTTGGCTGAGTGGAGTTTTCCATTTCTTAACTTTCGCTTCTTTGACCTCGTCTTTGAACAGCTTTTGCATGAACAGCCTTAGCTTCACCATGAGAGGTGTGCTCCATCCCAGGGGATCATAGACTGAAGCAATCACAGAAAGGACTTCAGCTTTTGTGATACCGTCACTGCTGGAATGAACTTCTTTGAAAACTCCATCGTAGTTCACAATGAATTCATCGTTAACTGGATCCCATGGGATGCCCAGCAAATTGCAGGTTCCTTTTTCATCAAGACCTTTCTCTTCGTCTTTCAGTTCGCTCATGATCTTATGAGAGTTGGTAACAAACTGTCTCAGATTCATTTGCATTCCTTGGAAAAGCTCTTTCGCTTTTCTCATTTTGATTTTCAGCTCGTTCTCACTTTTTGCGCCAAGGAACACGTTGTCAACGTACAAATTGTCCTTGACATCGTAGCACGTTACAACTTCCGCCTTGTCTTGTGAATTTCTACGTCCTTCTCTCTCCAACTCTTGCACCTTTTCAGATATATGCAGTTGGATTGTAGCGTTGAGAAGATACGGGCTTGCTTTGAAACCGAACGGAACTACTCGGAATCGATAATGCACAAGATTCGTGCTATCCTTTGGATCAGCTAGTGCTTTTTCTCTATCTTTGAAGAACAGGAACCGAGTGAGGTCTCTGTGGTCTCTCTTGAGCTTCACCTGATGGAAGGCCTTTTCTACGTCTCCAGACAATAGCAGAGGTCTTTCTCTGGCCCTCATCAGTATTGTTGGTATAGACTTGAGCAGGTTCGGTCCAGCATACTGAGCATCGTTAGCGCTCAAATGTCCTTTCATTTTGCTGGAAGCATTGTAAACCAGTCTGACTTTGGTTGACTGTGAGTCTTGTTTCATCACTGCTCTGTGTGGACTGTAGTATACAGTGCCATCTGGAGGGTCATCGGGATTGACTTTCTCGATGTAACCTCTTTTCTCCTGTTCTGCGAACATCTTTTCGGCTTCCTCGTACAATGAGGCTTTCTTGAGATATTGACTTCGAGACAGATGTTCCAATGCCAGCCAGAAATTGTTGCCGATCCTTTTCTCGGCATTCGGCTTCATAGGCCATCTTGTTGAGTAATGCCCATCATGCTCTCTTTCTGTATTCAATATGAATTGTAGGTCAGCATCGAGATCTGATTCGTCGCTCTCTTGCGAATCAATTTGCTCCACAGCAAGGAACTTTTGCATTGATTCCTGGAACTTCTGATTTTCATTTCTGTCATTGTCTTCCTTGGCATCCTTTTCGGTTGCCATATCGTGTTCCATTTGACTTGCAATGGCAACTGCTACATTGAGTGATTTTTCGGATGTGTGAGCGCCACTGTAAGGAATGTAGCCATTCTTTGTTGGCACTAGCATCAAGCCACTTGGTAGCTTCCTGTGACAGATTTTGAGAAGTTCAATGCTGAGTTGACCACCAACTAGTATCATTGGTCTTTCACCTTCTTTGTAAGGTGCTAACTTGATTTTGTTCCTCTTGATGAACTCTTTGTCAGTCTCATCGATTTCCAAAACTTTTTGTGTGGCAATGATTGGTTCAGGATAGGCGAAAGCGTCTACTTGCATGACCTTTCTGCCAACCTGAACTCCGAATCGAGTCACTCCTCTGGACTCACCCGAGGAGTGCCCTCCCACACCCGCGAAGAAAACAGTTTTTTCTTCGATCAGCGGTAGATCATACTTCTTTAATACCTTTTCACTGATTATGGTTGCACTAGCTCCGTCATCCAGCATAGCTGGTATAGAAATCCAACGTTTCGTTTGGGGATGTTGAATTGAGATGTTCATGAGAAGCATCCTGGGTAGACGTTGACGAGGCTGGAGTTCTGGGTGAACCGCACCCACCACTTCCTCTTTGCGATAACCGTTTACGTCTTGACTTCTGTGCGCATTTATTTCACGCTCAACAGACGCTGGGATCATTTGAGCAGAATGATCTTGGTATCGATTGGAACAGTTCGACTTTCTGAAAGGTTTCCGATTTCTCTGTTTCTGTGGTTCAAATTCTTGCGCATTCAGGTTCCATCTTGTATGTTTGGAATAGTTGAGTTGCGGTGTGAATGGAACGTTGTTGGCTCGAGGAATGGTTTCTCTTTTTCCTTGGTACATCATTTCCTTCTTTCCGGATATCATTTTGCCGCTTGAGTGAAGCTGTTGACATATTGATACATGATGACCGCCTCTGCAATTGTTGCAGTAATGCTTACAATTTGCAGCACCATGTCCGAATTTGAGGCAGCGGAAGCATCTGCCTTGATCGCTTATCATGCGTTTTCTTTCCCATTTACTTGCCACAGATTTGCATTTGTCTGTTGTTTCGAAGCTGTGTTTGCCACAGAACACGCATTTTTCAGCATTGGAGTTGTATGGAGTTACTAGATGAACGAATTGTTTATCTTTACTTGGCTCTTTCTCTGAGTTTCTTCCAAGTAATTCTTCCAACTTCTCGCTTCTCAACAGCTTTTGCTCAATCATGTTCAGCATTGCTGACATGGCGAAAGGATAGTTGTCCATCCTCCACTCAGTTGCTTGGATTCTGGTCTTTTCAGGAAATTTTCCCAGAATTGTGTCCGCCAAAAACTCATTTCCTTCTGCATTTAGATCATTTGTCTTGAGAATCTCAAAAAGACATCTCACTTCTCTGATGAGTTTCAATTGAGCCGTAATAGTTCTGCCACACGGCTGCAACTCGACTATTTGCTTCCGAATGCTTCCTTTTTGTATCTCTTCATCACCGTATGCACTGTGCAGTAGCCTTGTGGCTATGGAGTAGTTTTGATTCGTTATCAGTAGATGTTTGATAACATCCAGAGCTCCTTGTTGTAGGTATGATTTCAGATAAATCATTTTACTTGCATCTGGAATTGCTTGACTGTCTACGGTGATCACGAACACTTCCCAGAAGTTGTTGAATTCTTTTCGAATTCCTGTGAACTTTGGCACTGGTAGTGTCGGGAGCTTTGCATAGCCACTTTCTATGTAATGGGACGACGTGTCATTTTCTTTAACACCATCTCTTTGTCGCGATCCACTTCCTCCTGTCTGCCTTTGAGTGGCGGCAAGACTTTTCTCTGTTTCTCTTTCAGAGTGAGCATGTTCTATTCCTCTTAGGTCTCCCTCTGGAGTGATGGTAATCTTTTTACCATCTGGTCTGCTGCCTTCATCAGATTCTCTCTTTTTCCCTTCCTGCACTATTTCTTCTCCCATACCACCTTCTTTTGAATGGGAGAGTGCAGACTGCCCTTTGTTTATACTTTCCAAAGTGGCGCAGGGATTACTCATGTTTCTTTCGTCTGAGATTCTTTTGAGTTCCGCTTTGAGAGCATCTTTACGCTCAGATGCTATTTCTTCATCACTGATTTCATTTATGCGATCAGTGATAGTTTCCACGGAATAGTGCCCTTTTTCCATGAATGATGCAATGTATTTGAGAGCTTTCTGATGTTGTTCAGTCTCGGTGTAAGAATGCTTTTCCTTGACTGCATTCTCTAGTTCTTCTTCATCTTCCAATGAATCAATAGAACTGTTCCATTGCTCTGATGCTTGTATCATCTTGTCCTGAATTGTTTTTGCCTCTAGAATTCTTCTTTTGAGGCTTGTTCGCATCTGTTTGAGAGATTCAACTGAGTATTTGTATACCGCAAGTTCGTTCTCTAACAGTTCGATCAACGCTGGGCTGATCTTTTCGCTTAGAGCGATTGCATTCTCCTGCTGGCAGTCCAGCTTCAGGACAAATTCTCTTGCAATTTGTGATGACCTAGTCATGATGTGCAAGAGTGTTTTTTGTCGAAGATTTCGAAATCACAGTTGTGTTTGTAGTCGTAACTGTACGAAGATTTCGCAATCACAGCTTTACTATGCTGAGATTATGTCTCGACTTAGGGTAGAGAGCCCCTTTTTTGAGTTTAGAGATCTTTGCCTTTGGGTACGGAGACCCTTTTCTCTTCTCTCTGGGTACGGAGACCCTCTCCTTTTTTCTTTCTGCGGGTTCAGAGACCCTTATTCTTCCGCGGGTTCGGAGACCCTTTTATTCCGCAGGTTCAGAGACCCTTTTCTTCCGCGGGTTCAGAGACCCTTTTCTTCCGCGGGTTCAGAGACCCTTTTCTTCCGCGGGTTCAGAGACCCTGGGTTCAGAGACCCTTGGGTTCAGAGACCCTTTTTTCTTTCCGTGGGTTCAGAGACCCTTTTTTCTAGGATTCAGAGATCCTTGGGTTCAGAGACCCCTTTTTCTAGGATTCAGAGATCCTTGGGTTCAGAGACCCTTTTTTCTAGGATTCAGAGATCCTTCTTACCAAGACTGCTTGCCACGCGGACTTCCTCCAATTCGGCCGATGCACCAAATTGTGGGGTTCGGGATGTATTTTGCTCGCCTTAAAAGCAGTTCGATAAATGCACCAAACTTGGGGCTTTGTGGTGTTTGCTGCTCGCCTTTGTGTCCCACTCTGACTTGCTTAAGCAACACAGCAAATGTAGAAGCGACTTTATTCAAGAAGGGTTCAAGGGAAGAATTGATTCAGAAAGCATCTATCCCTTACTAAACGATATACAATAGCACAGACATTGAAGAATTAGTGACGGTAAGAAATATATAGAGAAAGTTTAGGCTCCGCCCCTCCAGAGAGAGAGATAGAGAGTGAGAGTGGGAGAGCCAGACTCCTCCCACAATGTTGGAAGATCATAGTCTTAGCATGAATATGAAGATACACGAGGGGAGTTGCGAAATGCAACCACGAAACACCCTCGCGTGTGATTATTGATACTCAATGAAATACTAAGTGAAGTGTTGATATTCAACAGAATGATCACTACGCGTACTGGAAGCTTGATATTAATCCTACAAGTACTATGAATGTCGGATAAATCTGTACAAATAACAAAAACCTAAAATACGAAAAGCACCATGAACAGCACAAAAACGGTTCTAGATTGCTTTCAAGTTGCAACGTTATAAAAAACCCATGACCCTCATAATGGAATATAACATAATTGCTGTAGATAGAGAGAAAAAGCCTTCTCAAAAATAAACGTTACAGGTTAATCTAGTACTGTAGACCGGCAATTGACAAAAGAAAATGAGGTGACTACAAAATTCAGGGTAAAGAGTTTCGTGGTCTCGTTCCTAAGCCGTACGGCCTCGTAAGCGTAACCCCCTTTACCTAACATTAAAACTTGAAAGCCTAAACCGGAAAAAAAACAGTTAAAAAACCGGTATCTAATTTACAATAAAACAGAAAATACAAAAATTTGCCTGGGCCACTCACCTTCATTTGTCAATTTCCTTGTAGACCAGGCACTATCAATGCGGTCATTTGATGGTATTGTTATTGTCACAGTGCGAGTCCCCAGGCTGTCCAGTGATCAGCGAAGCGAATCTGGGCGAGGGAATGATGCTAGAGGACAAGCAGAAGTGCCAGAACAAGGTAGACGCTGTTCCTGCGAACTGCGTCGTCGCCGTCAAGTGCAGAGAACCAGGCAAGCAAGACTCATGGAGCACCAAAATTAATTTAAAAAAGTACTTTTGTAGGGTAAGATAACAAAAGAGACAATTTTGTACGCTCATTTGTCTCACCACTAATCGTCGTGAAATGGGAATAGATTACGGTGTTTTTTATATCTCTGATTTTCTTGTTGGAAAGAGAGCGTAGAGAAGAAGTGAACAAAGAACAAAGCAAAAACGCAAAATTAGCAATATAGAAAAACACAATAATCCATTCGTATTTACGACTCTACGTGATGAGACAAATGAACTAAAAAGATCACTTTTTATCATCTTACAACTGAAATATATGTATGTATATATTATTTCGATTTTGATGCTCCAACATTCTTCTCTTTAATAGGAGATCCAATCGGTTAGGGGAATTCGAAAAGTAAGATTTCGTAACTTCCGAGGGCGCATCCTTAGTAGATTTTAAGAACTAGAGTCTCCGTCTTTTTGTGATTTAGTGTTATAGTTCTTCGGGTAATAGTTTTTTTGCCAGACGTTAGGCACGATTGATCGAAGTTTTTGTTCTTTATTATGTATCTTTCTCTTTTCACATACTCATTTTCTTTTCACGGAATAATTCAGTGTGTTTGATGTTAGATCTGAATGATAAACGCGAAGTATTCTAGACTTCTACTTCCCGGAGCCTCAATACTCGGATGGGTACCAGATGAAATGCTCGGATAGTGGTGGATGGAAGGACGCTAAAGGGGAGGAGGTCAAGATCTCCGATGGCAAATTGGAGCGGCGTTGTAAGCAGGGCTGTCCAAGAATTGCAAAGGAGGACATGAAGAACGCTACTTATGTTGGAACGCCCCCATCTTCTCCCAGCCACATGGTAAGTATTGTACTTTGAAGACCGATAGGTTAGAATACATGTCTGTCTGTCTGAGTGGGGACTGTCTGACTGTCTCTCTGAGCGGGGACTATCTTACTGTCTGTCTGAGCGGGGACTGTCTGACTGTCTGTCTGAGTGGGGACTGTCGGACAGTCTGTCTGAGCGTGGGCTGTCTGACAGTCTGTCTGAGCGGGGGCTGTCTGATGTCTGTCTGAGCGGGGACTGTCTGACTGTCTCTCTGAGCGGGGACTATCTGACTGTCTGTCTGAGCGGGGACTGTCTGACTGTCTGGCTGAGCGGGGACTGTCTGACTGTCTGTCTGAGCGGGGACTGTCTGACAGTCTGTCTGAGCGGGGGCTGTCTGACAGTCTGTCTGAGCGGGGGCTGTCTGACTGTCTGTCTGAGCGGGGACTGTCTCAATGTCTGTCTGAGCCGGGAATGTCTGTCTGTCTGAGCGAGGACTGTCTGACTGTCTGTCTGAGCGTGGACTGTCTGACTGTCTGTCTGAGCGGGGCTAAACAGAATTTTGTGAAATAGTGTCATCGCAGTGATCGATAGTGATAGTTCTTGAAGATTTTCTCCCTTCATTCTTGATTTTTTCATAATCTACGGTAAATCCCTGTTATTACGTTAATCTACAAAAATCTATTTCGTCTTTGCTGTGAACATTTTATTGATTGGTTGCAAAAGTATCGACTTGGGCCAGAATGAGAACGTATGCAAAAACAGTTTTTACGATTATAAAATGGAGAAATGAACATACACATAGCTCGAAGAATGCACTGAAATAATACCACAGTGTTCTGTTGACTGACACTGACATTGAAGCGTGACATTAACGTCTATGGTCTCTCTGTTGTTGAGGATGGCACTGGAGTCGGAATAAATATCAATAGTGAAAAGAGATAAATACTATGGAAAAGAGACAATGTGAGGCCTAAAAAGTCATGAATAGACATGGTGTAATTTACATACTGCCCAGTCCCTTTTCTACGTAAAATCAATAATTCAGTTCAAAAACGGCAGAACCGAGGTTTACCGAGAGGGTATCTTCATCACGACGAAGTGCTCACCAGGTTGACGTTGTCTTCCGATTTTTGTTCTGGATTCTAACCTTTTCCGACTTTCAGGATTCATTCGCCCGTCCCCGCGCGATCGTGAGAATGAGCCGAACACATACGAATGTGTGATTGGTGAAGGATGGAAAAACATTTGTGCGTTAGCTGCGTTTTTTTGGCGGGGGAGAAGGGGGGGGGGGTTCTTGAAATTTGCCGTGTTTAAGCGGAATTATTTTCCAGTAACCGGCGCCAAACTGCAACAGCCGGACCTATGCGACCCGGCCTGTGAGATGCCCGTGAAGAGAGAAGATGGCACTACTATATATACCGAGATACCATCTAAGCAATTGGCCGAAACCAACGGCAAGAAGTATGCGCTGATGGGAACTCGCTTCAAAATAACGTGCAAAAAAGGTTGCTTGAAAGCTTGAGAAAAGGGCCCGCTTTTGATTTAATTGATTAGTTTTTTAGGCCACAAGATGCCTGATGACAAGCACCCAAATAACGAGCAGAATCTTGTATGCAAAGGCGGCAATCAGGGCTGGTATGATGAAGCGACCAAGAGAGATTCGGTGAGTCGTTCGGCCTGACATGGATAAAAATAGTTTTTAAGACTGCTGTTATCACTAAGAGAGAGGAGAGCAAGAGAGAGAGAGAAAGAGAGATAGAAAGAGAGAGATAGAGAGAGGTAGAAAGAGAGATAGAAAGAGAGAGAAATATAGACAGAGAGAGAGACAGAGAGAAATAGAGACGGAGAGAGAAAGAAAGAAAGAGAGAAAGAGAGAGAGAGAGAGAGAGAGAGATAGGTCTCCAGATAACAGTAGTCGTTCGATAGACAATGAGCGCAATAGTTTTCTGCTCGAAGAGATTTGACAAAAACTTACAAAAACAGTGGCAATTCCATGAAAGACGTCGATGCGGTTTTTAAGATATCATTTACGACGCGTTGACGAGGATATATATTCAAGAGAGTAGATTTCAGCGAACGGTCAAGTTAATGCTTAACTCACTCACGCAACTTTTTTTGAAGGCAACGTTGGCGTCATGCATCACAGAGGGCGAGCCTATCTGCAATGACATCTCCATCCCTAACTCTGATGTGAAACACTCGAAAGGGTGTGACAGAAAGAACGGTATCGTGGCCATCGACTGCAGAGTTGTCATCACGTGTCAGAAAGGCTACTATCCATCGGATCCCGCTGCTGTGGCCACAGGCGCACAAACCCTCGTCTGCAAAGGATACAAGAAGCAGTGGACGGATGTGGGAACTTCGGCCGAAAACCAGTCGCCCATCGCATGTCTATCGGGTTGCGTCTTCAACAAAACTCTCGACACAGCTGTGTATGATGGTAAAGTGCCAGCAGACAAAGATATAATTACCTTCAAAGGAGTCCCATACGTACCGGTCGAGACGACGGTGACCGTCAAATGCAAGCCTGGGATGATCGCCAAAAATGAACGAGAACGGGCTTCACCGGCTATCAAGCTCGTCTGCAAAGATGGCAAGTGGTATAACCCAGCGACTGGAGAAGACGGAACAGGCCCGGGAGAAGTTTGCGTTGGGACTTGCGATCCTATACAGAACATTCCGCCTTCGGTTGCGCAGATCACGGTGGGTGTTTCCATTGAAGTCATTTATCTCAACCTTTATTTCAAAAATTTCTGATTTTACTGCGATCAAGAAAAACTTACTTCTAAAAGAGTTTAAAAAAAGTTGTGCTTGTTCCAGAACCCTCCAGTCTTTGAAGTGAACAAAGTGTCCAAGGTCGCTGAAGGCGGTCGGTACAGGTTCAAATGCAAAAAGGACTACATCTACCCGAACGGAACGCAAAATGCCGCCGACAACATGCAGAACTTGATTTGTAAAGGCGCGAAAGGCTTTGTAGAGGAAAAAAGTGGCGAGCCCGCCAGTTTGACGACTTGCATCCCTGGAACGCAGCCAGGCTGCGTACCACAGATCGATCCGGCAAACCCGGGAGTTGGCCGAGTGGTCAGCCAGAGCAAATCCTGTTCCATCAGCAACGAACGTACCAGTCCGGGCTGCCAGATGACTCTAGAATGCGCCGACGGTCTTTATTTGATTTCATCAAAGAGTAAAATAAAACCAAGAGAAAAATACCTAACAATACGTTGAATTTCTAAAACTCAGAGTTTCAAAAGCGTGAGCAAGAGAAAAAACAATTCATTGACTAATGAATCTATCGTCAAAAGATGAATCGTTCAAAGTCGTAACTATGTAAGATGTTTGAGGCAGAGGGAATAGTATATGAGAAAATTTAACAATAGGAATAAGGGAGTGTGGCGTAGCACTAAGATGTCTTGGTATACCACCCACTTTTTGAACCCTATTCCAAGAAGTCTACGAAATGAGAGCGTCAATAGGGCGAGTGAAGCGAAACAGAAGCAATCGTGTAATGAAGAAGCTTCAGAAGAGAATTATACATAGTTTGAATGCTCCCGTCAAAAAAGGAGACATGCATGTTGAACTATATTAGAATACATATTAGAAGTAAGGGGGTTTTTTTTACTTGGGGGTGCGCTTTACTTGGGAGGGAGGAGCGCTCTACTTGGGGGGGGGGTTTAATAACTTTTTGAAGATTTTTTTACATTAAAAACGCTAAGGCTTAGGTAAAAATTTATGCTAACGTGGCCTTACGGTTTAGGCGAACGAAACCGCATAAGAAAATTTACAATTTTGTATCTTTTCAAACATTTTTTGAACGCACCGAAAAGACCCCCCCCCCAAGTAAAATTGTGCCGAAGTATGATACAATGTAAAACATTCTATAAAATGTTACATGCTTTTGATATTGTAAATACTTGAATGGAGCACGATCTATAGGTATGCGTAAGAAAAAATTGAGCGAACCTTAGTTTAATCAGCATTTTTGAGTTAAGCATTTCTTATGGCAAAAACTGTTTTCAAAAATTTTTTAATTTTCAAATTATGTTCTTTTTATCAAATTTTTTCTCAAAATAAAGATAAAACGCAAGGTTCTGCTAAATTTCAGGAAAATATATAAATTTTGACTTCTAGCTGAAGTTTGATCGAAGAATGCGGTTTTTTTTCATAAAAAAAACTCTTTACAGGATATTTCCCCCTGGTGAAGACTACAACTACAGTAACTCCGCTGAAACAAAAAATAACTTGTCTCAACGGAACTACCGAGTCCCCCATTTCGAAATGGATAGACACTGACAATGAAAAAGTTTATAAACTTTTTAAATAATCTTTAAGAAATAGATCTTAATGTTTTAAAAAGTCTACCAGCACTAAGTCTTTAGGATTTTCAGCAGCACTAAGTCTTTAGGAATTTAGGATTTTCAAGGCTCCAAGCGGACTATATTTTCAAAGCAGTAGAGAAAGCTCTTTTTTTTGCTTTTCAGAAAAGAAACAACTAAAAACGATGGCGAAACTTCATGTTATTGAGTATCACTGTTTGCTATAACCTCAAATGTAATCATCATTTGACTGCACAAACTCTATAACTCGCAATAGGCCCTCAATATAATGTAACTCGTCAAAACATATACTTCATATGTTACACAAAACACACAAAAATTAGTTATTAAACTTGACACATATATATATATATATATATTGTACAAATTGTATACAATTCAAATGTATTACAATGCATACTGGAAAAAGATAGAAGTATGATTAGGCATGCATAGAAATATGAATAGTCATATTTTCTATCTGATATGAATCTATCTTAGTTTTTTTTCTTACTATTTGTGTACTGCTCAGGAAGTGGATGTACTTGAATGCACACCGGGATGCGCTTTTGGCGGAGTGTCTCCAAACGCGATCCTGGTCTCCGGTCAACCGAAAACTGTCAAAATAGATACTTCCAATTTTGTCACACCTGGAACCGTCGTTAAAGTGCAGTGCAAAGAAGGTTTGACATCAATACTGAGTTTTACTGGAATTTTCAGTTGTTGATTTGAAAAAATGTGATTCAGTTCAAAGATGGAGAGAGAAATGATGATTCAACCATTAGTGCACAATTAATAAGACTTTCAATCGACAACAAAACCTTTTCGTCGTATTTTTTGAGTTACTGCAGCATATAATCGGTGAAATCTCTTTTATATTACTTGAAAAAAATCAGAAAAACGTAACATAGTTAGGAACTATTGTAAACTTTACTGTAGTACTGAAAAAAAACCTTCATATTTTCGAAGCTTCTAAAAGTAAAGTAAAAAAAGTTGTTTCCCGATGCATAGTCATAATCACCCTTGTATCTCACAAAAGCATTAATATTCCTGAATTTCGGGAGTAAAGATAATATTATTTATATTATTGCTAAAATAATATGTTTTATTCATTAAATGATTACGATTTGATTCACAATTTTTTTGAAACAGAGTAAAATTGTACGCATAAAAGTAAATCTTCGGAGTGAAATAACTCAACCATTATTCTAACCCAAACACGATGGGTAAAGTGTTATTATTATACTTCAGGGAACACATTGTCAACTGTTAGCCATTCTTCGCTGAATAAATTCAAATTTAGGACCTTGAGCTCTTATTCACGTATGCTTGTGAAACGTCGTAATCAGGGCACAACTTCATGATTTACGATGTAGACAAACGATTTATGAAAGATGAGAACTTAAATTTTCAAAATCCGATTCACAGAAGAGTAATAAAATAAAATTTCATTTCAATTTTAAATTATAAATAAAATAAAATATTATAAAGTAATAGAATATAATTTTATAAACGCTTCGTTGTTTCTCTAGCAGAATTTGGACCCCTTGTGACTGTATTGTCCAAGCGTTATTCTCACGGGACTCTGAACACAAAAAAGTATGGAAAATGACAAATATACATTTGAAAGTAGGACTATTCATACTTATAAAGTATAAAGTTATGAATAGGCGTCCATATGAATAGTAATAACCTATAAGTATGAATAGTAATAACCTATGAGTATGAATAGTCATACTTGCAAATTGTATGTGTGTCATTTTCCATACTCATTTTTTGTGTGTACGTCGAATGTTCTTACTTTTAAATTATTGGGAGCATGAAAACAAGTATTATTATAGGAAAATGGTAAAAGAGGTGATAAATGTAATTTACAATTATGAAATCACTGCTAAGACTGTAATGTAGCAGAAGTCTGTATAGAATTGTGTTGAATTGTATTAATTATGAGATTTTTATGTCTATCGCATTCACTATAAAGCTAATGAATGACTGAAGGAAGACTGGGTAACTGAGCAATTGTGCACTTTTTCATAAATATTCTAACTGTTCTTCGTTTAAGAACGCGTTCCGGCGGTGGGAGACATAGAAGACAACTCCATAATGGAGTATGAGTGCAAGGGCGGTACCAGCAAGCCGTGGTACAATCGCAAGCACCCGGGACTTGAGCGAACCCCTGGCGATGTCTGTGTCCGGTACTGCACCGCACTCGCCTCCCAGGCGGGAGCGCGCTTCGTATCGGTCACTTGTCACATCATATGTATAATTTAGTTTGTCAATGGCCAACTAGTTTGTCTTTGATCGATTTGTTTTCCTTTTACCAAATAGTTTGTTTTGACTGATTTGTTTTCCTTTTACCAATTAGTTTGTTTTGACCAATTATTTTGTCTTTAACTTATTTGTTTTCCATACACTGAATTATCTTCTATCTAACAGTCAACTTTATATTGTTCAATTCTTTGTTTAGAGCAGACAGTTAAAAAAATTGCGGGTTCTAAGTCGATCGGTTAGTTTCCTATTAGTTTGTTTGTAGTTCTTATTGTTTAATTTCTGCTCATCTTTTGCATTTCATTAAAAGTTCATCTTATTAGTGTCAATTGTTTGTAAAAAAATCACTTCATACACATCGTTTCGGTCTCCATAAATCCGTTCGCGTTTATTTATTTATTTTTATTTTCGGTCGACAAGCTTGTCTTTGATCTTTAGGGTTGTCTTCGATCCTCAACTTTGTCTTTTATACATAGTGTGGTCTTCGACTGATTATCTTGTATCTAATCAATGGGTTCGTCTCAATCAATCCTTTCGTATTCAACAAGAACCTTTTCTTCAGTCGATCAGTTTGCCTTTTATCAAGAGAGTCATATTTGGTCTTTGGTCAAACATATTTTTCAAAGACTTCTATAATCAATTCAACTTCGAACAAATATTTGTTTTTAACAAACCAGTTCTTGTGTTGCAGAGCCCGGCTACGGGACTCGTCAAGGGGGCCGTGGTCGTGAAAGCCTTCCAGAAGTACACTGTCAAATGTATGGAAGGCTACCATTACCCGGCCGGCACTCCCTATGCGAAGGGCAACTCACAGGCCCTAGAATGCGACAATGATAGTGGAAAGTACCGCGACATCACCCCTGGCGGCTCTAACAAAACTATTGTAAGGATTAAAGTGCAGTGGTAACAAGTTTATTCCTGCTAACAGATTAACACAAAAGAAATACAATTCTATTTTTTGTGTTATAGTATAATCGAAGTTGGTAACAATCAGCCTTTGATGCCTTCGAACTTTGTGCAGATAGTTTAACAAGAAGAAAAAACATGTTCTCGTTTTTGTTACTCTATAATCGAAGGAGTTGGTTTTATTCAGTATAGTATAACATAGGCTTGAGGCCAGCTTTACGGCAGCTTTTCGAGACTCATTTGCAGGATGTCCCGGAAAAGTGCGTCAAGGACTACGGAAACGGCTGCATAGATATTGCCCAAGTTAACGCTAAGGTGGGGCTCCAGCTTTTTTTCAGACTTTTCAGCGTTTCTTTATTCTGTTCCGATCTAGACCCTTTTTCCGAATTCGAATTACTTGCTTTGAACTTTATTGTTGCACTATTAGGAAATGATGAAAATTCTTTCACTTTCTAGTGCTTGTTATCATGATCAACTGCTATCTAAAGTCATGCGAAAAAACAGGGACAAAGGTAAAATAAAACGTGACCTAAAAACTTCACCTTATTGAATGCCCAAAAGTCACGTAATTTTCATCAAATTTGAAAGTTTAAGTTAATTGAATAGACGTTTCACGAAATGATGTCAAAGCTTCTATAAAATAAACTCGATTTTCCATAAAGTTATATGAAGATTTCTTTCGAGTATAATATGTAGTTCGACTTTTCACAAAATCATGTGGAAGTTTCTTTTCAAATTAGATAGACATGTTTTTCGAATAAGGAAAAGTTTCATGAATTATGTAAGTTTTGCTTATTAAGTTAGTTAATGTTGCGTTTCAAAAAAGCTGGCTGAAAATAATATTTGATAGGAGAATCATTAAAAACCTGATACAGGTAAAATCGGACAGCTGTGCGAGTGGAAAACGGAATGGAGTAAACTGCTCGATTGTCGTAGAATGTGATGCCAATCATGAGATCGATCCGGCCTATAAGAAGGACGGGAAACAGATTCTCACCTGCACTGATGGAACTGATTGGACTGACCAGAACGGGAAGACTGTCATTGGCAAGCTGAACTGTAAACCTGTTTGCGACACCAAGAAGGTCAATTGGAGCCTCCACTTTTCAGACAGCGGACTTACAATACTGAAAATTAAAAATTAGTTATTCCTCATCTTCTCAACTGCTGAATAACAATGTTTAAGAGTGGGTGCTTGAAAGTATCAAATCGAAAAAACTTGAAGGCAAACTATTTTCTTGATCTTAAATGGTATGCGATTGGCAAACTCGTTGTTGAGCTATGGTATCGTTATACATATTCAGTAGAAACCTAGCTCCGTTCAAGATACAACCTGGAGCGGTGACAAAATCAAAGAACTCCTCCAAAACTACGAATGTGGAAGTGCTCGTTTATGAGGACAGTGAGACTGTGGTTACTGTGAGATGCGAAGGCGATGGTGAGTGATGAGTGCGTGGTGGCTGGATAACTAGTACGGGAGGGGAGTGTAAGTGGGTACGATGTTGGCGGGTTGATAAGTTGGGTGCACGTACTAAAGTGGGTACACTGATAAGAAAAATACAATTAAGATGGTAAGAGAGCAATGAGCAGCGATAATGAGCATAAAAAGCACAAAAAGCACATAGAAAGGAAAAAAGCACAGGAAACTCGGTTTGTACAACAGAGATAGGCAGGGTAGCAGTAGCGAGTAGCACTAGTACGTTCTTGAATAACATGTATACATCCAAAAAACGATACAAATACAACTTACTTGTATATAATATTCGATAAGTGCTATTCGATAAAAAACCTTGCCCCAGGCATACTCTGGGAGCTGGACACGGAACTGACACAAAAGGACCACAACTTTGTGTGCATCGGTGGAGACAAGGGTTGGAAGCGGGTCGAGGATGGGAATATCGTCCCGATTCTCGGAGCTGGTTGCGTCCGCACATGTCCGCCTCTCAATGTTTCCACGACCGAAAACAACATCAAATTCGTCAAGGTAATCTTGAAAACAACTACATATATAAACTTCCTCTTGATAAAAGCCGCCTCGAGGAAGGAGAAGCGAACAGAAAACGCTAACTTGACAACAAACATGATTCAACGAAGAAATGAGCTAAATTATCGTTTGTGAAATAGCCATGTTTAAAAAAATTACAAAAAATTCCACTCATTTACACTTCCTTTTCCCTCTCTTCGACTTATTTCCTGTTACCGATCGCCTAACTCTCCCATGAATGCCATTGATGATCTCATCAGTTACCTCATTCCTCACTGCTCCATTCCTTACCCTGTGATCATCTGCGGAGACCTGAACTTCCCGAATGCCGATTGGTCAGCAGCCCCTCCCCCCACCCAAGACAAGGAACCCAACTCTTTTTCACAATTCAACTATGACTACCACTTAACCCAGCATGTATTGTCTCCAACTCGCTCATCCAACATTCTCGATTACGTTTTTTGTAACAATGATCTCATCACCGATTGCATAACTTCTCATCCTTTCTCGACGAGCGATCATCTATCAATAAGTTTTTCGATCTCTAAATGCTCCACGCGTCCCAATAGATCATGCTCTAAGTTACTCCCTCAATGGAGAAAGGCCGACTGGAATGCCATCAGTCAATCTCTTTTCCCTGTAAATTGGACGATAGTATTTTCCACCTTGAGTATTGACCAATGCGTTCTTCATTTCACAGTTCTATCTTCTCTTGTGCATCAATATGTACCATTATCGAAGCTCCGTAAACCTCATTTGAAATACCCCTCAAAAATTCGAAGAATATTTAGTTTTCTACAAAGATCTAAGAAAAAATATCCATCAGCAACATGTACTATGAGAACATGCAGAAAGTTGCATAAGGCTTTTTTCAAATTCGAATGTGAACGAGAGAATCTGTTAAATTTTCCAAAGAATTTCATGCAATTCAACCGTACCATTGCAAACCGCACTAAACCTAACAACACAATTTCGTCTTTGATTGTTAACGATGTTCCATTAACATGTCCTCTTGAGATTTCTAACACATTCGCCAAATTTTTCGCTTCTGTAACCTCAAATCCAGTTCAAGGTCCATTATCATTAAGCTGTTATTCAACTCCTATTGTGTACAACCCCATTCTATCTCCGAAAGACATTCACGATCTCATCAAGGGTATTCTTCCCAAAATTAACACGTCTCCTGATGGTTTACCTAACATTTTCATCAAGAACTGCAAAGACGCTTTGTCACTGCCACTAGCCATAATATTTTCTAACTGCTTAACACTTGGTTACTACCCAGCGGCATGGAAAACAGGTTTGATTAAACCGATTCACAAGAAAGCTAGCAAAAGTGATGTTAACAATTATCGTCCTATCATTCTCGTCAGTTCGTTGTCTAAGCTATTCGAGAAGCATTTGTACAATGTAATTTACCAGCATCTTGAAATGAATACCATTTTACACTCCAATCAGTCTGGTTTTCGTAGAAATCGGTCGACTACTTCATCTCTTGTTGAGTCCCACGCTTTGTATCTTTCTTTCCTATCCAGGAAAATCCCTTTTGATATCTGCCTGATTGACTTCTCAAAGGCATTCGACATGGTTGATCATCGACTCCTTCTTTACAAGCTTGAATGTGCAGGTATTCACTCGTCTCTATTGTGTCTTGTTTCTTCGTTTTTCTCACAGCGATCTTTTCGTGTTAATGTTGATGACAATCTTTCTGATGAACAAAGAGTGACCACCGGTGTTCCTCAGGGAAGTTGTTTAGGCCCCTTGTTCTTCTCGATATTCATAAATGATATTGTTGACAAGATTCCAGTGAATGTACATTGTTTTCTTTATGCCGATGATGTTAAGATTTTCTCCGATGATCCTATTGCTCTACAAATAGCTTTGAATTCAATAGCCGACTACGCCTTCAAATGGTCTCTCTCCATCTCATTCGCAAAGTGTCTGATCATTCATTGTGGTCCTAACAACTCAGGTATACAATACCATATTAACCATCACAAACTACCGACCCAGTCTCACGCTCGAGACTTTGGAATTTTATTTGAAAGCTCACTATCATTTTCCACTCATATTGAAAGTACTATCTGCAAAGCTAGCAAGTGCATGAATATCATCTTCCGATCTCTGAAAACATCATCAATACCAGTACTACTCGATGCTTACAAGACTTATGTGCTACCACTCCTAGAGTATGGATCTGAGATCTGGTCCCCAACTTCTCCAAGGCCTCATAAATGCCTTAGAACGCGTTCGAAGGCTTCTAGCTCGAGCCGGCCTCCCCAACTTGAACTACCTTCGTCGTCTGAGTTTTCTATCTCTTAACACACTAGAATATCGACGATCGATAGCTGATCTGTGTTTCGTTCACAAAGTTGTTCATGATGCAATTAGGCTTGATAAGAGCACGCTGTTCCGCATTCTTCCTTCTCCTTATGGAAACCGCAAAACACATTCATTGCGTTTCGTACTCCCCTTCAAATTTCCTCAGTCTCACAGTACGTGTGTATCTAGATCCATTAATGTATGGAACTCGTTGCCTTCTAATGCTGTATCTTGTAAGTCACCAAGTGCTTTCAAAAGATTTCTTCTCCAACTCCCCGATTCTGTGATTGTCGTTTCCTCGAAACTTCGCCTTAATTGACTTTTCCTCCTGTGAACATGTAATATTTTCGTTGTTAATTAATTAATTTATTTTTTACTTCCCTCGAACATTCGGTGTTAGTTTGTATCACCAAAACTGAGCTCACTTAAGTGACAGCGATCCGTTTTGTATACCCATTCATCAACATAATTGTATACAACCTGGAATAAAGAATGAATGAATTTCTTTGTTTGACTGATAGGTTTTTTTAAAAAATAGATCTTTTTAGACGCCGAAGGTCATGAATCATCAAGGCAAGTCATTCGTTGCTGAAAACGGGGTCTACACATTGGACTGCATAAATGACAGTACGTGATTTGAGTGGTTCGAGTTGCGTGAATAGTTGTGAATTCATTTCTTTATTGACTGATTGGTTTATTTGTTTGATCGTTAATTAGTTTGTTGATTCATTATACATATATTAACTTACGGAATAATTGTAAAACTGTGTTTCGAAGGCGAGAGAAAACAACGAATAAGGGTTTCAGTACATCATATAGTCATCTTCCTCGCACTGATACCTGTCTTGCGGCAGGGTACACGCATCTTTGAGAAACGAAAAAAGATGAAGAACTATCCTCATGAAACCGATGGCTAATTCTTGGGTCTTTGCTAGTGCGTGTCATTAGCAGGGGTAAAAATCAGATTCATTCAAGCGTAACCAAATTTACTAACCCTCTAAGTTTGAATAGAGGTGCCAGTGGGTAGGGGTCAATTCAGGGACTTATCTCCAAATAGTCGAGCACACTAGTTTTATGCTACACTGCCAGTTCGTTACGTCAATAACAATATGAAAGCTCGTTACGTCAATAACATAAACAATAAATGAAATGAAATGAAAAAAGCAGTAAACGGAAAAATTAGATCATTCGACTTTGTATAAGATTTTATAATAAGTCTCAAATTGTGTTTATCCGAAGATTATTATGATGTGTTTGAAGAGTTATTATGTGTTCCAAGAACATGCGTGTTTGATATTCGTCAAATGATCACATTTCGGCCGAGTTTAGCAAGCTTAATACGTTACTCTGTTCAAAAAGGAAGGGCTGATTAGAACATAGCTACTTCCAGATGTGAGAGGAAGAAAAAAAGTATTGACTAACATTCAGGATGGAAAGTGACAATAAAGTACATATGCTTTGGGACATCTATGTATTGTGAGTAATGGTCCATTTGCGAATTGGTATGATATTAAAGGCAATTTCAGGAAGAAGTAGCTGTGAAACAGCTGGCGATTAAGATTGTATTGCTTATTCAATGTTTAGTAATCTAATAAGTGAAAGAATGAATGTGTGGATGAATGAATGAATGAATGAATGTGCCTTTTCCTGGTGATGAAAATTTTCTACATAGCCTCCTTATATGCGCTTCTTGCAGAATTTGAGTACCCGAAGGAAACTCCTGAGGGCAGAACTCAACAGCAAGTTTCGAAATGCAATGGAAATACTCGAGGTTATGTGAACGAGGACGGCTCGCCTTTCAAAAAGGCTAGCAGCTGTACTCGCAAGGAGAATCTACCCGAGTGCAAGGCGAGTCTTACATTGATTAAATAAATAAAAAATTAACTAGTCGAACATAACCAGTTAAACATATATAATATTTTTATAACATTTATATTTTTAAAAAAACGTCTACCTGAATAAGTGACACGTCTACCTATTTCCATGAAAAGTTTACCTATTTTAGTGAAATGTATACCTTTTTGAGAAAAAACGTCTACCTATATTTATTTATTCATTCATACATCAAGAAGATGTTACATCAATGTCAAAGAGAAAATATGCGTTAATAATATTTTTTTAAGCAAGAGTATAATGAAACTTCTACCAACAAAAAAAACTTAAATGTCTACCTTTTTTGTAACACGTCAACCAACTTTTGAAAACACTTGCTTTGTAATAAAAATACAAAAATCTATGTTTCATTGAGAAATGTAGGTGCTTACATTTCTCATCGTTGTGAGTGTGTTTGTAAAAAAATCATTTGAAGGAGAAAAGGTATTGACTTTTCTTGTGTTAAAGAAAATTAGAAAGCGCTTGCACTTTCTTACGGCAATTTCTAAAGAGGGGATAAAGGCAGAAGTCGAAAGGCCGTGAGGCCGAGAGGTCGTTCGTTATTTGTAACAAACAAGCAACACACTAATAACACACTTCTACTGTTTAACACTACGGACTACACTTTCAGTGTTAGTGACAGGTATATTGAAAATTACTGCGTTAAAAGTGTCTTGTTTGTTCGGTACAAATAACAAACGGCCTCACGGCCTTTCGACTTCTTCCTTCGTCCTCCCTTTGGCATTTGCCCTTTCTTACGCCCTATTTTCTCCATGTTTTCCCGCGCAAGTTCGAATTCATATCGAAATAGCAGCAGAGCTTACTTGGTTCTAAGGCTTGTGAAATAAGTTAAAAGATGTTCAACTTCAGAAAAATGCTCTAAGCTCTAGCTTTTCAGCAGACAAGATTGAAAGAGAGTCGTCAGAGACTTACGCCCCCCCCTAAGACTTACGCCCCCCCCCCGCCCCCATCTGCGGAAAGGCATGAAGAGACCAGTTGATTAGTAACGAAGGATCTTATTGACGGAATTAGCAACTTATAAATACGTTACAGCGCTTCTTAATGAGTGTTTCTTTATTTTAGTTCTTCCCTCACCTTTCATTAAGAGCCATTCCCCTTACCGTCTGAAGGGCCTTATTCTCCCTTTAGGGCCCCATACCTCTATCCCCCATCATCCTTTCCCTATTCTTAGGTAGGGCCCTGCCCAGGTAAACCCCCTTTCCCAACCCTCTTATTGAATCGTTGCTTATTGAATGTTATTCATTAGGTGAAGAATCAAGGGGCTGTGGTTCGTGTCCAACAAAACGATACATCTAAAAAAATTTCATCTAAAAAGAGAAATAGCAAAATTGGTAATTGCAAATGTTTTGTGTGAATTAGGTTGACCTTACAAAAAAAAAGGTTGAAGTATCATTTCTCGGTAGAAGTTTTATTGAATTGGGTAGACGTTTCACTAAAATAGGTAGATCTTTTTTTTTTAAAAGTAAACGTGTCACTGAAATAGGTATACGTTTCACTAAAACAGGTAGACGCGTCGCTGTTGTTGTTGTTGTTGTGCGATCCCTCGGACTAGGGAAGTCTTTCTTGATTTCTTCGCAGAAAATCTGTTAAAGTAAAAGGGTGGAGGAGTCTCGCAACTTTCCCTAGAAGTAACAGGAGCGGTGCGGCCGGCGTAGGCTACTCCATTTATGAAAATCCGCGAATAAGATCTGAGTCCGATTTGTGTTTGTTGTTGCCATTTGCCCGCCGACGAGTCGACGGATTTTTCCACGGCGTAAACGTGGCAATGTTGGAAGACGTGTTCATGCAATAGGCTTTTGTATGGGTGGTCGATCCAGCCTAGCATCGTTTTGTTTGGGAGTAGAGACGTCTCGCCTGTCGTTGACCGGAGATAGGCAAGAGGCTATTTGACTAGCGTCTCAAATCGCCATTGAAAAGTATAGCCGAGTATCGGCTGATGTTTTGTCCGGTGGCTTGCCCAGGCCGGTCCGGCATCGCCCTCCTTTGACGAGCTATACTACCCAGTTTTTTTGACGAGCTATACTACCCAGGATTTCTCCCGCTACCTCCCAGCACAAGTTCTTTGTAGGGAGGCGTCCCTCTATCCACCACCTGAGGTCGTGCTCGATTCCGGACTGGATGATACGGCTCCATCCATGACAGGCTCTTAAGGCTGTAGAGTGATGGATGGCCACTGTTGCCAGTGTGTTTCGAGTAGACGCGTCACTAATTTAGGTAGATGTTTCATTGAAATAGGTAGAGGTGTAACTGCGTAATTTTTCAACAAGGTAAACATTCATTAATTGAACAGCTAAAAATTTAAATAATGTATGAATAAATAAATAACCAGTAAAACATTTTATTTCAAAGGAGAAGTGATGTCTGTATGAGAGCGAAAACGATTACGATCAACTTTGTAGCTTTGAAAAACCAGTCGTTCAGAAGTTGGATCAAGATACCAAAACAAGCATAATCGGGACGGGAACATCGTGCGTCCCGGATGGAGAATACTACCCAAAGGGATGCTATTTTCCCATTCGATGCAAGCCTGGTTGGATATTTCCATATGCTATGAAAAAAATTTTCTGCCCTGAAAAATGTACCCTTGGTCAGACTCTTTTTGGTTTTCAGGTCTTTTCTCAAATCGCTCAGCTAGCATATAACAAGTTGAGTGTTTTCATTCAAAATACAATGTAATTTTTATAGCACTTGTCTTTTCCACTGATCTACATAGAATCAGCTTACGTGGCAGCCTCGGCTTTCACATTATAGTCAAAACTGAACTTCTTATTGCTCATGTTCACCGCAACTTTTCTCAGGAACCTACCCACAAGACCCGTCCTACCTCACGAAGACCGGTGAGCAACTCATCAAGTGTGCCGGATCCAACAAATGGGTCGACCAATTCCAAAAACCGGTGATTCAAAAAATCAGTCGACCAGTTTCAAAAACCGGTAATGTGTACTCTTACACACTCTCCCGTGCATGAGGGGTTGTGCCTGTGTATTTCTGCTCTTCATTCTAACAACATCATGAGAGAAGCCGGCTCCTAGCACCTTGATGCCAACACCTTGATGCCAAATCGTGCAAACAATGTTCCACCTAACATGCGAACACAGACAGCCATTCAGACATAAGCATATTTGTTTTTTTCAAGTATTATATCATTAGTTCTTCTCCCGGAGTTCGCAAAGAGAAGGTCTTGATTGGAAAGTTCAGAGAAGGTTTTGATTGGAAAGTTCAGAAAAGGTCTTGATTGGAAAGTTCAGAAATGATCTCATTGGAAAGTTCAGAAAATATCGATTAATTTGAAGGTGACCGCTGGCATGAAATGTGTCGATGGTTGCGTGAATATCACACAATCACAGTCTACCGACAGCAACACTCAAACCACCATCGAAATCTATTCTCATCCGACAGAAGAAATTCAAGCCAGGTGTACCAAAGGTAACCATTTTCTTGAAGTAGTAGATCAGTTGAAACCTTATAAATTTTGAACCAAAAAAAGCCTTCTCTTAACTTTTTAAGAAAACAGGCATAATTTTTGTGTTCCTCGCGTCTTTTGAGGCATGATTTATGTGTTCCCTCATAGTTTCGCGCCTTTTTTACTGATTAAACTAACGCACCGATAACCGGGCGGTATCGAACCCAGCAATCTCTTTACTAACCGGGTGCAAGCGCGTTAGCATTACACCATTAAGACTTATTGCTATTCCATGTGATAGTGCTTTTATGAACAACTCAATTGCCTTGCCCTTTTTATGTATCACCCTCGGAAGGATAAGCAATGTTTCCAGGTTACGGTAATAAGTTTATGCCTAAGTTTGGTCCCGCACCGGGAACCAACTTGCGATCATCCTCCATATGAACAAGAAGAGAAAAATATGAAAACTGTTGCAGTTGAGAAAACAGTTCAAGTGAAGGTGGAAGTGCAAGCAGTTGACCATCCCTACTACTGCCCACCTCCGAATTCCTCGACTAGCAAGGACTACTTTGACAAGGACTGCAGCAATGCTTGCAGGGAACTCCCACGACCCCTTTCACAGGGTGTCATAATATCTCAGGTAGTTTCAACACCTGTTTAATATCCAACTATAATATTAATTTCATTTTTTGGCGCACCTTTACTAAACTTTTTCATTTTTCATTTCATTTTGCTCATTTTTGATATTTTAGTTTTTCAATTTCTAATCTTCACCCAGTATATACTCTCCTCAATATTATGACACGAAGTAAAACCATTTACATTTAGTATGCGAAATGATGGAAAAGTCAAAAAGATGGCAAATAGGTAGAGATAAACATGGGTAAGAATGTAAAGTTAAGGGTTGGGTTTTCATGTATTTTTTCATGCTGCTTTTTAAGGCTTTGAGGTTGTGAACCTAGTTTTACTTTCAGCAGAAGTTGAAAAAAGGGAAGAAAGTGATGAAGTTTGAAAAAAGGGGAGAAAGTGATGAACCATCTCAATTTACACAGAGAAGTCATCTAAATATGTGTAAAGCTATTACAGTTGAAAAAGGCATATACAGAAAAAAAAGTTTTATGTTTATAGTCTCAGAAAATGTTCAACTAAGAATTTTGAAAGAGAGGACTATTCGTGTTATGAAACTATATTTCAAAAAAGTTCACGGTGATTTGTCTACAATTGTGTGGCACATGCCGAAGGAGTTCAAGCATTCTTGTTCAATTCTATTTCTTTCTAAGCAGAAGCTCACATCGTCGAAGAAGAGTAATTAACAGCTCATTTTCATTTAGAACAATGTAACACAATTTTTCTTTGGATCAGAGTAAAATGTTAATTATTCTTATGTGCTCTATTCAGGAACCATCGGGAACATTCAAAACCCCGAAGAAGTACTTGTTCGCGACCGAGTCGTACATACTCAAATGTGGCCCGGGATTCGTCTATCCAGCGGACAGCCTGGAGAAAAAACAAGGTCAACAGACTCTTGTATGCAACGGCACCACCCACAAGTATGACGACCCAATCGCCAAGAAAGAGGGCGCTAGTGTGACTCCCTGTGAAGAAAGCAAGGGATGCCCAGCCATCAAGCAGGTCTTTTTTCTTGTTTTCCATGACAACTTGTACCTATTTTTTGTTTTGTTGATTCATTCTTCCATTCATATAGCTCATGAGAACGAAGAGAAAAAGAATGACAATGAAAAGAAAGCGGGAGCATACATATACTTGCCGAGGCGGAAATTCCTTATTTTCGGAAATTGAAGAAGAAGAAGTTGAATGGCATGGTGTTTAGAAATATTGGTTGATAAAATTATAAACTTTTAAAAAATAAATGGCCACATGGTTATGAACAAAAGATAGTTTGCGAAACGAAGTTTTCATACGAACAAAGACAAAAACATTAAAATGTGAGAGCGAAGCTTTTGTGGTTGAGAATTCGGAATATAAGTTTGGTTTTTTTGCTAAGGATATGAAGGCAAATGACTAGGTGCTTAAGTCAAGTCAAAGGATTAAGATTGATAAGAAGAACAAAACGGAATTTTTTGTGTCTAAAATCCAATACTGATCGATTTTTAAAGCTGGAAGGAGGAAGCATGACGCCTGGAGCTGGCTGTTTCTTCAACGACCCCTACTACAACGATGGGTGCAGCTTGAACATCAGCTGCAAGAAAGGCTTCTACCCTGAGGACAATAAGTACCTTTACGGAGGAGGACAGAGTATCCAGTGCAACGAGTCAGGGCCGGCGTGGAGCGATAAAGACGGCAAAGCCGTCACGGAACCCATCAAATGCCTCCAGGGCTGCAAAACAATCGAAATAAAGGTGTATTATACTCTAGAAAAAAAATGAGGTTATCGAACTGAGATCAAAACAAGATTTTTCTTAGATCATCACCTCTAATGATTGAGATAGGATGAAAATCCTTATCGAAATTGGATCGCAATAAGGTCATCGCACTTACACCTTTTTACATCATTCATTGATTTGTGAACTAAAAACTTGCTGATCCCGCGAAAGCAATTCCGAAAAAGCTTCTCTTTTTTTCTCCGTAAAAGCAATATTCGATGAGAATTGGGGCACAAAGGAGCTCGGACAGTGTTTCAAACTCTCTACCTAGGTGTTGACAAAAAGAGCGTTTTAAAATTGAATCGAAATATCTTTTTATTTTCTTATCATCGCATTCGATGGATGATATGGTAAATGGGAAGGTATAGAGGAACAGAAGAATTGTGAAAGGGCTGAGTTGTCTTTGCAAAATAGTAAAATGAAATTGTGAAATACATAGTGATTGTAATTGTTAGAAGAAATTGTGAAATAGTAACCTATGAGCAAAGAACTTGGTGTGCAAATTATTAACTCAGTTCTAAAATAACACCAAACTTTTCTTATCATAGATAAAAACACAACGGTTCTACTTTCTTTTCAGATATGAAAGTTTATTTTATTAAGGAGCTCAGAGATGTTCTGAAAACAACGCAGAAGGAATACAATGTCATCACCTATGAGTCAGAAGACAAGAAGACTGTTATCACATGTCCAGATGGTTTCTTCAGCACTTCATATTTTCAAAATTTCAAAATTTATATCGTTTATCCATATTTCACAAGTACGATTTTGAAGAAAAAACAGTCAAAGCAAATTCAATCTGAGTAAACACTAGATCTACTAAAACACAGCCATTTATCATCTTTCAATAAACGATATGCGATGCATTTCGCCTAAGAATTTATGAAAAAACTTTTGGTTTTAGATTTTCATTGCTTAAGCTAAGTTTCCATTGTGTTACTGATGAATGTAAGCTGAAGAGGTTGATTGGGGTCTTTATGGATGAAGGTGATTTCTCTAATAAAGAGTTAGAATTTCAAAAATTCTTTAACATTCATTCTGTTAGTGTAACATTATTACACTGAAACACCAAAACAAGTGTTTCAATGTAACAATGTTGCACTAACAAAGTTAATGTTGGTGGTTTTTTTTGAATCCTGACGCTTCATTTTGGACTTCCACTCTTATGTGCAAGAGCTTTCGGTCGATAATAATGAGCAGTAAACTTTGAGTTGTGACTACAACCACCATGAAGGAAACCATCAAGAAGATCTTCGAAGAGAAAAATGCCTTTTTCTGCCCACCCAACACGAACATCCAGAGTATTAATGACAAAACCATGGAGATGGACTTTGCTGTTTGCTCGGACTCCTGTCCCAAAAAGAACCTAGTTCTTCCTCTCGGTGTGAGCATCAAAAAGGTGAGTTTTACCAAAATGAAAGCGAATTTCAGTATCAGGGTATAATTTACTTCCGATGTACACAGGCCGTCTGCACTCTGTCAACTTTGTTTTTATCTTTTTTTCCATCTAAAACCAGAATTTAAAAAACTCAAGAAATGAAGACGTATCCTTTTTTGTGTCTCTCCACGAAAGTATGCGAACTTGGGAGAAGGAAATTCCGTTATTTGTCTTTTTTTAGCTGCCAAAATAGGGACGAAGAATCGGCCACCATTTCGCAGTGCCAAATGATGAATGACTCTGTGGCCAAGTTTTGTTCCTGCCAAATCACGGACAATTTTGTTTTTTCCTTTGTGACATGTTTTGGCACTGCCAAACTCGGCTCTTTTTTTGAACACTTTTTGTCAATGCCAAATTACGGACAATTTTGTTTTTCTTTTGCGTCATGTTTTGGCACTGCCAAACTCGGCTCTTTTTTGACACACTTTTTGTCACTACCAAATCAGGGACAATTTTGTTTTTCTTTCGTGCCATGTTTTGGCACTGCCAAACTCGGCTCTTTTTTGGAACACTTTTTGTACGTTGAACAAAGCTCCGCAACGACCACATATTAACCACATCTAGCGACGTACCCCAACCGAGTTTAGTAAACAGTTGAGAAAAATGTATGTTGCTGCGCTAGTACGTAAAGATTTGTGTGGTGGTTGCAGTCGGTTTAATTACCCAAGTTTGAGGTAAAGATTCGATTCGGCTCGTTGAAAGACGTAGCCTGAACCACACATTTAGAGAGATCAAAGTCTAGTATTGGCACTCCCCAAAGAGTTCCTGAGAGCGATCCTCCATCATCCCAGAAATGAGGCTAAGGAGTTGCAGGGGCTACAAAAAAGCCCGATTTTGGCAGTGACAAAACAAGGACAAAATCCCGGTTCTGGCAGTGGCAAAACAAGGACAAAAAAAACCCTATTTTGGCAGTGAAAAAACAAGGACAAACAAAAGCCCGATTTTGGCAGTGACAAAACAAGGAGAAAAAAAAGGCCGGTTTTGGCAGAGACAAAAGAAGGACAAAAAAAGCTCGATTTTGGCAGAGACAAAACAAGGTTTAAAAAAAGCCCGATTTTGGCAGGAAAAAAGAAGTACACAAAAAAGCCCGTTTTTGGCAGTGACATAAGCAGTTACAAATTTTGTCCCTTCTTTAGCAGTGACAAAACGAGTACAAAGTAGAAAGCTTGTTTTTTGACGGTTTTTCTTGGCAGGCCCGTCAAAACGCATGTTATTTGCTGCCATTTATCATGGCGCTTTTTTCCGTTTCTTGCCATGGAAAAGCTTGGTTTTTCAAGGGAAATCTGCCCGAGGAACAACATTTTGAGCATTTTGGCGAAAATTATTCCCAGCATCGTCTTATATGTATATGCTTCTTGGGTTGAATAGTAATGAATAAGGGCAGACCTTATACATATGTAATATGTTTGTGTTTTTTGCTCAATCTTCTGTATATACTCACAATAATTTCCTTGCTCATTCTTTCACTTATTCTCTCTCTCTCTCTCTCTCTCTCTCTCTCTCTCTCTCTCTCTCTCTCTCTCTCTCTCTCTCTCTCTCTCTCTCTCTCTCTCGTCCTTCCATTCGTAATTTTATTCTTGCCATCTTTCATTATATTTTTTGACTTTTTCATTTTATAATTCTTCTGTTAATTTTTCATTGATTTTTAATCATTTTCTCATTCATTCTGTCTTCATTTCTTTATTAAATTTTCTAGTATTGATTTTTACATGCATTTTTTTCCTTTCTATTTTTGAGTTTTCAAATCTGTTTACAGCAACCATTCACATTCCAACACGGCGGAGTGGATTACGTTGGTTCTCCGAGTGGGTACATCCTGACCTGCGCCGAAGGTTAGTAGAGCATCTCTCTCTAGTCTCAAATCTGACGTGCGCCGAAGGTTAGTAGAGCATCTCTCTCTAGTCTCAAATCTGACGTGCGCCGAAGGTTAGTAGAGCTAGTCTCAAAATCTGACGTGCGCTGAAGGTTAGTAGAGCCTCTCTCTCTAGTCTCAAAATCTGACGTGCGCCGAAGGTTAGTAGAGCCTCTCTCTCTAGTCTCAAAATCTGACGTGCGCCGAGGGTTAGTAGAGCCTCTCTCTCTAGTTTCAAAATCTCGAGTTTTGTGATCTTTGACTAAACTTTGATCTTTTTATTACGCGAAAAGAATCACGTGGTGCCGAAAACCGAAAGGTAAAACTTGTCCAGAGCTCTTGGAATTGTAAGGGATTGGGTGCATTGAATTCTCACTAGGCAGAACATAACCTGGACTGCGGAGAATGAACAATTATTTTACATGGTATATGCTAGAGAATAAGAGTAGCTTCAATGTTATTCCATGATTCGCTTCAGGATACGAGTACCCCGAGCGATCTCCATACAAAGCCAAAGGGACGCAATCGATTCTCTGCTCAGCGAACGGGACTTACTACGACGGAGACACTAATAATCAGAATCCAGCTGTCGCTCCTTGCGAAAAGGTTCTAATACGTTCTTTGTTTCTTTACTTCAAGTAGTTCATATACGCTTCATGATCATGCGTGACCAAAACAGCAAGGCGGTTGAGCCTTTCATATAGCACTGCACACGCAAAAAAGGATGAGTTTGGGAAAGTATGCTAAAAAGGCATACATGCGATTTATGAATAGTAACAATTTGAAAGTATTCCTGCGCGTAAGTATGAAAGTAAGATAGGAAGGGAATACAATCAATGATTTAATGGGATACTTTTGAAAGTTTGCCTTGGTGGCTCTCTTCCTTTTCCTGGCACTTATCCGATCTGTTGAATTAGGTTGCTCTATATACACTTATTATCTCATTTACTTCATACGGGAAAAAACACACATACAAATCGTTCCGCACACAAGTGTTACTATTCATACTTTGAAAGTATGAATAGTAATAAAATGAAAGTATGAATAGTAATAAAGTGAAAGTATTTGGAATACTCTTAAAGTATATAGTTCCATTTTCATGCTTTAGAAAGTATGACTATTAATACGCTTTTTTGTGTGTATCATACGGAATAGGAATGTGTAACCGTAGTGTAATGGTAACGCGCTTGCTCCCGGTTTGAGACGAGATGGCTGACGATAACGCCCGGATCGCGAACCGATAACGCCCGGATCGCTAGTTTTCTTCCGTGCGATGTTTTTATCAATTATGATTCGTATGCAATATGCCTTCAAAACGACTGTCGGTAACCTATGAATCGTTCATCCTATCCTCAATACTGGACTCAAGTCGTTCTTACCGAATCGACTTACCTCTTTTGTGGGGGGGGGGGTCACAGCTTGGTTTTGATACAAACCCTTCCTCTATTCGACTCCCTATCTGCCCCTTTCGAAATCACCCTTGCAATAAAGTATTATTAATATACAAATATGCGTAGAAACAAACATTAGGTTGGTCGAAGCGAATTCAACAAATTGAATTGTTTCTTAGTCAGGTTTTCTTCGAAGTGATATCGATATTTGAATTGCTTAATGATCAGGCTCCCTTTGATTGTTTTTGCATCATAATCAGGCCTTCTTTGATATGTATCATATGAAAACGATTTGTATAACTGGCTTTTCAAATCATTGAGCCTTTCAAATTAAACCTGTTAAAGGAGCTTTGAGCTTTCATCATATAAAATTATTTAGAAAACTTTAGTCTAAACTAGTTTATGCAACTTTTTTGATGCTAATGTGTTGATGTAATTTTATTATCGCATTGTTATTGTTTTTATACATACTCATTCACTGCTGCGTGGAAAGAAAGAATGAATAATATTTTCGGCTGACCTTCAAAAATTATTCACCATCTTCAAATTCTCAGTTAGACAATTCAAAGGCAGTGACGCCTGGTTAAGATTAGAATAGAATTTCCGGTTAGAAAAGAGATGGCTGAGCTTGATCCCGCCCGATAGACTAGCTTTTTTTTCGTACGATAAATCAGTCAATTACTTATTTTATTGAATTGACTTTTTGTTTGTAGATCGTTGGCTGCAAGCAGCCGATCACTGATGCATCTGTGGTCGCAACGAAAGATGTAAGCTGCAAATTGTCGGGAGACACCTTGCTTCCGGGCTGCAAAATGACATTCGAATGCGCTCAAGGTTCTCTATTTCTGTTGCTCCGTTATTGTCATACTTAATCTCTCTCTCTCTCTCTCTCTCTCTCTCTCTCTCTCTCTCTCTCTCTCTCTCTCTCTCTCTCTCTCTCTCTCTCTTCCTCTCTCTAATCCTCAATCTTTGCCTTTCTCTCTCTTTTCATCTCTCTCTTACCCTATCTCTGTTTTTTTCTCTCTCACTCTCTTTTCGTCTGTCTCTCTCTAACTTATATCTCTATCTGTCTTCCTTTCTCTCTCACTTTCTCTCTCTCTAACTTTCTATCTCTTTCTCAAACATAGTGAGCGCGAGTATGTATGTATAATAGTTCAAGAAAGTCTTCGTTAACTTTCAATTATTCAAAAAGTGATTCAAAACGCTCCGAGATTCCTTTCTTATCCCCAGATAACAAATTTCTTGACTCTCTTGCAGGTTTCTATCCCGTCGAAGTCGAATACCAGTACAGTGCGAATCAGAGCCTGATCTGTCAAAAAAGTGCAGTCGGTGCTACTTTTAAAGACGTCAACTCGTTGGCAGAAGTCAGTCCAGCTCGCTCAGTAGTCATATATCCTATTTTAAGTCAAAAAACTAGAGATCGTAGCGCCATGATGAGAGACAGAAGAGGAAGAGTAGCACTTCGATCGCTACTGCTTGCCTCGCTCAACCTCCGCTCAACGCTCAGATCCCATAATCGATGATTTTCGGATGTGGCTTGTTGATCTTGATAAAGCGTTTAAATTGAAATTGAAATTGAAAAACTAGAGATTAAGGTCTCGTTTTTCGTTTTAGAAATTATCATGAAGAAATCCATGCCTCGCCTTTTCTTTTTCGTGTTCATCAAAATCTATGTAGGTTTTATTTAGTTTTTTTTCAAAATCATCGAAGAGATCTAGGGCCGTATTCAGAGAAAAAAATTTATACTAAAATTTATGTTAAACTTTATACTAAATTGTAGTTTCGCCAAAATGGAATTCATAGAGTAGACTTCAGGGTAAACTTTATACTACAGTTTAGTCGGAAAGCTGAGACGCTCTCGCCCAACTTGTCTCTGAATACGGAACTGAGTTGAACTTAGGTCTACAACTAGGGTAAAATTTACCCATGAGCTCATCTTAGATCTCTGAATACGGCCCCTGATCCCACCTTATCTCACCCTAGTTCATCAAGAGAGATATAGGTCTCACCTCATCAAAAAGAGATGCAGGTCTCACCTCTGGAATGCAAGAAGGGTTGTTTGCCCAGGCCTCCGCCCAGGCAAGTCAACTCCACTCAAGAAACAACAGTCAACAAAATCAATATTGGAGGAGTGAGCATCGTTTGTGTTTCGAGTCAGTGTTTTCATATAATCTTCCCATCCTAGATCGAATATAACTCTCAAATTTAATGGGGTCAGTGATTATTTTATTGTCGGTAGCTAATCAAGTGTCATTTGAGTAAAAATGTTTAAAAGGCAGAGTTTTGAAGAATACAGAGAAAGAGAGAGAGAGAGAGAGAGAGAGAGAGAGAAAAAGAAAGAATGAGAAAGAGTTAGAAAGAGGTAAAGAGAGAGAAAGAGAGAGAGAGAGAGAGAAAGAGTGAGAAAGAGAGAGAGAGCGAGAAAATTCACTGTTGCTCGATTATATCATTGAGCTTCAATAATACATAGTAGTACCGGTCTCACGGCTTCTCACTACAAGGCTCAGAATCTTGGTTTAAGCGGACGAAACGTTATTCATGTCAACAATGAGTCGACCGCTTACTATGTTCCGAAAGATAAGAATAAATCTACGAGCTCTAATGTTCTAAATAGCAATGAGCAGGCTCTTTCGAAACGACACAACTGAAGACGAAAGTGGAAGATCAGCGTTTCTACTGCCCTGATAACACGAGCAACAAATTCTCCAACTTCACCGACACGCCATGCACGAACACTTGCAATAAACTAGATGTCGATAGCAAACTGATCGTCACCAAACAGGTTTATTCTCTTTCTGTCCCTCTCCCTTTCTCACTCTCTCTCTCGTTCTTTCTCTGTTTCTCACGTTCTCTCTCACTCTCTCGTTATCTCTCTCTGTTTCTCAAGTTCTCTCTCTCTCTCTCGTTCTCGCTCTCTGTTTCTCACATTCTCTATCTCTCTCTCTCTCTCTCTCTCTCTGTTTCTCACGTTCTCTCTTTCCCTCACTCGTTCTCGCTTTCTCTTTTTCACCCATTCTCTCTCTCTCTTTCGCTCTCTCTCATTCTCTATTTTTCTTTCTCTCTCTGTTTCTCACGCTCTCCCTCTATCTTCTTTCGATCTCTTATCTCTATCTCCGATCTATTTCTTTCTTTTTTTCCTAATTTAACCCTCGTTCAATCTCCAATTTTCCAAAGCAATAGACAACAAAGCTTGATGTTTTTTATTAGAAGATTTGGTAAAAAGACCATGGGCTGAGAGATTTTTGAACATTTTAGGGAAGAATGTGGAAAAGGGAAAAGCAGAAGACTGAAGCTTTGGCGCTGCAGACCTTCCAAGTAAAGGAGATAAAATAGCTAAGATCTCTTTTTCTCAGTGAAAGCGTCTGCTCAAAAATATGTATTTTCTACAAAAAACTGAAAAAGTTTTAATCATTAAAATATGAGCAAAACGAATAAAGAATAATCCGTTTTCAGCCATCCTTCGTCAAGATAAAACCGATAGAAAATCTGGTGCGAACTGGTTTGACGTACGTTGTGACCTGCGCGGAACCAGGTTAGTTTTACACAGATATCAGGTCCTTCAAAATCTTCGAATCTGACTATAGTTGTTCAATCCTTAAACTCGTAAGTACAACGATTAACTAACTTATTAATTCTAAAATTTCTATAAATTAAGTTTTTCGAATATTCCTTTCTAAAATATTTCGAATATTTCAAATCCCATGTTAGAAATTTTCGAGGGGTTTTCAGATATGAACCGAGTTATGAAAACTAGATAGTTGTCGTTTTCAAGATGATGATATCATGCTAAAGATGCATTGATTGAACAAAACATTAGAAGTAGTATTACTCAGACAAAGACACATTTAGCAAGAAACGACACAGGAAATAAATGTTATAAATAACTCATTTTCAACTTAACTTAATTTGCTTCACGATCAATGTCATTGCCGTATGGAATTTTCTTCGGGAAGACGTTGTCGACTGAATACTCGTACAATGTATTGAACTCAATTTCGAATATCCGAATTATTCGAATTAAGAAAAAAAGATTTTCTTGAGGTTTCGTCTTCTCCGAGACGAAGACAAGTTCTCGCGAGCTACAATGTGACGGTACATCGAAGACATACACGGACTTGACAAATGGAGCGACCGGCATCATCGCGGTCGAAGACACCTGCGTGAAAGGAGCCGCTCCTGTGAGTGACGCTCGGCCGCAATGCGATACGACGCGGTCTGAGGAGATCCGGATAGAGTTGGAAGATGAATGCGACCCAGATGTTACCGAGGGATGCGTCGTGTCAGTCGCGTGTGAAACAGGTTGGTTTTCAAAGTTTTTCTTTTATCATATACAAGTAGGCCTCTTAGGCGAAACGAGTTATATTTCATTGTATTGTATTGTATTGTTTTTTCCATGTACATAATGGGTCGGGAAGATGAGAAAAGGAAGAATGAGCTCTGGAGATATGGACTGTGTTTTGGTGTAAGGCACCAACGAGGCTTTTCGCAGTGGGGCGGTGGTTTACAATGAAACTAAGTTAAACAGAACTTTAAAAAATTATAATTTAAAGTTTATTTTAGGACACAGATTCATTCTTCATTCTTTATTTCCATGTACATGTGTATGTTCAACGTGGAGTCGAAATATAAAAGCAATATAACATGGATTTTTATATATGATAAAATTAATAAATGAAAAAGACGAAGGTGAGGTAATACAGTGGCAGTGTATTAAAGCGATTAGTCAGAAACAATAGGGCTAGGTAAAATAGTATGTTTAGGAAGTTCTTTCAGTTTCGTCAGAAACATCATATCAGAATAAATGCATACTTTTTCAGAAGGTAGGCAGTTCCATATAGAGATAATTCTTGATGCACATGTAGAGAACCGGGAGCTGTTTATAGCGAAAGGCAACGCGATTCTCAACTTGTGAGCATTTCTAATATTCTTAAGAAGTGGTTTAACAATGAATAGTCTGGAAGAATCAAATTCAGAACACGAATGTACTCTTTTATGGATAAATACTAGGTCAGCAACAACGCGACGGTATTCAAGTGACTCTAGATTAAGCATTTCTAGTCTTTCAGAGTAATCTAATCGAGGAAGTCCGTTCCTAGCTAGGATTCTTCTGGTGAAACTCCTTTGAACTTTTTCAATGTCTTTCACAAGGCCTATGGTTGTTGGGGACCAAACTACAGTCGCGTATTCGAGGATTGGGCGTACATAAGTGACAAAAGCTAGTGTCAGAACATCAAGAGACATAGTCTTGAATGTACGCAAGAATAAGTTCGCAAGGTTTGTTGCTTTCTTACAGACAATCCCGACTTGTTTATTGGAGGAAAGATTATCAGAGAACACAACGCCTAAATCATTTACTTCAGAAGATTTATTCATGACCACTCCGTTAAGATAGTAATTCATCATGGCATTGGAACCGAAGTGTGAAACAACGCATTTTTTAGCAGATAGCTCAAGATTTGAATGTTGACACCAGTTAGAGATGTTATCAATGGCTATTTGGAGATCGGAAGAGAAAAGTGGTACTTCAGTAAAGAGTTTCACGTAGTCGGCATAAAAATCGAATATTGCACAGTCGAAGAAATAACTTCCTTTATGTCACGATAAATAATAAGAATAATTTAGGGCCGATTGTTGATCCTTGGGGCACACCACTAATTATAGAGGAAGTGCTTGAAAACTCGTTGTCAACACAAATAGTCTGCATTCTTTCAGTCAAATAATCACGAATCCATCCAAGGACAGGATTACAAATTCCTATATTTTCAAGTTTGCGTACTAAAAGATTATTGTCTACTGTGTCAAAGGCCTTAGATATGTCAAGGAGAACAACGTCGACAGCCTTTCCATGAGACAGTAAATCCGCAAGGTAACAATGTGATTGTACTAGTGAAGTTACTGTGGACCTTTTGCTTCTAAAACCGAATTGATGAAGAGATAGAATAGAATTGTTCTCCAAGTAAGCATCAATTTGACTAATCAAAACGTTTTCCATAACTTTAGAGATTGAACAAGTTAACGAAATAGGACGATAACTTGAAAGTTGATCTGCCGCAGATTTGGGTTTAGGGATGGGTTTAACTATCGTCATTTTCCAGAGAGAGGGTGCCTTTCCAGAAAGTAAAGAATTGTTAAAAAATTATAGATAACGGTTTCAGAAGCACAAAACGCAGTTTCTTGAAAACAATATTTGGTATGGTGTCAGGAGAAGTATTACACTTATTGCTCAACTTTCTAATACCATTCAATATCATATCATGAGTTATGAAATCAAAGTACAATTTCGAGGGAGTCGTCGGATAGATCTCAAGAACAATAGAACGAGGGGTCGAGTACACCGAAGAGAAAAAATCTGAGAAAGCTTCGGCTTTAGATAATGAAGTAACCAAAGTTCGATTAGATTGATCAACTATTGTGGGCATTGCTGAATTACGGCCCTTAGAGCGACTGCGACATTCGGAATAAAACAATTTCAGGTTTCCTTTACTAACTAGTTTGCTTTCTTTCTCAATCTGGTGCAAATGTAACTGTTCAGAAAATTCAGCAGAAAGAATGTGGCTGTAAACAGAATTAGGAGAATGAAGTGTAGCTCGTTGAAGCTTGTAATACATTGTTCGGAGCCTAGGTGGATAGAGGTCGATATCAGAGAAATCGGAGAACAATGGGACGAAACGGTCGATAAGGTGGACAAGGAAGTCAACAAAGTAGTTATTAGCAGCGTCAGAGTCGAAAAGAGCTAGAGAAAGTGTCCAGTCATGAGATGCAATCAGCCATTCCATCATAGCCCAATTCGCACGCGCGAAATTTCTTATAGAAGGAGCCGAAGCAGCAGGAAAAGCTGAGAAAGACACTTGAAATTCTACGGTGGCATGGTCACTTGATGAAAAAGGCGCAATCACAATACAGTCGGAAACAACTAGACTATTAGACAGCACAATATCTAATATGTTCGTACCACGTGTTGGTTGGGCGACGAATTGAAAAAATGCTCATCGCAGCAGAAATCTAAGAACTAGGAATGATTCTCATTGTAAGAAGTGTATAGGCTATTCTAGTCAATAAATGAAAGATTGAGATCTCCTACTACCACCATAGGTATATTGGGAAGAGTAATCGATTTAATGTAGGACAACAATCTGACCATCGTTGCTGATGTACAGGAAGGGGAACGGTAGTTCACTACACATCGCATTTGCCGTGAAAGTGCAATAGGGTTGAAGATATCGAGAGATATCACTTCTATGCCATTATCTTGGAAAGAGGAAACTAGAACAGGTGGAATATTAAGGGAGACAAATGCGGCAACTCCTCCGCCTCGATTAGGATCATTTAGGGAACGATCACATCTATACAACAAATATTTATGCTCCTTCAAAAACTCATGATCGGAATCTAAGGAAGAAAGCCAAGTTTCTGTAACGAAAACAAGATCATAGTTATTGTAAATAAGCAAAAAAATCAAGATCAGCTACTTTATTGCGTATAGATCTCGCATTGAATAAACATGCTTTCGTTAAAGGGCAAGAAAAAGAATTCCTAACACTGCCACTGACCTAGCGAGAAGTTCTTTTGGTAACGTTAGCGAATGACCTCTTCTGTTCTTCTCGGAATGGTCTCGGCGTCGATAGCTTGGACAGCTGAGTTCCTCTGACGGTCCACTCTATCTACCCGGCCGCCTGGTTCCGTTCTCTGGCAATATGTCTGCACTGCTTTTCTAATTCGAGTCCAGTTCTGGTCAAGTCTTCTCTGACGAAGACTAGGGGAAGAGACTGCAGGACATTAAGCCTTGAAGTTCTTATCTTTTTCAGACAAGCTGAGCGAAGAGTTGTAGACGGTAGATATATCTTCAGAACTCGTCTTTTGTGCTCCGCTTTGCCAAACCGCTTGTATTTGACTTCGCCTCTCTTGAAGGCCTCCGAAATGCCCTGGATATCCAGTTCTTGTATGAACTTTGAAACGAAGGTTTCATCGTTCGCGGCTGTGACTGAGTCCGATTCGTGTTCCTCCATACCAACAACCACGATATTCTTGGCCTTCTCTTCAATAACATCTTTGTCTTCCAGTAGGCAGCGTCTGACTGCCTCATATGCAACAGCGTCTGGAGACAAAGTGAAATGAGTAGATTGGGCTGCTGACGAAACGGCAAACTTTTCTTGAGTGAGAGACTCAATCTGCTTGTTTTGAGCCTCAATGGTTCGCGCTTGAGTTGCTATCGTGTCTGCTTGTAAACGGATAGTTTCCAGAAGAGAGGTGACTTCAATGTTGGCAGAAGAAGAGGACATGTTTGGACAGGAATAGGATATAGGGCACTGGGTGAAGAAATCAATATCAGAGCTCTCAATAAACGCACTGCTCACTGTGAGAGAAAAGAAAAATGATAGTAAAATAGATCAATTAAAGATCATAAATATGTTGATCATGAGTAGTTGAAGAATTTATTTAATAGATAATTCTAATCTTTAATGATTTGATTCGGTAGTAGTAAAATGACGGGAAGACTCTTTAGAAGATTATAAAATGTCTCGCTAATAGGAATAGACACAATATCGATCGGTAGGCTGTTCCAGATAGTGAAAGCTCTAGAGGCAAAGGTTTCAGCTTTAAAAGGGTAATTTTTACTTAGAACTTGAATTTCATAATTGTGGGAGTTTCTGATGAAGGTTCTGAGAGGAGCGAGTGAATAAATAGAAAAATTGCGACAGTGAACTTTACAATAAATGCATTTATGTAAAAATTTAAAATCTTGTAAAATACGTCTCAATTCAAGAGACTCGAGACCAAGAATGTTCAAGCGTTCAGAATACCGTTGCTTCAAGTTGCTCAGTCAAGAAATTCTCACTTTTAAAGCAAATAAATGCTTACAAGTAGCCGTAATTTCAAACTCAATCCCAATTTGAAGCTTTTTGGATCAAATTTTTTAAACTGCGATGTTTCAGGGATTATGTGATTCTTTATTTGTTATGTACACAAGGCTTTCTTATTCTAATATCCGAGCTGGTTTCTGAGCAATTCAGAGAACTACAATTTATCGAAAATCGTTGCAGGATTCGAGCCTTCTCCCACTGATTACCCTCTCAAAATCACCTGCCAGCCGAATGGGGATTACAAAGACCCGAAAACCGGGAAGATCTACAAGAACCTGGACAGCGTCGTTAAATGTGTTCCTAAGGTGAGAAAAGCTGCAGAATAACTCACTTTTTCTGGGAATGACCACGCAAAGTCTCGATTTTTTTATTCAGAAAGTGGCGACTACTACAACGACGACTAAAATCGTGCCCACAACAACGACGGCGAAAATCGTGCCCACAACAACACCTGGTGAGTTCTAGAACGGTAACCGCGGTATGAGATTTTATCTAGTTTCCAGTTATGAACTAAACCCCCCTCCCCCAACCTCCATTGCTTTCACAAAGACATTCCATGCATCTTCCAACATTGGGTTGTTATGCTCAAACGAATCTATAAAATTTGTTTGGAATGGTTTTCACTGTACAAGAAACCTGCTAAGAAAAGTACCAAAGTCTGTTTCGCCCCTGCTCAGACAGACTTTGGTGATCTCTGGGTGGGGCTCTCTATGTGTAACAGAGAAAAAAACTATATATATATATATACTATATATACTATACTATACTATACGATACTATACTATACTATACTATACTATACTATACTATACTATACTATACTATACTATACTATACTATACTATACTATACTATACTATACTATACTATACTATACTATACTATACTATACTATACTATACTATACTATACTATACTATACTATACTATACTATACTATACTATACTATACTATACTATACTATACTATGCTATACTATACTATACTATACTGTAAATAAATAAATAAATAAATAAATAAATAAATATATATATATAATAAATATTTAATGTTTTATGGTGAGTCATCTTGAATAATGCCAGGGACGAACGGCACGACCATACTTTCATTTTCGATTATTAATATCATGTTGTTGGGTATGGAACAGTCTTGAGAAAGCTAAGATTTAGAAATGTCTGATTCCTGCAATAAACCGTTGGGAAATCTACATGTATAAACTTTCAAGAATCGTAAGCAAAAAATTGTCTTTGGTTGAAATATAACAGCCTCCTTTGAATCACTCCTTCTCTTTACAGAGTGAGCTTTTAACGAACTTCTTTCTTCTCACTCCTTTTCAAAGAGTTTCATTGTATATGTAAGTACCGCGGTTGTAAGAGAATTTTTTTAAATAAAAAGGTTAAAAACTCGTGAAAATGCTTAAAAAAGACTGACCCTTTGAATAATTTCGTAAAGTTAATAGAATAATCCTGTTTCTTGCCAGACTAAATTCATATAGATTTGAATATTCCGATTCCAGATCATTTATTCTTTCTAAATTTTTTAAAATCTAAAATTTGTTAATTCACAAACTTGGAAAAATAGATTGTCCTCATAGGTGTGCACTAATGTGATTAAGAAGATCTTTTCATGGAACTTTGACAACAGTTGAATGAATTTTGTTATTTGGGAACATTCAGGTGGCTGTCCGGCTCCGCTCAAGGGCCCGGGTCTCACAATCACTCCTACCGCTTCAGAAGATCGTATACTCATAGGATCAAGTGTTCGTCTCACGTGTAACAAAGGTTTGTAATTTATTTTGTTCCAACTGGCGTTTTCGGAGACTGTTTCGGCTGCACAATTGGCATAGGGTATGTTTGTTCACATAACGTAAAAATTAATTTTTTTCATTTAAAGTGAGAAGGTCAAAAATGGTAGTGTGAATGCTATTTTGGGCAAACTTCATTCCCAGGAAGATCCGATCAAGAATGATAATTGATTGCAAATCAGAAAGATGTTGAAAAAGTATTATTAAAATATAAATTCCACAAAGCGACCATATTCTGATTTAAAAAGAAATTGATTTCAAAAACTATGCTGCAAACTGGGAAAAAATAGCTGATTTAGATAAATGATTGAACTATCGCACAGGAAAAAAGCTAGTCCATCGGGCGAGATCGAACCCGACCATCTCGGACTCAAACCGGGAGCGCGTGTTACTATTACACCACGGGGAAACATTGCTATTATAGCTGATTTTGATTAAGACAGAAGGGATTAAAACTTCTATTACGAAAACGAATTTGCGTTTATCAGAACTTTTTAAATCAGGCTACTACCCGAGCAACTCCGCTTACTATGAGCCAACAGCCCAAGAATTGACTTGTCAGAAGAACACCAAGTTCAACGATCAGTTCAAAAAGGTCAATTTTGAAGTTTTTTGTCATTCATCATCATATTATATCCCACTTAACATAATTATATTTCATGAGCGGAGTCTATAGACGAACAAACAACACCGAATCTATTGATATAAATACTGAGTTCTCGTTCCCAGTTCGGTATTGAGATTCGACCCCGAATTTCAGTCTTCCTGGAGAAAAACTTAAAATTTGTTTAAAGGAAGTGGAGCCGATCACGTGCGTTGTCGGCTGTGTTCCGCGTGTTTACGAGAGAGGAGAGAGCTCAACAAACACAACTCAGGAAGTGTTCAAACTTAAGATTGGAGGAGTCCAAGTGTACTGCAACGCTTGTCAGCCTACTTTAAATTATCGATAACAACACCACTAATAACAAATCTTCAAACCATTGTGTTTTGAGCGTGCTCCTATTCAGCTAATTGTTTCCAACATGCTTTCCACGGTAATGGGTTGATAAAAAGCTTCCCAAACTCATTGGGAAAATTCTGCGAAATCACAGCTTCAATGGCACAATTGAGTAAAAAACAAAGAAAGCGAGTGAAGAAGAAATATGAGTAGAATGTTTTGAATACCGTTTAAATAAGTTTTGATTAGCCCAGGTGATATTAAATTTGGTTTTCAGTTAAGATCATCGTTTAACTATCTTTCAAGGTTATCACTTGGTTCTCGGTCAACGTGATCAATTGGTTACCGTTTAAGGTTGTCATTTGGTTACCGAACAAGTATATCAATCGGTTGTCAATCGAGGTTATAATTCGGTTATCTGTCAAGATATCCATTGATTATGGGTCACTAATGACACTAATGACTGACTACATTCGATGATATTTTTACAGCTTCTCTCGAATACATGGCCAAAAAGAATCTTGTCGGCAAAGAACATTCCTACTTATGTGACGAAGACTTATCTGCTTCACAGGTTTTTCTTATCTGCTGCTTCACTCACATTAAGATGGTAAACTTCATTTGAAAATGAGCTGATTTTTTAAAATTTACAAACCAAAAAGCGAGAGAACCCCCAAAAACCTGACTCTAAATGTTATTGATAGTTATTACCAAACGTCGTAAGTCGGAACATACATCCATGTTTCAGATTCGAAAGAAAAATAAGTTTTTTTTCTCATGGAGAATTTAGGCTTCGATGTTCGATGTTCTATACTTTTGGAAATTCGGTTTTATTTGATCGGGATTTACGGGTCAGAAACAGGGCTGGGCTTTTTTGATTGTACGTTTTTTTTCGGTTTTTTTCGACTACTTTCAAAAAAAATTGCCTTAAAAAATCAACAAAAAAGTCGACAAAAAGAATGATGAAAATTTTGATTATGAATAAAACTCAAATTATGATAATTTGTTAAAAATGGTGATAAATTTTGTTCAAAATTAGAACGGTGCTTTTCAATTTCTCTCTCAGCACTTGAAGCTTTCTTTGTTTTTCTTATCACTACTTTCAAAATTCTTCAAAGCTTTCATCTCACTTGCTTAACCATTCTTGAAAAGGACTAACAATTCCAGACCGTTGAAATGATTAATAATGTTGTTGAAATGAAATATTTCTGTAGAAAAGACATTGTTGAAATGAAATATTTCTGTAGAAAAGACATTGTTGAAATGAAATATTTCTGTAGAAAAGACATTGTTGAAATGAAATATTTCTGTAGAAAAGACATTGTTGAAATGAAATATTTCTGTAGAAAACGTGATACCCTCATTTTCTTTTGAAGGCGCGTATCCATCACTTTAATGTTATTGATTAACGAAAAATGCCTACTGTTGGATATCTTGAAATTGTCAGGGTTCATTTCCGGTTTTTTGAGATTCTACTTGCAGTTATTTCATCAGAACTCATTTTTCTTCTAAAAATGTCAATAAAAATTTTCTTCAGGTTTTATCAGATAAAACATAACAAAATGGATCAATAAAAAGGTCGTAAGATTTTTATTTGAAGAAAACAACCTTTTTTATTTTATTTTTTTTGTGACTTTTTTTCGCTCAGTCCTGGTCAGAACCAAAAATCAACACAAAAAAAAACGGAAACAGAAAATACAAGGTAAGTTCTAGATAACAAAAATCTCGAAAAATGAATTTGAAATTTAATTGAAGGATCAAAAATCGAGTGAGAACTCTCCTGCTTGTATCAATGGATGTCTCTTGCCAGTTGGAGGAGACAATGGCGTACCTGCTTCTGTAAAATTGGTTAGAATACTTCATAGTAGTAAAATTCATACTGAATAAATCGCAATCCTGGTAATTTTAGAATGCTTTCATTCTAGGACAATGCAATTGTATTACTATATGTATAATACGGATATGACTCTTTGAACAAAAAAAAAGAAGCTTATTTTATTTCTCATTCTAAAACACTTGATTACTTCATCAAGAAAATTTGAGAAATGTTTAAGGGATATAAAATTACCAGCCGCACGTTGAATCTCTGTTTTAACTAGGTGACCGGTCATTGACCGGCCACCTAGCCGTTGTCTGACACATGAACTTTTTTTTTAGTGTTAATAACACAGAAAAAGTTGAAAGGTCACACAAGAGAGCGTGAGCTCATTGTTTCGTTTACGAACTTTCTTTAAAACTACGACGTAAACAACGAGCGGTGCGAAAGAATGAAAAAAGACCATAAAGTCGGAGAAGTAGAGATTTCATATGCTAGCCTACTTTTATAACGATTAATGTGCAATGTGTTAACAGTCCGTAATTAGTAGCATTTCGTACAATGGTAAAAGAAGTCAAAAGGCCGTGAGGCTGAAAGGCCGTTTGTTATTTGTACCAAACAAGCAACACACTTATGACAAAGTAATTTTCAATATTTGTAGCTGCCATTAACACTGAAGTGTTGTCCATAGTGATAAACAGTGAAAGTGTGTTATGAGTGTGTTTTTTGTTTGGTACAAATAACAAAAGGCCTTTCGACTTTTTTCTTTGTCCCCCCTTTGACAATTGCCGAATTTTCGTCTTACACCAAACTTATGAAAGTAAAATCTTTGTAAGACTCTCAGGTCAATGATTTTCAAAATGGAACTACGACCTTTTTTTCTCTGATGTGACTATTGAGGTCACCTCATATAGATTAAACGTGTGGCAGGTTTTAGCAAAAAACTTCCTGAGTGTTGATAAAGAAAGAGTAAAACTATGTAATTTGAGAGAGCTGTAAATAAGAGTATAATCTACTCCTCGCTGTTTATAATTAACGTATTTTTATACCAAATAGAGGCGTGGACTGTTCGCAGAAACATGTGAAAAATTCTTGTGTTCTGACGGGAACCGAACCAGCTACCTTCGCTTACCGGGCGATGCTCTTACCCACTGAGCAACGCAGGCACACACAATATAATGCACATTTTTAGGCCCATACAACATAGAGGAGGCTGTTTCAGGAAACCCCTGATCTTATCAAGGGAATGGGTCCCATGTTGTTCCGAAACAAGTACCCTGTCCAGCAGAACGACGGAAAAGCAACTGCTTCGTGCGTCAAACCAGGTATCAACCAGGCCTTATCACCTCTATACCTGGTACTTGATCAAATCATGTAAAATCCATAAAATGTATACCTGAGAAATTTTCCATTCTCGAGACAAGTATGTTCATGTCAAATTGTTTTTATAAGTGCAAGAGATTGCGTGTTTTGGTGGCTCAAAATAGTTTTTGTCCTGAGCGAAGGTCGTCGGTTTATTTTCTCCTAGATGATTTCTTGTAATTTTCTTTCACAATAGTACGGGTTCCTTCGCGCATTTTTGAATGCTCTGTTATTGAGATCTACAGCCGCGACATTAATCTCTAAACGATGAGATCATCGGCGCGATGATTATGAGCGCTCACATGACTTTGAGGTCTAAGATAAGAGCTTCCTGGGTACGAGTTCGGCTGAATTTTTGTTTTAAGACTATTTCAACCAAGCGCTTGAAGAATCAGAATTTATCTGCCGCGACATTATTCTCTAAACGATGAGATCATCGCGCCGATGATCTCATCGTTTAGAGATTAATGTCGAGGCAGGATGTTCGAAAACTGATATAAACGAGGAAGACCAAGTCTTTCCGGTCCTCTACACCAAATTTAGAGGACAGAAGCAACCTTTTCATTTCAGACCAAGTTTTCTCGGGCAGCAAAACCAACAAGATAAACTTGGTGTGCGACGGTAAGCTGAGTCAATGGCTCGATGCCGATTCTAAGCAACTCTTCTACCCGGGCAAAAAGATTCCACCATGCCTTTCGAAGAGCGAAGCGGTTGGCTTTCTATGTTTATGACTATCAATAAGCTCATCAATATCACTGAAAGTCATGATTAGTATCAAAGTTTATGACTATCACTGAAGTTCATGACTGGTACTGAAACTCTTAACTAGAATGGAAGTTCCAAACTATTAAATTTCAATTCAATTTTATCACGTGAAAACATTACATGCAGAAACGCGTGCTATAACGGAAGTTCATAACTAGCACTGAAGTTGAAGGCTTGCAATGGCTTTCATGATTAGCACTAAAGTTTTGACGGAAGCTCAGGAATAGCAGAGTTCTTGAATAGCACCGAAGTTTTTGTATAGCGCTGAAGTTCATGAAAAGCCCTGGAGTCCATGACTTGCACTCATTTTAATGACTAGCATTTTAATTCCTTTCTATGAATAGCACTGAACTTCATGACTAAAACTGATTTTCATCACTTGCGCGTTCTGGCACGGAAGCTAATGATTAATATCAGAACTCATGACTATTAATATCAGAACTCATGACTATTAACATCAGAACTCATGACTATTAATATCAGAACTCATGACTATTAATATCAGAACTCATTACTATTAATATCAGAACTCATTACTATTAATATCAGAACTCATGACTATTAATATCAGAACTCATGACTATTAATATCAGAACTCATGACTATTAATATCAGAACTCAGGACTATTCATATCAGAACTCATGACTAACAACCAGGTTCTGACTAGCGTTGAAGTTCATGATTTCAATCAGGCTGAGTCAGCGGAAGGAGGTGGCTGTGCAGTTCCGGAGAAGACACCTGCGGATAAGTACACTCTCCAAACAAAATCTTGCAATGGAGGGGATAAGGAAAATGTCGCCTGCACGTATTACTACATTTGTGTAGACAAAGGTTGGCGAATGTATGTAGTCTTTATAACAATACATAAACTCTTGATAAGTCCACGGATTAAATGAATCTTCAAATAAAAAATTACAAAGGTTTCTCAATATTTTTGAACGCTGGTTTTTCGGTCTTTTCATTTACTTTTTTTAGTTTATAAAGTTGGCTCAACAATATACGAAAAATTAACGAATCCACATGGAATTAATTTCTGAATACACGAAAAAACGGGAGTGTTGTAGTGTAATCCAGGCGTTCATTTGGGAGAAATACGATTAGGAAGCATCTCATTGTCTGTAAGCTCTTTGCGTTTTACCATAAAAAACCTCATTAAAATGCTGAATTTTGTTCGAGTAGGCCTAAAATTTCAAATATAGAGGAGACATATAGACACATATAGACATATTTAATTTTTTTTACTAGAAGAAATTTTTACTATCATAAAAATTTTCAAGTCATACCGCGCTCGCATTCCCGGTTATAAAGTTAGAGGGGCTGGGTTCGATCCTGGCCCACTGACTAGCTTTTGTCAATGGGTAGTTTTAACAGTTGACAGCATATACCGAAGGTTTTCCCCCAAAAATAGTATATCTGATTTGGTGAGATACAAAAACTTTGACACTGTAGGAATGGTAAGAACTTAGATTTTTTCGATTTTGAAGGAAGTTTGATTATGTGTTTTGTGCAGAACTTTCGAGTGCCTGGCAGTGTGATAAAAGTGGGAAATGGATGGATCTCGCGACGAATACCACAGCAGCTTTGCCGACACCAAAGTGTGCATGAATAATATCTTTGTTCTCTGTAAATGTACTTATTGAAACAAATAAATGACTATCAAAGTTGCTTCTTGTTCGAAATCTCAGCACAAGTAATCAAAAAATACTTTTTAAAATTTTGTCATGGAAGAAAAAATAACGAGAAAAACTAGTAAAATAAATTAATCTAGGAGTTATCACAATATAGATTGTGAAATTGGCAAAACTTGGGTGAACTACCTACCTCTTTCAAAACAAAAAAAAACTTTTGTTCAAGCTTTGTACAGTTAACAAGAAGAAATACTCCAAATTTCTCAAAGTTTATATTCGATATAAAAAAGGTCGAACTATAAGAAGACACTCATTTTGGAATTCACGAATTCGAATTTTCAGCCTGAGTTTCTCCCACCCTCACTCTTTTTTCTTTACCAAAGTCAGCATTGAGGATTTAGGTCTCTTTACACTAAGCCAAAGCATATTCTTGTATGCTCGAAACATTGAGTAGACAATAAAAATGGGAAATAAGGCTCCTTTTTGAAAGATGACATCGATAAAAAAAGGTGACATCGATGAGGAACTTCTCGAGCGAGAAAATACTATGTCGTCTATCTTTTCTGCAATTATTTGTTCTCAAAAATAGGAAGATTATGAATATGTGTTCAATTATGTCAGTTTTGAGCAAATGATCTGCGGAAGTGAAAAATGCTCTGATTTTTTGGGCTGTCTCGCATAACAAAACTATATAGTTTTTCAACTGTTTTTGAAGTAACGCCTTTCATTTGGAAGTTCTTGCAACTTTCAACTGATTTGTTGTTTTGGTTAAACTCATCAACCTTGTTATTTCTCTTCTCTCCTTCCCTCTCTCTGTCTCTCTCGCTGGCTCTCTCTCTCTCTCTCTCTCTCTCTCTCTCTCTCTCTCTATCTCTCTCTCTCTCTTTCTCTCTCTCTCTCCTTCGCTGTCTCTCTTACTCGTTCCCTGTTTCTTTTATATCTCTATTTTTCTCGCTTCCCTATTATCTTTCTATTTCTTTTTCCTAAAGTTACAAAAAATAGATTGCATATATTTAAGTCCTTTCCCTACTCCCACCAACAGCTATTCCCTCTCTTCCTCCCTTGCTTATCTATGTTCTTATTTCTCTTCCCATTCATTGCTTAGACTACATATTTGCATCATCTCTCTCGCTTTAATCTTTTCTTTCCTCTCTTCCTCTCTCTCTCTCTCTCTCTCTCTCTCTCTCTCTCTTTCTTTCTTTCTTTCTTTCTCTCTCTCTTTATGTAATCTCTTCTCTCTTTCTTGATCTCCTTAAACAACCGTGCTCTCTCCTCCATTCTTTACTCTCTTATACTCTCTCGACTTCTTGTCTCATCGTCTGCATCCTTTCATATCATTGTCTGCATCTTTCAAAGTGTGCTTGTTCTCTTTGATGTACTTCAATAAGCTCTTTTCTTTTTTTTCTTATTTTATACTGCGCATCGCGTAAAAGCGTTCGCTACTATATGGGCTCACTAAGTTTTTAAGCAACAAGAACGTATTGATGACACCTTCGCTTCCCGGAGTTTTCAGCAAAAAAATGTACATGTTTAAATTGAGGCTCGTAGGTTATACATTTGAAAAAAGAAGGTTTTGTGATATAAAAGTGAGTCTGCCGAAAAATTAATTGAGGGATTATCGTTCGCTGAATTGCAGTTCGCTCCAGTCTCTGCGTGTTGACAATTTGCCACACTAAAAACCATTTGGAGACCATTCAGAAGAAATGTGGAACAATGTTTTCAGAATTTCTCGATAGCAATAGCTCCCTCCTATTCTTGTTGGCTGACGAAAACGAGCTTTCACTCTATTTTTTCAAGTCTGATACAAAAAATAAAAGTACAAAGAATAAATGTGGTAAAGCGGAAATAACCATGAATTGTAAAAAAATTTGTTTGTTGTTGTGAAATTATAGTGTTCAATTTTCTAACTTTCTAATGAACATAAATACTAAATTTTTGTATTCGAATGAGAAAAGTGAACGATTCATTGTTTCCTCGCAAGTTTTTCGAGTAAGAAGTTGGTAATTACTTACATTATACATATAAGTAACTATTTAAAAACTTCTTCAACAGTGAAACTATTCTTTAAGGAACTCAAAGTTGTTCCCGTCCAAATAACTTTGTTGTCCTTCCTCCGAAAAACTTGGTCTATTCTCACATAACTGAAATGTTTTGCTTCTACCAGATAGAGTCTTTCTGCCGAACTAGAGAAGAATTTTTATGCATCAATATAAACAGATTCAGTAAAACTTGAAAGGTAATTTTAGGGGCCAAAACAGTTTTTAAACTGCAGCTTCAAAACTGCCCCTGATTTTTTTTATTTGTTTCACTTCATTAGAAAATTCACAGACATGAACAATTCTTATAATTCCGCTTAATCATGTAAATTTTTGTTTCTGATGAAGTTAGAGCGAGAAAGTTGAATACAGTGGCAGAAGAATTTGAAAGACTATTGTTTTCAAAGTAAAGCCTTGAAGCGTTTCTACCTATTTCTGTTACGTTTAACCTTCTCGATAAAAAGTTTTTGTTTTAAGAATGTAATACTAATCTTTTTCTTGCAGACAGAAGTGTATTTTTTAAAGATCTCGTTTCTTTTACCCGTCGTTCTCTAACATGACTCTTCGAGAATAAGTTTGCCCTTTCAGAGACCTCTGAAAATTGATCGGCACGTGAGAATCGCCTCGTAAGCAAAAGTTTCGGGAGCAGTTTTTGCCGCAGCTTTTGCGACCATTGTCCTGTTCTGTTTAGAGGAAAGAACGGAAATTCAAAGTTGCGCTGTACCGCTGTTTCATGTCTTGAATGGACTCACTTCTCATAACTTAGCAACGGCAATGTCACGCCATTCTGAGTTTGAACCGCACAATCGCCTTGTTTTTAAGTCGCCTCATAGTTATCATCTCCTTATATTCTTCGGCTCGCGAACCGATCACGTCCTATTACGCTGAACAGAATATGTTTTAATTTTCTCTGGTTTGCCAATAACTGCATTTAAAAAAAGATAATTTTTTAAACAAAGTGATATCCTTGAGCTCGTGGCAGACTAGTAAATTTTCAAATAATTGCTCTTTGTAAATGATCTTTAAAAAGTTTCTACAATAAAATTTTGGTCTTTTTGACGACCACTTGATCAACGTGCTGTCTCGAGTGCGTTTACTACAACATGCTTGTATTCTTTTTGTTGCTTGTTTTCCTAATCGAAGTAACCTTTGAGTTTACCTATTACAGAATGTGTGTTTTTACTAATATTCCATTAGTTAAGGCATTCTTTTTTCAAAACACATTCTCAAGTTAGACCAAAGTTTGATCATCACTAACACTAAATTATGTTTTACTTGACTGAACGTTTGTCTTTCCTTTCGATTTACTCTCATTTCTTGTGCACTAACTGAAATCACTTATGTGTCAGCTTATCCATTTGTATATGTAATTCGTGTTTACCAAACTGGAATAAATAATATATTATATATGTATACATCATGAGAATTTGTTCTACTTTTATGATTTCATAGACCGTATGCAAATACACGCAGAAAAACACTTTCTTCGATAATAGTATACAAGGAAAAATGGGGTTGGTAAATGGTTTACTTGGAGGAATCGAATCTACTGCGAACCAAAGGGACCGATACTTGCATACCGCTTCAGAACCATTCTCAGGTAAACGCATTTTCTTCCACATTTTACTCACAAAAAATCCGCGCTTACGACCCCATGTCTTCGGTTTTCGATGCCACATCGATGAGACTTTCTTTGCAGCATGCGCGTGTTGTTCGTTTTGCTGTCGTTGTTAGTGTTGTCGTCCTCGTGGGTGATCTACCGACGGTCGCAGAAACAGCGACTCGTCTGCAGGGACGAGAAGGAGTGGACCAACTCCACTCTACCTCCCACCGACACGACCGAGATTGTCTCCAGGAGAAGAAGAAATACGCTTACGGATGCTGAACCAGTAATTACTCTGGAGGATGTTAGTTTTTGTTTGCATATGTATCTAGAAGACATGAGCATCGTTATCGTAAATGTTTATAACTGTTACACATACAAGACGAACTTCAACTATGACACATGTATGTTCGCACGACTATAACTTGATTCTTTATTGTTGTTAGTGGTTATTCTTCAGTAATAGTACCGAAATGGAGCTCAATAGAACCTGATGGCTGAAAATTTGGTGCAATTTATCTATTTTAGATCAATTTTTTTGCAACCTTGGTTCAACTAAAAAGTTCTAAAGCCTACTAAGTTCAACTCAAAAATGAAGTGAATGATTATCTAAGAGACTGTAATGATAAATTAGATCTATTACTTCTGATTTTGTTTCATTCGTAAATTGAGGATAGTTCATTCATTAGTAGGACCTTTGTGACTTATCCTTATCGTTAGCACTAGCGCCTGAAAAAACAAAATTCTCTCGGTAGTGGTTCGGAGAAGCGCTCGCTCGTGAAAATAGAAAGCGAAAGGGAGAGAGGGGAAAAGATAGAAAGACACAGAGAGAGGAGGCGAGAGCGGACGTGAGAGAGACAAAGATAGAGAAATAGAAAGATAATTAGAGAAAAAGTGAAATAGAGAGTGGAATAGAGAGATATATAGTATTAACAGAGAGTGAGATGGAGACACGGTTGGATTTGATCCCGCTCTTCCGACCGCTTCAGCGCTATGCGCTCATTTAATGATTTTCTGAATGTTGCGCGTCTATGAAATATTTCAAAATTCCTTAAAGAAGTGGATTGTGATTGATATCGCGTTATAGGAAATAGAAAAATGGAAATTTGAATGATCTATATCACAGTGAAAACCTTTCTCACGCACCGGTACCGAAAGAAGTCGTCTCTCAAATGCACTTACCGGCTTCTTTCCAAAAAACTACCGAAAACGCATCTTTGAATCCGCGCATTAATGGGCTATGTGTAATTCACGTATGCTCATGAAGCGTATGGGTCGGGAATGGACAGTACCAAGTGAAAACTAGACCAAAGGTTTACATTACCAAATATACAATACTTAATACCAAGCGTAAACAGTTTTAGGTGTGGACATTACAAGTATATGTAGATAGTAACAGGCATTGACAGTATTGAGTATATAATGTAAAAAGTATTGGCAATACCAATATTCAAAAGTGCCAATTACTAACAGAAAAAAGTGCAAAAAGTAAGTTGTAGACATTGCAAAGTCTAGACAGAACTAAGTTATGTGTTCTAGAATGGAGAGATGACTGAATCCTGGCATATGGACCATTCGGACTTCGATATGGCAAGTGAGGATTTGAGCGAGGAAGAGCTGTTCGCAGTTAAGAAGAAGCTTACCCGAATGTGCATGGAACTTGTCCCCCTTTCTCCTATAACAAATTCGAAGTCCAAAAAATCGTTCAAAAGTTCTGACTAAATTTTACGTTTCTTGTTCTGAATATATAGCTTAATTATCTTCACTTCAATCATTTTCCTTTTTAGTGCAGGAAAAGTTTCTCGGTGTTAACGACTTTTTAAACTATGTGTGAAATCTTATTCAAAGTTATGTATTAGCGAGATCTATGTTTATAAATGAGAGAGACTGGCTGAAATGTTCTGGGCAGTACTGTGAATAATTCTTAGTGTCTTTGATAATTTTTAGATACATTAAAATCCGACGTTTGGAGATAGAATGTTTTCGGATGTTTTTTTCATATTGAGTTCTATCTAAAAAAGCACCTTCGTATTTAATTGTGACTCTAAACTTCCGAGAAAAAATTCCGGGTAATTCGATAACAGTAATAAAAATGTGAACCGAGTTGGAGTTTTAAATGAGACCATATCCATCAATATAAGATAGTTGAGGATGAAAAAAGTTTCTTTTTCGCTTCATAATCAATGTCATAATAAATGTCAATGTAATTCATAAAATTCATCACAATTCTACTATCAATCATTTCCTGATATATTACGAGCGAGAACGTTGAACGGAGAGATGATCGAATGTAGAATATGGTTCTGACGATACGGTCTCATGATTACTGTAGAATATGGTTTGGACGATACGGTCTCATGATTACTGTAGAATATGGTTTGGACGATACGGTCTCATGATTACTGTAGAATATGGTTTGGACGATACGGTCTCATTATTACTGTAGAATATGGTTTGGACGATACGGTCTCATGATTACTGTAGAATATGGTTTGAAAGATACGGTCTCATGATTACTGTAGAATATGGTTCGTACGATACGGTCTCATGATTACTGTAGAATATGGTTTGGACGATACGGTCTCATGATTACTGTAGAATATGGTTTGGACGATACGGTCTTATGATTACTGTAGAATATGGTTCGGACGATACGGTCTCATGATTACTGTAGAATATGGTTTGGACGATACGGTCTCATGATTACCAATCCTGCTGGAGACCGAGCTCAACCATGTTGTTGAGTGGAGAAAGAAGAATGGAGGTCGAGGAACAACCGCTCTTTTGCTGGTCAGAATGGGTGTCGAACCAGCGATGTGACAGCGCTCAGTCTGATAGTCTAGTGCTCTACCGATTGAGTCATAGCGGGCAAAAAGTTGTATGCACATATTATTTTAAGGTCACAAAGTTGTTCATGAAACTATAACTTGACCTAAAAAATAAAAATTTCAATATGACCCTTAAAAAAATTTAATGCATGTGTTTTTTGTCACCCTCTTATAATTAATCAATGAGAACATTTATTTTATGATTCCTTCGAATAAAATAAACGGTGCGTATCACGACGGAAGAATCGCTTTCAGCTAAAGATGGAACATCGGGAAGAGAAAAAAAGACAAGCAACACAAAAACAATAAAAAGTACAACAAAAAAGATGAAAAATATAGAAAAAATTCGTGAATAATATGTTATGTTATAGAAAGAGATGGACGAAGTTTAAGAGTTGCTGAATTGAAAAACAGGAGATAAGAAAGGAGAGAGGTCAAAAAATTCCAGAGAAGAAAGAAAAAAGAGAAAGAAAGAGGGAGAAAAATAAGGAAAAAAGAAAAGATAGAAGAAGAAAAAAAGAATCGGAGTACAAAAAAAAAGAGAGAGAAAAAAAAGAAAAGCCAGCAGGCAGAAAGAGAGGTCGAGAAAAAAAAGAAATAGAGAGAGAGAGATCCAAAAAAGAAGAGAAATAAGAAAAAGGATAATGATGGAGATCCCTGAGGAAGAGAGGCCCCTCCCTCATCCTCTCCCTCGCTCGCTTTCAAGAAAGATTGGGCTGCGCTCAGAAGTTGAATGCAAGCAACTCTTCTCTCTGTCTCCGTCTCTCTCTATCTTTTTTCTCTCTCTTCGTTTCTTTCTTTCTCGGTATCTCTTACTCTCTCTTTCTATCTCTTCCACCATCTCTCTTTCTCTTTTCTGAGCAATGCTCTACTAACTCAAAGTATTGGCAATATAAAAATTGGAGGAAACCTCCAGAAATGAAGACGTTGTAGAGATGGAGGAAATAAACATGAGAAAGCGATATAGAGAGAGAAAAGCAATTGAAGAGATGTGATATTGAGGAAAAGGATTGAGAGAGAAACAGAAAGATAACAGAAAAGAAAAATAGAGAGAGCATAAACACAAGAAAAATGATTAGTTAAAGGAAATAGTCCACAGCTGATGATAGCTCTGGATAGCAGAAAATAGCAGAAAAAGGAAGCAGAAAACAATTTGTCAGCAAATCTTTCGGATAGCGAAATGGACTTTGAAGATTCTTTGAAGATGTACGGAAACAGCCCGAAAAGACGCAGATGAGTACCTTTTCCTATACTGAAAAGGAAATCACATCGTGTGAGTGAGCAAAACGAGGAAAAGCATACTAAAAGCAGAAAAACCTTGCGAAGACTGGGATCTGCCATTGAAAACAGCTTCGAGAAGGCAGCACCTTCATCTTTAGTAGGTTCATCTTCTTAACTTTTGTTGTGCGCGCTGTCTGTGTCCGGCGTGAATATGCCCTTAGGGGATGTTAAAGAATCCCCAAAACCACTCGCTCTTCTTCCAATCCTCTTTTGCTCTCCCTTCTTGTTGTTTCAACTTCATTTCTCTTGCTTTCTCTCACTATCTTTCTTCTCTCTTCCTCTTTATCTTTCTCTCTCCATTTCTATTTCTCTCTCTCTCTCTTTCTCTCTCCCTTCCTTTCTATCCACAATGACACACCCAAGAGAAAAAACAAAGGTTTCATGGTCTGCTGCTCACTTTTCATGCCTTTTTGTGTTGTTTTGAAATCGGGGAAATCATTTTCGTTATTTAATGTCTGTATCATGTGTTATTCTTCTATAAATGACTTCTTTTTCCTTTTCTCAGCGTTTGTCCCGTCGGAGAACAGGGTTCATTGAATAGATGGCACTGCTCCACCCGATTCGCGGCGTCTTCAGCTCTGAGTCCAACAGAAGCCATTTCTACTTCAATGCTGTCTCGCCATCTAGTTTTTGATCTACCTCTGAGTCTCTTACCCTGGACATCGAGGTTCCAAGTTGATTTTGAAACGGATTCAGGTTCAGCTCTCTAAACGTAGCCGTAACATCTCAGTCTACTTTCTCTCAACTAATGGGAAATGGGAGTGATTTCAAGTCGAGCTCTTAGATCTTCATCGCGCACCTAGTTTAAACGGGTTATTTCGAGGCTCCATCTCAGCATCTTCATTTCCATAACGTTAAGCAATTGCACGGTTTTTACAGTTGTTGGAGCACACTCGAGGTCATATAGCCCAACGGGTCGAACAACTGATCGGTATTGTTTACCTTTCAGTCGTTCAGGCATGTGTTCGTCGCACAGTATCCCAATGACTTCTCTCCACTTTGACCATGCAGCATTGATTCTCGCATTCATTGTAGCTTTGAGGTCCCCATCTGAGGAGATGAAGGATCCTAAGTACTTGAAGCTATGAACTTTTCGAATCATGGTGTTCTGCAATATTATGGATGGAGAGTCGTTGGTGCCGGCTTTCAAGTATTTGGTCTTGTCGACAAACAGATACAGGCCGTATTTGGTGAACCGATTGTTCAAAGCCTCAAGATCTTCCCGGTTGTCTGAGCAGAGAACAACATTATGTGCAAACAGAAGAGTCTTTGGAGGTTTAAGGTGTGGGTCGCGGGAAAGCGTTTCCATGATCAAGATGAAAAGAAGAGGAGAAACCACAGAACCTTGATGATGAAAAGCGTCGATCCCCACGCCAACCCTTCCAACTGAAATTCTGAAGGGTTCAGAAAAAAGGTACCTGACAGAAACCACTTCATGTAGGCCTCGGAAACTAAGTGATCTCTAGAAGAGTACAAGACCAGCTTATGTGGGAATCTGTCAAAAGCCCTTTTCAAGTATAGAAAAGCGCAATGGACAGACTTCGCTCTCTATGCTTCTCCAGGTACAGGCTGATGGCAAACATAGCATCAGTAGTTCCACATCCCTTCACGAAACCGCATTGATTCACTGAAGTGCTGGCAATTTTCCGCAGACGAGCTTCAATGATTTTTTGAGGATCAGCGCTCGTTCACCGAACGGGACCAGAAACCAAAAATTTTGAACAACATATATTTGAAGTTATAAATATTCGTCCTTCCGAAGTATGCAAGTATGAATACTCAATCACATTCATTTGCCTGTTCTCTTTCTTCGGGCTTCGTTTTCTCTTTTTCTGTTCAGTTCGATTCGTTGTTTGATCGTATTTTTTCATACTCCTTTAGTGATAACTCCAACAAGTTATCTAGTAGATATAATGTTATATGTATATACATATAAAGTAAAAACATTCTCAAAAGTGTCGAATACTTCTACTTTCGAATGTTCTTTTCTACCGGAAGTTGGCCCGTTACCATTACTTAATCGACGACACATTGCTAATCTGTGCAGAAATGCTATATGAACAGCTAAAAGGCTTTGATTTCCTATATGCATTATAATTAAAATCAAAATTAACTTGGAATATAAAAAAATAGGTTCATACTTATGTATTTCCGATATAAAACTAATATACAGGAAGAGAGTATTGAATCATTTCACTCCTAGTTGCACTTTACCTCGCACAAGGATTCTCAGGTAAATCGTGAAAATTGTGGAGATAGGACGCCTCCGAGGGTGGCATAGCTGTAGCGCTGAAGTATCAAGTTTTGAAACATATGTAAGTATTTATTCTCAGTCATTGACTTGTCAAATTATTTTTTTTAGTTTTCAAAGTTATTTTTGAGAGTTTGAGAGTTTTAAAGTTAGTAAAGTTGAATGCAAGGATCAATGCTGCATGGTTAAAATGGAAAGAAGTCACTGGCATACTTTGCGACAAACACATGCCTGGAACACTGAAAGGTGAAATATACCGATCAGTTGTTCGACCCGTTGCGCTATATGGCCTCGAATGTGCTGCAACAACTGTGAAAACCGAGCAATTACTTCACGTTATGGAAATGAAGATGCTGAGATGGAGCCTTGGATTCACTCGTTCGGACAAGGTGCGAAATGAAGATGTAAGAGCTCGACTTGGCATCACTCCCATTTTTGAGAAGTTGAGAGAAAGCAGGCTGAGATGGTACGGTCACGTGCTAAGAGCTGACCCTGCATCCGTTTCAAAATCAGCCTGGAACCTCAATGTTTAGGGTAAGAGACCCAGAGGGAGACCAAAAACTAGATGGCGAGACAGCATTGAAGTAGACATGGCTGCTGTTGGACTCAGAGCTGAAGACGCCGCGAATCGGGGGAAGTGGAGAAGTGTCATCTATACAGCGGACCCTGTTCTCGGACGGCACAAACGCTAAGAAGAAGAAGAAATTTATTTTTGAGAGCGGATCTTCAGATGTTAAACTTTCAAAAGTCATATCTTGTTCTTCCTCTCATATCAAATAAGCCCGTTTCCTGTTCCGAAGCGAACATATCATATTACATATAATGAACGCAGTTTTCGGTTGTCTGTTGCACTACTTTAGTTCTTCATCATCTTTTTCAGAAAAAATTCCAATAATTATGCCTATTTATTTCCGTTTAACCGATTAGTCACAGTTTTTTTTCCAATTTAAACGCTTTATCAAGATCAACAAGTATCAAGATTAGTCATAGTGTGATGTGATAAATTAACATTGAAACTGGTAAATCTGTCATTGCAGGTCAATTTTTCTCCAAATCAAACTAGCTGCAGGCAAGATGTCAAACACTACAACACGGCTTTTAGGTCAGCTATTAAAAACTTTTCAATTTTTATAAATGATTCGCATGCGACAGTGAGGTATTCAGATTTTTTAAAGAGAAACATTTGAAACAAGGTTCTTTTTTTAATGAAATCGTGAGTCGAAAAAGTAAAATAATAAGGATGTGAATAGTTTCAATTCTTTTCAACAGGAACTTGCTTCAATTAGGTACTCATGAAATGGATCTGTTACTCCAAAAAGCTGTTTTTACTTAAAAAACGATTAAAAAAGATTTTTAGTATGAGAAGATGCTTTTCAGATACCTATGAGAAGCCGGATATTTTGTTTAAAAAATATTCAGTTTCCTAGAATTGTAAAAATCACCGAGAAAATGTTCAAACACTCTCCGGAAAAAAGGCATACAAATTACACTCAAATATTTTGGGAGAAGGAACCTGTACTTTTGCAGTTGTAAATTATGTTTGTTTTAGTAACGTTAAAATTCTTCATAGAGATTATGAATCAAAAAGATTTGATAAAAGTTCTGAAACTCCCCAAGTTATAAAAAACAACAGTAAAATAATAATGACTTTATATTATTCAACGGACAAATAGTTTATCAACACATACATACATAAAAACAGATTTGTCACAAAAGAAAAAAAATGTGCTGAGGTTTCAATAGTCGAAAAAAAGATAGGGAAAAAGAGAAAAGAAAGATTTTTATCAATGCAGAAGTTTATTTTTTTAAAAAAGCGACTGAGGGTCTAAACTGCTCATCTTGATAGACCACTCAGAGCAGTTTTGTTTCCAAAGGGTCCGGTTGGATGAGTTTCATACAGTAGATACTAGATTGAATCAATTATGTACATCCAAAGTTGCTACAAGTTTATTTTCTTCTTTCCCGACCGCGAGAAATGGTCGGATCCACCTTTCCTTCACTAATAAATGTTTTCTGATCCTCTTCAAAAACCACATTTTATCATATTCTCGGGTTTTTCGATGGTACTTCTGTACATGTGAATTGTTTCCAACTAGTTCTCTTGATAATCCTGTTCTTTTTTTTAAATCTTATGTTGGTGACGGTGAGAGCAGGGTTGCACTTTTTTCGATTTTCATTTTTTGGTTTTTTCGAAGTTTTCCAAAAAAAGTAGAAAAATCGAGAGAAAAAAGTTGGTAAAAACGTTTTGAATTGATTTTTTTTGTTGAATGTTCAGTGTTCTTTGTGTTTCGAGATGGTTTCAATGCATTTTAAGAACAGAGTGCACCCTTTCAACCCAATCTTAAGACGTATCTGAGCCCAAACCTAAGTGGTCGTAAATGCTCGCTTGGTTCGCTTACTGGCACTTATACCTGTCTAGTTGCGGTAGTTCATGTTTAAAAAGACACGAGTGCTTCATTGAAATGATTTACTAACCTCTTTTTTTCAAAGTCTTTGATTGATAATAACTGTTGTATTTATTTAATGTTCTGCAACCGTTGTCTTCATTAAAACTATTGTCGTCTTTCAATGAAATCTTATGCAAAATCAAACTTTTTTCAGGTTTTGAGTAGTACAAAAAATCGGAAAAATTCAACAGTAATTTTTTTCTTCATTTTACTGCGTCAAGTTATGCATACATAAAGAAACACTCACAAGTTAAAGATGGGGTGCCTAACGCAGACCTATGGGAGCTTTAAAAAACGCTCTCAGGGACAGATTTATTTCAAACAAAATCTGGAATAAAAAAAAGCTTGTCTCTCTCGAGCCCATATGATGTAGCGGATCATGAGAGTGCAACAGAATTTTTTCTTTGTCACCGTTTTTGCTCAAATTTGGAAAATAGGGTAACTCAAGTACGCTCAGAACAATGGTGAATTTCTTTTGTCACCAATCGATCCGGTTTCCGAGCATCGGGCTGATTAATATGTGATTGATGTCACGAAAAAAGTGTCGTTTGCACTTTGAACGATATCTCGAACGAAAATATAGCTAGACCACTCAAATTTGAACTGAAAAAAGTAACAATGAAGCACAATCAATGAAGCTTTCGCATATTGAATATGCGAAAACTTTTTTTGTTTTTTTATGAAATATTTCACATTTGAAAAGATTTTTTTCTCACAAGAAAATTTTTTCTCGAGTATAAAAAATTACGTATGTATGCTTTTTGCTTCAGACATAAAATGAAAAACTCTCTACAACTTTGTAATGTAACACTTTTTGATCCCGTAACCCCTTTCGATTGAAAACCCTCTTTGAAAGTTGAGAAATCGCACACTCTCTTGTTTTCGTTTGCCTTTTGTCATGATTCAGACTTCACCATTCGAAGTGGGAATATGTTATCAGGACTGATTTTTCAATTTCATTCTTTTGCTAAAATGAATAAAGGAAATTGACGAATTTTATAATGAAAAACTTGCAAATGATGAAATGTGATGAATTCTAGAACAATATCTTCGAAAATCACTAATATGTTTCCTTTTCGTTGTAATTCTGTGTCTGTATGTTCGATATATTCCACAGAACTTACTTCATCGATCAAAAATGAGAAATCGAGTGTGTAACTTTTTCAAAGTTTTTTCAAAAAAAATATTTCCCTTTTATTAGTACTTTAGCTTCTATAGCCTGCTATTGCCACCATACAGTCGTTAGCTGACCCTACACTGTTAATTCTCAACGACTCAGGAACATGCCGTGAAACGAAAAAAACACTTAGATTCAAGAGAAGATAATGCTCGTATTACCATATCTTCGGTTATATAATCGAAATTGAACGGCTCAGTAACGATTGGTAATTTAATTTCAGGTAATGGACATTGAAGAGGTACAGAAAATACGGACGAGAAATAGCGAGAGAACTCATCAGCTTTCTCTGATGGGGAAAATTTTTCATTTAAATCACTATCGATCAAAGCGGGAATAGCATTATTGGCTGTACTCAAACGGCTCCTACAAGCCGCGAAAAATGATTTTTGATTACCTCGTAATATCAGTTGAGATTCTCTTTTAATTTCGAATTCTTTCAGCTTTTGATCAAACTCGGAAGTTTTTCTAATACAGTAATCCGAATATGGGGGAATTCCGAGAAATTCGTTGTAATTTAACGAACATCCTACGTAGATTTGAAGGATAGCGGGATAAATCGTCTCTAGGATCTACAGTTGGGACAAACTTATCAATTAGAGAGTTCATGAAAGAGACAATGTAATTATTAGCTGATTCGACATCTAACAAGCCAAATATTTGAGTCCAATCTTGCATAGCTATTTCATACTCAATAGCAGGCCAATTTGCTTTAGAAAACAGCTTAATAGAATGAGAAGATTTCGAAATAGTTGCAGATAATGATAAACTAAATGAAACTCCGTGATGGTCACTACCATTGAATCGACCGATTACATTACAGTCAGACACAATATTCACATTGGAAAATACTAAATCAAGAATATTATCATTCCTAGTTGGAGAACATAAATATTGGGTGAAAAAATTATCATTCATATATTCAAGAAACATTTCATGTTGACCGTTTCTGTTGGATATTTGCTTACACCAGTCGATATACGGAAAATTGAAGTCACCAGTAATCATTACAGGGATCTTATCAGAAGCATTTGGATTATTCAGCTCACATTCAAAGTAGTTCAATAACTTTTCTAAAGAAGCAGTGGGAGAACAAGGAGATCGATAGACACAAATACATCTTAACTTTCCTGATCTAGATGAACTTTGAAGAACATTAATAGAAACGCATTCAATACCATCTTCTGAAAAACTAGAAACAAAGGAACAGGGAACTCGAGGCGAAATCAAAAATGCTGTTCCACCACCTTTAGAGGCACTGTTTCTATCGCAACGGAACAACTGGTAATTAGACATACCGGTTATTAACGAGTCACTTTCTTGGTCACTCAACCAAGTCTCACTTATAGCTATCATATCATAAATATTTGAAGCGAGCAAGTAAGAAAGGTTGTACAACTTATTTCGAATTGAACGAGCATTTATTGAAAAGCACTTGATATTGGTGAGGTCATGACTAATGATAGGGACACCGCCACTGACCTATCTTCTCTGCGTCACGTTGTTCCTCTCTGGAGCTCGAGGAGTCGCCATCGGAGTCACCATCTGTGGATCCGTGATCCTCGGAGTCGCCGTTTCTTGCTGCCAAGTTGTCTGGGAGTAGTGCCGAATAGGAATCTAGGAAGTTCCGATGACCTTCCACTTTTGTCCTCCGGGGATGCCGTTCCGCTCTCGCGCCACTTTCTTCACTTCTCGTTCCAATTCAAGTCCGTCGCGAGTCAAGTCTTCTCTTATGTAGCAATGTGGATGCGGAGAATGGCAAGACGGGCGACGACTTCGAATTTTCCTCAGTAGTTCAGTTCTCAATGTTGGTGACTGGAGGAAGATTTTGAGAACTCGACGCTTCTTCACGGGGTCGCCGAATCGTTTGAACCTTGCACTTGCAAGTTCTGGGCAGCCGAGGTCGAGGGAAAGGGCCTTGAGAAAGGATTGGTCCGAACTGTCCGTGGCTTCGTCACTGGGCTGCTCAGGAAGTCCAACACAAACTAGGTTCTGTGCTTTCTCTTCGATGAGGTTCTTGTCGACAGTGATTGCACGCACGGCAGCTTGGTAGGCGAGCATATGAGGTGGGATGGAGAGAAGGGAAGGGATTGTGGGGTTCTGGGGCTGAGGAGTCGCAAAGACCTTTATTGCGTTTACAAGAAGAAGAGGAAATTTTAGAAACATAAGTGAAAATGATGAAAAGTAATGGGCCGAGAACACTGCCCTGGGGGACTCCACTGCTCACAGTGAAGCTATCGGAAAGTGCGTCTCTAACCCTAACTTGATAGGTTCTGTTACTTAAGTATTCTTGTATCCAAGAAACTATCTTAATTGGAAATTGATATTCTTTGAGTGTATGGATAAGTTTAATATGAGAAACTTTATCAAAAGCCTTTTCAAAATCGAAGTAAATTATATCTTTAAATTTTTTCTTATCAATCTCTGATGTACATTCATCTAGAAATAAGAGCATAAGTTGTTCTATGGATCTCTTGCGACGGAAGCCATACTGGTCATCATGAAGAATATCATTTCTTTTACAGTGATTATCAATTTCTTTAGATAAAAATTTTTCGAATATACGACAGAAGAGAGAAGTTATACTAATTGGGCGATAATTAGATGGGCTGTTGAAAGGGGGCTTCTTTTTGACTGGAGTCACTATAGAGTGTTTCCATCTTTGGGGGATCTGAGCCTTCTGATAGGAGTCGTTATATATGATTTCAAGAGGGATGGATAAAGGTACGGCAATCTTTTTTATAAAGAGCATGTTTAAATTATCTGGAGTACTACAAGAGGAGATTGGATACTTTTCAATTAGATCACAGATTTCATGACGTTTAAATAATGGTGTTTCTGGATCCAATATTGTTTTGATAGGAGAGGGTTCAAAAGGAGGAAGTATTCCATTATCTTTAGTAAAACATTTCTGAAATGTTCTAGCAAGAAGATTAGCCTTTTCTAAATCTTTAGTCATTGTATGTAATACCAAGCTCATCTAGTAATATGTCAACACCATTTTGCTTCTCTGTGGTGTTTGTTCTAATGAATTTGAAAAACAAGTTTTTGTTCTTGCTATTCACAATAGATTTCTCAAGATTACCAATAAATTTATCTAAATACTTCTTGCACTTTTTACTAGCTCTAACATATAACTCATAATCGGCAACAAGTTCACTAGAGAGGTATTTCTTCCACAAGTGAAAGCGTTTACGCTTAGCTCTTTCTTGTATGAAAGAAATCCATCGCACGGGCAAAAATGGCACTCGGCCGGGACCGAACCTCCGATGCCTAACCGGGGCTTGTAGAGCGTTACCAATGCACCAACCGATCACACATTGTCCCATGCGATTTCTTGCTATGTCTAAGGCACAATGACCGTTCTTTCTAGTACAAACCTTAATTTTTCATTTTTTTTCACAGCTTTCATGTTGCAATGACTTTTACTCGACCATCCATTCTTACTGCATTACCAATCACAGTCTTTTACTCTGTTTTGGCTGACTTTTCGGAACCTGAAGGTAGAAAAGCTAAGGGTTCTAGAGCGAGACCTTCGAGTGCAACGGCAATATCATTCTCCGACGTTTTCTCAAACCCGTCCCTGAAAAAAATTAAGTGAGGACTTTTGAAAAGTTGTCATTTAGCCATCCAATTATGAATACTAACATACCATTTGAAAGAATAGAAGCATTTCTCGAACATTCATTAATGAGAAGTGAGAGTTGACCAATTCATTTAACAGAGAAAAAAAAACACTCTTGCACAAAAGTCCGATAATTGACGGTAAAAGCAAATAGAATATGTAACATTCGAATGAATCATTGTAACATGAAGGAATAGGGAAGGAAGGGGATAAGCCGCAGCTTCGAACATTCGGAAGAGCATTTGAAGGCGGGCGAGGAAGGAATTTTTCCCCAGAAAATTAAATCAGTATTTTCGCTTCCTCCCTCCATCATTTGAAAACTCTCGAATTACCCTACGGATGCGTGTGCATTTGCAGTCTTCAAATATCCTCGCCCTTCTTTTTTCAGTTTCTCTTCACTTTCCTTGCTCCTCTTCTCATCATAACTCTATCGAAATTCATTATTTATTCCTCTTTACTGGAACCGGAACTGGAGAACTAATTTTAAATTTGAAGCGTGGCCGACTCTTTTTCTCCCTCGTGTTAAACAGCGACCAGGAGCCTCAGGCGTTGTTTCTTTGTCTTCTCGCCGCCCAAAACTCAAGCAATAGCAATAAAATTTTGCGCGGATGTCTTGGAACGTATAACTTGTCAATGTGTCCTCAGAGATCTCGGGTTTTGAAGGTTTCAAATCTCCCAAGGGCACGGTGCCTTTGCACGCCCCGTTTCTTCTTCTTCGAATTTCATTTCTGTCTTTGACTAGCCGAATCCACCCACTTCTTGAAGGTTTGAGTCAGCCCTCACAACCGAAATTAGTCTCTCTCTCTCTTTCTCAGATTTCCGTCACTCCATGTATAGTGAGAATTCATTGTGTGCTTTTTGAGTATTTCCTGTGGCTCTGGACGGGATAAGCGCTAGGAAGGGTTGGGTGGACGGGATAAGCGATAGGAAGAGTTGGGTGGACGGGATAAGCGATAGGAAGAGTTGGGTGGACCGGATAAGCGATAGGAAGAGTTGGGAGGAGTTGATTCTGACTCACCTAGACATGCATATTGTATGTAGACTCACTCTTTTATTTTCTTCTTTTACTTTTTATCCAAGTTCTCTATTCTCGCCAAAGGGAAGCTTGTTAAATGATTTATATGTAGAAAGGTGCATAAAAAAAGTTGGTCAGGACAAACAAAATAATTATACCAGTGTTAAATTCTGAAAACCCATTTTCCGAAATTTCAGTAGACCCCCAGTCCTTAAATTCAGTAGTTCAAGTTGCTTGAGGATCAATACATATACTTAAAAATTAGATTAGCGTATAACCGTTTTTTTCTGAAGAGCTCGTGCTGTTCATATTTTCGCCATCATCAGATGGGCGTTTGTGATGTTCCCAAATGTACTGAACATCGTTCTCACCCAATTCTTTTCTCACGGTTCACTCTCTTTGGGTAAGTTTATTTGGTCATTGAGCAAACGGTTTCTCTTTCCCAAGCTTCTAATACCATCAAATTCCACTCGGAGACCACATAAACTCCCTTGGCTCACATAATTTACTTTACATAGATTTTTTTCTTGTTGAGACATTTAAAGTTTCTCAAACGAATTTAAAATTTCCCTTTTTACTTTACTCATTAATTTTTTCTAGAAATACGAACAATTATTTGCATTAAGAATAACGAAGCTCTAAAAAAACCTATGATTCTGAATTGTTTCGATAGTCTACAAATACTTAAATCGCATCTTCAGCAACGTCAGTTAGGATTCATTTTTCTAGTGAAATTTAGAGTTTAAGTTCTTTTTGGTTTCCAAATTCTCTTTGAATATGGAAAAGGTTTTCTCTATAAATACTTTTACACAAGAAAATACTTCCGTTTCGTTTAGCTATTCTTTCCTGAGTAACATTTCGAAAATCGGATTTAACGAAAGGTAACTAAAGAAACTCAAAAGTCTAAGAAGAGCAACATCAATTTCTCCGATAACGTTGATTCTTCTTTTGTTACTCGCACTGGAAAAGACAGATTTTTTCTCAACGGGGAAATTTTGTTATATTCGATTTAAGCCTGTAAAGCAACTTTTATGAAAATCAAATTTTTGTTGCACTCATCAACAGAGAAATTTTCTGTCGAAATTTTTTCTCGAGTAGTGTTTAATATACATTTATATATGTTTTAATATATTTTTAATATACATTTTTAAGATACATTAATATACATTTTGTGTTTTAATGTACACATGTATGTTTTAAACTTTTTCTCACACCTTTGTCCCTTGTCCTCGATATTTCAAATTTAACTTTGAGAAACGGTTCTTTACAAATTAAAAAAAAGGGAAATTCTTCTTTTTTTCTGACTAATCAAACTGTTCGTATTGCTCCAGCCAAATTCTGCTCCAGCCAAATTCTGCTCCAGCCAAATTCTGCTCCAGCCAAATTCTGCTCCAGCCAAATTCTGCTCCAGCCAAATTCTGCTCCAGCCAAATTCTGCTCCAGCCAAATTCTGCTCCAGCCAAATTCTGCTCCAGCCAAATTCTGCTCCAGCCAAATTCTGCTCCAGCCAAATTCTGCTCCAGCCAAATTCTGCTCCAGCCAAATTCTGCTCCAGCCAAATTCTGCTCCAGCCAAATTCTGCTCCAGCCAAATTCTGCTCCAGCCAAATTCTGCTCCAGCCAAATTCTGCTCCAGCCAAATTCTGCTCCAGCCAAATTCTGCTCCAGTCAAATTCTGCTCCAGCCAAATTCTGCTCCAGCCAAATTCTAATATTTCTCGTTTCTTTCATCAATCTTCTTGCTAGTACTCAATCATTATTATGAGTAATAGTATAAAGGTTTCTAATCGCAAAATTAAATGCACTCCAAGCCTTTGGTATTGATGATGAAGCTAATAAAGGATAAATTTGAGATAAAAATGCATGCTCAGAGGCACACCATTTTGGAATTCTTTGTCTGTTTTGGCCCACTATGAAATAATAGAAAGGGCGTGTAAGCTTCCGAGAGATGAAAAAAAAGAAGAAGAAAAAACGGTGAAATCTAGAAGTTGAATCGAATTTTTCCATTCTTTGAATCATCGCTGTTAGCTGTTTCAGAAGAATGAAACTTTGTAACTCTCATCCAATAAGTTATTTATTCTTGGTTCTAAAATCAAACTGACCAGAGCGTAGAATCCCAAGGTAAAATCCATGTTCTACTAAATGGACCAGTGACTGAAGCCGATGCTTCGAAACGAGGGTTTTCGTTAAAAAACTGTATTTGTTGGTCATAATAACTTTATTTTCTCGTGCATTACAATTTTTTTTGTAATTTTTTTCTTTTATGAGTTCCCAAAAATAGGTACTCCCAAAATTCAGAATTGTCTGTTTAAAACCACGTTTATCTGAACGCAGCTTGTTCAACTAATGGTTTATCTTTTTTTAAATGTTGATCTTTATCTTAATTTATCTTTAGTCTTTTTTATTTCGTCAGAAAGGAATTTGTATTGCATATTTCATTGAGAGAAGATATTGGTTTTCGAAGTAGCCATCTTGCGACAATGAGATATGTTTTTATTTTTGTATCTCTTTTTTGGTTTAAGTATTAATAATAATAACAGTTTATAGCATTCAGAAATTTTAATGACAAAAACAAACAAATTTATAGCACAATTTCAGCTACACTGAAAGCGTGACACGTGACCCTTGTTGTTGTTGTTGTTGTTGTTGTTTGCCTATAGGTCCTGTCGAGGGGAGTTCTTTGGGATAGGTTGGTGAGGATCCTTATGAGTCCGGAGAAATTTTGTCCGTCTACACTCGCACCGCAGTCGGCGATCCTCTTCGCGAGACCCATTCGTTAACCGGAGAAGGGCAAGATGATATTTTACTGTCGCCTCTACTCGCCATTACAAAGTATAGGGGAGTATCGGCTGATGTTTTATCCGGTGGCATGCCCAGGCCAGTCCGGCATCGCCCTCCTTTGACGAACTATACTATCCAATTTTGGTCCGCGACGGGTAAGCTCGCTATCTCCAATGCAATTGTGCAGAGACATCCCTCTATCCGCCACCTGAGGACGCGCTCGATACCGGTGAGGATGAACCGGTCGCTTGCGATCTTGTGGGCTGTAGTACCATCGAAGGCGAGCTTCAAGTATTGTTAGTCACGATAGATGCGCAATATCGCTAATAAACTCTGAGTCGAGTAGCTTATTATTTTTGTGCAAAAAAAGGGAAGAAAAATAAATAAAATAACGTTGTTCACTGGTTCTACTTTACTATTCAATAAAAGAAATACACATTTCACTGTATCTACAGTAGGTTCATCTGGGAATATTTATGTGTCTTTTCCTTATTACTGTAAAAATGAGAACAAAGGCGATTAATTTTCCAACTTTTTTAGCTTCGATTTGTAAACCCTTTTGTGGTTTTTTCGAACTGTTTATATGTTCAACCCTTCGAATCTTTTACCATTTAAACACCAACTTTTCCACCAATTTTTCGTAGAACAATTCATGTTATCAGATTTTATTTCAAAAAGGCCGAAACGATTCTTTTCCCTATATGTTCTATCTTTTTTGAACTAAACTCCATGTCTTCTTAGAAGGATAATTTTGCCTGACCCGTTTTATATGTCTTCGGTTCAGTTTCCCACCTGTTTGTTTTCTTATGCTCCCACATTTTATTCTGTTTTCTAGTATTGTTTTTTGGTCTCGTGTTCACGCATTCGTGTTCACACATGCACATATGTATGTTCTTAGTGAATGTCTCGGAACTCTTTAGTTTTAAGTTTCCTCGTTTTTTGTCTAGCCACTCTGTAACTGTTCTCAGACTCTCTCTCTCTCTCTCTCTCTCTCTCTCTCTCTCTCTCTCTCTCTCTCTCTCTCTCTCTCTCTCTTTCCCCTCCTTTCTCTTTTTCTCTCCATCTTTTGCTCTCTCTATCTCCCTTTCTTAACATCTCTTACTTTTTCTTATTTTCTTGCGCTTCATTTTTTTTTAGCTTTTGTGATAGTTTTTCTTTATATCTACAAGTTCTAAATTTTTTAGAGAGCTTTCTACTAAAAAGTTGTTACATTTCTTTTTTATTCGGAACGGAATAGAAAACGTACAATTAAAAAATTTTAGGTTTTTAATTTATTTTGAAAAAACTTAGAAGTAGAAAACTCTCATTTAATTTCAATCGGGTTGAGACATGAGAAAGTCAAGAAATTCTTTCCATTTTCAAACGATGATGCAAATTTCTATTTTTCTATATATCCTCACTCAATGTTGATTCATAACGCACCAAAATTTATCCCTTTTTCAAATAAAAAAATCATAACTCTTTTTCGGATAATGTGGATGTCATTAAAATCAGGGATACTTCGGTTTTCCGGCAAAGAAACGATTTTGCACTGCGAAACGTTTTATCAGCTAATTTAGGGATCGGCAATTTGGATAAGTAAAAAAAAGGCAGTTAATAGGACGAGCAGAAGGAATTGTTGTGATGCGATAGAGATGATTGAAAAAGGAGCAAGGAGAAGAAATACTGCGTTTTCAGAAGACAGAGAAGACGACGCCGATAAAAAACACAGCATAGACGGCTTAAATAACTATGAAGTAAGGGAAAAGAAGAGATATGGCATTAATGAAAAGAAAAAAAGAGACACCTACACCAGATTGAGAGAAAGTAAAGAGAGAGAGAAGACAGAAACTGAGGAATAAAGAGGAGGAAAAGAAAGAGAGAGCGAGAGAGTGAGGAAGAAAAGAGAGAAGAGTGAGAAAAAAGAAGAAAGAGAAAAAGATTGTGAGCAGACTAAATAGAGAAAAGTTACAAAAAGAGGGGGAAAGAAAAAAGAGTTAAGAAATTCAGAAAGGGGAAGACAAACAGACAGACAGACAGACAGACAGACAGAGAGAGAGAGAGAGAGAGAGAGAGAGAGAGAGAGAGAGAGAGAGAGAGAGAGAGAGAGAGAGAGAAATAGAGAGAAAGAGAGAGAGAGAAAGAAAAGATGCAAGAAGAGTGCAGAATAGAACATTCTCATTCGAGACACGAAAAATAAAGGGCCGAAAAGCAGGAAAGAAAGAGGGTTAGAAATAGATAAGAAAAAGATTGAAATAAGGAAAAAGAAGGACAGAGAAATGAAACGATGACTGTTGTGCCATTGGCGACTCTTTCCATCTCCCTAACCCTACTCCAGTCAATTTGCGACCCCGTTCCCATCCTCAATTCGCATCCCCGTTCCCATTCCCTTACACTCACAACCCCTACTTCCCCGTCGATTTGCATCCCCGTTTCTTGGATCTACCACCATGATCCTCTCATCATCAGAAGAACGCAAGCGTAGTATCATTATGTCTCACAAGAAGTCCTGCCAAGGTACGTTTAGGCTTTCCCTCCCGAAGTGGGTCCCTATGTCAGAATACTGGCTTTAAGCCTCCAACATAGCAATATCGAATGGATTAGAAGTGTGTTTTCGTAATTGTTGTGTTTAGGCGCTGGCTCAAATTCAGGGAGAGGTGATAGGTTGGATATTGTTCCGTAGGCTACAATAGTTGCCATCAACCACTCATCCAGCGAAGTATGAATACTTCCTTTGTACTCGAAATTCGAATTCCATTTCTCACAACAGGACACTATTTCCATTTTTGAACATTAATCGTAATATCCCATTTGAAAAGTTTGAAAAAGTTATATGGGTTCACTACAATTTTCGTTAAATTCGTAAAGAAGTGAGGGATCCAAGTTTAATTATGATGAAGTGAACTTAAAGTAGTCGAAATAAGAGCGAAAAAACAGAAATGAAAACAGAGGTGGATAAAACAAGAGGACATAGATGTCTAAAGAAAAGAAGAAAGTGAAGTTGGCAAATGTTAAGAGAGAGAGAAAGAATCAAAAAAAGTAATTAAAAAAAAGATGAGGACAGTGAAATAGCAATAAGTACGCTTGATAAACAATAAAAGAAAGAGGATCACAAGCTAAAGAAACGATACTTTCATCAGGACTTGGATATAATAGTGGAAGAACTGAATAGATGGAAGAATTCAACAAAACAAAAAATGAACTGAGTGAGAGAAAAAGCAATAGATGCAACGAATGATAATGCTCAACAAAAACGGAAAAAAACAGAACATAAAAGATTGTTCCTCTGGTAAAGTACAGATATGTATGTACGTCTTCATACATATGAATTTTTAAACGTAGATGTGTACATATTTCATACTCATCTCTTTGGTTGTTCTCTTACTTTTCGTTTTCAGCAACGAACCATCTTTTCATACATTTACTCATTCATACATTTATTACTTCTTATTCATTCTGCAGTCGCCAAGGCAGCAGTTCTGTCCTCGGCCATGCTCAACTCCTCTAGAGGCGGCCCGGCGGCCCGAGAGTCGGTCGCCGCCATCTCTGACATCCTCACGCACTCTACCAAGAAGCAGACGGTCTTCCGTCAGTTTCCTTTACTAGTCAATCTTCGCTTCCCTTTTGGTGCGTAAACGTGCGCGACTATCGTGTCAAAAGTTTCAAGTTCAATTTTTGTCCAGATTTTCACTCCAGACAGATGCACTCAAACCAAGAAAGTTGAGAAATATCCGTTGTATCATCATGAAGAATCACTATTGAACTAAGTTCGGCTGTGGCTTGATGCTATTATGTAACAATATTGTGGGAAGGGTCCCAAGTTTTTCCCCTCCCTCAAACACGGAAACCAAAACCGAGAAGTTAAAAACGTTGGCACTGCTTGCACGAGTCATTTTTATAACTTCTGCTCAATAAATCATCGATGAAACAAGGAGCAGAAAACCAGTTCAACTAGAATAAATCTGTATCTTTTCCCGGAGATCGCATGCACTGCCGTGAGGCAAGGTCAAAATAATTGTGTTGAAAGAATTGTTCTAAAAAATTCAAGATGTGGATATTTGAAATTATTGTTTGAGGGTTCCTGATCCAATGAATGAGTCTTTAGATTGTTTTAAGGATCAACTTTTGTTCGTTGTTCTCATTATTTTCTTCTATTATTTAAACTCCTAGAGTACAGAGATATATGTATATATCTTCTTTCTTATACATAGTTCCAATTTTCGTTCTCCATTTATTGGTCATCGATTCAATCATTGCTTTCCAGGATTTGATTTAAAACTTTTTATCATACAATAAATGCCAATTTTTTTGATATTCAGCAAAAAAGCAATGGAAAAGAGGCTAGAAAGTTGAAAAGAATAGTTAAAAAAAGTTAGTGGAACGACCTGGAAAAAAGAAAAAAACTAAAGTTCTGAAATGGAAAAATGCTTTGGACATGAAAAAAAGAGAGGAGAGACGTTGCTCTGTTGCGACCTCATTCCCTCTGAGTCTTGCTCTGTTGCGACCTCATTCCCTCTGAGTCTTGCTCTGTTGCGACCTCATTCCCTCTGAGTCTTGCTCTGTTGCGACCTCATTCCCTCTGAGTCTTGCTCTGTTGCGACCTCATTCCCTCTGAGTCTTGTTCTGTTGCGACCTCATTCCCTCTGAGTCTTGCTCTGTTGCGATCTCATTCCCTCTGAGTCTTGCTCTGTTGCGACCTCATTCCCTCTGAGTCTTTCTCTGTTGCGACCTCATTCCCTCTGAGTCTTGCTCTGTTGCGACCTCATTCCCTCTGAGTCTTGCTCTGTTGCGACCTCATTCCCTCTGAGTCTTGCTCTGTTGCGACCTCATTCCCTCTGAGTCTTGCTCTGTTGCGACCTCATTCCCTCTGAGTCTTGCTCTGTTGCGACCTCATTCCCTCTGAGTCTTGCTCTGTTGCGACCTCATTCCCTCTGAGTCTTGCTCTGTTGCGACCTCATTCCCTCTGAGTCTTGCTCTGTTGCGACCTCATTCCCTCTGAGTCTTGCTCTGTTGCGACCTCATTCCCTCTGAGTCTTGCTCTGTTGCGACCTCATTCCCTCTGAGTCTTGCTCTGTTGCGACCTCATTACCTCTGAGTCTTGCTCTGTAGCGACCTCATTCCCTCTGAGTCTTGCTCTGTTGCGACCTCATTCCCTCTGAGTCTTGCTCTGTTGCGACCTCATTCCCTCTGAGTCTTGCTCTGTTTCGACCTCATTCCCTCTGAGTCTTGCTCTGTTGCGACCTCATTCCCTCTGAGTCTTGCTCTGTTGCGACCTCATTCCCTCTGAGTCTTGCTCTGTTGCGACCTCATTCCCTCTTGATCTTGCTCTGTTGCGACCTCATTCCCTCTTAATCTTGCTCTGTTGCGACCTCATTCCCTCTGAGTCTTGCTCTGTTGCGACCTCATTCCCTCTGAGTCTTGCTCTGTTGCGACCTCATTGCCTCTGAGTCTTGCTCTGTTGCGACCTCATTCCCTCTGAGTCTTGCTCTGTTGCGACCTCATTCCCTCTTAATCTTGCTCTGTTGCGACCTCATTCCCTCTGAGTCTTGCTCTGTTGCGACCTCATTCCCTCTGAGTCTTGCTATGTTGCGACCTCATTCCCTCTGAGTCTTGCTCTGTTGCGATCTCATTCCCTCTGAGTCTTGCTCTGTTGCGACCTCATTCCCTCTGAGTCTTTCTCTGTTGCGACCTCATTCCCTCTGAGTCTTGCTCTGTTGCGACCTCATTCTCTCTGAGTCTTGCTCTGTTGCGACCTCATTCCCTCTGAGTCTTGCTCTGTTGCGACCTCATCCCCTCTGAGTCTTGCTCTGTTGCGACCTCATTCCCTCTGAGTCTTGCTCTGTTGCGACCTCATTCCCTCTTAATCTTGCTCTGTTGCGACCTCATTCCCTCTGAGTCTTGCTCTGTTGCGACCTCATTCCCTCTGAGTCTTGCTCTGTTGCGACCTCATTCCCTCTGAGTCTTGCTCTGTTGCGACCTCATTCCCTCTTAATCTTGCTCTGTTGCGACCTCATTCCCTCTTAATCTTGCTCTGTTGCGACCTCATTCCCTCTGAGTCTTGCTCTGTTGCGACCTCATTCCCTCTGAGTCTTGCTCTGTTGCGACCTCATTCCCTCTGAGTCTTGCTCTGTTGCGACCTCATTCCCTCTGAGTCTTGCTCTGTTGCGACCTCATTCCCTCTGAGTCTTGCTCTGTTGCGACCTCATTCCCTCTGAGTCTTGCTCTGTTGCGACCTCATTCCCTCTGAGTCTTGCTCTGTTGCGACCTCATTCCCTCTGAGTCTTGCTCTGTTGCGACCTCATTCCCTCTGAGTCTTGCTCTGTTGCGACCTCATTCCCTCTGAGTCTTGCTCTGTTGCGACCTCATTACCTCTGAGTCTTGCTCTGTAGCGACCTCATTCCCTCTGAATCTTGCTCTGTTGCGACCTCATTCCCTCTGAGTCTTGCTCTGTTGCGACCTCATTCCCTCTGAGTCTTGCTCTGTTTCGACCTCATTCCCTCTGAGTCTTGCTCTGTTGCGACCTCATTCCCTCTGAGTCTTGCTCTGTTGCGACCTCATTCCCTCTGAGTCTTGCTCTGTTGCGACCTCATTCCCTCTTGATCTTGCTCTGTTGCGACCTCATTCCCTCTTAATCTTGCTCTGTTGCGACCTCATTCCCTCTGAGTCTTGCTCTGTTGCGACCTCATTCCCTCTGAGTCTTGCTCTGTTGCGACCTCATTGCCTCTGAGTCTTGCTCTGTTGCGACCTCATTCCCTCTGAGTCTTGCTCTGTTGCGACCTCATTCCCTCTTAATCTTGCTCTGTTGCGACCTCATTCCCTCTGAGTCTTGCTCTGTTGCGACCTCATTCCCTCTGAGTCTTGCTATGTTGCGACCTCATTCCCTCTGAGTCTTGCTCTGTTGCGACCTCATTCCCTCTGAGTCTTGCTCTGTTGCGACCTCATTCCCTCTGAGTCTTGCTCTGTTGCGACCTCATTCCCTCTGAGTCTTGCTCTGTTGCGACCTCATTCCCTCTGAGTCTTGCTCTGTTGCGACCTCATTCCCTCTGAGTCTTGCTTTGTTGCGACCTCATTCCCTCTGAGTCTTGCTCTGTTGCGACCTCATTCCCTCTGAGTCTTGCTCTGTTGCGACCTCATTCCCTCTGAGTCTTGCTCTGTTGCGACCTCATTCCCTCTGAGTCTTGCTCTGTTGTGACCTCATTCCCTCTTAATCTTGCTCTGTTGCGACCTCATTCCCTCTGAGTCTTGCTCTGTTGCGACCTCATTCCCTCTTAATCTTGCTCTGTTGCGACCTCATTCTCTCTGAGTCTTGCTCTGTTGCGACCTCATTCCCTCTGAGTCTTGCTCTGTTGCGACCTCATTCCCTCTGAGTCTTGCTCTGTTGCGACGTCATTTCCTCTGAGTCTTGCTCTGTTGCGACCTCATTCCCTCTGAGTCTTGCTCTGTTGCGACCTCATTCCCTCTTAATCTTGCTCTGTTGCGACCTCATTCCCTCTGAGTCTTGCTCTGTTGCGACCTCATTCCCTCTTAATCTTGCTCTGTTGCGACCTCATTCCCTCTGAGTCTTGCTCTGTTGCGACCTCATTCCCTCTGAGTCTTGCTCTGTTGCGACCTCATTCCCTCTGAGTCTTGCTCTGTTGCGACCTCATTCCCTCTGAGTCTTGCTCTGTTGCGACCTCATTCCCTCTGAGTCTTGCTCTGTTGCGACCTCATTCCCTCAGAGTCTTCTAATCTCTTTCCTGACTATCTCTCTTCTAATCTTCTTTTCCTCCTTTTCAATCAGTCGTCTCTAATTTAGACTCTATTATTCTGAGATTGAATGAAGTAATTTGAGGGGTGGGAGGGAATGGGGAAGAGGGAAAGATAGACGTGTGTGACTATATAGGTAGGTAGATACATAGATTCAATAGATGTACTATTTATAGGGGGATAGTTAGATATTAGATAGACAAGTACATAAAAATGATTAAAATATGACACGGAGAATAACTAGTTCCTGGAAGGGATCGAACCCAGTTATCTCTCATATTTCTTCCTGGGAGTCTTCCCCCACCAGTTTACAAGAGAAATACAATACTTTGGAATTTATCCCAGAAGATTGCAGGTCGTCTTCAGACGTCGGGCCTTTTGCGGCTTTTGCAGCTCGCATGTCTGCTCTCCATCATTGGCGTGTGCCTCCACACCCCGGACACCCTCAGTCTATGGAGACCGCTTAGATTCATCCTTCTGTCAAATGACTTCTTCTGCACAGCAATCTTCACGCTGGAGGCTGTGCTTCTCTTGTCGCAGAAGGATAGCCTACTTTCACCAGTGAGAAACAGAAAAATATGTAGTTAGTTAGATAGCTAGACCGATAGGCGGATGAATACATAGGTGGCTAGATACATATATTGATTGATATAGATATTGATGGACATTCAGGTAGACGAATAGATAAAACGAAAGATAGGGAGAAGAATCAGTGCCTTACTTTAGAAATGACAAAACCATGTATTATATATTGTTTCCAAGACCAGCTTCTCTTTTTCAAAAAAAAAAAGTTTCCTCGCATAGAGAAGTGACAGCATTTCAGTTTTGAACTATAAAGAACTCATTAGGATCCTATTCACTCTTTCTCTATCTCTCTCTCTCTCTTTCTCTTTCGTATCTGTCTTTTCTCTCTCATTCACCCTCTCTATCGTCTCTGACTTCCTCCATCTTACTCACACACACACACACTCTCTCTCTCTCTTCTTCTTGTGTTCTTTCAACCAAGACAAAGTAATCGGCTGAGTAAAAGAAGCAGCTTGGACTTGGTAGTAACTGACTGGACACATACACAAAATACTAGGAGCTAAATGTGAAAGGAAGGGAAAAGTTTTCGAAGAGATGGCCATGGTTATGGAGTCATAAAAAGAAACAGCACCCATACTTCCTTCCAGGCAAGGAAAAACAGGGTTTCAGAGGAAGAAGATGACATGCCGCTCTTGCATCAAAAGAGTCCTACAAGTGCTCGCTTTCTGCATCGCTCGCTCTATCTTTCCCGTAACTCTTTCTTGCTCCCCTCTCTCTCTCTTACTCTCTCTCTCTCTCTCTCTCTCTCTCTCTCTCTCTCTCTCTCTCTCTCTCTCTCACTATCACTCTGTTTCTCTCTTCACTTCCCTCGCTAGATTTTTCTCTTTTTCTCTATTTCGCAATTTGGTTCCCTGTTAAAACTCAAAGCTTTCATTTTGAGCAGAGATAATTAGAAAAGGTAGGAAAAGAACTCATTTCAACGCAGCTGTCATGGGTTGGAAGAACACTGGAGGGAGCTACGTCGGAAGTGATTGCTTTTGAGCAACATACCTAGATGAGAGAACTTTAAGTGGATTTGAAACTTTTGATTGAGAACTCTCCGAGCTAGGCTGAACTAATCGAGCAACAATACAGTACAATGTTCACCAAAAGACCACAATATATAAAAGACCACATATACATATGTATATACATATATATAAAAAATTTCCAAGGCATGATCAGTATCATGAAAATATCATGAAAATAGCGAGAGAAATTTTTTGACATTTTCTATGAAAAAAAAAAACTTTTATTCGGCAGGACCGATATCACTTGGGTCGCTCTCGCTGGTTTCATTATGACATGTTTCTCTTGACTGTGCATTGGTTATCGATTGGACTTGACATCTATGAGATCTTCTCGACTGCCTTCCCGCAGTGGGGGCTTCCATACAAAGCGTGGTCAGTTTTGTTGTTTTCCCAGAACTTAAACACGCATTTGATATTTTGTGCTCGCTTTCAATGGTCAATTAAAAAACACATTGTATTTAAAAGAATTTTTCAATTTTTTTTCAATTTAAACGCTTTATCAAGATCAGCAAGCCACATCGGTGATATAACATCATCGATTATGGGATCTGTTGCGACATGTGACGACTCCACTCCTCAGCGTTCTCTGCCTTCCTTAGGAATTGGGGACTAACGGCTTTGACAAAGTAGTCCTTCCATCTCATTCTTCTGTCGCTCATTTAAAAGAATACTTGGAACTAATAACAAGCGGAAATGAACAAGACCAGCTCGCTCGGATTGCATGCAGATAAAGTGTCCTGGCGCTGGTGAAAAAATAGTTAGCTATGAGGAACTGTTTCATGGGTAAAAAAAACAACGGAGAACAAGCCTTTTAGCGGAAAAAAAGACTAAAGCATTTGGTGTGGTGAAGTATATTAATGCTAATACGCAGTCTTGTTTTTGAACCGGATGAAAGAAGTATGTGTAACCCCACTATCTAATAAGAGGAACAAGGATCTCTGTCTACAACTGAGATCTCTGAACCTCTCTTTTTACCATTCATTTCGCTCTCGCCAAAAATCGGCGAAAAAATGGTTTAAGCTCAAACTATCAGCAGTATAAAAGTTAAAAATGTGTTTTGTACTCAATAGGGGCAACTCGACACGCTGAAACCACTATCCCGGAGGTTAAGAGTTTTTCTGAGTATTTTTTTTCAATTTACTTATTTTTGAGGGTTTTTCGAGTTTTCTTGGGCTAATTTGCTGTCTTTCTACAGTTTCAGATGTAAGGAATTAAATGGTAGAGGTTTCGAATTGCAATTTTGAGTCTTGCAGTGGTTTTTGTCCTGTAATGTTACATGAGCTTAACGTTAGATGCTTCCCGAACCTGGAGCGCAAGTAATTCAAGTACTTTTGAGTTAATGTTCTAGACTTTTTTCGGTGAAAGAGAACTAGGTAGGTATGCAATCGACTAAGGAAAAAATATAAAAAAAACTTGTTTTGGCTCACTGAATTGCAATATAAACTGAAATATACTTGGGAAATCAGTCTTAACCGATATCTGAACTTCAATTCTATTTTCCCATCCATTCATTACTTGAATTAGTTTTTAGAGGATTTGCTCTTGAATCCAAATTTTTTCATTGTTTACAGTCTTTTAACAATCCTCACGGAGGTTAAAGAGTTCAAGCCGGGTTAAGGATTTCAATAGAATGCTGTTGTAAGGATTGCTTTCGAGTGAAGATAATAGTGCTTTCCAGTAAACCGTTCGAGATATTCTCCGGCTCCTTTTCTGAACTCAAAATTTTTAAAAAAATGTTTTGTTAGACATATATATATATATATATATAAAATATTATATATTATTTGTATATATTAAAAAGACAAAACATCTTTTTGTAACGTTTTAATATTCCTTTTTCGCTGACGATACAGTTTAATTCTCCATCGTGTTAAGGATTTTATTTTCGAAACCGTACAGATAAAAAATTTAAATTTACTCGAAATTCATTTTAAAGCGTTTTTTTTCTCAAAATTTTTTCCTATTATTTATAGTAATGTCATAGAGTTTTTTACCGCAATCCTGCTAAATTTCCTTTCTAACACTCACTGAAAAAATTGGAAAAAAACATTCGACACAGATTTGAAAAGGAAAAAAAACAGTTGGCCTCATAAAAAAAGAAAGTTTTTTTCAAAAACGCTCTGGCTTTTTCCACTTCGAAGGGGCCGAACTTCGTTTGAGGAGTCTTTTGAGTTTTTTGCGTAGTTAGAAGTTTTCAGGATAAGAAATTCAAGAAACATTTTTTCACAACAACAGTCTAAATTGCTGAGCAAAAAAAGGCGTGATCTGTGGGAAATAACTTTTATTTGGGAGACTTCAGCGTTCCCCAAGTGGGATTCTTATCAGTTTTTTTTCTATTATTATAATATAACCTCTAAAACACTTTTAGAGAAATCGGAAATAACGTTCTCGGGTTCCATTATTGAGTTAAAATAAATTTTTTACCCATGAACTTGGGCCGAATCATTAACCTTTACGAGTTTCGTAAACCAGACAATACTTGAACTTCGAAAAGTTTTTTTAATTAAGAAAATCAAAAAACGAGGGGAAATAGGGTTCGAAGATAAAGAATCCAAAAAAGAACCTTATCCCTTTCTCTGAATCCCAGTTTAAACGGAGATGAGCCGATGTTTTGGTCCCAAAGTTTTCCACAAGGTTTGACAGCCTTTCGTGAATCACTTACTATGAGTTTTGAATTTTTTATATACGAAATCCGATGTTTATGCTTCAAACCGTTCTGATTTTCGAGAAAAAAGGAAGGTAAATTCAGCGAAGCTGACTGTGCAAAGAAGAAGAGCAGGAGTGAAAAAAGAAGGTAGTGAAGCTGACTGAGCCAGGGAGGCTAAGAGTATTGAAGAGCATGGAAACGAAGACAGCGAAGCTGACTGAGCCAGGGAGACTAAGAGTATTGAAGAGCATGGAAACGAAGACAGCGAAGCTGACTGAGCCAGGGAGGCTAAGAGTATTGAAGAGCATGGAAACGAAGACAGCGAAGCTGACTGAGCCAGGGAGGCTAAGAGTATTGAAGAGCATGGAAACGAAGACAGCGAAGCTGACTGAGCCAGGTACGCTAAGAGTATTGAAGAGCATGGAAACGAAGACAGCGAAGCTGACTGAGTAGGGACGCTAAGAGTATTGAAGAGCATGGAAACGAAGACAGCGAAGCTGACTGAGCCAGGGAGGCTAAGAGTATAGAAGAGCATGGAAACGAAGACAGCGAAGCTGACAGAGCCAGGGACGCTAAGAGTATTGAAGAGCATGGAAACGAAGACAGCGAAGCTGCCTTAGCCACGAAGACGAGGAAGAGTATGGAAACTGAGGCGAAAGGAATATAACGGAAACGCAGCGTGATGAAGAGTTCGAAAACCGAAGCAGGGAAGCTGCTTGAGAGAATAAGAGAAGGGGAGCATGAAAACTAAAACAGTAAAGTTCAAGATAACAGAGTCACTAGGCTAACAGAAGAGTGACAAGCGTTACCGAAGAGGATGCTAGTTACCTACATATAATTACGCGAGTTTGATTTCTTTAATATTTCTCTTTAATAATTGATAATAATTGATTTCTCTTTTCCTTTTTTTGCTATTAGCCTTTTTCTCACTTTATCTTTGTCATTATTTCAAAACTCAAAGTTTTCAAATATTTTAGGTTTGGAATGATCAGATCTCTCCGGCCTTTTGTGATTGTTCGCCTTATCCGACTGGTTCTCAACTTGCAAATAGCGAAGAACCGCGTGGAGCAGTTGCTCAAGTGAGTTAGCACGCCTCTCTTCTAAACGGTGAACGTTCATAAAGTACACATAATTTTTAATGGTAACACGCCCTCCCGGTTTGAGTCGAGATGGTTTGGGTTCGATCCCACCCGGTGGACTAGCTTTTTTCTGTGCGATAGTTCAATCATTTGTCATTTTAACCAGGCGTCACTGCCTTTAAACAGTGTAACTTAGCATTTGAAGATTTATCATACATATTATTTCGATTTTTTTTCGTTGAAAAATTCATATGTATGAGAAAGACAAAAAGAGAAGAAAAAAATTGAAAAAAAAGAAAGAGAGGGAGAGAGAAGATAGAGAGAAAAAGAGAAGGAGGGAGAGGGGGAAAAGAGATTGAGAGCGTTAGAGTTGAAACTTTTTTCGCAATACTATGTATGTTGATTCTGAACTTTCCATTTTTTGATTGCTGGTTTTTGATTGAGGACATTTGGTGATTAATAATGAAAAATTTAGCCATTATCTCTTATCAAGAATACATACTATATGTATGTACATATGTATATGTATATCTATAATTTATGAAGTTGAATGAAAAAGTTATTATGCTCAGAGACAAAAAGGTAGAAAAAATAAAAATTAAATAAAGATAATTGTTAAGATTGAATAGGATGAATAACTCATTGCCAGCAGACGACACTTCGATTTTCCTGATAGAAATCGACTCTTTCCCGATAGACATCGACCCTTTCCTGATAGACATCGACCCTTACCTGATAGACATCGAACCTTCTGGATCTTTTACAAACTTCAGTGAATCTTATCATCAAAATAAAAAGCTTGGAATGCTTCAGACGGTCTTCCCAGCAAGTGCAGAATGTCACCGTCTTCTTCGTCTTTTTTATGGTTTTGTATGCAGCCTTGGGCGTTCAACTGTTCGGTCGAATGGACTACAGATGCGTCGTGAAAAGTTCGTTACACTTACTTAGTCGTTCAAAGTACTCTTACAGCTCAAAGAGGAATTATGATTGTAAGAAACAGAAGGACAAAAACTGGTCCACAGGGCGGGATCGAAACTAGCCATCTCTCTTTATATGTCCGTGATTTAAAGCGCATAACCAATTGCAACACAAAAATGTTCACGCACTAGTTATTTCATTTTTTTCTTTCTTAATTTCTTGTGTAAAAAGGTATGCATCATGAAGTAGCAAACTTAGGTGATCTCTCGCTCTGCGAGATCAGTGTAAAAAAGCTTGGAGCTTATATGGTTTGCGAATCTGATCATATTAATTGATCATATTAATTCAACTTTAACTGAGCCGTAATATATCAAAAAGAAGAACTACATACAAAGGAATATTTGCTCTCATGAATTTGTTTTGGGCCATCGTATTTCACTATTCGTAACAATAGGAACGAACCACCAGTAGTTTGATTCTCTCTATCTGTCTCTATATATATCTATCTCTATCTCTCTCTATCTATCTCTATCATTCTTTCTCTCTCTATGTATCTCTATCTCTCTCTATCTCTCTCTATCTCTCACTATCATTCTTTCACTCTCTTTATGTATCTATATCTCTCTCTATCTCTCTATCTCTCTCTTTCTCTCTCTATCTATCTCTATCTCTCTCTATCATTCTTTCTCTCTCTTTATGTAGCTCTATCTCTATCTATCTCTCTCTATCTATCTCTATTTATCTCTATCTCTCTCTATCATTTTCTCTCTCTTTTTGTATCTCTATCTCTCTCTATCTATCTCTATCTCTCTCTTTATGTATCTCTATCTCTCTTGTATCTATCTCTTCAACGCTCTCTATCTTTGTTGTCTCTTCTCACCCTGTATCTCTCTCTCTGCAAAGGGCAAAAAGATACTCTGAGAGGACTTTAATGCTCCCGGGAAAAAGCTTGGTGAGAAAACAGCTGTGAAAGTTGCAGATGCTGATCCGATGAACATCTCTATCGCTGATCTGGCTATCCCTGACACAATGTGTTCTCACAAAGGAGGCGGTGGCTACGAATGCCCGCATCCCATGGAGTGCATGAGGCTCAACTTGAATGCTAAAACAGAGGGATTCTATGGGATGTTCGATGACTTCGGTGAGAATACTCGATGACTTCGGTGATAATCATGCGCGACTATAATAAGATTATTCAATCGCATTGGTGAGGATGTTACATAATTTACTCTATGGATAATGCTCAATGACTTTGATGAGATCGTTGGGTGGCTTTGATGAGAATTTCGGACGACATGGTGAAAAATTTCGATGACTTCGGTGAGAAGCCTGAAAAAATAATTCATGAAATTAGTGAGAAAATCAAGATCGTAAAAAAGTGTGCCAAGTAGTCGAGCGGTATTGCTTCTAACGGATTCAAATTTTTCGTCTACCGAGGGTTCGGTGAAAAAATTATCATGAAAAGTATTACAGCACAGTGGAGATCCTCTTTGAATTTTTAAAGGAGAAAATCTAGATTATAAAGCATTCTTTAGAAGTAGCGAAATTGTTCATTTGAGTGAGTGGGGGCGCATGATAGCAGAAGGACTATGTCAAAAAATATATTTAAAAAAAACAACGGAAAAGTGACCTTCAAAAGCGCGAAAGAAAGTTTAGAAAAGCCTTATGTCTGAAGGGCGTATAACATCAAATTGGAACTGATGTATCTTTCGAGCCACATAAAAAGCTATACGAAAACTTACGAGATCTGTTTCAGAAAACTATCTAAAATGGAACAGCATGAAGTTTTTGGTCAAGAAAATTAATTTTCGTAGATGAAAAGCAATGGAAAACAAAGGACAGGAGAAGCATAGACTAAATAACGTTTGTTCATTTTATAGACTAGACTAGATAACGAGAAGCACAGACTAGATAACGACTATATAACGTTTATTCTCTGTGAGCCTGCATCTGTAAATGCCAGCGAAGTTTTTGAGTAATAAAAACGGCTACTTATTGAATAATATAAGCTTTTCTTAAAGAGTCTTGGCGGAAGATGAGAAGCTGATTCAACGAAGAACTGAGTGAATGAATTTATGAATGAATAGTGTAAGTACAAGTATCAGTACAAGTATCAGTACAATCAAGTATAAGTACAAGCTAGGGCATTAAGTTTCAGTTTTTTACGCATACAAACCGCTAATGTATATATTATTCACTTACTATTGAGATTTTAGCTGCTTTTGTTACGTTAAACATCATTAAATATACTTTTAAAAAGTTGAGTTATATAGTTTGAAGGGAAGATTTCTTGGTTGATATGAAATTAAATCTCAGACAAAAAATCGTAATTAGTGATACATTAGAAAACTGCGATGTGAAATCTTCTGTAGACTTTTCAGTTATTTTTCAGTATACGCTCAGTTTTATGTTATGGTTGACAGAGTATGGGTAATCTGCAGCGTTTGCTTGTATCTCGGAATATCTTCAAGAAAATAAACTTAAAATAATCCTAGTTTATTCATTAAATCATTCTTCGTTTTATGGACATGATATAATAGAACATAGGTACATAATAAAAAAATAGGCATAGACTATTTCATGTATATGTACAAGGAGAAATGACAGGAATGAATACATATTTGGGACAACAGGAAAATTAGTGTGGAAGTGTGTTCCAGAGAACAAAGATTTTGAATCAATTTATTCATATTCATATCTTTATTGCCAAAGGATAACGTGTTCAGTGTTATCACTAACATGGTGGTCAGAGAGGATTAAGAGGAAACTTGCGAAGAGGAATGAGCAACTGTGGCGTTGCGCTGAAGAGTCCTAATAGGACCGCTTAGCTTTTCAACCTCATTTTTCCGAAGAGTCCTCTAAATCGAAGTAGAAGTAGAAGACCAGTAGCTTTGTTAGTAGACGAGAATAGTTGAGTCAAGGGATTCGTGAGCAAAAGTCGTGGACGCGACCGACTTACTTGCTTGGAGAAGGGAAGGTTGATTGGAAGGAATTAGATTCATGAACGATTTGATTAGTCAGTACTGCTGTTGTATTGAGGAGCGTCTGTCTTCACCGTGTACTTGGCAGCTTCAGAGGAAGGATGGGTGTACGTCCTATACGATTGTATGGACTCTCTGCCATCTCACTTAGCCTTCATCTACTTCCTCACTCTCATATTTTTTCTGGCGTGGCTCGTAAAGGTATCCCTTACTTCCCTCAGTTTTCCTAGGTTCTCAAAACTAGTTAAAAATTGGATACTTTTACTTTATCAAAATAGATCTTCCATGTTGAGTTCTTATGAAGTTCTCAAAAATTCTCATGGTTATAGAGACCTACTGTAAAAAAATTGCCTTTCCGTCAGAGAAAATTCTGAAATCCACTATTATTAGAATCAAGAAAAGCGTGAAAAAATAAAATAAACACCGCTAAAATACTTTTAGAACGTCTTTATCGCGGTAATAACGGAGACCTTCGCCGAAATTCGTGTGCAATTCGCTGAAATGTGGCAAAAGAAAGACGCCGTTCTGGACTACGGTCTCAAGCAGGTATCGATTGATTCTCTCTTCAAAGAGTTAGAATTCTAGTGGGTTTTATTGAATCCATGCTCTCGTAACTGGGTATAACAGAAGAAGCATAGATTGGACTGTTGTCCAGTTTTTCTCTCCTGTGTTCTAGAACGATCTACTAGAAGACGTGCGGATTTTATGCCTTAACAAGGCATAAATCCGCACGCCATTAGTAAACAACTATGATAAAAATTTGATTTATTCAGGTATGTTTTGAGGTTTAAACGCTACGCATGAACGATAAATTTCAAAAAATGTATATATTAGTTTTCTCTCACTTTTTTTTTCTCTCACAGTGAGCAGTGCGTTTATTGAGAGCTCTGATATTGATTTCTTCACCCAGTGCCCTATATCCTATTCCTGTCCAAACATGTCCTCTTCTTCTGCCAACATTGAAATCGCCTCTCTTACGTTTACGTTTTTATTACGCGGAGTCTCTCAAAAAACCGCGTTGAAATGATGAAAAGGTCAGGGTATGACAGAGCAATTGAGGGGCAGGAGCCAGAAGGAACTGTAGCTATCAAAGGCGGTTTCCAATGGGAGTGACTAGGCGGTTTTTAATGGGAAGAGGGTTTCAAAGGGGGAAGTGAAGAGTAGCGGGTCATTACATGGCAACCGCTCAGGAGGACGAGAAAAAGGAAGAATCTGGAAACCATCCGTTTACAAGCAGACACGATAGCAACTCAAGCGCGAACCATTGAGGCTCAAAACAAGCAGATTGAGTCTCTCACTCAAGAAAAGTTTGCCGTTTCATCAGCAGCCCAATCTACTCATTTCACTTTGTCTCCAGACGCTGTTGCATATGAGGCAGTCAGACGCTGCCTACTCGAAGACAAAGATGTTATTGAAGAGAAGGCCAAGAATATCGTGGTTGTTGGTATGGAGGAACACGAATCGGACTCAGTCACAGCCGCGAACGATGAAACCTTCGTTTCAAAGTTCATACAAGAACTGGATATCCAGGGCATTTCGGAGGCCTTCAAGAGAGGCGAAATCAAATACAAGCGGTTTGGCAAAGCGGAACACAAAAGACGAGTTCTGAAGATATATCTACCGTCTACAACTCTTGGCTCAGCTTGTCTGAAAAAGATAAGAACTTCAAGGCTTAATGTCCTGCAGTCTCTTCCCCGAGTCTTCGTCAGAGAAGACTTGACCAGAACTGGACTCGAATTGGAAAAGCAGTGCAGACATATTGCCAGAGAACGGAACCAGGCGGCCGGGCAGATAGAGTGGACCGTCAGAGGAACTCAGCTGTCCAAGCTATCGACGCCGAGACCATTCCGAGAAGAACAGAAGAGGTCATTCGCTAACGTTACCAAAAGAACTTCTCGCTAGGTCAGTGGCAGTGTTAGGAATTCTTTTTCTTGCCCTTTAACGAAAGCATGTTTATTCAATGCGAGATCTATACGCAATAAAGTAGCTGATCTTGATTTTTTGCTTATTTACAATAACTATGATCTTGTTTTCGTTACAGAAACTTGGCTTTCTTCCTTAGATTCCGATCATGAGTTTTTGAAGGAGCATAAATATTTGTTGTATAGATGTGATCGTTCCCTAAATGATCCTAATCAAGGCGGAGGAGTTGTCGCATTTGTCTCCCTTAATATTCCATCTGTTCTAGTTTCCTCTTTCCAAGATAATGGCATAGAAGTGATATATCTCGATATCTTCAACCCTATTGCACTTCCACGGCAAATGCGATGCGTAGTGATCTACCGTTCCCCTTCCTGTACATCAGCAACGATGGTCAGATTGTTGTCCTACATTAAATCGATTACTCTTCCCAATATACCTATGGTGGTAGTAGGAGATCTCAATCTTCCATTCATTGACTGGAATAGCCTATAAACTTCTTACAATGAGAATCATTCCTTGTTCTTAGATTTTTGCTGCGATGAGCATTTTTTTCAATTCGTCTCCCAACCAACACGTGGTACGAACATATTAGATATTGTGCTGTCTAATAGTCTAGTTGTTTCCGACTGTATTGTGATTGCGCCTTTTTCATCAAGTGACCATGCCACCGTAGAATTTCAAGTGTCTTTCTCAGCTTTTCCTGCTGCTTCGGCTCCTTCTATAAGAAATTTCGCGCGTGCGAATTGGGCTATGATGGAATGGCTGATTGCATCTCATGACTGGACACTTTCTCTAGCTCTTTTCGACTCTGACGCTGCTAATAACTACTTTGTTGACTTCCTTGTCCACCTTATCGACCGTTTCGTCCCATTGTTCTCCGATTTCTCTGATATCGACCTCTATCCACCTAGGCTCCGAACAATGTATTACAAGCTTCAACGAGCTACACTTCATTCTCCTAATTCTGTTTACAGCCACAATCTTTCTGCTGAATTTTCTAAACAGTTACATTTGCACCAGATTGAGAAAGAAAGCAAACTAGTTAGTAAAGGAAACCTGAAATTGTTTTATTCCGAATGTCGCAGTCGCTCTAAGGGCCGTAATTCAGCAATGCCCACAATAGTTGATCAATCTAATCGAACTTTGGTTACTTCATTATCTAAAGCCGAAGCTTTCTCAGATTTTTTCTCTTCGGTGTACTCGACCCCTCGTTCTATTGTTCCTGAGATCTATCCGACGACTCCCTCGAAATTGTACTTTGATTTCATAACTCAGGATATGATATTGAATGGTATTAGAAAGTTGAGCAATAAGTGTAATACTTCTCCTGACACCATACCAAATATTGTTTTCAAGAAACTGCGTTTTGTGCTTCTGAAACCGTTATCTATTATTTTTAACAATTCTTTACTTTCTGGAAAGGCACCCTCTCTCTGGAAAATGACGATAGTTAAACCCATCCCTAAACCCAAATCTGCGGCAGATCAACTTTCAAGTTATCGTCCTATTTCGTTAACTTTTTCAATCTCTAAAGTTATGGAAAACGTTTTGATTAGTCAAATTGATGCTTACTTGGAGAACAATTCTATTCTATCTCCTCATCAATTCGGTTTTAGAAGCAAAAGGTCCACAGTAACTTCACTAGTACAATCACATTGTTACCTTGCGGATTTACTGTCTCATGGAAAGGCTGTCGATGTTGTTCTCCTTGACATATCTAAGGCCTTTGACACAGTAGACCATAATCTTTTAGTACGCAAACTTGAAAATATAGGAATTTGTAATCCTGTCCTTGGATGGATTCGTGATTATTTGACTGAAAGAATGCAGACTATTTGTGTTGACAACGAGTTTTCAAGCACTTCCTCTGTAATTAGTGGTGTGCCTCAAGGATCAACAAAAATCAACAACGGCCCTAAATTATTCTTATTATTTATCGATGACATTAAGGAAGTTATTCCTTCGACTGTGCAATATTCGATATATGCCGACGACGTGAAACTGTTTACTGAAGTACCACTTTTCTCTTCCGATCTCCAAATAGCCATTGATAACATCTCTAACTGGTGTCAACATTCCAATCTTGAGCTATCTGCTAAAAAATGCGTTGTTTCACACTTCGGTTCCAATGCCATGATGAATTACTATCTTAACGGAGTGGTCATGAATAAATCTTCTGAAGTAAATGATTTAGGCGTTGTGTTCTCTGATAATCTTTCCTCCAATAAACAAGTCGAGATTGTCTGTAAGAAAGCAACAAACCTTGCGAACTTATTCTTGCGTACATTCAAGACTAAGTCTCTTGATGTTCTGACACTAGCTTTTGTCACTTATGTACGCCCAATCCTCGAATACGCGACTGTAGTTTGGTCCCCAACAACCATAGGCCTTGTGAAAGACATTGAAAAAGTTCAAAGGAGTTTCACAAGAAGAATCCTAGCTAGGAACGGACTTCCTCGATTAGATTACTCTGAAAGACTAGAAATGCTTAATCTAGAGTCACTTGAATACCGCCGCGTTGTTGCTGACCTAGTATTTATCCATAAAAGAATACATTCGTGTTCTGAATTTGATTCTTCCAGACTATTCATTGTTAAACCACTTCTTAAGAATATTAGAAATGCTCACAAGTTGAGAATCGCATTGCCTTTCGCTATAAACAGCTCCCGGTTCTCTACATGTGCATCAAGAATTATCTCTATATGGAACTGCCTACCTTCTGAAATAGTATGCATTCATTCTGATATGATGTTTCTGACGAAACTGAAAGAACTTCCTAAACATACTATTTTACCTAGCCCTATTGTTTCTGACTAATCGCTTTAATACACTGCCACTGTATTACCTCACCTTCTTTTTCATTTCTTAATTTTATCATATATAAAAATCCATGTTATATTGTTTTTATATTTCGATTCCACGTTAAACATACACATGTACATGGAAATAAAGAATGAATAAAGAATGAATTAGGACTTACATGCTGACGAATTATATCATAATTGGAAAAAGGGTTACTCAACCGTTTAAAAAAAACATTAATTTTTAGTAGAGTAGATATTTGGTGACTCGTTTCCTAAAGTCATTCAAAATAGTTTCATTGTTTGTTTTTTTTAGAAAATCGAGAAAACAGAAGATGGATGGAAATTGATTCGAATGTATGATGATCAACCCACAAACGGAAGGAAACATAAAATTCAAAAGGTTTCTTCATTCTTTTCTCTAATTTTTTTGGTCTCTCTGCTATATTTCTTTTCTCTATTTTTTCTGTTTCTCTCTCTAATTTCAATTCCTAAGTTTTTAATTTTTCATGAGAATCAGACTGCACTGCTATGTATGAAAAAGCGTCACTAAGCTTCTGTTGATTTATTGTATCTTGAATTTTATTTTTATTTTAGGTATTTCAAATATATTGAGAGGAAAAAGTTAGTGTTAGCAATTAAAAAACGTGAATATATTTAGGCCCTCAACAATATCTGATTTGACTGACTGGCGAATAGGCCCTCAACAATATCTGATTTGACTGACTGGCGAATAGGTCCTCGATCAAAAAAACTTCTTAACGAAAATATTGACGTGGCTTCCTATTGAATTCTTTCAATTGCAGTTCTTGCGGAGTATCCCCTTCCAATGTTTCGTGATTGGCTTTGTGCTCGCGAACTCTCTCATCAACGCCTCTTTCGTTCATAGGCATGATGAAACAGACTCTCAAAGGAGAATATACTATTATTACATCGAGGTTTAGCCTTGATTTCTCTTTTTCTGTTTTTTTTAACCTTTTTTCTCTTTCAGTTAAAATCAATCAATTTTTCCGTTGCAATATTTGGGAAGGGTGGTAGGAAGGTAAAGAAAGGTGATATGCTAGAAAACATGGGCTACATTGATACGATTCGAAACTATAACCAAGAAAAACCTCTCGGTTGTTGGGTGGGATCGTTTAAATTTTAAACTCTGAAAAAATTCTAACCGAAACTATAATCGAAACCTGTCCATAGTGATAAATTAATACTCGAAGTGATCAATCAATACTGATTTCAGATCGCTTTCACATTTCTCTTCAATCTCGAATCACTCGTGAAGATCATCTCCTACGGGTTTTCGAGCTACTTTAGAAGGGCCATTTTCAAGTTTGAGTTCATCCTCTGCATAGGAAGCTCGCTAAACTGCATCTTTCCTTTCTATGAAAGGAATTACTTTACTTACTTCCAAGCATTTCGACTGCTACGACTCATCAAAGCATCTCCCATCCTGGAAGATTTTGTTTGGAAGGTAAACTTTAATCTGAATAAGACTTGACTCAATAAGACTTCAAGTAAGAAACTTTTTTTACCCTCATTTTTTTTCCGATTCATTAAGTTTATTCATTTTAAAACTTTATACGCCACGCTTACTTTTGAAATTAAAAAAAATGCTTTTGAAATTTTTTACATAATTATGACGGTGTGTCCAGAGACCAGAAAATACTACATAATGTCTACCGCTATTTTTCTGAGAATGAGTCAAAGAAAGTGAAACCGCGTAAAAAAACACATGTGAGAAAAAAACATATGTAAAGAATAGAGCACAGCGTGCACTATAAATTTCAATATAATCGCAGAAAGATTGGTTGCTGAATACATGGGCTACCCATTTTATAATTATTAAGCGTTGCAAGGAAATTCAAATTTGGAAAAGTTCAAACGAATTAAGATTATACTAAATGATTTAATCATTGAAAACGATAAATGAGAACAATTTTTTTGTTCCAATATTTCTTTTCTGTATCAAAATCACTTCTTAAATTGCAGATTTTCAGCCCTGGCAAGAAACTGGGTGGGCTGGTGCTTTTTACAATCACCTTTGTCATTATCGCTTCTGCTGTCTCACTTCAGTTGTTCTACTCTCTACCCAAATTGCATCATTTCCGAACTTTCCCTAAGGTTTCTATGGGTTTCATTAGCTGACAAGTCTGTAATATTTAGTTCAAATGCACTGACGCCTGTTTAAGATGACAATATATTATACTATCACCCAGACGAAAATTAGTATAAAGTTCAGGATAGAACCTAATACAAACCAGAAACGGGCTTGCACTGACGTATGTGTAATTGTTGGATTCGATCCCTTTCCGGTGGACTAGCTTTTTCGATTAATACTTAAATTATTCTTTCACTACTCCAGCTGAAAAAAAAGCTCAAAATTTAAATATGTTTCAGGCTTTCATGGCGATGTTCCAAATCATAACACAAGAAGGATGGACTGACTTTGTCGTTGAAGTTCTCAGAGCGACGGACGACAAAGTTGTACCATTTGTCGCAATTTACTTCGTCGCGTATCATCTTTTTGTTACACTGGTTCGTCTACTCTTCAGTTTGGTTTGAGATGACGTAAAGTTCTGACAATGGTTTGGTAGGGTTAGGAAACTGTCTCAATTAAACTATTATACGCGCCATGAAAAATTAAAATTTTCATTTTCTTAGTTTTCAGTTTTTTGAAAGGGATTCAGCATACATTATTCTCCCCCCCCCCCCCCCCGTCCATACATTATTCTCCCCCCCCCGTCCATACATTATTCTCCCCCCCCCGTCCTTCAAAAAATTCTGATAAAAACATTAGGAGGAAACAGCACAAAGCATATTCGAGCCGTTTTAACGCCTCTTTTATTATATTTTGAACGCAAAAAACATTCAAGAAGGGGTGAACTAAGCTTGTTAGCGCCGAAGAGATACGATGAAGTCGGAACATAAAGAAAAAATCAGAGTAATAATGCTATCAGCTTGACCGATCGAAACGAGCCACAGTTTCGAAAGCCAAAACAGATCCGTAGTCTTCGTTCGGATCAAAATTATATTCAGATTCTACTCTCTTTATTCGTCGCTGTCATTTTGGATAACTTGGAAATGGACGAAGAGCTGAAGAAGGTGAAACAGCTCAAGGCGAAGGAAGTGGTAGGTTCTTGGAGTCTCTGGGTAACCGCGCGAATTTTGGAATTTTAACTGCTTGTTCCTCGATTTAACTGTTCTACAGGGTGCGTAAAAAGTATTGCAACAAAGTTTGATCAAGCGGACACTCAAATTCAACTGTACTTTTCCTCATGTTGAGGTGTTTTTATTTTTCCCCATTGTTTCTGCGTATGTAGAACGAAAAAACCAAGTTATTCCCTTAGAATGGCTTTTGTTTGCACTTCGATTTCTTTATTTCTTTAACTGCCAATTAACTTCCAACTTCAAAATATAGTTAAAACACGTGAAGCATTATAACTTATAAGCGATGAACCGTTTGAGTGAGAACATTGAACTTAGAGACAAGCGGAAAGAATATAATTTGGACGGTAGAGTACCTAGTTTTCTAGACAAACTCGATGCGGACAACTTTGCCGGTTCGCCTGCGAGTATTCGACCATTTCCCGACTCGACCACAGATGGTTAATCTACGGAGGGTTGACAGCGACTTCCCTCTGCCTCGTGTCAGACACTCATTTACTCGCACGTTCACAACCGACATCGCTACTGACAGTGATCAGACTGATACAGGCAAGTCGATGGAACTGTTCTCGGCTAAGCTAGTCTGAACTAAGCTAGCCTGAGCTAAGCTAGGCTAAACGGAGCTAGGTTGAGCTAGCTCAATATAGACTGTCTTTTTGGATTATTGTTTGATCGATTTACAGACAATGACTTACTTGGTCATGAATCGCTATAATTCATACAATTCAACACAGTTGTCTTATTAAAGTTACTGATGAAGTGAGAACACAGAATGTAGAATAAGGCTAAAATTATACATAATGAATGAAATCCATCGTACGGGAAAAATTGGAACTCCACTGGGAACCGAACCTCCGCTGCCTTACCGGTTCTTGTAGAGAGTTAAACAATACACCAACCGAGCACACATTGTCCGATGCGATTTCTTAATACAGTATCAAGATTTTCAAACCTAATTGAAACGTGATGATGACTCGAGAAATGAAGAGCGGAGGTGTGAAGACGACTTCTTTTCCGCCAAAAAGCATAGAAAATGTAATAGTAACACGCGCTCCCGGTTTGAGTCGAGATGGTCTGGGTTCGATCTCTCCCTGTGGACTAGCTTTTTTCTGTGCGATAATTCAATCGCGTGGAAACCGGTTCATAAAGGCTATAATAAGCCAGCTTGATCTAAAAGAACCTATTTAAGACTCGGAATACTCTAAAAGTGTTCTGAAGACAAAAATCTCCACCAAACGAACTCACAAGAACTTCGCTTTGGTACGACAGATTGGGTGCATCTCTATGAGGAATTCCATTTCTACACTGCTGGAGTCAGTTCTTGTCTCGATCCCGTGTTATTAAAAGGATATCAGCTTCATCGGAGAGGAATTCGGAAGAAAACTCTATAAAGATAATATGAAGAGAGTACTTAGATACATAGTTCATGCTCTTTTGTAGGGATTTGTTGAGTATTTTACAACTCTTCTGTGTTAGTGAAGACTCCATAAGAATTGACACCAATATGAAGAATACCTGCCTCACTCCATTAGAAAAAGGCGTTTTGGCACTTGTTCAGAGACTTTACTCGAATAACTAGTCGTGAAATGAATGTATTCTCGTGTCTCGTTTAAAAGACATCCACGAATGCAATAGTGGTTTTCCCGTTTTCAAACCTCTCGTTTATTTCCATTTCCCCCTTCTACCTTCAATAAGTTTATAACTTCACTCGTCACAAGTCCTATCGAAAAACTTTCTCCTTTTCCACCCTGTGTTATCAAACTATAATTCATTTCTTTTCATATCGCTACATTGTTTTGTTTTTTGTGACTCAAAACGCATCCCTATTTCGAAAGTAGAACCTGAAACGATTGGAGAACCTACGAATCAAGTGATTACAAGTATGTAGAACGTTTTGTTTAGCCTTTCCCCAGCGAATGTCTCCCATCATGCGCTCTGGTTCTTTCAGTCACCCAAATCAAACCTTTTGGTTTTTTCTATGTCCCCTTTATTATTCCCCTTTCTGATTTCTCAGTATTACCAGCATCTTGTCCATATCTGATTATCCCCTCATAGAGCCCCTCTTTTGTCCATATCTGATTATCCCCTCATAGAGCCCCTCTTTTGTCCATATCTGATTATCCCCTCATAGAGCCCCTCTTTTGTCCATATCTGATTATCCCCTCATAGAGCCCCTCTTTTGCTTTGAAGTCTCCTGTATTCATGCCCTATGTATTCTTTAAGGATTTCCTAATAAAGCCCCTCTCTTTTCTTGAAGTAATATTTTTTTCTGGTCCCTCACCACCTTAACTTTTCTTTTCAGTTTCTGAAAACTTTTCTTTACGTTCGCCTTTTTTCAAATTCTTTCTACACTTTTGGAGTAAACAGAATAGATATCCTGCCTCCAATCATCCTATGTTCTTTGAAACCCTCTTCCCTTTCTTTAAACCCCCTTCCCTTTCTTTGAAACCCCCTTCCCTTTCTTTGAAACCCCCCTTCCCTTTCTTTGAAACCCCCATGCACTTTCTTTGAAACCCTCCTTCCCTTTCCGGGCCCTTTTCCAACCTCTCCCTTTCGTTTCTCTCTTTCAGCCACTCGAACCGCTCTCGGCAAGTCTCCTCATCTCTGAGTGCTCTCCCTCGTTTTTCTCGTTCTTCTAACACCTTCCATGTTCATCATCGCAAAGATGCTCTACCGTAAGCTCTTCCAAACCTTTCCAGGAACTTTCGCTTTTGACTGCTGTCGCCTATCGCTTGATGTTGAATGCCTTGGTAGTTTATGCACGCCTTTTACTGCATGAAATTGAGAAAATGCTTGAACTGATTGAGTTTGCAGCCGAACACTGCAGTCCATTGCAGCTTCAGCAAAACGCGCAACCAGACGGGCAAACTCATCCAGTCCGGGCTGAGAGCCAAGTTGATGTATGGCCAGCTTGGCGGCGAGAACGGAGACCTGAGGCCATCGGATTCCGCACCGAAAAAGGACCCGAAGCAAGGCGAGATCGACATCCGAGCCCTGCAGCAAAAGCGACAGTTGGCGGAGATGACTAGGACGCGAATTGAGGAGGAGATGAGGGAGAACCATCCTTTCTTCGACCGGCCGCTTTTCATCGTCGGCCGCGTCTCCAAGCTGCGCGAGCTCTGCAAGAAGATAGTTCATGCCAAGTACGAATGGCAAGAGGACACTTCCAGCACGAATGTGAAGTCACAGCGGAGATACAAACAACTCCAGTCAGTCACAATATTATTAATCAAGCAAATAAAATTATTGTTCCTCAAATGGTAAATACAATTATACGATTCATGCAATCTCGAAACGTGACCAAGCCATAATTTGAAATAAGATTTCTCGCAGAAAATCCCTATAATATTAAAAGGTAAGTTAAAAACATATTTTAAAAAAAAATTGAGAGGTATGTATATACATATGCTGTAACAAGTATTGAGTAAAATTCAGGGAAACCCAAAAAATTCACGAGAAAACGCGAAGGCTAACTCAATGGCAACGACCGTACAGTGCACAGCTAAAAGGAATTGTGAGCTTTAAATCGGAAGTTCAACGAGTTTTCGGTTGTTTTCAGTGCCTTGATTGGATTGATGCCCTATCTGGACTGGACCATGGTCACCATCACCATAGTCTCCTGTGTTTCCATGCTGTTCGAGAGTCCGTGGCCACATACGGGAGAAAATCTTTTGATGAACAACTTCTATCTACAGGTATGAGACAGCAGCTCACTATTCCCATTCCGGGTATTACTCTTACTTTCATGCGCGCATCTATGCCCTTTTCATGCGCGCATCTATGCCCTTTTCAAAAATAGCTAGCGATATCAAGCTTCGTTTCGTTCCGTATCGTTTTTCTTTATTGCAGTATGCGTTTTTTTCGTTTTTTTCAAGCCTGCCTTCTCTTCATTGTTAGTCTGTAAAAATTAATTTTCCTTACGCAAGTTGTAAAACAATAAAAAATCTATTTAGTGCTGAAAGCTGAGGAACGATGAAGGAAAAAGCGTGACTCTCAGAAAAAATATTAAACCTTTCTTCTAGCTCGCAATGTGTTCTCGGCAGGGTAGTTAAGACAATCATACGATTCACGCATTATCAAAAAGTGACCAATCCATTCTCCTAGACAAGACTTCTCTCAAAAGTTCAATATTACAAACTTTATGTAAGTGAGATAGTCTTCCTCCCGAACCATGAATGTGATCGCTGAAAACCGATTTTAGAGACAATAGCTGTAAATGCTGTTTTGAGTATTGAGAAAAATTTGGGGAGACGCAAAAGATTCTGCGTAAGCAAAAACTATTGAACGCGAAGCAAAACCTTTAAAACTTTCTTTTAGCTCTCAATTTGTCCTCGGTTGGTAGTCACACGCTCCCGGGCAGGACATATGTATGAGATATGTAAGTTCGATCCCTATCTAAGGAGTAGCTTATGCCCGTGCTACTCCCCCGAGCCATTGCTTGACAGGAAAGAAAAACTCTCTGCAGATAATGGACTATGTCTTCGTGTTGGCCATGACTTGTGAGCTGGCCCTGAAAATCATCTCCAACGGCTTGTTCTTCACCCCGAAAGCGGTGGTTCGAGACGTGGGCGGAGTCATGAATATGTTTATATATTTCGTTAGTTCGACAATTTTTCATAAAATCCTTATTTTTAAGTGGAACCTCTCATTGAATATGCATCTAATTCTTTAGTTCAACTTTTCATTCTTCTTTAAAAAAATTTAAAAGTTCAATCTTTGATTGAGCATATTTTTATGTTAGCTTATATTAGTTCAAAATATTTTCTTTGTAATATTTAAAAAAAATCATATCTTTATCAAAACTTTAATTTTTTTATTAGTTAAACCTCTAGGTTTGTCATGATATGAAAGCATATAAATACACTTTTATGAACACGCTTAGACAAAATATCCAATAAAGTACCAGCCATGATAACCATCCAACTTGCAGACTAGCCTGACTGTTCTGCTTTGGATGCCAACCAAGGTCGAAATCAACTCTCTTGCTCAACTGTTCCTCATATTCCGAGCGATGAGGCCTTTGCGAGTCTACACACTCGTTCCTCACATCAGACGAGTCGTCGTGGAGTTTTTCCGAGGACTCAAGGAGATTCTACTTGTAAGTTAGACAAATATATGCGATTTGCATGATGTACAGGCGCAAGGCATATTTTCTAAAGGCCGTGTCTAAAAGAATCGTCTTTTGGAATGGTTTTGGCTCAAATAAAGACCATTGTCGAACGGACTTTTGTCCAATAACGAGTTTAACAAGTTCCACTCTCACCTATATCTACCTTAACAGTAAACCATAATGGATCTCATGAAAAGGTTCTAGAACTGTATTTGAGTACTTGAACCGTCGATTATACTTGAAAGTTTTTGATCTACCCCATAGCATTGTAAATGAAATTTTACCAACATAGAGAGTGAAACGTTGACGACATTGAGGTCACAATTCTTATGATCATCGTCATGTTTGTCTTTGCGAGTCTTGGAGTGCAGAGCGTGGGAGGAAAGCTGGCGGCGTGCAATGATCCGTCCATCACATCAAGGGTAACCACACTAATTTATTAACGAAAAGTTTGGCAGTTTTATTAGTTACATATTTCTGTTTCTGATATAATCAACCAACAAAACTCTTCGAAAGATCTCTCCCAATCGTTAATTCTACGGGATACATATTGTTTTCTTTGATGATTAGACTGCATAATTTAATAAAAATTGAAGTGAAAAGAAACTAAAGATTTAATGATTGACAGACTAGGCAATCAATAATGATTGACAGACTAGGCAATCAATAATGATTGACAGACTAGGCAATCAATAATGATTGACAGACTAGGCAATCAATAATGATTGACAGACTAGGCAATCAATTTTAAAGTACACTCGAGATAAAATGTGCATGCTTACCATTTTTTTCCAAAGTTATCTACATATAATTCTGTGGCATTGAACTTAGAAAAAAAAGTGAAATAACATTCAAGTGGGCCCAGAACCGAATTGATGACTGAATGTTCAAGGAAAACTGCTCCGGTGTATTCTGGCAGAAAATATTCGTCACCCGTTTGGAAGTGCATGGAAAGGACGACGATCAACAGCATCCGAAGATTTTGGTTCCGAGAGTTTGGTAAGTTCAATTTCAGGATAGTATCAAAGTTTAACGGTGGCTTTTCAGGACGAATCCACGCAATTTCAATTTCGACCATGTGGGAAACGCGATGCTTGCTCTTTTTGAGACACTTTCATACAAAGGATGGAATGTCATCAGAGACATTCTCTACAACAGACAAGGCCCGGTGAGCGAACCCTCTCTTTTTTCATCCATTCATTAATTCATTCATTCATTCATTCATTCATTCATTCATTCATTCATTCATTCATTCATTCATTAATTAATTAATTAATTTATTCATTTATTCATTCATACATTCACGCTCACAGATGAAAAAGTCATTGAGCTCTGATTGTAAGATTAACAGAGGAACTTAAACTCATTCTGCTCATCCTCAAAATTAGAAGAAAAAAAAAGAGTTTCAGTGGTGTGAACGGTGTATGTTACATTTTATACTTACAATTTTTTTAATAGCAATCACAATTTTTCTCGTCGTCAAACTGAGTGAGTTTTTTTATTCGCCTTAATCATATGTTAAGTAGATAACTTTTTAGTGAATTTCAAGAAATATGTTTTTAGTGGGCAGTTGTTTTCATCCATATCTACGTCTTCATCGGCTGTATGATCGGTCTCACACTGTTCGTCGGAGTGGTCATAGCCAACTACACCGAAAACAGGGTTAGTTTCTTTTTTTCTCTTCTCTTTTCCTCGTTCTCTCTTCATATATTTATTTCCTCTCTATTTACTCTCTTTTTGCTCTATTTCTCTTTACTTCCTGCTCTCTATCTCACTTCTTCTGTATCATTCTGTCTCTCTCTACATATTTCCTACTTCGTACTCTCTTATTCTCTATATATTTCTCTATCTCTATCTCTTCCTACCTTCATGTACTTCTTTCTTTCTTCATCCTAAGTTAGCTTTTCCAGCGATACATGTATTAAGCTAAGCGATACATGTATTGAAACTTCTGGTACTAAGGAGGTAACCTTGATTCAGGGCACTGCTCTTTTAACAGTGGACCAGCGTCGTTGGCATGACCTGAAGGCGCGCTTGAAGATGGCGCAGCCTCTGCACGTCCCACCTAAGCCCTCTGAATCAGCACGATTTCGAACCTTCTTCTACGACTTGACGATGAGCAGAGGATTCAACCAAGTTACTTTTTTGGCTTAAGAAAGTGTACAAAATATGTATAATTTAATCTCAACCATACGTCACTGCCTTTGAACTCTGTCATAAAGCATTTGTTGTATAAGATAACCTTATAAACACTTCTCAGTATATACGCGATGATTATTGTTCGCAAATATCAGATGTGCAATAAAGATAAAGAAAGAATGAATGATTTAACCCCTGTAAACTAATATATTTCAAATGATTGATTACTTTAACTGAGTAACCAAAGATGACAAGTCATATATGCTGGTGTTAAAAAATTTTCAATAAAACAATCTCTTGTTTTTTGTTTTTACAGATTATTTATTAGAGATCGCAAACTAAACCCGATTAATAAAGATATTATGAAGAGACAGCAGACTATCAGCGAAAACTCTGCACTGTCTGACGCTGCACCATACTTAGGTTTTGAACAGAGCCTCTTTTTCGGGAGAATTTTTACTTCAGCTGCCGCAGGGTAGGATGTGTTTTTTTAGAAGTACATTTTTAGGCGAAGGTATGAAAAATCTATGCAAAGAGCGGAATGAAGAAACGGATGCTCAAGAAAATATTGTCGATAATGATTGGAGCTGGTTGAGATGTTTGCCCTACTCGTGGTTCTGAATTCGTGTACACTTATTCTTCCATGGAATGTAGAGGAAGAAGGCGAGAGGATGAATTTTCTCACTGCGGTTACATCTATCGCAGCTCTCATCAACATATTATTCTGCATCGAAGTTTGTCTTGAAGCTCTTTTGAACAAAAAATCATCATATATACATACAACTGTTGTATGGGCCCTAAAATGTGCATTATATTGCGTGCTTGTGTAGCTCAGTGGGTAAGAGCATCGCCCGGAAAGCGAAGGTCGCGGGTTCGGTTCCCGTCACACCACACGATTTTCGCACAAGTTTCTGCGAACAATTCACTCCTCTGCTCGGTATAAAAATCTATTTTTTTGAGATCAACGAGGCGTAGGGAATACTCTTATTTGCATAACGCTAAAAAAAGAATTTAAAAAATGGGACCTTTGAGCGTTTGAGCATAAGTTTCATTAAACCATAAAGTTTGGAGTAATTAGGTTATTTCCACTTGGCTAATATAGAGACTTTGTCAAGAACGGAAAAAAACCCATGTAATGAAATGAAAATAATAACATAAAAACCAGAAAATAACAAAAACATAAAAAAACGACATAAAAAAACTCAGAAAATAATAACAAAAACAACAAAAAACAGGGAAAAGCAGCAGTGAATTTTGAAGAGACTAAAAAACAGGTCTTACTGAAAACAGGTCTTAAAAACAGGTCTTACTGAAAAAAGGTCTTAAAACAGAACCATAAAGTTTGGAGTAATTAGGTTATTTCCACTTGGCTAATATAGAGACTTTGTCAAGAACGGAAAAAAACCCATGTAATGAAATGAAAATAATAACATAAAAACCAGAAAATAACAAAAACATAAAAAAACGACATAAAAAAACTCAGAAAATAATAACAAAAACAACAAAAAACAGGGAAAAGCAGCAGTGAATTTTGAAGAGACTAAAACAGGTCTTAGCAAAAACAGGTCTTACTGAAAACAGGTCTTAAAAACAGTTCTTACTAAAACAGAATTAAAATTAAGTTGCAAAGTCTTATTATTTGTGAACAGCTCCTATCTTTTGAGATTATCCTGAAGGTGACAGCCTTCACGGCTTCTGGCTTCTGGCAATCTCGGCGCAATAGAATCGACCTGCTGATCACTTCACTGGGAGTTGCTTGGATCTTCCTCCACTTCTTCATAGCAATGCCTTCGTCTTCAAGCCATTTACAACTTCGCAAGTTCACTTACACCTTTGGGTACATCATCGTCATCCTCCGATTCTTCACCATTTGCAGTCAGTGACAAGCCTTCTAATACTACTTTGTTTGAATGACTTTTTTCCGACTAAGACTTTGAATGACTTTGAATTTGAATGAATTTTTTCTTTTTGACTTTTTTGACTTTTGACTGACTGACTTTTGACTGAATGACTTTTTTTCCCGAATAAACATCACTTCGTAGAGCAATTTAGTGAAACTCATAAGCCTCATAAGAATCATTTTAGGTTACCGATTTTTCAAAATTTTCCCCTTCATTTATGTTGTTGACTTCTGTGTGATTAGCTTTGTTTATCTCTCCTTTTTTTTACTCAGTAGAAAATGTACAATGTGTATTTTATTTTTCAATGTGTGATAATTCAATCAATAAACTTATTTACTTAATTGATGTGTTCTAGTTATTTTCAGATACTTGAGCAGGTGCATTTATCGAAGAAAAATTTAAGGCCGCAATAATACACTGAAGATACTGATGCTGACGGTCGTGATGAGCATGTTCCGCTCCTTTTTCATCATCACAGCCATGTTTCTACTCGTTTTATTCTACGCGTACACTGGAGTTATTCTCTTCGGAATGGTCAAGTACGGCCAGGCTGTCTCTAAGTTAGCCTTTGATTCAAATTTATGTTTAATATAACCTAATAATTTTCATGCAGATGGCATATATATACATAATTATGTACATCTTTGTTTAAGCGACCAAAATCGGGGAATAACAATGTAAGATAAAAACAGAAATGACATGAAAAACCATGAAGAATAATTTTTGGGTTCAAGGTATTGAGATGATGATATTTTAAGTATGGTTTGTCAGAGATTATTTGAGGTAGGAAGTGAGGTATGATGTAAGATCCTTCTGATCAGCTCAGAATAAACAATAGGTTCATATACGGTTCTTCAGAAGCATCGCTTCTGAGAGTTTTTGCAAGCCAGGGTTGCTTAGCTGTTATGACAGAAACCTGAACAGAATCGTATCACAAGAATTCTCTTCGGAATGGTCAAGTACGGCCAGGCTGTCTCTAAGTTAGCCTTTGATTCAAATTTATGTTTAATATAACCTAATAATTTTCATGCAGATGGCATATATATAAATTTTTAGTTATGGCTCTATTCACGTCTGCATAATTTTACGTATTCTCCAGACACGTTAACTTTCGGACTGGTTCCGAAGCTCTCGTTGTGTTATTCCGTTCCATCACCGGAGAAGACTGGAATGACATCATGCATGACTGCATGGTTAGCGCCATTTGAGAATGGGAAAGAGGATCATTGTACGATATCCAGGAAGGATACTAGCGTGAACACTCATAACCAGGACCAAGGTACTGAGGAATAGGGTTGGGTGCAGCTTTGAAGAGAGCTTCAGCGATGACTGCACCTGGACTAATTTACGCATTCTTCATCGTCGGGCGGGCTCTCCAGGGGGTGGAGCTTAGGGAACGCAAGTCGAACTGCTCTGGTTCTCTCGCTTTCCCGTCCTCTAATGACTTTCTCTCTCGTCTCTTTCTATCATCGTTTCTTTTTCTCACTCCCACTTTAGCTCTCCTTATCTCTCTCTAACTCTCTCTCTCTCTCTCTCTCTCTCTCTCTCTCTCTCTCTCTCTCTCTCTCTCTCTCTCTCTCTCTCTCTCTCTCTCTCTCTCGCTCTCTCGACGTGTAAAGTCTCTGCACAATGAAGGAGCTACTCGGGAAACCTGGTTATACCATGTGTTAGTATGACATTGTCTACTTCATTCGCACGCTATCGTCCTCACAATGAACTTCGTAAATCCATCATAAATATCTTTTTTTCAAAATCTAACCACTTGTTTTGCGGAAAATAAGAAAAAGCCTGATCGTTGGAACTCAAAATCAGGAAAGTAGTGTTTGACCTACCTGATGTACGATTACCTTCAGCGAAGCTCGCCTTTCTGCTACTGGGAGGAAGGCTCGTCCTACTGGGAGACCGACTGCGGAAATTACTATGGGGCCATCATATACTTCTGCTCGTTCTACTTGATCATAACATATATCGTGCGGAACCTACTTGTGGGTTAGTGCAGAGGATTTAATTTTTTGGCTCTTTGTTTGTTGATGTTGTTGTGGTTGCAATGGAAGTTTCCCAGTTCTATAGTCATGCAAAACTAATCAAACAATACCAATCCCATGGAATGAGTACTGTGATAATCTCTAAACCTATGTTACTGATAGTTTCAACGAAAGTGAGATCGAGGAATTATGGAACAAGAAATCAGAAGAAGAAAAACAATAATTGTATAAAGGCTTGAAGTGTAGAATTTTTTCATAAAGCCGAAATTTAAAAAAAGTCAAAAAAAGTGTGGTAACGGGGCCTAGAGCTATTTGATTATGCTTTGTAATTTTCACGCGTAATTATATAATATGAGAATGTTTTTTTCTTCATAAGCCTAAAACCGTGCGGGATTCAAAGAACATGAGAGTTTTAGCCCTTACTCGAAGGTCCAAAACATTTTAGAAAAAAATAATTTTAAGTTAATCTTTAAGAAAACTAATAAGTTTAGAGCAGTTGAACAATCATGGCTCTTCATGTCGCGAAACCTTGTATCATTGAACGAAGAAAAACAGTCTTGTGTTCGATTGGTAACGTGCTTGAATTTACGGTCGAAGAGAGATGGTTGGGTTTGATCCCACCTTATGCACAAGCTTTTGTCCATGTGGTAGGTCGATCATCCAACATTATTACCTCTCAGCTATAATCATGGAGAACTTCTCGCTGTTCTACTCCTCGGAAGAAGATGCTCTGCTTTCGTACGCCGACATCCGCAACTTTCAACTTGTCTGGAACGTCGTCGACAGAGAGCAGAAGAGAGCCATCGCCGTGAGAAGAGTCAAATTCCTCCTCCGGCTCTTGAGGGGAAGACTCGAGGTTTTCACATCGATTTTTTGGCTTGTAACATTTTTCTGATTACCAGTTCGTTTTTCATCGGAAAATACAACTCACGCACTCGGTAATTTTTCAAAGTCTGCCGTCCCAATCATTTTTAATCTTTTTAACTATTAAACTTTTTTGGAGGCTAGAAACCTGTTAATGATATGATATGAAACTTTTCCGAATTCAATGATTCCTCAATTGTTAGGAAGTCAAGGTACCGCCATATCAATTATTTCTTTGAATCTCATTGTTCTTGCAGTTTTACAGGCAGCTGCAAGCATTAAAATGAACTATTCGACTTTGAGCCCAAGTTTATCGACGAATAGTTAGACCCAAACATGTAATTCTACTACATATACCCTTGAATTCACAAAAAAAACTTGCTGAGGGACCCTAGGCTTCCGATTTCTATCGAATAGTCGCTTTTTTTACATTTCAAAAACTCCACTTATTCATTATGCGCACAGAGAAGGAGAGGGATCGTGATCTTTGCATTAGAAGAAGAACTGTAAAGTTTGGGGTTAAAAAATTTTTTTTTGGGTTGTTACTCAACAAACTCCTTCACAAGCCTCATTTTCAGGTGGATCCGGAAAAAGACCGCGTACTATTCAAGCACATGTGCTATGAGATGGAGAGAGCGCACAACGGCGATGATGTCTCCTTCCACGACGTTCTCTAGTCAGCAGATCCTTCCTCCCTCTCTCTATCTCTCTGTCTCTATATCTTTCTTTCTTTTTTCTTTCTCTTTTTCTCTCTCTTTTTCTCTCTCTCACTTTTCTCTCTCTCTTTCTCTCTCTTCCCGCCCTCTATAGCTTTCTCTTTCTTTTTTTCTCTCTCTCTCCCATTCTCATTTTCCCGGGGGTTTCGAAGTGTTGAATACTCTGGGAACATACTGTACAATTCAGGTTCTGAGCGAAAACTCGGGTTTTGCTCACCTTATAATCCTCGCAGATTTTAAACGAGTCTGATCCGTTTCTCTGAGCTTAAAAAATTCTGGGAAATTTGATGAGATTTAATGAGAGCCAAAGGTTATATAAGGACACTGGTCAAAAACTCAAAATTCTGGAATAATGAAAAAACGAGCAAGCTTATAAGAACGAGAGCCCGGTAATTAAAGAATTAGAGAGATGATGAAAAAAATTTGAACTAGCAAAAAAATTAGAGTTACAGACGGGTAGCTGCAAAAAAAATGGATGAACTCGCGGAAACTTATGAAACAAGTAATCCTCCTTCTTTCAGCATGCTCTCCTACCGATCGGTGGACATTAGGAAGTCCCTTCAACTTGAGGAACTTCTGCAGAGAGAAGAACTCGAGTTTATCATCGAGGAAGAAGTCGCCAAGCAGACCATCCGGAGTTGGCTCGAGAGTTGCTTGCGTCGAATACGTAACCCGCAAGTGCCGAAGGCATCATTTGTCGACACTCACAAGTATCCTCATCCCCAATCCGCTGGTAAGTTACTCTAGTGTTTTTTTTAACGAGTCATTAGGCTTCGATTATTCCGAAAAACCTAGTTATAACGCACGGAAATTGCATCAAACATTCAGAATTAATGGGTATGGTTTTTTTTGAATGAAGACCTTTGTTGAAGCAAATCAAAGGGAGACGACCATTTAAAAAGTAGCGAAGAGAGGGAATGACATGTATCATATAAAACGTCCCTCAGAACACGAAGATTCACTGCAGAGTCAAGAGACGGCGTTCCCCAGTTTCAATTTGACGAGGATCCGAGTGCGACTGAGGGCGAGCCGCTCAGGAAGGCAGCCATCCGCAACCGCCGTAGCAGCATACCCGATGTCTTCTCGGTTATTCATTCATTCAACCATTTAGTAACACTTTCATTCATTTTGTTTCCAGTCATTCTTTCAGTTCTATCCATTAAATCAATCATTTATTCACTATTTTAATTCTTCTATTTATTAACTCAATTGATCACTAAATATTCTTTCATTCATTCAGTTAATAACAAATCAACTATTCATTCGCTCCTTTCTTCATTAATTAATTTATTCATTTGTTAATTAACTTTTTTCATTATATCTTGATTCATCCATTCAATCATTATTTTATTCTTCGATAGTTTATTCGATCCCTTCTTCATTCCTTCTTTTGGCTAAGAGCAGTGAATGAAGAATTAAAAGTCATTAAAGAAGATCTGCTATAGACGGATAATATGCTCAGACAAGACTGCAGTCTTCGAAGATCTTCCACGACGCGGCCAAGAAGCTCATGACCACGGGGAGTGAGAGGCGGCGACCTCCTGAGACTCTTCAGCTCCTCCCACGACATCGGCAGCCAAATGTAGAAAAAAAGCTGTCAACTTCCAAAAACTTGCACGTTAGCCTTTTTCGACTTTTGCATCATTTTCGGTTAAAAAAAGTGCTCCATCAACTTCTGAGAGAAATTTTCGTTCGTTGTGAAATGAAAATGTGATCAAATTCACTTCCAGAGAGAACATATCAAAATGCAAATACATATATGACGCTGGCAACTAGGTTTTTTGCCATTTTCGCTGGCAACTAGGTTTTTTGCCATTTTCGCTGGCAACTAGGTTTTTTGCCATTTTCGGAAATCGCAATGATTTTTGTTGTATTTGTGGCTGATTTTGTAACATTTGTAGCAAAACCACAAAAAGACTGATTTATTGCACACGATAATGGCACAGCCAGGAAAAACCATCAAAACAGCCTCATTTTATGGCGTTGCAATCAAAATAGCCTTATTTTATGGCGCTCCATCAAAATAGCCTCTTCGCGATAGAGAAAATAGTATAGCGTTCGTGCAAACCCGGTCCGTATTGGTTGCTCGCTTTGTCCATATATGATTCTGCTATTAAATTTGGTGAATAGCCACGAAATAAACGAAATAGTGTTGTGGGAGTGGACTGACGAAGGAACTTTTCAATGAAATTGTTCCATTCACCATAAAATAAGGCTATTCTGATGGTTTTTCCTGGCTGTGCCATAATCGTGTGCAATAAATCAGTCTTTTTGTGGTTTTGCTACAAATGTTACAAAATCAGCCACAAATACAACAAAAGTCATTGCTATTTCTGAAAATGGCGAAAAACCTAGTTGCCAGCGTCATATATGTATCGAACCGTGGTTAGTTGTTTGATAAGGTCTCACTCCTGAGTCAAATGGTATCGTTAGCATAAACTATGCCTGAGCCTAAGCAGAGATAGAGAGGTGGTGTAGAAGCGCAGACAGTCATAGTGCATGCGGTCTGTCTAGAAGTGAACAAGACTTGAAAAATGCCACATTATTTTTCAGAAAACGATGCTAAATTTTTTTTACTAATTTAAGTACTACAAAATTTAATTTTTTAAAGTACTACATCATTCCAACTAATTTAAGTACTACATCATTCCAACTCTTAAAAAAGCTACAATGCCCTGAAGACAAAAAACATAGTTTCATTTTTCTCAAAGCAACTCCAAAAACAAAAGAGAATTTTCAGTTAGAAAAATTTTTTCTTAGCACAGGAAAGAAAGGAAGAATGTAGATGACTTACATTCCAATCCAAAGTACACATAACTTGAAATCCGATAAAAGGTCATAAATTTTTTGTTGTAGCGATTCTGGGGTCGGTTGGTGATTGTAACTTAAACAGTTGAAGTTACAATTAACGACATTTCCCGAACTTAGATCATAGTACACATAGCTTGCAACTTCAGCTGAACGTCTTCGATCTCCCTGACTTGGAGGAAAAGGGCGAAGAGGAGTCCGTTCTGTCCAGGAGACGACCATCAGAGGAGCGATGCGTCTCACCTCCGCTATGGCGCAAGAACTCGCCTAATTGGAGTCGGAACTCTCCATTCCCCACATCGCCGGTCCAGAACTTCCCGTGCACAAAAAAACTAGTGATCGATCATGGGACGGAGATCACAGATTGGTGGCAAATACAAGGGGTACAATAGGTTCCACTCTTTTCGCCACTCCATCAGAGAACAGAACCTCTTATTTATTCAGATTCTAACGGGATGTTCGTTGATTACCGGTAAACATTTATCCAGATGCTTTTTCTGCACTCAGATATTGTTAGGCAGATGAGCCATGTGCACGTTACTTTTTTATGAGAAGAAGGATAAAGAAAACGGAAATTTTATTGAAAATTTTCAATTTGGTTTGCACGCATCACTGTTTCTCACTTATCCCGAGCAGTTGAAAACTGTGAATTTCTTCGAAACTGTGTTCAGGTAAAGTTTTTTGGGCAAATACTGAGAAGCGTGATTTCGAAAAGCATGATGGACGTCAGCGATGATATCTTTTTTTTTTACTTTTTCGTTTTAAGTATTTTTTTAATGTTTGCGTTTATAACGGTTTGGTTCCTAAGCATTACGGTCTCGTTAGCGTAAACTTGACCTAAGCCTAAGCGGAAAAATTTTTTAAAAAAATACTTTAACGAAAAAAGTTTGAAAAAATCTCATCGCTGACGTCCATTACCCTTTTTGACAATTGCCAGTTTTTTGAGCGTATAGCCTATGAGGCCTCAGAAGTTATAAAAAAAAATCATCTTACAGTAATCCGTGTGAAGATTAAGCACCTGAAATGTTACTATCCAGCTGCATTACAAAACAACAAACGTTTCCTTGTTCAGTCAAGAAACTAAATATCATCATTGATATGAAAAATTCACACTCAAATAATATTATTTTGATAAAGATTAAGAAATCTCCCTGTTTCCAAACCATGACTACAATCTACGAGGTCACAGATACCACCTTCTCATGCCTAAGCTGAAGTCTTCTATGCACTCTAACATTCTGCCTGTGAGGGTAGTAGACAGATGGAATTCTTTACCAGACTCGATTTTCTCAGCTCAATCCATCAAAGCGTTGTTTAGAACTCTGGTAGTAAGCCTATGATTAATTTTTCATAGGTAACACATAGTGTTTTAATAGTTTTTTTTCGTGTGTTTCTAAATCTGTTGTCCTAGTATCCTCTTTCTTTCTCACTTTAGTTAGTAAAGTGTCACGCATGTGTTAATTGGATTGTAACAGTTCATTATTTCCTTCCTTGCCGGTCATTAATACACATCGCGATAAATATTATTTTTAAAAAATCTTATCAGGCTTTTTAGATTTGTGAAAAGTTATCGTCTCGAAGTATTGTTCAAGGAATCAACAGAAACAGCTCAAGGCACAAGGGAAAAATACAAAAAAAGGCGCAAAAAGAACAAAAAAGTAACAAGATAATCCAATTGTAAATTTGTAGAACGAAGACCCCTCTTTTAATGCAAGCAGAGAACGAAGACCCCTCTTTTAATGCAAGCAGAGAACGAAGACCCCTCTTTTAATGCAAGCAGAGAACGAAGACCTCTCTTTTAATGCAAGCAGAGAACGAAGACCCCTCTTTTAATGCAAGCAGAGAACGAAGACCCCTCTTTTAATGCAAGCAGAGAACGAAGACCCCTCTTGTAAAGCAAGCAGAGAACGAAGACCCCTCTTTTAATGCAAGCAGAGAACGAAGACCCCTCTTTTAATGCAAGCATTAGTGAGGAAATTGTCAAAAATCATTGATAGAGACAAAAACTTGCGCTCAAAAGATTGCACCTAAACCAACAATAAAGTCAATGTTCAGCAAGCATTCTAACCCTTCAAATTTAAACCCGAGAGGAATTACGAATGAGAAAAAAATCTAACTATTCACAGAAGATCATCAGAATAAGAGGAAATGTTAAACATGCAACAACAAAAAACATATCACCAAGAACAAAGAGAACAGAGGAGATTGTCTAGTTTTGATTATTATGCTAGGAAAGCATTATAAAAAAATTCAAAACCTAAACGAGGAGCCGCAATTGAAGCTGAGGGTTTCAATCACAAAAAGGCTTGGAAAATAGGCCACGTTACCAGTGCAGCCCCGCCAACGACTACAAAGTTTAAGGTCAGTTCTTAAGAGGGAGGAGACTGTGAATGCGGACTCGAAAACCAGCCAGTGAAGTCCTTGAGGTGCCATCGATCTCGCAAATAAAGAGCGAAGATCCACGAAATGGCCCCCTCCTTGAATTGGAAACGCTAGAAACAACCCGCCATAACATAAAAGCGCCAAGAGCAACCCGCCACGACGGGAATATCTTAGGAACATCCCGCCAGGAGGGGGAAAACACCGAGGCTCTAAAGCGTAATCTGGATGACTACTGCTTTCTCTTGTTTGACATCTCGACAGAGTCCGATTCACTAGATTTGGGACTTGTCCCTCCTTGATCTACCTTCGCGTAATCGTAATAGTAAATAGAAAGCAGAATGAAGAAGGAGATGTTGATCAGCATCACAAATGCGTAGAAGAAACTCTCCTGGGCCTGCAATAAAAGAACTGGCTAATTTGTTTCAACTTTTCATTCAATCTCAATTAATTATACGATTCGTAATTAATTTCTCCATAGCTCGGTTTGATGAACTTAGAGAAAATGGAAAACTTATCAGAAAAAAGTAAGATACTTTGGAAACGAGCATATAAACATCCAATACCAAAACCCCTCTTCTTTTTTCTTACCCAGTCCATGTAAACTCTCAAATATCGGTCACTAATCTGATTATTTTGTATGCAAATGAAAAGGAGTTAACGAAAGGACGAAGTAATAATTTTACGAATGGATGAGTAAATGAACTGATGAATGAAAGGTACCTTGGAAGGAAAGAATGATTCTCCAAAGCGCGTCACCAGTATGATGATTAGATCGCCGCCAGCGACGGTGAGCAGGAAAACTGCTTGCACGACAGACTTGAGAGAAGCCGGAGCCTGGAATGAGAGAGAGAGAGAGAGAGAGAGAGAGAGAGAGAGAGAGAGAGAGAGAGAGAGAGAGAGAGAGAGAGAGAGAGAGAGAGAGAGAGAGACTTGAGAGTCCCCCTTGTGACACATTGTACCTCACAGAAACGTACAGTGAAAAACAGCCCAGCAATGTTCATAAAGAGATCTTAATTTTCACTCGAAAAGTGAAATACCTAATAGATGAAAACGGCCGTAGAATATATTCGTGCAGTCCGAAGCATTGTCTTCTCCAAAACATTTATATAAATAGAGTGCTCTGGGAAAAAAACCTTTTCGTACCGTCCCCCTTAGGTTCACGAGTTACGGAATTTGTAAAGTTTGAGTTACTGTACTAAAATTATTGGCCTTGCCGAGGAAATTCTAGTAATGAGTCGGAAACTTGGCTAAATCTACCTAAACATATGAGGAAGTTCACTCTTAAAGGCAAAAGGACCCCGTATGAAAACCTTGAAATATTTTTGCGCTAACCTCAGAATAGGCAAATTCGAGGCCAGTGATGCTGAAAAGAACTTCCGCCACGGTTACCGTGAGGTATTGCGGGACTTGCCAGAGAATACTCACCGTGTTGCCAGGCACAGACTTGTGCATTGCCGTCACCTGAAATACAATCAGTCATTGCTGCTACTCTGATTTCATGCATAGTAAAATCAATCGATTTTGCTGTTGGCTGCATTTCTACCTCAAACAACGTCTAAACGCTCTCGCTCTATATGCTCATGCTCTCTATTTTTTCATATCTCTATCTCTATTTTCATAACTCTACCTCTCTCTTACTCTGTCTCTCTCTATCCTCTCTCTATGTTTCTATCTTTTATCGCTCTCCTTCTTTCTTTCTCTCTCTAGCTCTCATTAATATTCAGCCTACATAGAACAGGAATACAACAATGTTTAAAGAAAATTTTAGTGACGTACAAAGGATAGATTTTCAACCCAATTTTTGGCTATTACTAAAGCACACTACGCACGTCAAGCATGCCATTCACGCCAGTTCATTACTAATGCACGCCACTGCGCGGTGAAATTCTTAACTTCGCCCCATGCGCTTTATGTATAGTTTTTTTCAAGTTTTTCATGTTTTTTCTGCTGAGGCTTAGGCGGAAATTTACGCGGACGAGGCCGTACGGCTTAGACTAACGAGACGGCTTAGACTAACGAGACGGTATCAAAAAATTAACATAATAGTGCGTCAAACACTCTTTCTCTCTTTACCGCGCAATGGCGTGCATTAGTAATGAACTGGCGTGAATGGCGAAATGGCGTGTTTGGCGTGCGTGGCGTGCTTTAGTAATGACCCAAATTTTTGACCGTTGATCAAGTCCGGGCACACTCAGACGCACATCGCCAGAATCACCACATGTTCCCGCAGGACTATTGAGGACACCATAAGTCGTTCTCGTGAGACGACGAATTACTGTCCCGAGAGCGGCACACCAGCCACCGCGACCACTTTCGTCAACGTAAGAAGCATCCGAGACAAGATTCTTTATAACCCTAAGCAGCATCTCAGAAAACTCGCGAAGGAGCTGAATATCTCGGCCTGTTCTGTTTGGATACCGCATAGGACTCATCCCCATCAAGCTACATAAGACTCACCCATTGACGGACCAGATGAAGGCGACCCGTATTCAGAGATGTCGTGAACTGTCAAAGCGGTTCAAGCTGGTGTACTGTTTGAATTTTTTCTTCACTGATGAGATTTTGTTCAATATTTAGCAGTCCTTCAACTACCAGAACGTCTTGGATTTGGTCGAAATCGGTCAACGAGGCCAATAACAGTGGCCTTTACGTCCCGAATAGAGACCATCCCGCTTCTGTCATGTTCTGGGCCGGTATTTGCGCGACTGGCAACACTCCACCCGTTTTCGTCGAGCAGGGAGTCAAAGTGAACGCTCATAACTAGCTGAACGACATTCTCGTAAGGAAGTACTTCCCTGGAGCCAGGCTCCCTTCATGGGACGCAACTAGACGTTCCAGCAGGACTCTGAGCCCGCCCACAAGGCTAAAGTCGTGCAAGATTGGTGCAAGGTCAATTTCCCCTCGATGATCACCTCCGACGAATGACCTCCGTACTAGCATGATTTGAATTCCCTGAATTTCTCTGTGTGGTCGGTCCTTCAGAGCGAGGCCTGCACTTCTTCTCACAAGAATTTGGACAGTCTGAAGCACGCCCTTCAAAAGGCGTGGGATGATCTTGACGTCGCTTACCTGTTCACCACGGTAAGTGCCTTCCAAAACCGATTCCGCGTCTGTATCGAGGAGAAAAGAGGGCTGTTTGAATTTTGAGACAGTAGTTATGTCACAAACTATTTGAATAAACTTCGATGAAAATTTTGTTTGATTTGCTCAATCCGTTAGGTTTTTATCGTAAAAAGTAAAGGACACGTGAGCTTTTGGCGCACCAAGTAACACATTCGCACCCTAAAAGGGCGCACCCGCACCCTAGCAGCCTCCCGAACAGCTATTTAAAAAAAACCAACAATTGTATAACTTCGTCCTTTGCTCTCTTTCTCATTAGCAAGCAACCGATAACACGAGAAGGGAGATGATTTGGGCGTGCTTGGTTACTCGCATCGTGAAGGTATTGATATTTTCTTGTGCTTTGTTGTGCCAAAGTGCCTTTTCTTTTTTTTGTGCCAAAGTTGTTGCCCTTTTTTTGCCCTTTGTTGCCCTTTTTTTGTGCCAAAGTGCTTTGTTGTGCCAAAGTGCCTTTCTGTGCCTTTTCTTTTTCAAACCCCGGAGATGGTCGGGTCTATCATTTCTTCTTCACACTGACTTCTACTCGTCTCTACTTCATTGAATTACCAGATTTCTCTTCTGTCTTCTTGGGACTCAAGACTTCGTGAATCTCTTCGGTATGAGGTTGAAACGCTAAGTGGTCTACCAAGACTCTTCAGTGCAACGCCACAGTTGCTTATTCCTCTTCCGAAGATTTTCTACTTTTTCACTTTCTCATTGTCAACCATGTTAGCGATGACCCTGAACCAGTTGTCCTTTGGCGATAAAGAATATCAATTAAAAAAAAGTTTATTCACCCAAGTTTGATTTTCTTGTGCTTTGTTGTGCCAAGTTTAATTACCCAAGTTTGAGGGTAAATGCTGATGATGGTTTTTAAAAACCGAAACGTCCGACAATAAACCAGTAATCTTCCGCATCATCTAACGGGCACAACAAAGCACAAGAAAAAGATAACACGATAATTCAAACTATTGGTATTTTATTAATTCCATGGAGAAAATGAATTGTTGAGCAAGGTGCTGGAACCCCATCTGGTGTAATGACGGCCGTGTATACACTGCCAACTTCATCGATGTCTATCGCAGTGTTCGGCAGGAGGTGGAAATAAGCCGGAACTGTGGAGTTCTCTGCTGCTTCTTCCACTATGTAGACGTTGTAACTGAATCAATCGTATTGTGGACTTCGTCCGAAAGATCTCACTATAAAAAATCATTATTTTTAGTTCTCGGAATCATAAAGCGGTTGTTTCTCTCTTATTTCCAATTGCTAACAGCTATGGCACTTCGAGTTATTCTTCGAAACCGTTACAAGTACTCGATCCATGCATGAAAACAATTAAAAGAACTGCGAGTTATATATATAAATATTTTATCTACACTTGTCAGTGCAAAAACAAACATTCAAAAACCACAGATAACAATGGTGTCTTTAAGAAGCAAAGAAAAAAAAGAGAATAAATCTAAGATAATTCTTGTAACAAATTATTACAGAGCGCGTCATAGTGTCTAATAATTACATCCATATGTCTGCTGATTCGAAACGGAAAGACTATGTAAAGTGTATCAATGATATTGATGACAGCTTTTTTGAAAACGTGTTCACTCGGAACATTCAACACATCTCTCGATAATCTAGTGAACATACGTGCTACCCTTAATGAGAAACAATGGAAACGGGCCGTATTCTGTGTTGCTTCGACATACAACCCGTTAACGTTTGTCCGTGTAATCGGAACCCATTTGAAGTTATAATTGTATTATTCAATAAATGTTTTTCTGAGAGAAAAAAAGCGTTTCTTTCAATGCTTTTTCGCAATAAGAAGTCACAACCTTCCGTAAGTGAAGTTCTGGTGCATTAGAGATAGAACAGATCCAGAGGAAGCAAATTCGTCGTAAGAAGTCAGGGTAAGAACTTCTCGCGTAGAATTGTCGGTGGCGTTCCATTTGAAGGTATGCCTAGAACAAATGCATGATGATAATAATGATAATGAAGTGATAAATATCATTAGGTAATAATAAAAAATGATTTTTTTAAGAACTTGAAAATAATAACATCGATAGTAATGATGAAAATAATTGATAAATGAAACAACAACAAAAAAAAAAACAAAAAAAATTGTTCCGATGTTCCGATATTCCGATATATATATGTATATATTCAGAATATATAATATATATTTAAAAATATATATTATATATTTATGATTATCGACAACACAATACCGCATTTGGCATTTACAACCAAAGATATTTTCGTGAAGTTTTTCCGCCCACTTTCACTAATCTATATATCAACTTTTGCATCTGTGACCTTCAAGAACTGCTATTTCAAAATTTCAACTTTTTGAGTAAACGGACGATTGTTTTTCAAAGTTGCAGCCAGTTTTTGTGGAGCAGAGAGCAACACTTCCGAGGTAGACGGGATCGTCACAGGCTGCCGTTGGCACCAGCTTCTTCACTGCGAGACATGGAAGAGCAAGGACGAGGCTGTAATTCGGGTTCACCCAGTCAGATAATTCGTCTTGTGGGGCTTCTGGAACATTTTAAGTGTAGCGAAAATATGGTCTCGTTCACCCAGATTATGCGCGTCGACAGATTTAACAACTAGCTCTCTCGCATACAACGCGAAATATCGGTCGTTTTATTCCACTAAGCGGACGTTTTTTGTTAAATAATGGTTCACAATTCTATTCACAACTGTTAAAAGCACAAGGACAAGAAGACTGACCTGATGCCAATTTTACCTTCAGATGGCTTCCCTACGAATGTCTTCACCGTAGTGTATCCGTTCTTGGTGAGCACGACGGCCATATTATCCTTTTCAGCAAATTTCCGCTGGAAATCCAGTATGGGACAATCGTCTCCTTCGCTTAAATGGTAAGATCAATTTCAGGTTTTGTTAACAAAGCCCCGATTTGGAATCATTTTTGAAGCATTGAAGGAGTTTTTTCTCTATAGTGAGAACCGACTTGATTAGACTATGCTTGCTTGATTAGACTATGATTAGACATGATAAGACTATGCTTGATTAGACCCAACTTGCATGACCTCTCGTGTTCATTCATTTATTTGTTCCTTTGCTCATAGATACATTAAATTCGGTTTTTTTTGTTGCAACAATCAAATTCAAGCCCACGTTTTGATGGAGAAAAAACTTTTTTTTGACAGAAAGTGTGTATTTATTGCTTTGGATATTTTCAGACCGCTTCTTCCAAAACTTTCTTCCAAAAAAAAACATGCACGTTCTCAACTTTTTCAAACTTTCTCTCAAAAGCTTAATAATAATTGGGGGAATGTCTGAATTGATTGGCTTTTTTATTTCAGATGACATCGATATATAACTTACTCACAAGTATCGCCACATCATCATGATGTATGAGTGAATGAGTAAACTTGAAGTATCACACTTGTGAAAAAATATAAATTAAGCTGGAGGTTGAAAAGCTAATTTTCGATGAGCCTACCCTTTGACGGTGAAAGTAATTCCGTCCTCCTGAACGGGGAGCCGAAAGACGTCTCTCACTCCGAGAATGTCATCGTCAATCAAGGACTGCAACAAGAAAGCCTGGTTAGAAAGAAAATAATATGCTGCACTAATATTAGTTGAAATTAGTCCGCAGTTTGCCGTGGTGTATATAAATTTTCAAATCCTATGTGTTTAGTTGAAGGCACTGAAAATGAAAATTTTACACAACTGTGAGCTCATTAACTCAAGACTATTTTGAGGAATCAAATTTGTTTTGAACAACTAAAATTTCATTGCTGAAGTATGGAGAAGGGTTTAAAACGCGAAATTTGATCGTACTAAATATAATAAAAAAACATGCTATTTTTCTTGTTTTAAAGTCATCCAGCTCTTGGTTGTTGCTCAAAAATTCTGAAAAAAAATTGGGCAGGACTGTCAAAATTTTCGATCACATGTACAGGAACCTATATAACATTTCAGAATTTCACTTCTGGCTGCAGTACGAATAGAACAGGTCTTAATAATTCTCACGAAGTTTGTTCGAGTACGAAGGCCGTCATTTTGTATTTTTCTTACCATCTATCGCACGCACTAATTATCTCATTGCCTCACCCCGCCAGGTGCAATGATTTTGTCGCGTTCGGATGAGGACTGAATGCGGAAAGCGCAAGGCGAACCAGAAGAAGGGAAAGCGTTGACGAAGGAAATCGCGACCTCTCCTTCTCCAGCGGGCGGCACTTGACTTCTCTCAAATGTATTCTTGTTTATTGATTCTTTCACACATTCAATATTCCTGTATTCATTTATTCAATTATTCCTTATTTAACAAATCTGTATATTATTCTTCATTTATAACCAGAGCTGGTGTGTCTGAGCGATATCCTGGGCTCTTATTGAGACACAGGTGCGTTGCAGCATCGAGCTGAGTGTGATGTCTCTTTGCTCTTCCTTTTCTCCTACTGTGCAAATCAGCGGTGACCCGGAAAGCAACCACTTTCTATACCAGGTTGCTGACTAACTGAGGCAGTGGCGGGATTAAGTGTTGGATAGATTAAGCAAATAGTAGGTTCGATAGAGGAGATATGTAGTAAAAAAAAATAATTGAGCAGAGATAGAAGAGGGGGAATCCAAGAAAGATAGTTAAAAAGGGTTTTTTTTTTCTACGAAAAAAATGAAGACTTTTTAATCAAGACAAAGCAAGTTCATGTATAATTGTTCACCTGTAATTTTTTATAAGCTTTTTGTTTATCTTGTCTCTCTGTCTACAATCCGGTTAAAACTGAATTTCTTATGTTCATGAATTCTCTAAATCTCAGCCGTTCATATGAAAAAAGAAGCAGAAAAGCAGAAACAAATGACAATGATACGGTATAAACAGGAGGAAATGACAGAACAAAGAAGTATACGAGATTGGAGAGAAGTTTAATGAAGAAGGTGAGATCATAAATAGAAGAACATGACTAAAATAACGAATGAAGACCTGAAAAGAAGAACAACGAATAAAAATTTTAAACAAAAAAGTTATATATGATTAGAGGGAAGTTATAAGTGTCGAGAGAGTGAACATAAAATTTGAGACATTTTAAAATGACATAACCCAGTAATGATTATATACAGGGTGTACAGAAAGTCCAGGTGCCCGACTTTGTCACCTTGCATATTTTTTGTTTGGCGTAGCGGTCGTGTTATTTTTCGCTTGTATTTTACTCATAATGTTGCTAACATACCCTGAGAAAATCAGAATGATAACTCTTTTCGTTTTCCGGTAATGCTCTCTGATATGGACCGAGGCTACATTCTGCGCTGGAGCTAGTCCGGTCACACTCAAAAACACATCGCCAGAACCAATGGATTCGCCCGCAGGACCATTAAAAACACAATACATCGCTTTCGTAAGACTGGTACGACGAATGACCGTCCCAGAAGCGGCAGACCAGTGACCGCGACCACTTCCTTCAACGTGAAAAGCATCCGAGACAAGATTCGATATAACCCCAAGCGGAGTCTCAGGAAACTCGCGAAGGAGCTTAATATCATGGCTAGTTCTGTTCAGACGATCGTCAAATCACGCATTGGACTTCGCCTCATCAAGCTGCAGAAGACTCACACATTGACGAACCAGATGAAGGTGACCCGTCTTTGCAGATGTCGTGAACTGTCAAAGCGGTTCAAGCCGGTGGACTGTTTGGATATTCTCTTCACCGATGAGAAGTTGTTCAATATTGATCAGTCCTTCAACCACCAGAACGATAGGATTTGGTCGAAATCGGTCAAAGATGCCAATAAGAGTGGCCGTTTCGTCTCGAAAAAGGGCCATCCCGCTTCTGTCATGGTCTGAGCCGGGATTTGCGCGACTGGCAAGACTCCGCTCGTTTTTGTCGAGCAGGAAGTCAAAATAACTGCCAATAACTACCTGAACGACATTCTCGTAAAGGAAGTACTTCCCTGGAGCCAGGCTCACTTCGCGGGACGCAAATGGACGTTCCAGCAGGACTCTGCGCCCGCCCATAAGGCTAAAGTGGTGCAAGACCAATTTCCCCTCCATGATCACATCCACCGAATGGCCTCCGTACTCACCTGATTTGATTCCTCTGGACTTCTCTTTGTGGTCGGTCCTTAAGAGCAAGGCCCGTGCTCCCCCACATAAGAATTTGGAAAGTTTGAAGCGCGCCCTACAGAAGGCGTGGGATGATCTTCACGTCGCTTACCTGTCCACCACGGCGGGTGCCTTCTTTAAGCGACTCCGCGCCTGTGTCAAGGAGAAAGGAGGGCTATTTGAAATTTGAGAACGCAGTTATATCCCAAACTATTTGAATAAACTTTTATGAAAATTTTGTTTGATTTGCTCAATCCGTTGAGTTTTTATCGGAAAAATACTGTACACCTGGACTTTCTGTACACCCTGTACAATAAAGCTATGGTGGATGCATACCAGCACTTGTCAAAAAACTTAAAACTGACCGCTCCCCTGAGTGGGGGGCCTAAAATAATGAGAAGCAAGCGAGAGGTGAAGGGCAGTGAAATAAGAGAAGCATAATTTTTTATCTCAACACTTCATTATCACCAAAGGATAACTGGTTAGGTCATCACTGACATGGCTGAAAACAGAGAAGAATTAGGGGAAACTTGGACAGGAAGTTGGAGTGGGCAACTATGGCGCTGCTATCAATAATCCTGGAAGATCATCTGTTATCTCAACCTCACATTGTTGAAGATTCCCGTGATAACTTTATTCCAAGCTTTGCATAGCTTTGAAAATGTAGAGTTCAAGGGAAGACAAGTATTAGTCATTGTAACGATGAAGTGTCGGAGTCGACCATGTTTGGTAAATGAAAACGGAAAGAATTTCAAACCCCCGCTGAAAGAAACTTTCAAACTTTTAACCCCCCGCTCGGACGAACGGTCATTTTGAAAACTTTCGACAAGTAATGTTTATGTGTGGATGACATCAAAAAAATTTCCGACAAGTAATAGCTATGGGTGGATGACATCAAAATTCACTCACCTCAACGAAGATTTGAACGATTCCACAAATCGCAGCCGCTAGAGCCACCAGAATTCCTCCACAAGCCATTCGACGCAATGAACTGAAATTAAATCCAAATGACAATGACACGGTATAAACAGAAGTAAATGACAGAACAAAGAAGTATACAATGACACAGATGACAATGGTTAAATCCAAATGACAATGACACGGTGAACTTTTTTTCAGTAAGTGTAAATTTCATATACGGTATAAAACGGGTCTTTTAGCCGAGATCGAACCAAGTCGTCTCTATTCAACCAAAACGGAACGTGCAACCTCCCACACCCGAGGACACAGTGCTAATCTTTGCTGTATGGTAAGTTTAAAGCCTGTGATACGTTTGTTTTGCATAACAACATCGAAGAAAAACTTCATACGTAGTTCGGATGTTACATCTTTCGAATGCTGGGTAGATTAAGCCCTGTAATGAGGAAAATTATGAATTAATTTTTTTATTCCATGATTCAAGTTCCAAGAGTAAATTTCGCTCCCCTTTTCCATCGTTCACGAAGGTCTTCCCTTACCTTTTTTCAACTGTATCATTCACCAATTTTGCCAATTTCATTCAAACGTGATGTTTCATTCTGAATTCCCTTCTGAATTTTTCCTGTATTTTTGGTGACTACAGCTGCTCAAAAAACTGCGAGATCTGAACATGGATAAATATTCAAAGTAGGGCTTTTGATCTTTTACCTCCAACCATAAGTTACTTTTCACATGTACTTGCCTCTGTGTATCAGTTCTGCATATGCTAAAAATAACTATTCAACCTCAGATGATGAAATCACTGTCATCAGTATTGAATATATGAATGAATGAATCAATGAATGAATAGATCTAGTACTTAAATCATTAACCTGGAAAGCTGGAATGAGGAGGAGTATGAGAATAGCATTCAGAGTTTGCATTTGATCTGGCAAGATGGATATGGTCTCCGTGATCCTCGTGTCCATTGACAGCGCTTGGATCGTCCAAGTAGAGCCCTAAATGCCGTTTCTGGGATGTTTCTACAGCCCTAATTCATTTTTCCCCTTATTTTGCAGATCTCAACTGTAGCTTTAACTTTAATTAACTTTATTGCTCAAGTGAAAAGTTGTTCATTCTCTTCGGTTATAGGAGAGATTTGAGAGTCATTCATTCATTCATTCTTTATTCCTTGCACAGATTATATTCAACTTCGGTTCACAGTGAACAATAACAATAGCGGATATGCATGGACTGTCTTTCTAGTGGCGGTGTGTGTAAGCAAAAGGTTGCTTAACTAGGGGAGGGATGGGGGGAGATAGAAAATGCTATTAATAGAGAAACGAGCCTTTAGTTATCAGAAACAAAAGTATTTGGTAAAACTAGGTTGACAGGCAACTTAAGTAAATTGTTCTTAAATACTTTGCAATTAGGATCGTTTACGATTTCAAAATCCAATGAATTCCATAATGATAACTGACGAGAAACACATGTTGATATGAAAGACTGATTAATATTATTGGGCGGAATAAGACGCAAAGAATGAGAATGGCGAGAAAAACGTTCAACAGCTGATATTTTATATAAATGAGTAGTATCTATGTCACATTTCTCATGGATACATTTGTGAATGAAAGTAAGGTCAGCAATGGCTCGACGGTATTCAAGAGTTTCAAGTTTTAACAACAATAGCCGCTCTGAGTACGGAAG
>OZ057405.1:7506259-7531259 GCA_964056735.1 Allodiplogaster pararmata
AACTCAACTGACATCGCCTTTCTTAAAAGATATATATTTTGCAGGACTTATTGAAGACTTGTATGGAGCGCGGAGAGGTTAATGACATCATTTCTCACTCAAAAATTTTCGATACTTCTAGAGCGGTCAACTCTTGAGGGCATGGAAATCGTCGGACTGGTCAATTTTCTGCCTTCCTGCTCTGCTCACCTCTTGTGAACTCTATGTCTGGTGTTTTTTCTTCACAAATTCGGCCCCCTCTCCTTCCCTTCGATGCCATATCCTCCCGACCCTTCAAAATTCTCACATATGGACCTATCTATTGCATATTATCGACTAAAGATGCCTGGGAAAAGTCGCTTTACAACTTTGCGCTTGAATTTGTATTAGACTCACCTGTGAATGCGTTGTTGACAGCGCTCATTTTTTGGAAAGAATATGGCAGCAGATTGCAGGGAACTGGTCTTAGAACAAAGGCAACTTTGGAGCAGAACCAATTAGCAAACCATGCATCTGTTCTTGGCCGGGCGGTCAATGAGAGAATTCATTCTTCAAAGTTTGTCAATAATCCTGTTAGCAGTTGAACAGTTCTTGACAAGGATTACATACATATATAACTTAACCGAAAGATTTACCAAATTTTTAACAAAAGTTTAGTAATTTATATAATATAACAAATAATATATATAATATAATAAAACAAATAATATATATATATATAATATAACAAATTAATTTTAAATTTTCCAAGAAGTTTAGCTGATCTCACAAATCATTTACCAGTCAACAACATCAAATCGTAGGTTTTAACTCATATATCACTCAACTCATTTAACTGTTTTCTATTGTTTTTTTTTCGCCAACGTCTCGGTTGAACGGTGATAATAAATCAAAACAAATGAGAAACGAATAAGAAGAGAGTTGATTTTGACTAGGAGAACAAAATGAATTCGAACAAACGTCGCTCTTCAATTCAGGGTTTCTCTTACAAGGCTTCCCTGATCTAACTATTGGAGGGTCGTAAAAAGCAATTCGACCTTTTGAATGACTCGTAACATTGTATTCAGTGCAGAATGGGACTTTTTGAAAATCCTATCTATAGAATTCGTCTAACAATCCGCTATAACTGGCTGCTAGTATACCTGTTTTCATTTCCATGGCTGCTAGTATACCTGTTTTCATTTCCATGGCTGCTAGTATACCTGTTTTGATTGCCATTCAAAAACTGTAAGCCGATAAAGAAACGCTGGGTTTTGCTCAAGGTGAAATATGTATATTTAGATGACTACTCGACAGGAAGAGATCATTCTAAGATCACGTACATCCCTATTTATAAAGGGATTAAAAAGCAAGCTACCACGTGAACGATTAAATAGAAGAGTAAAAGAGAGAGAGAGAGAGAGAGAGAGAGAGAGAGAGAGAGAGAGAAGAGAGAGAGAGAGAGAGAGAGAGAGAGAGAGAGAGAGAGAGAGAGAGAGAGAGTTGAGGAAAAGTAAGTAGATTCTACGAACTTGCATAAGATTACGCTCACTAAACTTCCCCTACTAACACATTAATGTAATTGAAAATTGTCTACTTTGTTGAGCAGAAGAGAGCTGGAGTGGTTAGAGGTACACATCAGTGGAACAATATAGGAAAAGAAAAAGAAGGATAGAGGAAGTAAGAGGAAGAAAGAGTAATGAAGTAGGTCAGAGAACAACAAAGAGAAGAGATCAGCTGTGGACATGTTAGTTGAAGAAGAAGATAACACTCTTTTTATCTCTATCTCTCTCTTTTTCCCTCTTTCTCTCTCCCTCTCTCTATCTCTCTCTATCTCTCTCTTTCTCTCTTCCTCTCTATATATCTGTCTCTCTCCCTCTTTCTCTCTCCCTAGTTAGCTCTACTCTCTTCTCGAACTTTTGATTTACCTCAACATACAGTCAAGTCTCTCTTTAAGCTGTATCAACGTTCTTTATTTAATTCAATCTTTGCTTCAACTCTCTTCTTTCTATTTCTCTTTCTCTCTCTTTTCCTTTTTTTCTCTCTCTCACTCTCTTTCCCTCTCTTCCTCTCTCTCCTTGTCTCTCTCTAGTTGATTTTTATGCGTAGCTGAGGACCATATTCCCTACCTCCCTCACTCCTCTGCATCTCAAATTCTACGCATCAGTTGCGTTCTCATTCGAGCGAGAAAAAGAAACATCAACGCTGTGCTGCTCGTAAAGAAACAATCAACCAGGTGATGGAAGTACGAAAGGTACCTAACAAAGAAAACAAAATGGGAATAAATTTGTTTAGTACAGAGATGGAAAACCATTGAAAAAAATGAAGAACAACACAGCTATCACAGATGGTTGAAATAGTTCAATGTCTGTAAATACATACATTCATATATAACACGGAAAAGGTTAACATATAATAGAAGGAGAAGCTTGAACTGATCGAACTTGAGAAAAATCAGCTCCAAAAAATCCTGGTTCCGGCAGTACGAGCTTACACCAGACAATTGGGGATCACCGAAACTTCGTACCGGCGAAACTTTGTACCCGAAACGTTGTACTCGACACGTCACGTTCCTAAGCTGTACGGCCTCGTTAGCGTAATATTTTCCTGAGTGTGAGCGAGAAAAAAGTGGAAACAATTATATAAAAAGTTAAGTTTCGGGTACAAAGTGTAACGGTTACGAAGTGTTGCGGTTACGAAGTGTCGTGATACCGACATCATCACATCACGGAACTATTATCTAAAAATAACACGCGTTTTAACCATTACACTATAAACATATATGTATTTCTAAAAAGAATTAACTTTTCTTTTGTAACAAAAAAACATCTACTCATCCTCTTTCTTTATTTCTCGTGACACTTTCCCTTTATATTTTTCTTCACCTCTCTTTTCTCGCTTCTTCTTCTGAGATAGTTCTCTTTATTTTCTCTTTGTTAACATATGCAGTTCCTTTTCTCTCTCTACCTTTCTTTTTTCCATATCACATTTCCTTCTTTTTTCGGCTCTTTTCTCGCTCACCCCACTTTTCCAGTTTTTTTAAAAACATTTTACCTTCTCCTCTTCTCTATTTTTACTTCTTCGCTTTATCTCTTCCTTTAATTCTATCTTCTCCATGTTCGACATCGGAATTCCGCGTCGAGCGAAGACTTGTCATGTTAATCATCATCAGACTTTACTGTCTTTTTATTGCATTCACTTCAAATCTCATTGTTTTCTCTTTTCAGGTAGTGCTAACCTTTTGAACTTACCACCCCACCCTATTCCTTTCTATCTCGTTATATCACTCTAATTCTTTCTCTGCCTCTTCCTCTTTATATTTCACTCACTCTCTCTCTATTTTTCTCAAACTCCCTGTTTCTCAATTCATTTTTCATATGCAGAAATTTATTCTGATTTTATCTTATTCATAATCTCATTTGTACATAGATTTTTAGGAAACATCAGCACATTTTTTCCGAGTTGCGTAGAAAAATCACTCATGTCTGTGAAAGTAAATAATCAACGTGTTTTGAACATATGATTCCTTATTTTATTTAGATAGCTCACCAAGTTTTCAACACAAAACAAGATCTTGATATGTCAGTACACTATCAATAACGATACTGGTCAGTGACAAGAGAGGAAACCTGGAAACTCAATAAAAAGAATTTGTTCAAGTCGAGCACAACCGAGAGAATGAGAAGCGAGATTGAACACTTCAATGGTATAGCTTCGATTTCGGAGGATAACTTGTTTTCAGACGATAACATAGCCAAGATTGTTGAAGGAAGGGAACAAGCAACTGTAGCAATGCTTTGAAAACGGTCGGTAGACGATTTGGCATTCAAAGTTATTAAGGTTAAAGAGAACAGAATAGATCCTCAAATTCTAAGTTACACAGTTTTAAAGGCAGTGACGCCTGGTTAAGCAAGGCATATGAGCCTTTCATATAACGCTATCGCACGGAATAGCAATGTGTCTCCGTGGTGTGATGGTAACACGCGCTCCCGGTTCACAAAAGTGAGTTGAAATCGTCTGGGTTCGATCCCGCCTGGTGGACTAGCTTTTTTCTGTGCGATAGTTCGAACAGAATAGAAGTTTTTAACTAGTAAAAAGTGATGAGAGAGTTGAGTTCTGTGGTTGAGAGCAAAAAAGTATAATAGCATTGAGACATTTGTACAAAAATAATCTTCAGATGCTAGTTTTTCATTATTTGAGCATATTTAATCATTTTAAATCATTTAAATTATGAAAATATGTCTAATTAGCAAAAAGTTTACATTCTATCAATGAAAGCATTCATTGAACATTGAAAAATTAGAAAATGAGAGAAAACAGAGAAAGTGCAAAGAAATAACGAAAAATTATTTGTATTCGTTTTATGTAAGGACTGGTGAACTTTGAAAAAGAATAAATGGCTAGAGGTGATATTGAGCTATCCATACCGCTAAGTGTTACCGTAGTATCAAATATGTATAACAGAAAGTGTAGTTATTGTATAAGACGAACAGTAGGAGTACCTCTCCACAACATGAAAATCCGAACTTAAATGCTGAATATATGTACATGAGTTTTTTTTCTTCAAATATCTTCTGAAAATGAGTTGGAAAGGTGATTCCTCTTAGAGATTCATTCATTAAAAGCCAGTTTCTCGTTTTATGACTAAGATTTTTTTCTTCGAAATCGTGAACCGACAATACTCCAACTAAAAACCACCCCTCTACCCTCCCTTGTCTTCGAAAGGGAGCAGAACACGTGTTTTTGTCATTCTGCAATACAAATGCGTTCATGCATTTTCCCTTTTTGTATTTGTGAGTAGTTAAAAATGTTCACTTTGGTTATATGTTTACTTAAAATTAAAAAAAGGTTTGTTCACAGGCTATGTATTTTTATTCCGTGTTACCACTGCTCGGTGAATGTTTAGAAACAACTTTAATGATAAGAATAGAAAAGTTTGATGAGAGGGAGATGAACTTATGAATGAGTAACTTCTTATAAATGAATAACTTCGAGCCATCTACTTTAAAATTTCGAATCAGTATGTGTAGGGGTGGAAATCGGGAGAAACTACAGATTTATATTCAGACTTTTTCTGATGACTTTCATGACTCCTGAGAAACGTCTCCAGTTTTTCAGTTTCTTATTTATGTTTCCTTGACTATTATAAGATCCATCAGAATATGTGAAAAAATATTCTAGTCCTATAAACTCCAAACGGTTCGTGCTCGACACCTAATTGAAGAAGCAATCTAAAAGAAGACCAATCCTCGAAATACCAAAATATCTCTTTTTGTTAATTTTTCATTATACACAGAGCTTGTCTCAACTTAATTTTTCATTATACACAGAGCTTGTCTCAACTTAATTTTTCATTATACACAGAGCTTGTCTCAACTCTTCAAAATGTGGTGGAATAACAGATAAACTTCATTTAATTTTTGAGACTTTGCCAATTTCGATAAAATTACAGTGAGTTATCAAGTTAAAGTTGGTGTGTTCAGCGCCTTTTATGAATATACAGAAGATAATATATTATGTTTATCCATTGCTTATATGATATACAAATATACACACATATCATGTAGGTTAAAGCGAATGTTAAAAGTTTGGATAAAGAATCAAATCAGATTTTATTAAACTATATGAAAAATTTGAATGATTCGAGTTCGACTCCCACCCCGGACAGATCCACCCAAACCTTAAGGTAAATAAATGTTTGTAGGGCTCATGCACGAATCTGACTTTCTCCACTGCTGCTGTTCACACTAGCAGTGAACCAGCGGGCAGCCATTGGTTCTACCAGGATAGGTCTGACCTGCATCTCAGGGGAGCGCGTACCCTGCTGCGAGGCGGGAACAAGCGCGAGGAAGATTTTTATTATAGGAAAAAATTAAATGATCCGATACATAGCAGTGAACATTGTGATGAGGCAAAACAACCATCAAACCTGAGACATAACATTGAGCCGGATGATACAATGACTACTGAACATCTGAATTCATTTTCTCCGCAGGGTCAAGCCACACCCCCCCCCCTCCCGTTGTAGCGAAACAAGATGCGTCCGGGCTCCGGAGGATCCGCTTCATCGAAATCGATATCACATGAATATCAAGGAGGTATTACTTCATAGATTATTTCGCACAATGATTAATGTTTTTCTCGCCTGCAACAACGTTCTCCTCTTTTGTTCTCATACTTTACATTCATCAAAAATTGCAATTAGTCTAGTCTGTAATTAGTCTAGTCTAGTCTGTAATATTGATAAGTTCTCAGAAACGTAACGGCAATAGCCAAGGTAGCCAAGGTAAAATTGTGACTGTTTGTTGTAAATCGTGACTCACGCAGTATAAAAACTGAAAAGAATTGACACACAACATCAAAGAAAGCCAATGAGAAAAAGAATGCAAGTAATGGTTAGAATTGAGACACTAAATAGAGGAGGCTCTATAAAGAATATAAAAGAAAACATTCGAAGTATTCGTATCAATACTATATTTCAATTGTTTTCTTCTACATATAACCTTTTCAAAGAAATTACTTTTAATTAATGTAGGACTAAATTTTTTTCTTTAGAGAAGTGAGAGAAAATTTTTTTTTAAATGTGATTTTTTCATGTCTGCGTTTTAATGACAAATAAATTTGATTCTTTCTTTGCTAAAAAAAAAGCAAGTAAAAATCTCCTAAACTTGCTCTAATTACACATATACATCGATTCTTGTTATTAGGTACTGTTTTTTTATTAGGTATACATCGATCCTTGTTATTAAATACTGTTTTTTCATTAGGTATACATCGATTCTTGTTATTAGGTACTGTTTTTTTATTAGGTATACATCGATTCTTGTTATTAGGTATTGTTTATGTTTTCTCTGCCAGAAAGTTCAATCCCCTACACTACTTATCAGAGAGCACTTTCAAGAGTCGTGTGTCTTTGATAACAGCAATAATTTCGATTTTTGGTCTGTTATGTTGTGTAAGAGTAAAGTAAATAATAACTGATAGAGAGTGTAACTTTATTTAATCAACGCCGTTCCTTTGAAGAGCTCAGAGCTTCACATGAAATTCACATCGAAGTTCGAGTCAAATTTTTTTCAAGTACCACATATATACATAATATGTATTATGCCATATTATGCCAGACAGTATAATATAACTTATCTGCGGCGCTGAAAGTCCTTTTATTTGCTTCCCGAAGGCTCTCGCTCTTGAAGAGAGCTCTCTCTCTCTCTTTTTCTATCTCTCTCTTTCTCTCTCTCTCTCTGTCTCTCTCTCTCTCTCTCTGAAACTCCGGAAGAATGTACTTCTTCCACTTTTAGATTCAATTGTTTCGGTTTATGTTTTACGGAATCTCGAGTGACTTATGCATTTCAGGAACAGTAGAACAGTTTATAAGTCGTCTTTGTAACAAGAATGTGCTGAGTGAACTTGAGAATAATCAGTAGAATTAGAAATTTGCCTTACCTGTCGCCACGCGTGAGTATCATTTACAATATGTCTCCCCCTTAACTTTGCATTGTAAAATGTCGATAAAATTCATAAATAAAATAAAGCTTATTATATTGAAACATTTGAGAAGCTTGAGAAGCTCATCAGTTTTTAAAAAAACGCCCTAGAATCGATTGGTTGCTACAGGCGTTCCAAACTATCATTTGCCCATTTTAGAATGGGAGAATGTTTTGAGACGCGGAGTAATCAGTGAATAAGCGGCGTTCCTGATGTGTTCAGAAGTTTGAAGCTCAATCATCTCATATACAAGAACTAATTCATTCACAACTAGTAACCAAATCGTAGTTCCAACAGAAATACTTTGAAAGATTTTTTTTTAAAAATTGATCATAACATCGCAAGGAAAAAAGGTGGTCTACCGGGCGGGATCGAGCCCAACCATGTATTTTTAATCCGAGAGCAAGCACGTTACCATTAAAATGGTAACACGCTTGCTTGTTATGATACAGCGCTTGCTCCCGGAATGAAAAGAGATGGCTGGGTTCGACCCCGCCCCCCTCCCTTGGACTAGTTTTTTTTTTTCGTGCGAGGGTATGTTCAATTGTTGTTTCAACAAGGCGTCACTGCCTTTGAACTGTGTAACTGAGAATTTAAAAATTTTTTTTCATACCTTTCACAGTGATTTTTGAACAAAAAAAACTTGAGATTGGACCCAGCCATCTCTTTTCATTCCGGGAGCAAGCTGGTTAAGAAATGATCTGTAAGAGCTTATTCTTTGACGATGGAGTAAGTATCATAGTATAAAAGGGCAAATCATTATCCGCTATAGAAAGAATGTTTCTTTTTCAAAACATCACAAACTTTGCACATTATAACTGTTTGGAGAGAAAATGAATTAAAACAACTTTTTTAGAAGGTTCCTGAATTTACGGAATATTAGCACGGCTTGATGTAAAAAGAGAGAAAAAAATTTGAATTTTTAAATTCTAGCCGTGAACATGTAAAAATAACCAAGTGTAAAAACTTCAAACGCAAATTGATTGTAAAAATTACACTAGTTCTTACATATACACTTGCCGATATGGAGCTTGGAAAGAACCCGTAATAACCCGTGTGTAAAGGCAATTTAACTTTCAAAGCTTAAACAAAACCACTAGAATCCTATTCCTCATCTTTGATAGAGTGGGGTCAATGAACAAATTGAACTCGTTGAACTCGTTCCATGTATTCCAGCTAGTTCATCAGACATTTAACTATTTTTATTCAGGAAAAAAAGCTCCATAAACTATTGAAAAAATTATGAAGAGTAGTACAAGGTTCACTTTAACCTCCCCCTTCTCTCACTTTTCATATCAGTAACGGGGCAAAGTGCAATCTAAAGATCGCCGAAGCTGTCTGAAGTACAAATTGAATGTTGTGAAAGAGCATTAAATTATTCGAAAATCACGAAAAATCGGCATCACGGACAAAAACATGTTTTTGTTTATGTTAGTTCCCAGTATATGTACAGAAAGGCGTTACTTAATCGACTGCACACAAACGCTCCCGATAAAACGTTCTTGGTTCAGCTCTCACAAAAATAAATTTTTACATCTATGTAAACATACTACATATATGTACAGGAATGACAATAAATCTAGGCAATTGAAAAGGAAAGAGGAGAAAAATAGAGAGAAAGAGAAGGAAAAAAACAAGAGCTGAAATTGCATAATACCAAGGGTCACCCATTCTTTTCAATGACGACTCATTGAAAAGCCTCTCTTCTTCACGTGAGTAGCGTTCCATTCTCGTGCTGAATCAGCAATGATAATCAAAATTAGGGCCAACAAAAAAGAACTAGAAAAACACTGATATATAACAATACATCAGGAGACTTACACATATATGTACTCACAGATTTACATGGAGAGAGTGAAAATCAGATTGAGATGAAATGAGAGAGAGAGAGCTAGTGAGAGAAATAGAGAGAGAGAAAGAAAGAAAGAGAGCGAGTAAGAGAAAGAATTAGCAAGTGAGAAAAAAAGAAAAAAAGAGAAAGAGAAATAGGGAAAACAGAGAGATAAAATAGGGAGGAAGCAGTAAAAAAGCCTACAAAAATTACTTTATTCATCTCTCTTGGACTTTTCCTAATTTTTTTCCTCGAAATTTATCACTTTGAGAAATGTCAAAAAGCGTGAGAATGATTTAGAGACGGAAGTAAAGCAGGGGAAGTAACAAGCGGCGCATCTTTGAATGCGTTATCTTTCTAACAAACGCTGCACTGGACTGAACCGATTTAAACTGTTATAAATAATCGAGAAGAAAAAAAATAAGAAGACAGTAATAAGTGTGACCCAGGGCATGAAAAAGTGTAAACAAAGAACAACCACTTTAAGAGTTGAAACAAGTATATGTATATATTTTTCAATCATTTTAGCCGTTGTTGACTAGTTTTTATGGGTTTTTATGACGGCTTTTGCAAAGGTGACGCTTATAAAACACGACGGCTTAGTAACACATTCAGTCGTAATATTACTATTTGGCAAACAACAAAAAATCTTCTATTTTTTCCAAAGCAAATGAACACGCTTTTGCTGTCGATCATCTTATTTAGATAATCTTAGGAGTTATAAAAAAATTCCAGTCGAAAAAACAAAATCGGGTGGGAACACTATTTTTCACAATCGCCGCAAGATGTGTTTATTTGCTGTACCCTTGAAAGAAAGAGAGTGAGAGAAAAGAAGAAGAGACAAAACTTTCTGAGAAGATGATAGCTGACTGGCCTTATCGGAAGTTATAAAAGAGACATTGCAACGGACATAAAGACTTTCAGCTGCAGCTTTTTCGTTGAATGCTCACCTCATATCTTGATGGGCGGAGTGAAGGAATAAGTGGCTCTTACATCAGATTAATTTAAAGTCACCCCATTACCGCTCTTTCTGATGGCGTGTAAGCCGCAATCTCCCAATCACTTCTAAGCACATTCTCCAACTCTTTTCGAGAAATATGTAATCGAATCACTGTCCGTGATGAGAAAATTCTGATTCATGCTCCAGATTGCTAACTCCTAACTTAATCTCGCTTCTTTATAACTTTTAGCATAAGAATGCTTGAACCTTTGACTGGAGGTTTGCCATATTACATGTATTGACTCTTGCGTTTTTTTTGGAGTTTTTCTAAATTTCAGTTAACGCAGGTTAGAACTCTTTTTAGCTTTGTGCTCGTTTCTCGTAGACTTGTGATGGAGAATTGAGTTGAGGAAAACGATGCTGTCCCGGAAAGTCACAAAAACCGAAGTTATCAACTCAGTGGATGAGCAATTTCTCACTGCTGATCTTCATGAAATGGAGGAGCTCGAAGAAATTTCCAAAAAGGTTCTATTATTGAAGTACCTGAAACTTTTATGGGAGATAACAGTTATTACAAAAATGAAACGCTTGAAATTTGATCAGGAAAGTACAGTTCCGTTCAAAAATATATCACCTCTTGGTTTTTTCCAATCAACTTCCTTCAAGTTCAAAAAAACGCATAGAATGTGTTGAGAAAACGCATAGAATGACTCTATATATAAATCTATTATTTGCTTACGAGAATGCGAAATGGTTATGAGAAAAAATAGAATACAGAAAATGCGAGAAGAGATATGAATTAATTTAAAATATATGTATAATGATGTACTAAATAAATAAAGCTAATATTGGAAAAAAAGTCAGTCATCGGTAGTGGGATCTATGTAACTCTCAGCTCTTTTTCTGACAAAAAGTGCGATTGCGTTATTAGTTAGAAAATTGATCAATTATCATAACATTTTTGATACTTCAGTCTTCATCCCGATTTGGATATTTATACTTGAAATACGAAGAACTTGCTTGAGCACGCGGTAGTGAAAAACAAGGCTTCTGAAGCTTTTCCAAGCACTATTATAGCAATGTTTGATTGGTACTCATGACGCGCTCGGATTCCTTTTCATTGAAAGAGGGGTTCAAACAGTTGTTTATTTTCGTGTTTTGAAATGATCAAATACATTCGTACATATATACTACTTTTTCCACACCTTTGAACTGTTAATCTGAAAAATTGTTTGTTCAGCGAAAAAGCCTTTTTTGGAATCAAAAAAAATAACGTTAATGAAAAGATAACGGCTCGATTCGTTCTGTTTTTGCTTCAGGCTGGTTTGGAAGATTGCTTCAGGCTGGTTTGGAAGATTTGGTTTGAGGAAATTGAAGAGGAAAAAATTACAGGAGGGGCCAAATTTGCTGGGAAGTTTCAAAGAATATTGTGATAATTTGTCGATGATTGATTGTACTGAAACAAATTTTTTAAGCGGCAAAAAAGTCCGAATATCGAGAAAGTCAATTGTTTTTTCTTGAAGGAAACTAAACGAGGATTGAAGATAGTGTGGAGAAACGTGGCTTTGTTCACTGCTATACACATAGGAGCCACCATCGGCGCGTATCTTTTCCTGTTCAAGTGCCAGTGGAGAACATTCTTATGGAGTTCGTTCACATTCCTACAAAACCATATGTACTCAACACGATTTCAATGTGACTGACATGGCGGATCTTGAGTATCCAGGCCCGATTAGTGAAATAGTGGTAGTTGCGTTTGAAATTAATTATAATCTTATCCATTTGAGATAAGGAAAGGTAAGAGTGAAGTAACTGTAAGATAAAAGAATTTGATAAATTTTCTTATTTTTTGTCACTATGTATTATCATTTAAACTTGCGCAACGCCGTTTGTGTTTCAATCTTTTTGAATAACATAATCAATCGATCGCAAGCGGAAGTAAAAGTTGTTCTTAGTCTCGTGAGAAAAACTTCAAAAATACACTCTTTATCGATTTTAGGAAGCTATGGTACTGCCGATAATGTTGAAACCCTGCTAGAAGCCATAATCCTGAAAGTCAATTGATGTTTAGATCAACTATTTATTTAAGGGTGAAATTTTTTTGAGACTTTCTCAGAAGTTGCATATGTTCAAATAAAAAAGTTTCAGCCATCTTCCTGCACTTTTTGGGCGCCTTTGGAGTAACGGCGGGCGCGCATAGGCTATGGGCGCACAAGTCGTACAAAGCAGCGCTGCCTGCAAGAATTCTACTCATGCTAGCGAATACTCTGGCTTTTCAGGTTCATAAAAAGACCTTCTTTCAAAAAGGCTTGTTTCAATCACAATCGCATTCAGCAGAACTTTTCTGAAAAAAATATTTCTGCATTGGGTGAAAAAATTTAACTCAATTGAATTACTTACACCCCAAGTGAAATTATGTGATGGGTTGGTAACACGGCTTTTTAAACGGAAACTTACACTATGCCTGAGCCAGATTCTCAATGAAAATGCATTTTTTTTCAAACGTTTACATTAACCCCCCCCCTGACTCCGTGATACAAGACCGCTCTCCCCCATTCCATATTAAAACCAAAATGGAGCGGGGTCAATGTAAAGAGCAAATTTGAAAAACTACTAAAATAAAGTTATTTTTTAACTTCAGGTCACCATCAAAATTAAAGTACATACTCGGAGCTTTACATTCTTGACACCTTCGAATGTACCACTTCTCGAAGGAAAAAAGTCCTGAAATTTAAGCCCCCCCAAACTGACTGCTTAATCTCTTGATTGAGCTCAAGCATTCAGTTTATGAGTTTGAGTTTATTACGCATGGAAAATGCATGCTAGGGTATACGGAAGGAGGTCTTCCATGTTAGGGGAAACATGAGGTCGAAGGAGTTGATAAAATATAAGATCGAAGGGGTCCACGTTGATTTCGGAAAGAACTTTCGAGTGATTGGTCGGTCCTACTCTAGTGGTAGCATTGTGTGGGAGCGCTTTGAGGAACGAGGACGATACAGCATCAAGGTGTCCAATTCCTTGTTGAAGCCAGATTGCATCTTGTCCACTAGACGAAATGAATAGAGCAGAGAGCGGGTTGAAAGCCGACCACTTCAGTGATGGCGAACAAGATAGAATGAGGAATTATAGAAGGAAAAAAGTACAATTTAAACACAAATGACGATAAAATTAGTCCGTGATAGCATAAAACAACCCAGAATGGCGTGATGCAGGATTCTATAACACCCGGTTTTATGAAGGTGGGGGCTAAAATATAACAGAACTTTTACTGGGAAAGTATCGAGGATTATCGAATGTATGATGTTTCCTTAAAAGGAAGAAAAATTATTATTTAGAAAGACTCAAAAAATATTACTCTTGTAATCATTATCTTTTAAAAGTAAAACCACCAAAAGCAACACATTGGTTTTTTAAAATTACTGGAGAAGAAAAACTTTCAACTGAAAATTACCCTCAACTATAATCAAATAAAGGGATTAGTCATTCATTGTACTGAAGTCGATAGAATTAAGAATTCTTTTTTTCTCAAATATCCTGAAAGTTAAAGACTCTCTTTTCTCAAATATCCTGAAAGTTATAGACTCTCAATTTTCGCCCTCTGCAACTGAAGCATTTTTTTTATAGACCCTCAAAAACTCTCAATTTTCCCATGTTAAAGAGAAATGAAAAGAATTGAGAAAAATCTTGTTTCCATGATGATTGCTTATAAATATTTCTTTTCTCATGATTTTTCTGAAGCGTTTTTTTCTTCCTTTTCTTCAGTAGAAACACAACGATAAGCGTGCTGAAAGCAAACTTGTACAAAAATGCAGAATAGCTTTCCTCAGTGTGATGACTAAATAAATCTTCAACTTGACGAGGCGTCACTGGTTTTAAGCTTTGTGAATGAAAGCCCGAATCAACTGATGAATACCGCGTAATAAAGGGTTAAATGAAATTTTGCACCGTGACCGTTCTCACTTTAAATTTCACAATATTTAATTCAAAAGCAATGATAATGCGAAGGCTGGTTACCCATGTTTTCGTCCTATGTAATCCGTGAGGCTCCTTCAGGAACTTCAGTGAGCCTACGAAACTTAATTGAAGAAAGAACTATCGGGTGTTAAATGGCCGGTGCAAAATATCGTGTGGCCGTAATACCACCTCTCATATTGTTGGCAAATGGATATTAAAAACATTGATCACAATACTTCAAATCAATTTTTCCGTTCCCACATGTGCCGCTCTGGCTGAACGTATATTTAATTCAGCAAACAAGTTAGTGTTAATACATAAGTAGTCGATGTGCAGAATGACGTGATTGAATGGGCTCGAGATCATCGGTGTCACCACAAATGGACGGATACGGACGCAGATCCGCATAACTCGCGTCGTGGCTTCTTCTTCTCGCACGTCGGATGGCTCCTGGTGCGGAAGCACGACAGAGTCAAGGAAATGGGCGCAAAGATTGACTTATCTGACCTATACGCAGACCCGGTTCTCGTCTTTCAGAAGAGGTTACTTATGCCAACATTCCAACATTTCCTTCGTCTCAAATGAGATTACTAAAAAAAATAGTCGAAAAAGCATTTTTTTTTCATGAGGGTCGCGATAATGGGTCATTCAGGTCGATTTCAAGAGCATGGTCCGAAAAGGTTTGCAGTGAAGATTGGCTTTCAGATGGTTGCGAACAAGGCCTTCGGGTAAATTGCGGGGTAAAGAGCGTGTAGATTTTTTCAAAAATGATTTTGGATAACCAAGGTTATAGTTTTTGAATACTGGTCATAATTCAATTTATAAAGCGACGAGTCTTCGCCTAAGTTGCCGTGCCTCTAAGGTGGAAGATTCCAGAAGCCTTTTTACCCAATTTTTTGGAGTTCCGATGTTTTCTGGCCCTATCTTCCGGCCCTATCTTCCGGGTCTATCTATCGGGTCATCAGGAAGAAGTTTGATCGAAGTCCTCTCGTATATATGAGTCAAGAAAACTATATTTATAGAATTTTCTGCTGGATATTAAATCCACATTTCGTCATACTATGTCGTTATATCCGGAGAATTCCGGAAATTCCGGAACATCCGGAAAATTTATATGAAGCTGCTACATTCACGCAGAAGATGATTAGGATGTTTGCTATTGTTTCTTCAACACTGGTAGTGATATCATTCTAAAATTTTCAAAGCTTGTTTCATTTTTCAAAAAAACACGGATTTTTTTGCAAACGGCGTGCTTGGTCATACTAAATGAGATGTTTTGGAAGAGAAGCGACCACTCAATATCAGAAAATGTGGAAAATTTAAAGTCTATAGTGAGTAAATAAAAATTCCAGGTACTTCAAATCCCTCGGTCTCATCATTTCTTTTCTTCTCCCGGCCACTGTGCCAGTTTACTTCTGGGGAGAAAGTGTATTTAATGCCATATACGTCGCATCAATATTTCGCTACGCTTTTCTGCTCAACAGTACATGGTCAGACGTTATGACTTGGTGAAGTTGATATGGGGAGATTTACTCGGTGAGAATTTCAACTTTTCACCTTTTCAACATACTAGGGTGATGCGATTGATTACCTCGATGAATGGCTAATTTTCATCTTCAGAAATTTTTTGAGCCTTCACAACCAACCTTCTGAAAAACTGGGCGCTATTGGTTAATTTTTCAAGAAAAAAAGAAATTTCATGTTGCCTATAGTCGATAAAAAGAGTCCCGAAATGGCTTTATCGTCTTGTTTTTTATTGTGTTTGATCCCCGAAAAAAAAACAATGAGCGATCTTTTTTAAACACGCCATTTTGCTTCAAGGTTGATCAACTCGGCCGCGCACACATTCGGGTACAAACCATACGACAAAAACATCTCTCCCGTTGAATCTGTTTGGACTAATTTCCAAGCGGTGGGGGAGGGAGGACATAACTTCCATCACACCTTCCCACAGGTTGAAATCACTTCTCTCGGTCTTTCTCTCTTACTTTCTTCCTCTCCTTTCTCTTTCTCTCTCTTTCTTCTCTTTCTAGATCGCTTTTCTCTGTCTCTCTTTCTCTTTTGTCCCTTCATCTCTTTTTTTCTCTCTCTATCACTCTCTTCCCTTCATAACATTAAAATGTTGTCGGAAATTTCAGGACTATCGAGCGTCGGAATTCCCGTTGATTTCTAACTGGACTCGAGCCTTTATCGACTTCCTCGCCCTAATCGGCCAAGTTTACGAGCGTAAAACCATTTCGGATGAGACAATTGTTCTGCAGAAAGCCAATCATGGCTGTCATCATTGATATGGAGAGGAAAAGAGAGTGGAACAGCAAGGATGGATCAACAAATTTAACCCCTCCTGCTGCCGAAACGATTTTTGAGTTTGCTCCGTGTGCTGTCATATTTTCGCTGCATAAATTTTTGATATCCTAACTTTTAGTGACAATTCGAAACATGACAACAGAGCGACGACATAGGTTGATTGGATTCGTTGGACAGAAGCTAGAAGCGAGTATTAAGTTAGTCCGGACTTAGTAGGCCCTTTGAGGGAAATACCATCTCTGAAGTTTCTAGTCATAATTAGGGTGATTATAAAAAAAGATCGAAAATTAGAAACAGATCTAAATGGAAGAAGAAGAGAAGTAGAAGAGAACTATTGTTATTGTTCACTGTGAACCGAAGTTGAATATAATCTGTGCAAGGAATAAAGAATGAATGAATTAATGAATGAACTATCAACGAAGCAAACGAGATAGAAACAGAGGGAAGAGATGAGAACTAAAAGAGTTACGAGTTTAGGTCACGAATTTAGATATACAAAAATGTAAGCGGAACTATTTGTTTCCTCTCTCAAACGACATAATAGTAGCGAAGAAACTGTTGAAAAAATTTCTCTTATGCTCTCTCTGTCTCTCTTTTTATCTGATTCTTTATCATACTCTTTCTGTGTCTCTGTCTGTCTCTCGTTCTCTCCCTATATTTCTCTAAGCCTCAACTTTCTCTCTCGCTATCTCTCTCTCTCTCTATTTTTTCTCTCTAATAAAACGGATCCTCACCGTTTTCAAACCAGCATATCTTGTTCAACTGTGAGCCTTCAATATCTTTATTTGTCTCTTGCACCAGCATATCTTGTTCAACTGTGAGCCTTCAATATCTTTATTTGTCTCTTGCACGATACTCATCGCTCCATTCAGTAAGTCGACTAATAACGTCTGAATCTCTGATTTTTATTTTTCTAATCTCAGTCTCTCAACTCTCTATAAACTCTTTTCTCGATCTCAATATCTTCCCTCGTCTTCTAAATTCAATTCCTCTCTATGTACTTCGCTCTTGAACCTGTTTTTGTCCATCTCTTACTTTCCGCTTCTCTCACTCTCTTTCTTGCTCTCTGTACACAGTCGCTCTCTCTCTCTCTCTCTCTCTCTCTCTCTCTCTCTCTCTCTCTCTCTCTCTCTCTCTCTCTGTAACTTTCTATTTTTTCTCTCTTTTTCTTAGTCTCTTTTTCTTTCCCGCTTTTTTGTATTCCTCTCTTTTTTACTTTCTCTCTCTTAGTTCTTCTAGTATATTCCAGGCATATATCCAAACTCAGATTAGCACGCGAAACAAGAAAGAAGAAAGACGGCTAATCAAGATGGACCATGAAGTATGAAGTAGGCCACAAAGATCCTCAGCGGAAGATCAACAAGTCGCGCAGTGTGCTTTCTTCTCGAAACCATCCTTATTTTCATTATGTTTTAATTAAGAGAGTGAAACGAGATCACTAATTGAAACAGAGACAGTCCTTAGCAGCCATGAAAATCGTCGTTATTGGAGCGGCTCCAACTGGCCTTGGAGCAGCATATCGACTCCATGAGCTGATTCGAGAAGGAGCTCCAGAAGCTGAAGATGTAGAAATCACCATTTTGGAGAAGGTCAACTCTTCTTGCCTGTGGAACTTTTTCTTAGACTCGAGTTTTCGCTTGCTTCAAAATTTTCTTCAACTTCAAAATAATGGTTCAATATAACACCGTTGGCTAGCTATTTCCAATGTTGAGTTCGAACAGTTTCCTAAATAGTTTAGGAACAATGCGCTTGGGTGAGGAATCAATGATTGTAAAGCCGAAGCTGCTGATTTGCGGAAGGCCTTCAACCATTCCTCGGTTGCCGCAGAAATTTTTTCGCTGATAGAGGCGTATTAAAAGTTTTTACTTCCATCTATTGCCTCTTTTCTCTGTTCGAATATCTCTTCCTATCACAGTCCAACTATGCACAGTCCACTAAAATCCTCATGATGAAATGGAACCGGTAAAAAGAGTTTAGTGTATGAACTGGTTTGCAGGAGTCTTATGTGGGTGGACTGTCGTGCACTGTGAAGGACGACAAAGGATTCTTGTGGGATATGGGAGGACACATAACATTCAATCACAACTATCCCTATTATGAGAAAGCGACGAAATGGGCGCTGGAGGACTGGAACGATCTCGTCCGAAATTGCATGGTTAATCAATATGAATAGAATTATCTTAAGTTTGATTTTTTCGAAAACGGGGGAATTTGTTCTACTTTACAAAGCTTCGTTCAGGTGGATCTCAACTATGTTTTCAATAAAGAAGGTATCGAGTTGGTCCCTTATCCAGCCCAGTTCGCGATTCCTCTGCTACCGGATAAGATCAAGGAAGCAGCTCTCCGGGACCTCAAATATCGCTACGAAACTGTCAGACTCATTGAAGTTTCCTTTTCTGCGACATTCCTTGCTTAAAAGAGGGTTTGCTAAAATTATAAAATTTACTCTCTGGATGATTTATGGGGTTGCGAAATAATTCTTAAAGAACGAAGTTTATAAAACTTTAATTTATTCTAGTATTTTTCATCAATTTTCTCAGCTTTGACTTAGTTTTGTTGAGAAAAATGTGCATTTGTCTTCCAACCATTCGAATGAAATTGTTTTAAAGGCGAACGAGTCGAAGCCCCCTCCAGCCAACTTTGAAGAATGGGTACATCTGCATTTCGGACCAACCATCTACGACCAATTCTTTGAACCGTACACTCACAAAGTGTGGACGGTTCATCCGTCCAAGATGTCGCCTAGTTGGGTTGGGACTAGGGTGGCCAAACTCCCTCAGGAAAAACTCGAAGAACTCTGCGCGATGTCCAAGGAAGAGCTCAAAGTTAGTCATTTAGAAATCAAGGTATAGCTTAGCTTCTAGTCCTTCGATGTTCTCTTTCATATTCATTCCATCTGAGTTTAATCTGTAAACAAATTTGTTCATTGTAAGTGGAGAATGTCACACATTCCATGTAAGTTCAGTCATTTCGTAAGTCAAGTTCTCTTTATTTTACTCGATTTGAGTATCAAGACCATACGTACTTTGTTGACAACGAAGCTTTTTCAGAATGCTGATTTTGGTTGGGGTCCGAACTCAACGTTCGCCTTCCCGAAGTATGGTGGCACCGGTAACGTGTGGTCTTCAATGGCTAAGAAGCTGCCGCAGTCTTGGTTCCACTTAAAATGCAATGTGAGCTGGCTTCTACTATAATAGTTCAAGCTTTTCTAAGCATTTGAATTGATTAGGATAACCAAACGTTAAGTCCGTTAATTTTATTGTTTGTTAATGTATAAAACCCGCTATTTGCGATTGTTATTTTCGAAACCCGCTATTTGCGATCAGCTTTTTTTTTGGATATATCTGTAAAAACTGATCCGATCCCACCTTATCTGATTTCATATTGTACATTTACTAGCTTTTCATTACGGTTTTGAATGTATGTACATGTATTCGAACAAGTACATATATGCCAGCGGTTGATCAATAGATCAATTTTAGTCTTTGAGATATTCTTTTCGAAAAGTAGACAGTTTAGTGACGGCCCGCTTTCGTTAACCTTTCTCGATTCAAATTTGAGCTTCAGAATAGTCAGCCTTCGAGAATATTTAAAGTTCTTTTTTATCCATGAGAGTCCTCACAATGGTTAGAACAATGTTCTTATTTTATGTCACCTAGAGCGTGGCCTTCGGATAAAAAAATGGAAGCGAGCATGTACTAACCAGAGTTAATCAAATTCTCTGTTCAGGTGATCTTCATCGATCACATAGCGAATAAAGTGATCTTCGAAGAAGGAGGAGTGCAGAAAGAGAAAAGTTACGATCGTCTCCTCTCCGCTCAACCGATCGATATTTTGGTAGAGAAGACTCGGGTGACAGCTCCCCTGAATCTTCTCAGAAACAAGGTTTTTTCCACGTGTTCTCTATAGTAGTCTTGCTCGTGCTCAGTTTCGCCTCGCGGTATGGTACGCGCTATGCTGAGATGGGATGCAAATTTAAATTGGTGGAACTAGCGGCTGAATCCTTGTTCACTGCCGTAATACATAGCGACTCGAAGGAGCAGTAAGACTCAATCAAGAATTACCTAACATTTTTCAACTTATCGTGCCTTTTTTTTTATATTGTGCCCCAACAAATCGTCAGCTATTTTATAATCAACAAACCTCATATATATAGCAGTATCGATCCGAATCTACATATATTATATGAATGTCATCAACAACAACTCCGTGCATCATTGAAGGTCTTCGTGGTCGGCGTTGGTCTGAAAAAGCCGATGACTCCGTTCTTGGAGCAGTTTACTTGGTTGTACTTCCCCGACCGGAACGTGCCTTTCTTCCGGGTGACGATTCTCTCTCGATACGGAGAAATGACTCCAGACAACGACAAATATTGGTCACTCATGTGTGAGTGTGCCAGGCCAATTGATGATACGGTGAGTATGAGAATTCCGGTTTTTTTCTCACCCAACATAGCTCTTTTTTTGTTTTAAAGTTTGTACATTTTGGTTATTCTGGCAGACTTAATTTATGAAACCATCGGCTCTCGTTTTGAAGGAATAGAGAGAAGGTAGGGCCGAAAAACGCAGAAGCACTATCATTGGGCTTGGGGACACATGCTCGGGATGATAAAAAAAGGAAATGTAGCTCCGCCTAACATTTATGTGCGCTACGTTTCACGCCTCCTCGTTCCCGTTATGTCGCTGAACTATATTCACTGTAATGTGGTGGTAATCAAATAAAGAAACTCGAAAGACTTGTCTACAACACTGTTTATGAAAATGGTTACAGGAAACAGTGGAAGAAGTGACGGAGCAGGCTCTCGAAGGACTCATTTACAAGACCATGATCACCCGGGACCAAATAGAGTCCGTTTGGTCGATATGCCTGCCATATGGATATCCCATCCCTAGTGTTGACGTGAGTTTTTCATCACTTTTTCATGGTTCTCAATATGCAAACTGCGTTGGACTTTTTGACTGTACTTTGACAGATACTGGTAGTTGACTGGGCAACGGAAGTTAGTCACAAAGACGGCGAGTGAGAATGGCAATTAATGGTAATTTTAACTTGTGATAGAGAAATTTTTCAAAACTCTTTTTTGACAGCGGGACATCGAATTAGCCAGAGGACATCGTGAGCTGGAGAACCATCACATCTACTCGAGGGGGAGATTCGGAGGCTGGAAGTACGAAGTCTCTAACCAAGACCACTGCTTTATGCAGGGCAAAGAGTTTATCGACCGAGTTCTCTTCAATGAACCCGAGAAGGTCTACAAGACAGGGCTCGCATGTGAACGAGGATAAGAAAGTCACTTTTCGAGGCTATTGTCTGTGCCCGAACCGGGCTGCCGTCCCGATGACTAAGAACAATGACGAAATGTCACGCTTTTACGCATTTTCCCAATCTAAAACGTCTACGTCTCTCCCTACTGCAGAAAATTGTGCATAAAGGAATGAATCCCTGCTACATGTGCTACAGATCCATATTCCGATTCTAACTCATGATTTGATGTGTTTGAAAGCGAATACCATTACTAAGCAGTATTATAGTATACACGGTTTCTTCCAACGTTCCAAGAACTTGAATAAACTACATTAAAGTTTTCGAAAATTGTTTTCTCGTTAACAAAACAAATAATTTAAAATAAACAATGTAAATTTGTTTTTCTTAATTTTGTTCGGTTTCAGTTTTGCATACAATTTTTTGCGTGTGAACATCGTTGAAGATCATATCGAATTGAAACATGTTTATTGCATGATTACAAGGAAGTGTTGAGTGCGGTTAAATAATACAACTAGTGAGGGCAGGCATCATGGACTTTTTCATGAGGGTTTAGGTTATGAGCAGAGTAGATGAATAAGGTACGAGCTTTTACACGACGTCGTTGGTCGACCCAGCCTCAGAACGAGACTGAGAAAGGGAATCGCCAGCCCGACTGCTGCCCTTGTTTTTGGGGATGAGTTGTCTCGGTCGATGCGAACTGCCTGCCCGGGAGACCCTTTTCACCCGGAGATGAATACCTTTAAAAAAACCGGTTTTCTCTCATCCTGAGACCACAAATTCAATTGGAAGTTTGAAAACAAAAAAGCTGAAACAGTGTTCATTTACAACATAGATACCTACTCCTTGTGATGTTGGAGAGGACTCTGCATTATCCCGGTGGGAGGCATGGGGGAATGCTAGGTCATGCCTCTTTTCTTGGCTGCGCTCTGCTAGAAGAAAAAAGTATTTGAGTGGTTTGCTTGATTAGTCGATTAGGTCAAGAGAAACAAAAAATCAAGTCTTCACTTGAAAAAAATTTAGAAATTTTCACATGTTTGTGGAGAGATTTTTTGTATATATAGAAAGAAAGGAAAAGAGAGATTGGTAAATTTACAAAAGAAAAAGAGAGAAAGAGAGTAAGAAAGAAATATATGTAGATAGAAAGAGAGAAAGTGAGTAAGCGAGAAATAGAGAGATAAAAGAAAACATTAGGTCAAGAAGTTGTGAAACGAGTACCATTTTCTTCTAAGGAAAGATCATCTCCGAGACTCGGTGATCCGTGATGCGAGTCCGCCATAGTTTCTGGCTCGCTCTCGTTTTCGTCATTCTTCTCGATGAGGTCATCCTCATTAACATCGTTTGTCAGATCATTGGAAAATTCTCTCTGCTGGCTCTTCTTCTCCCTTTCTTGTCCATGACTGTCCTTGTTTCCACTGATTCCAGTCTCTTCTTCTAGTATTCCATTGACTTCCTATAAACATATTTTGAACTTCCAAACTAATCAAAACTTGTCTGAACCATTTACTTCTAAAAAAGTTGGTACGAGCTAACTTGTCAGTAATTTTCTAAATATGGTTTAAAGCTCGAATTGCGAGTTGAATTTCAAGCTGAAGTCTCTTATAAGTGGAAGAATGAAATTGCTCAAATTGACTCACAACTGTATTCTTATGATTCAGTTGAGCAGCTGGGATGTAAGACATAAAAGAATCTTATTGTTCAAAAACCGAACTGTTAGTTTAATCTAAGCACTTTCAAAAAAAGTGTGATTTGTATTATCTGATCGTACAGTATTTTTTCTATTTTTGACACACCAGCGACAAAGTCTTCAGTTCCATTATTATTATTGTTTTGATCTACGCATTTCTTTGAAAATTCTCATTATAATGCTATAGAGAAAGCGAATCGTCCTACCTCAACCGCTGGGCAAGGTGCCGCTCTCTCTTCTTCTTCTTCATCTTCGTCCTCATCCTCTTCTTCCTCTTCTGCCTCCACTTCGGCCACTTCTTCGTTGTGAATACCTCCTCCCTCGTCTCTCCGCACTCGGCTGTGTGAATCAGAAAGACCTTCCTCAGAGCTTTCCTCAGCTGAAAATGTTCTCTCGTTAACGTGATCGCACTCACGGACAAAGATTTAGAAGTTCGCATTGTTCAACTCTGCCAAGTGAAATAGCTTTTGCCGTCAGATAGTTTGGCAAACGATTTTCGGAATCGTTTTTGAGAATTTTTAGATTAGTTACCTCATTGACGTTATCAGTCGTGATACTTGTGTTTACTTTCGGGAAAATTAATAAAACCTAGTAAAAAGAGCTTGAAAGTTTGTTACCTCATTAGTGTTTTGAGTCGTGATACTTGTATTTACTTTCGGGAGAATTAATAAAAGTTAAATATAAAAAGCTTGAAAGTTTGTTTGAGCGCGTGATACAGAGTTTTGTAAATCAACGTAAAAAGAGTGATTACCAGCGGTAAAATCAAATCAATTCCTTTTCCAACCAAAGCATATTTTTCCAAACTTTTAACTCCGCAAGCATTTGAACGCATTTATTAGCATGAACAAAGATCAAGGTTTTCCTAACCAGTCAATAGTCTCTCAGGTTGACCTTTTCTCATACAGTCTAGCAATGTCCTTTGTTCTAATGACTGAGTCATAAACAGGGGTAGTCATGTTAGTAGTCATGTTCTAATGCCTCAGTCATAATCATAGCGTAAAATGCTCTCAAAAACGAATTTATGATTTCGTACTTGAGAAATTTGTGGTTATTTGAGTCCAACAAACATGTTTTTTGATTGGAGTGGAGGGGCGAGCCGTGAAGAGTCAGCAAGAAGAAGGTGAACAGGATTAGTGGAAGAATTGAGTACCGCATCATCTAGCCGACTGACTATCGGAATGAGAACTTCAGTGAACTGGGATTAAGGATTGAGTCAGAGGCAGAGAACTACTCTTCATAGGCGGAGAGTTTCATTGCGAAGAGTTTTTTAAAGAGTAGGAACAGAGAAAAACAGTGGCTCAGAGAAAGTTCCAAGAGAATATGCGAGAAAAAACCTAGACCAACAACAAAATAGACCCAGGATAGCAATAAAGAGCAGAAAATGGGGAAATAACCCCTATTACCCCATCCTCTCCCCATTACTCCAAAATTTCCGAACTACGATTCTACAACTTCAGGTACATTAAAACCAATCCGGTCTTTCTGAACTATCAAAACATGAGAGATCGAGACCGATGGGGTAGAGAACACTTAATCATAAACACAAAGGGCAGCACGAAAGAAACGAGAGATATTG
>OZ057405.1:7533759-7693121 GCA_964056735.1 Allodiplogaster pararmata
GGTTTCCGACTATGGTAGAATGGTGTTATCGATGCCTTAGACTCGTCAACTAGATACTTTACGATGTAAGCCAAGGATATAATGTTGATCAGAAGACAGACTATGTTGGAAAAATGCAACTTGCGTATACTATAATTAAGGTCTTGTAAGGATATATCCTATGGTTTCGAATTGGCGACTGACTCTGCTATCGCAGGGTCATTCAAATCTGTTACTAATCATTGGGGCAGCATTCGATGTTTCCGGAGCGGTTCTGGTCGTGGCGAACGGAAGTGATAATCGATGTAGTCGACTTACAAAGTGACGGCCACGCCATGCCTTCGCGCCGTTCCTCTTGATATGGTTCTTGAAGTAACCTGAGCAGCTGTAACAGGGGACCCAAGCGGGTGATTAAAATTTTTTTTAGAAGCCGTTTCTTGTCTTTGACAGTTTCCCCTATGCAGCTCACAACGGTTTCTTAGCTGGAAAAACTTAGGCCATTTTCCTACTATCCTACCAATATGCCCGAATTTGCCTTCTGCTTCATTTCTCTTCCCACACATCCTTCAGAATGAAATTTCAGCTGTTGCATCATATAGTCCGGGCGCGCATATGTATGTACGTTATACGTTATTGCTACACTTTAGGACACACCTAGAAGTAAGTTTATGAAGCTAGAAAGAGTTTCGAGTCTTTTTGTCTGTGAATTGTGTCTTAGCAGGTCTTGGGCGGTTATGAGTTGTTTCAGTATTGTATAAGAGCTACTATCCAAATGTCTATGAATGTAGACATGCTTCTTATTGAGCTTACCCTCAGAAGTCAGAAGTGGAGTAAGTTGAGGATCAGTAGCTGCCTTAAGTATTGTTGCGAGAAGAGCTTCGTCTTGTCTGGCCGCTTCTTCCTAAGTATATGCTTCAGCGATGCTCACCAGAAGCTTCATCCTGCGCTTCTGTATCACTGGAAAGAGATCTCGTGAAAGAGATCTTTAAAATTGCTCAATCGGAAAAGAAAAACACGAGTTTTTCTGAGCAAAAAAAGTTGAAATTTTTGAGCACCAGGGATGAGCAAAAAAAGTTTAAAAAAACGGTTTTTTAAAGCTAAAAAGTCAAAATAATCTTTAAAAAATCAAAAAATTGTTTTCTTCAAATAAAAATTTTACCGCCTTTTTAGTGATTTAAAAAAAATTTATCAGCTGAAACCGAGAAAATGTTTTTTTGACATTTTAGGAGAAAATGAGTTTCGATGAAATTTAATTTAGAGTATATACCCTACTCCTCGTTGATCTCAAGCAACGGATTTTTTTTACCGAGCAGAGGAGCGGATTGTTTGCAGAAACTTGTGCTAAATCGTGTGGTGTGACTGGAACTTTCGCATTCCGGGCAAATGCTCTTATCCACTGAGCTACAGATGCACACAATATAATGCACATTTGAGTCCCATACAACAGAAATTACAGCAAGTAGAATCTCAAAAACCGGAAATTAACCATGACAATTTAAAGAGATCCAACAGTAGACACTTTTCGTAAATCAATAACATTAAAGTGATGATACGCGTCTTTGAAAGAAGATGAGATATCATATTTTCTACAAAAAATGTTTAATTTCAACAATGTCAACAACATTATTAATCATTTCAACGGTCCGGAATTGTTAGAAAAAAGGTTTTTTTCATTTTTGAGAAAGGTTAAGCATGTGAGATGAAAGATTTGAAGAATTTTGAAAGTAGTGATAAGAAAAACAAAGAAAGCTTCAAGTGCTGAAAGAGAAATTGAAAAGCACCGTTCTATTTGTAAACAAAACTTATTACCATTTTAACAAGTTATCATCAAACCAATAAATTCGAGTTTTATTCAGAATCAAAGTTTTCATTTTTCAGAGAGTAAGTTCTAAAAATTTCAAGTGAGCAACTTTTGTATTATAGTAATAGAAACAGAAAATGAAAAATATCATAGTTATTTTGATTTTTCTGTCTTAAAAATGGAGAAAAACTTCATTTAATTAACGAGAGCCTTCTTTTCTATTATGAACATATGACTTCTTTCATAATTGAAAATTCTTATTCGGCTAGGCCGATAAGTTGAAAGTTCTGATTCAAGAAAAGCAACTTTGATACCGGTAAAACACGTACACGGACACGCAGGAAATTCGTGAAAGTACAGCGAAAGTGAAGAGAGTGACCACCCTATGTGGAACAAACGACACGGATGGAGCTGAATGAAGTTGAAAAGTTCCACGTCTTCACCATTCCTCCCAGAAAGTGATAATACAGATCAAAGTGTGTTATAGAAATGATGATGCTTGCTCAAGTCTGACTCTCTGTGCTCTACTGTGAAAAAACCCTTAATTGGATCAAAAGTATAAAAAGCTACATTGGACCGCTTGTCTGCAAAATCTCTTCCGCTTTTAAGGTGACGGAAGGAGTTCGTCTTCTCGATCAAAAATTCACCAGAAAAACTCGACTGCAGTACAGGCTTGAAGGTTATTTCGCATTTTGCACCGATGGAGGTGGAACTAATAGAGCGTTAAAATTTCAAAAAAAATTATAAAAATAAGTGGATCGCCGATTCCGTACCTTCTTTAGTCTCACCGCCACTAGCCGTGAAATGGTAATAGATTACGGGTTTTTTTATTGCTTAATCTTGTTTAAAAGTAAATGCTCCGTTCAAAAATTAGCAACATAAAAACACCGTATTACATTGCCATTTCACGGCAATTCTTGGTGAGACCAAAAAAGTAACGAAATCGGCGCTCCACTTATCATTTACTTGTTTGGGAATTTTAACTCTTCATAAGATCTTTGCTCTGAGAAGAGGCAAGTGAAGCTGAAAAAAACCTAGAATACTCCACTCAGCACTGAACTCATGTAATTACGTTTAATCAAGTTTTGGTTAATCGAATGTACTGTACTCGTCCTCACAGAAAACTAACACTTATTTCATAACTCGTTCCAACAAAGACCTGCACTTCCCGATAGCTGATGATTCTTGCCCCTTTCTCACTTGCACTTGTCAAAAAACTTTGAAAGCGAGCGCTCATGCGAGCGGGTGAAGGGGGGGGGGGGTCATGTAGAATAGTACTTAGCAATCTACGTGAAGGGCAAATGAACATAGAGGTTCATTATGAGTGGTCGTTTAACAAAATGTTGGCAATTGCTTCTGAGCTATTCTCATGTTACAGCATTTTTCGATGGATGCAGAAATAAAATGGGAGATGGCTATAGCTATTATTATGTTGAGGAAAAAACAAGTTTGAGGAAAAAACCAGTTTTGAGGAAATGAGAAAGCGGTCGGGTACAATGGAAGGTGGAGGAATACAACCGTAGGAGAATGGGAAGTAACCCTTCCTTGCTTCACTGAACACATCACTTTGGACACTGAGACCGTGGATGGACAGACTTCCTCCAGCACATTCCCTGTGAGCAGCCTTTTTGAAGCTTTTGAGTTTAATCTTTATCTTTATCTTTTTATAATCGCATTGGATGGATGATATGGTGAATGGGAAGGTATAGAGGAAAAAATGAATTGTGACGGGGTCAAGTTGACGAGTAATCTGCTTTAAAGTTTGAGCATTATTGTTCAATAGTTTTAAAGTACATATGACGCAGAACGCGATAGAATGTACATAGCTCTGCATATATTGGGCAATAGAAATTTTATGTCTCCGATTTCTCTGAAAATTTCACGGAAGGGTATTTCAAGCATGGCGAGAACGATGGTCAACTTGAATTTCTCTGATTCCAGCTCTCCGTAAGCAGAAGAGGGTTGAAAAAAGCTTGTTTCGCCGAAAGTACATGAGGGTGTCACACTGTTCTAAGAGGCATTTGTCACTCAGATTGAAAGCTAGAACCACCAAATACCAACTCGATGTAGTCGAATGATGTATCTTCGAGTGCCTATGTTTGCTTTTTAGCTTATTCAACTCTCACGGTTTTCGCGAGAATAAATATCAAAACAAAAATTATATGAAAAGATGAAAAAAAGGATTTTTCTTGGAGTACAGGAAAAAGATCCGGGATTCCAGTCAGGATGTTGTAGCCCGGAGTTTTTGCTACAAGTTTCGTATACATCATTTTTCAAACAACATAGGCAAACTCAAGTTGTTTGAAAAATGATGCATACGAAAGTTGTAGCAAAAACTCAGCGCTAAAACATCCTGACTGGAATCCCGGATCTTTTTCCTGTACTCCAAGAAAAATCCTTTTTTTCATCTTTTCATATAATTTTTGTTTTGATATTTATTCTCGCGAAAACCGTGAGAGTTGAATAAGCTAAAAAGCAAACATAGGCACTCGAAGATACATCATTCGACTACATCGAGTCGGTATTTGGTGGATCTAGCTGTCAATCTAACTGACATATGCCTCTTAGAACAGTGCGGCACCCTCATGTTTTTTCAGCGGAACAACCTTTTTTCAATCCTCTCATGCTTTTCGGAGAGCTAAAATCAGGAAAATTCAAGTTGACATACTTGAAATACCCTTTAGGAGAATTTTCAGCGAAATCGGAGACATCAAAATTCTATTGCCCCACCCGGGCACACTCTATCGCGTTCCACGTCATATACATATAATAGCTTCATAGGTTTTGAAAGTAATCAGAAAGTTTCGCGCAAATCAGTCGCGTCGCAATTGCCAGTCGCGCAAATCCCAGCCCAGACCATGACAGAAGCAGGATGGCCCTTTCTCGAGACGTAACGGCCACTCTTATTGGCATCTTTGACCGATTTCGACCAAATCCTATCGTTCTGGTGGTTGAAGGACTGCTCAATATTGAACAACTTCTCATCGGTGAAGAGAATATCCAAACAGTCCACCGGCTTGAACCGCTTTGACAGTTCACGACATCTCCGAAGACGGGTCGCCTTCATCTGGTCCTTCAATGCGTGAGTCTTCTGCAGCTTGATGGGGCGAAATCCCATGCGAGATTTGACGATCCTACGAACAGATCTATCCGAGATATTCAGCTCCTTTGCTACTTTTCTGAGACTCCGTTTGGGGTTATAACGAACCTTGTCTCGGATGCTTCTCATGTTGAAGGAAGTGGTCGCGGTCACTGGTCTGCCGCTCCTGGGACGGTCATTTGTCTTACCAGTCTCAAGAAAGCGACGTGTTGTGTTTTCAATGGTCCTGCGGGAGAATCCAGTGGTTCTGGCGATGTGCTTTTGAATGTGCCCGAACTGGCTCAAGCGCAGGATGTAGCCTCGGTCCATATCATAGAGCATTACGGGAAAACGAAAAGAGTTATCGTTCTGACTTTCTCAGGGTATATTAGCAACATTATGAGTAAGATACAAGCGAAAAATCACACAACCGCTACACCAAACAAAAAAGATGCAAAGTGACAAAGTCAGACACCTGGACTTTTGCCGCACCCTGTATAATAGCTTCATGGGTTTTGGAAGTAATCAGAAAGATTGAAAGTCGCTTTCCGTTTGGTAGATCAGAGAAAAAGAGCTACACGAAAGTTTTTTTCTGAGCCGGGTGTAACAGACTGCGAAACAGTGTAATCACAATGATCAACAGTGCTTGAATTATTTTCTCTCAGTCATTTTCATTAAACTCGTATTTTATTTTCAGTTTCTGAATAACAAAACATATAAAAAAAATCTCGTTGTTCGATTGCGGATTCCATAGTAAATGTTCATTGGAAAAAAATTTGAAATGTTTGGAGGCAGTTTTTTTCTCTCGGACATTTGAAACATCGCGAAAGACAGGAAAAGTGCACTGAAGTTGACGCTTTGGAAAACAATATGTATGTTTGAACTTATTCGACAATGGCCTCAATAAAGCTGTGTTTTTGAGAAAAAAATAAGTTTCTCTTAATAGCGAACAGAAAAAACGGAATTTTAGTAATGAATTTCTAAAGAGCTTACGAATAAATTTTTTTTTCATTTTGCAAAGTGAACTCAAAGAATGAGACCATTGAAGAAACTTTTAGATTTATTTTGTTATCGCAGTGTTTATAAATGTGTAGGTAAAGTTTTGGTTTCTTCTGCACTTCTGACTTTTATCAAGACGATAGGATTTGGCTCTCAGCATTATTCGAAAACCGGTTCGTTTTTCTCCAAAATAAACTTGTTTGATAATATCATTAATTCAGCGGTTTATCAATTATTTTTTGTGTGTTATCTCGGTCGAGGCTAGGAATAAGTTTAAGCTTAAGATGCGTTAATTTTCAGAAACGTGGCCGTGTGTTTCACAATCACATCACCACTGTGTTGAATAATGCAGAAAAACTGAAGTGCCGCTGGCTATGGTAGAATCTAATTACGGCATCAAGAAACGGGCCTTGATGAGATTACATTCCAAAGACCTCGAAGTCGTATGGGCCTGAGCTCTCCAATCTAACCATTTCATGTATAGTAAAACTGAAAATTTCGTTATTGATGACGATCCGTTTTTATGACATCATGAGATAGAGCTTTTGGCTCGATTTGAATTGAATGGTTGAAACATCATTGAAGGTGGAACTGGTTTGCAATGTCGAACGAGCGCAAGCGAAGCTGATCGGTTCAAAATCAGAAGGGGGGAATTGGGAAGCAGTGCCGGAAGGGAAAAACTCTTTTCCGCCCTCAACCACTCTGCTCCTTCTCCTCACCAACACCTACGAACTCGATGAATGTGGTAAGGGAAATATGACAACCGCACCAATTTCAGTTCTTCGTTCACATTCAATTACATAGTCCAGGCTAGGCATAATGGTAGTGTATTCGAGAAAGTATCGTGCTAAAAGTCCCAAGTTCGACTTCCACCCCGGACAGATCCACCCAAACCAAGGGAGTTGAGAAATTTTGGTAGTGCTCTGGCACAATTCCCCCCACTGCCGCTCACCCACCAGCCCCTTCCCCCACTCAGTGCATAGCCACTGCTTTTACCAGCATAGGTCTGCTCCGAATATCAGGAAAGCGCGTGCAACGGGATGGGAACAAGCGCGAGGAAGATTATTATTAATTACACTAAATAATTGGAGTTTTAAAAACGAATGTCGAAAATGTATTATCTTTCGAACAAAAAGAGAGAGAGAGAGAGAGAGAGAGAGAGAGAGAGAGAGAGAGAGAGAGAGAGTAATACAGTAGAACTGTGTCTATGGTCATGGCGAAGAAGTTTTATTCCTTATTTTACTCAGTCAAAGAAGATTGCCTAGCATAAAATACAATTTATCGGAATTCAATTTCAATTTCAATTCTTTATTTCCATGTACACAAAAACAGTTTCACTTCAACATTTAATGGTCACAAATTAAACATGGATTATGATTCTACTAGGAAAGAATTGTATTACAGTGGCAGTGTGTCTACAAAAAGTGTTCTTCCTAGTTTAACTTAGTCGCAGACAATTGGCTCGGGTAAAATACAATTTATCGGTAGTTTTCTGAGTTTATTCATAAATACTTCGCTGGAATGGTTACATACTACTTCGCTAGGTAAGCAATTCCAAATAGTGATCGACCTAGAAGCACACGTAGAAAACTTAAAGGAGTTTAGAGCATATGGTAAGGCGATTCTTAATGGATGGGTATTTCTAATAGCTCTAGTAAGAGGAGCTATAGTAAATAAACGAGAGAAGTCGAACTCTGAGTAGTCGTGGACTCTCTTATGTATAAAAACTAAATCAGAAACAACGCTACGATATTCAAGAGATTCTAAATTTAACATTTTTAAACGTTCAGAGTAAACTAGACGGGTAAGCCTTTCCTAGCCAAGATTCTTTTAGTGAAATTTCTCTGTACCCTTTCGAGGTCCTTAACTAAGCCAATCGCTGTAGGTGACCATACAACCGAGCTGTATTCGAGGATCGGACGAATATATGTAACGAAAGCACGGGTTAATACAACCAGAGAATTGGTTTTGAACGCGCGCAAAAAGAGATTGGCGAGGTTTGTAGATTTCTTACAGACATGCTCGACTTGTTTATTGCAAGAAAGATTACTCGAAAAGACAACTCCTAGATCTATTATTTCGGAAGAGTTGGCCATTGTATGACGATCTAGCTGATAATTTTGCATGAGGTTAATACCAAGATGCGAAACTATACATTTTTGAGCTGATAGTTTGAGATTGGACTGTTGACACCAGTTGAATACATTGTCTATGGCAGTTTGGAGGTCAGACGAAAAAGTTGGTACTTCACTAAATAATTTAATGTCATCGGCGTAGATAGTATAATTTACATTGGGAGGAATTACATGTTTTATGTCATCAATAAACAGTAAGAACAGTTTCGGTCCAATAGCTGAACCTTGTGGTACACCGCTGGTAACAGAAGATGAGCTAGAGAATTCGTTGTCAACACATACAGTCTGAATTCTACCAGTCAAGTAGTCCGCAATCCATTGAATGAGGTTACCGCAGATTCCTAACTTTTTTAGTTTAAGAAGTAATAATATAGTATCTACTGTATCGAATGCCTTTGATATGTCAAGAAAAATAACATCGACGGCTTTACCATGGGAGAGTATATCAGCGAAATAGGAATGAGATTGCACCAATGAAGTCACAGTTGACCTTTTGTTTCTAAAACCAAATTGATGGGGAGACAGTAGATCATTTTGCTTCAAGTAGGCATCTAATTGACTTATTATAACATTTTCCATCACTTTGGACATTGAACAAGTTAGGGAAATGGGGCGATAGCTAGACAATTGATCCGCTTTAGATTTAGACTTTAAGATTGGTTTAATAATAGAAGTTTTCCAAAGAGAGGGAACTTTTCCGACTAGTAAAGAGTTGTTAAATAGAATAGAGAGGGGCTTGAGAAGAACAAATCGAAGTTTTTTAATTACTATATTAGGTATATTATCCGGAGATGTGTTGCATTTATATTTCAATTGATTCAAAGCTTTAAGTATCATATCTACATCTATGACATCGAATTGCATATGTGTGGAAGTTGATACATCGGTATTAGGTATAATACTGCGAGGTGTAGAATAAACAGAAGAGAAATATTGTGAGAAGGCGTTAGCTTTAGACAACGAAGTATGGACTGGCAAACCAGAAGGGTCTACTGGGTCTACTAAAGAGGGAATCACAATGTTACGGCCTTTTGTACGACTTCGACATTCAGAATAAAAACGTCTTAGGTTTCCTTTTGCCACAAGTTTGGCTTCTCTCTCCATTTGAAATGCATATAGTTCTTCAGAAAATTTGGTAGATAGAGTATTGCTATAAACGGAATTAGGGGAACGAAGCGATGCGCGTTGAATCTTGTCATACATCCTTCGCAGCTTCAAAGGATACTTATCTAATTCACCTTGTTCGGTAGAACAAGGCACAAAACGATCTATCAGAGAAATTATAAAATCAACGATATAATTATTAGCGGTATCCGGGTCGAGGGAAGAAAGAGCAAGTGTCCAATCATGAGAAGAAATCAGAATTTCCATCATCCCCCAATTCGCACGCGAAAAATTTCTAATGAGAGACTCAGGAGTCTTAGACATAGTTGCAAAAGTTATTCGAAAATCAACAGTGGCATGATCACTGTTTGAGAAAGGAGCAGTGACAATACAATCGCTTATAATTTGATTATTACAGAGTACGATATCTAGAACATTAGGGCCACGCGTAGGGTGGGAGACATATTGGAAAAAGTGTTCATCGCAAGCAAAGTTTAAAAAGAAAGAATGGCTTTCATTATTGGAAGTGGTCAGATTTTCCCAATCGATGTCTGGTAAGTTGAGGTCTCCTACTATGACTATTGGTGTATTGGTTATAGAGATAGACTTGATAAATGACAGTAATGAGATCATTATCGAATGAGAGCAAGAAGGTGAGCGGTATATGCACACACAACGTATATGACGTGGGAAAGCGTTGGGGTTAATTAGATCGATAACAATCACTTCTACGCCTTCATCACGGAAGGAAGTTACAAAGAAAGATGAAATACTAGAGGAGACAAAAACAGCGGTTCCGCCGCCCTTGTTGGGGTCATCTAACGAGCGATCACAACGATACAAAGCATATTTATGATTTCTTAAAAATTCACGATCTGACTCAGAAGAAGTTAGCCATGTTTCCGTAATAAAAATCAACTCAAATGATTTGCTACTCAACAAGAAATCGAGATCAGTCATTTTATTACGTATGGATCTTGCATTGAATAAGCATGCTTTGACAACAGGACTATCAGAAGAACTAACACTGCCACTGACCTAGTGAGACTTTCTTTGAGTCACGTATGCGTACGTTTTTGGCTGCTCTTCTCTGAATGGCCTTGCCTTCGGTAGCCGGAAGAGCTGCGTCCCTCTGACTGTCCACTCTATCTGCCCTGCCTGGAGATTCCGTTCCCTCGCGACCTGCCTGCATTGCTTCTCCAATTCCAATCCAGTTCGAGTGAGATCTTCTCTGACGAAGACGCGGGGGTGGGACTGGATAACTTGGGGTCTGGAACTTCTGATCTTTTGAAGAGTGACAGAACGTAGAGCTGGAGATGGGAGGTAAACTTTCAGAATCCTTCTTTTGTTTTCGGCTCTTCCATGTCTTTTGTGCCTGACATCTCCCTTTCTGAAAGCATCAGAGAGTTCTTTGATGTCAAGCTCATCGACAAGCTTGGCAATAAGGGCTTCATCTTCAGCGGCAGTATTCGAGTCCGAGTCCTTTTCCTCCAATCCAACGATAACGATGTTTTTCGATTTTTCTTCTATGATGTCCTTGTCTTCCAACAGACACCGTCTGACCGTTTCGTAGGCAACGGCATCGGGTGAGAGGGATGTTTGGTTAGAAGAAAATGTCGAACTTTGTTCCTTGGTGAGTGAAATGATCTGTTGATTTTGAGACTCGATAGTTCTAGCCTGAGTTGCGATTGTATCCGCTTGTAGCCGAATAGTTTCGAGAAGAGATGGAATATCCACATTGTTGGGAGAGAGAGACATCTTAGGTCAAATATGCGAGTTGTTCGATATGAGACGTGGTAGATCACCGACTGCTCAGTGTGAGCAAAGATAAGGGAATGAGCAAAGATAAGGGAATGATTTACTTGAATTACTTGAAGTTTTTTCGTTAAAATTTTATGCGAAGGATTATTTACCACTTCTCTCGGCGAAGAATTCATACTGAGAACAGTACATGTTTTCGACTGTGTGTACCATTCACAGTGTATCACAGATTATTATTCTATACAACTATAGCTAGTAGCATCTTATGATAAAGTAGCGCAGAAATTAGATGACTTATAGTTGCTGTAGCTTAATTTTAAGAAGAGTCGATGATATCGATATGACTTTTTCGAGTCGATATGATCGAGTCGATATGACTTTTTCTTCTTTCAAAAAATGATTTTCTCACTTTAGTTGTTGAAGTGTCACGCTTGTGTGACACTTTCTCACTTTATTTGTTAAAGTGTCACTCATTCCACATATGCCTTTATGTTGATGAATGAACTCGATGCGATAAACTATTATTATATCATTAGCATTTTAGTAAACGAGATAAAAAAGAAAACGAGTTAAGAGGAAGAGTTAGAGATTATTAATTTTGAAAAAAAAACTCGCAAAACTTGAACACTACGAAAAAAAACTAGTTTTCAAGGCACTGTTTCAAGTTGTTCTGCTCGAGCTACAAACCCGTCCCGCTTATGTTGAATTGAAAGAATAACTTGACTTGTCAGATAGATGGCTCATGATCTTAACCATTGAGTTTTTCCCGCGCGTTCTATATTTAAAAGTTGTTTTTTTAATCCATTAATAAAGTCCTTGAAATCCAATAACAAAGCACTTTTTTCAAATTTTGATAACAAATATCTCAAGAATCAGACCCATTAGATGCAATTATTAGTGAGCAAACAATTAGGCAAAGTTAACTCACTATTAAAACTAAAGATTTCGAATAAAAAACTTGATATATGTTTCTAATATTACAAAAATAGGATGCAATCCGAAGTCATCGTGGATTCAATTGGACAAAGCCGAGATCTCGCTGTATGGAGGTTGTCCACCGGAGGACACAGAATCCCTGGACGAATACAGAGAGTTATTTTTCCACTCATCTCTGACTCTGCCAGAGAGCGGCTGCATTCGAAGACGTTAGTTTTTGAGTACAGTTTCTTTTTGAACTTGAAAAAAGTTAAATATATTGCATTCACAGACAAAAAAGATCAAAATAGACAGACAAAATTCACAGACAAAAGACAAGTTCTGCCTTTGCAGGAACTACAACCGATGTTTTCTCAGCTGTGGATCCCGTATCGTTTCAGACTTGGAACCTGAATGGAACAACTTTGAGGATTGGAAAAGTCAGGATTAAGACCCATATTCGATTAAAGATGAGTTCGATTACAGAAATGCTCGATTCAAAAAAGAGATCTCGCTTTATCAAGCCTATTTTTCCTTAGGCTGGACAGTACTCCCTGGTGATCAAGCAATGGTCTTCGGTAATGGCCTCGATCTCCACGACGGCGACGCTTCCTACACTCTTCCTGGTTGACCCCGAATCAATCAGCTCGGCTTCTTTAGACTACAATCATTACGAGGCTAAACCTTTTGTGCACAACCGTTGGAAGAGACAAGCGGTTAGCTACCAATATTCCAACAAAAAAAAACAACTCATTTCTTCCCCGACCAACACATTTCTTGATTTCTTCACTGACTGATTTATTGATTTCTCCACGAATTTATCGATTGAATTAGTTGTTGAGAGATTTATCGTTGCAGTATAATAAGTTAAAATTGGTCACTAACAGGGTTGACGGAGATTAGATAATTATAAGAAAACTCGAAAAGATGCATCGGAAATTGTTTCATTCAAAAGTTTAGGCAGACCGCTTAGTTTACTACTTCAAACTCTAACCGAGGATTCCACGAGATCAGAGCATATCATACTTTACAGGAAACCGTTTTGCTGTGCGAGAACGCTGCAATCAGTTCTACAGTGGAAACGATTTATGTCTCGGAGACCCCCAACGCTGACTATGAAACCATCATCTGCGAAGAATTTGTATCAACATCCGACTTCCCATCGAGCGCTTTTTACGAATTGAGTTCTGAGTTGACAAACTTCGAGAATTCTATAGAGTTCAGCACTATGACTGAGTCAAGTTCTTCTATCGCAACACCAACTACTTCGACATTGAAAACCAGCACTTCATTCCCAAGCAAAACCAGCACCGTGACTACTTTTTCAGTAACACCGTCTAGCACTTTGAGAACTTCCTCGTATACTTCATCTATGGCTTTAACAACATCCTCAGACGCAACATCCAGCAGCTCAGCCATAAACGAGTCAACTTTTCCAACTGCGTCCATCGCGACGAGCCCAACTTCAGCAACAACGCTTTCCTCAACCGAATCAACAAACACAACATCGCTTTCAACTAGTGAGTTCTCGAGCTCTGAGGTATCTTTGTCTTCCGTACCAACATCGGGCACATCAGTGAGAACATCTGCTTTATCGCAAACGACATCAATCTCTGGAACTTACGCAGCAAATACATCAGCAATGACTCCTCTCTCGGCTGAGTCAACGAGCATTTTGAATTTTGATTCATCATCTGTGGTCGAGTCAGAAACTCCTTTTGATGAAATGTCATCTTCCGGTAGCACGACTTCTCTTACAGACAGCACGTCGGCAACAGCTCCGTCATCGACTAAAACAGCGACTGTTCCAGAAGAATCATCCACAAGCTCACAGCCTTCAACAGGCACAACCTCGATAGAGTCGACGCCGCCGAGTTCATCTTCCTCCATCCATCCTCCATCCACAACCACATTTCCATTAACTGCATCTTCCTCCAAAAGTACATCATCATCCACCTCATCATTATCCTCCACAGTTCCGTCTTCATCAAGCACGTCTCTGGAGGAAATGGATAAGTCAACGGCTACTTCAAGTGATTCGTCTATGGCCATCATGACCATCGACGATATTGATTTTTCGAGCGTCGCATCAACTACAGAAGAAAAGTCGTCTCCGACAGCTGTAATGACTAGTTCGGTGCCACCTGTTTCAGAAACTCCAATTAGTACATTTACTTACAGCTCTTCTTCTCCGACCTCTATCTCAACTTCTGCATCCCCTTCACCATTCCTTACGGCTAACACTTCAACAGCTACACACGTGGAGAGTAGCGCTATTCCAGAATCGTCAACTGGTGCATCTACTAATGAAACTTTTCCCTTGAGCACTTTTGAGACTAATACTTCTACCTTACTCTCGTCTACTTCATACATCTCGCCTTCAACATATACTACAAAGGAAGTTTCCACAAGCACGTCCACTATAAACCTGCCCTCAACAAGTACATCGGCCACTACTGTTACGCCATCAACTACGGGATCAACGACGGCATTGGTGTCAGGAAACACCACAACCGAGTTCCATTCATCTCGCACCCTATCGATATCGAGTGGGAAAGAAATAACCACAACATCACCGTCCACGAAAGGAATCGGTTCGACAACGCTTGAAACTGAGATATACTATTACACTTCAGATCCATCTTTATTGATCGAATCAAAAACCGTCGAGTCATCATCTAGATCAGCTTCGGAAAGTTATACAGAAGAGAAGAAATCCACTGCGTCTCCGATTTCAATTAGTTCTCTTTCAAGTGCAGAGAAAACCTCTTCAACTTCCTTTTCTACAACAGAAAGCCAAACTCTCATCTCGACTACCCATTCGAGTCATCCAACTCTAACAGATGGAACAAAATCGAGAACAACAACACTAGAGTCTACCGATGAGACTCCATCGAATCTCTTACTCGATACTGATGATAGTATCGCGGAAACTTCTTCCAAGATTACTTCTTCCTCAGAAAAAACTTCTGAACCGTCTTCTTCGACTGTGAATTCAAGCGCACGAATCTCTGATTTAACTACCGCAAGCTTCTCTAGCAGTGCGTCAACAAAAACGTCGTCAAATCAATCTAAAATTTCAATCACCAGAATCGCAACTGGAGCTAGCGTCACGAGTTCTTTTATACAGCAGTCGACTCAATCTTACCCCGGCTCATCAAGTACTTCTGGCACCACGTCGCCTCCGTCTTCAGTTAGTGTCGACGATACCACTCACGGTTTGAGTCCACTTACACCACTAATAAAGACTCCGATCCCATTCACATCAAAGGATCCAATATCAGAAACCAGCGAGTCAAGTACTGCTGCTACGGAAGGAAGCAAAGCTGATGGTCTTACGAGTCCAGCTGGAGATTCCAAACTTACCATGAGCGCTGAAAAAATACCTTATTACTTTGGAGAAACATCATCAACTGAGTTTTTCACAAAATATAATTCTGCGGAATACACTACAACCAAGGCTTCTAATGACAACGGGAGTGATACGGCGTGGGACGGTTCTAAATCAACTGATCATGTAATCTATTACACCACAGCTGTAGACATTACAACGCCAACGTCTTTGTTGTCGAGTATGCCACCATCAACGAGAACTTTTCCGGAAACAGAGCCTCGAAGTGCGAATGAGACTCTAACACATACAAGCAGTGCCTTCTCATCTACAGTTGAAAGTAGCATCTTGACTACTTACAACATCAATGAAACCTCAAGCGGTAACGCGTTTACTACAACCCTCAGCAGTTCCATTTCTTCGTCCCCCGAACAAAGAAAAACTTCCGCGATCCTCAAAGATATCTCAACTTCAGTCGATGAAGAGTACAAGACCTTTACTTCGGAAATCAAGACTACTTCTGAAACTGACAAAACTTTAGCAAAGTCAACTTCACAGAGTCTGCGAACAAGTACACTTAGCGAGGCAAAAAGCTCCCCAGAATCTACAAAGGTAGAAGAAAAGACACCAGAAAGTAGCTCAAGCATCCCCATCTCCACAAGCGGTGGAATATCCTCAACTCACTTGTCAACTCAGCAGACCAGTTCATCTGAAACAGCCAGCCAGTCGCGGAATACATACTCGACCTCAATGCCAACCTCGATAGAAGCTCACCAATTTTCCACAACTGCGCAGACTACCCCTATTTTCACGACAAAACACATCGACACGGCCACGGGGACCCATTACTTTACAGCACACTATTCCAACGAATCAACAACTGGTCTCACGTTGCACGAAGATATTCTATTGAGAAGAACAACCGAACAGGCCTCAGACGCATTTTCTACAACGCTTAATCTTCCTCCGGATGGTGTGTTTACAAAAACTGTTGGAAGTACAATCGCACACACTACCGACATTTCAGCCGCGAAACTCACAGAGGTTAGAATTGTATTGCTTCGTTCAAAATATCGCAATGACGAAAGACAGTTTTTGGAGCGGAAAAGAACTCAGCCGCATTTTTTTACTGGTAGACAGCGTGTGGCCACGATATCACGGATGTTACAGTGTGATAGCGTGAGAAAGTTTGTCGCTGAAGTTCGCGCGAAATTTTGTCAAATTTCTTTCCAATGAGGCTTCCCTATTTTCCAGTTTTTTTCTCATTCGACGTCTATCATTTAGTACTTTCTTTGAAGCCTTGTTGCTTCAAATACTTTTTTTTTACTACTCTCATACTGATCTCACTTATGCGATATGTATCCCACGAGTGTGATTCCTTCAAAAGTTCATGCGCAAGGAAGAAATAATGAATGAATGAAATTCATCCTTTCCAAATTAATTGTTCAGCTTTGTGGAGATCTCTCGGGAAATCGCTTGTCTATTTCTATGAACGAAAAAGATCCGACACCAGTCAATCTCGATGAAGTTCTCGTGGTCAACTCAACTGTCAAAGTTACTCTTAATTTTTCTCATTCATATTATGTTATAGATTATTCTAATGCGATGAATTGCAATTCAATTAATTCAATTGACTACATGCTCTCCCACTTATAAATAAAACATCTCATTATGATATTGATGAGCATTTATTAACATCAATATTGAAGAGCATGTACATTTCTAAGCAACTTGAAAATTAGTTTGAAGAGCTGAACGGTTTATAATGGTTAGATCGGAACAAAATACACCGCTCAATAATGCGCGCAATAAATTGTCCGAACCTACTATCAATCTTTGAGCCGACCTGTCCTCGTCCATTCCACTGGACTGTGAATGGCATCAAAGACACAGAAGCTGGAAGATCACCCAGCCACTTGCCAGTTTTCATCCAGACCAACAGCCGCATTTGCCTAGGTTTGAGATTTGATAGCGAGAACTGATAGCGAGAAACAGAAGTTTCCAAAGAAGACTTTTCAGTGATTGCGCCGGAAGAGTTTTGTGGATACGTCTATGTTATTCAAGAAACCACCAAAACATCTGAGGCGACTTTTGCGACGGAACCGGCCACTTCCGCCCTCACTACACCTTCAGAAGACAAAACAACAACATCCGAGCATGTTACCGTTGGTCTTGACAGTGTTATTAAAATATGCTGCAAATTGTCGAAAATTCACTCACACAAACACACACACAAATGAATATTGTTTTCAAGGCCAGTTCCATTCCATCAACTGTCAGACCTGAAGTCGCTGTAATACTGAAAGAGCTGAAGAACATGATCAACCTCAGCGCAAACGACACCCAAGAAGAAGATTCTCCCGTCAACACACTTCTCAAAATAACAGTCAGCCAAGAAATCTCAGAAACTTAATGATAAACGTATTTTTAAAGTCAAACTGATGACACCGAAGATCAAGCAGTTACTCAACCTTCAGCAAACGAAATTGCTTTATCGTGACTGTATTGTTTGAATTGTGGCTAAAACAAAGCGAGATTGTTCAGTTTCGCTTCTCGAGAATGGAAAAGAAGTCAGAAAACTAACCGTTATAAAAGTACACAACTAAGGAGCTGGAAAATTCTTGAGATGATAACATAATTGACGATAATTGATAATAAGCCTAATTGACGATTTGAGAGCTCATGACTGTCCTCTCAAATCGTCTATTATGCTCTGCTCTAAAAAAATTTCTGTTGAAAATAAGGGTATTTCCATGAGTTTCATTACTTATCTGGATAAAAGTTAACTAAAAAAGCCTCTTGCTGTGAGCCAAAGGGATAGCGTTCAATAAGTTACACAATTAAGGACACATTGTCGATTCGTGTGAGAGTGTGGATGTGAAGAGGCTCAGATGCAACTTTTTGGTTGAATTATCAAAATAATTTACATCTCCAAAACCAATTTCAATAGGACTGTTGAGGATCCGATTGAATTCGTCGCTACCTTGCAAAATGTACTTGGAGGGAATGTCAATCTGAACATGTCCCATTTGAGTCCTGAGGAAATAATGAACACGATCAAGAAGCAGCTCAATGATCAGAATGAAATGAGTGCCAAGGTTTTTTCTTTTTTTTATAACTAGAAGATGGTCGGCGAAATTTTTTTCCTGTGACCATATGGGACATTTTGAGCCCTAAATTTGTTGAAAAGAAAACGCAAAAACTTTTAGGTTCAGCAATTTTCGTTCAGTGAGACGCCCAGAGAGCACTACAACGTCTGTTTTGTATAACTTAATGCAGCCAAAGATCTTAGAAAAAAACCATTATTTTAGTTGGTCGCGTAAGAAGAGATATAACAACAAAACATATGAATTGCTTGGAATAATAAGAGAATGCCTGACATTTTAGTCTCTATAAAAATAATGATTGGACGGGAACCATCGATAATTTGAATGCTTTACCTTTTAAAGGTTCTTCACACGTTTTTTGAGCTTTCAAAGGCTAGAAAAGACATCAGTGGTGGATGGAATTGCCTTGGTTAAATTCTTCACACTCAATCATGTATAGGGAAACGCGGTAAAGTCATACAGAACTAGTTGAGGTTCTCGAGCAAGTCTTCACTGACCTCGCGAATGTGACCTTGCGAGACACGGGAACACTGAAGGCTGTTCTTAGCACATTGGACGATGCGGTGAAAGGGTCGCAGGCTTACACCATTGCCGGACAAGGAGCATTTGTCACTTCATTTCTTTGATGAGCTGTTTGACTCGAAATAAGAGCCCCGAATCTTGAATATTGAAGCCTTACTATAATTTACCGAAGAAAATGTTAATGTATCAAACTCGTTTCGAAATCGAATTTATTTTTAGTATGACATCTCAACAAAAAATCAAGAAATGTTTATTTAATAGTTATCCAGAATCACGTGCCTCTACCGCAGATGTATGTTTTGAAGCGGCGCTCGTGTCAATTGACAAGTGACCGCAGTTTGCCGAGGTCAAATTTTTCTCATGAGTTAGAACGCAGAGAATAGAGAGTGAAGGGCTGAATAGCTCACAGCTCCCACCTTTGCCTCTAGGACGCCACAGGCGCTGATTTCGAGCGGGTCTACCTCGGAGGAATGTGAATGCCGAAAAAGTGCCTTTGGAGCTCGGAAAATGTGTTCACAGCAACTATTTACGTCCGAAAATTTTCGGCCAGATTCCTATTGGGAAGAAACTGAGTCTTGTTAGAAGGTTCAATTGGTTCCATCATAATTATCTTAACCAAGAACTATAATGCGTCTCCTTGAGTATGATAAATAATCTGACATCTATGTAAATTCACATATTCACATCAGGTTTTTTTGATATGGCAGCTCTTTTCGAGTGATACCATGCTAGCAGCTCCAGTACGTTCATGAGAGAATGTTATATCATTTTGAGAACTCGCTGAAATCTTCATGTTTGAACTTTTGCCTTCCATTCTTTTGTTCCATACCGTTCGGTAGTGTTCGACCCGCCCACATCGTATTCACTTAGATGTTCACATTGAAGAAGCATCAGTTGAGCATCCATTTCGTGTCATTTTTTTTTCCGACTTTTAGGGCTGCGTTTCAGATTTTCAGTCAAGCTAATTCACGGCAGATACTAACCAACGAAGCTATGATCTAGTTCTACAAAGCCGGCATAGGATCTCGTTCTACAACGGGCATCAACGGAAACCACAACTGACATATATTGTGAAGGATTGCGTATTATGTGGTCGGGAAAGTGCTCCTTCTCTGGTACATATCGTGTGTAGAAGAGATACTTCTTCTTGCACGGACCTTCTCATCAGAAAGCCTCAGAAAATGTTTGATTGTTTCATATACAGTTGAATGTTGAAATTTGAGTCGTCGAGTAACGTCAGCTTTGGTATAGCCTGAGGTGTGCAGTGCAGTGATCACAGTAAGAAGTAAATTTGATATAACAAGACTCGCTAAAATGAAGCTGAAGTCATGAAAAGCAACCTTGAACCAAGCAATTTTGAAATGAAAAGCAACCTTGAACCAAGCAACCTTGAAATGAAAAGCAACCTTGAACCAAGCAACCTTGAAATGAAAAGCAAACTTGAACCAAGCAACCTTGAAATGAAAAGCAACCTTGAACCAAGCAACCTTGAAATGAAAAGCATGCTTTAACCAACTAGGGTCAGAGAATCATGATGTTCCAAAGATAAATAATATATGATAACTAGTATTGCGAATATGGCATGCTTGAAACTTTTCCGGGTAAATTTGGCTACCCGCAGGGTAGCCAAATTCACTTTGCTTCACACCGTCAAATTACATTATATTTTATATTAGGTAGTAATTTTTCTCTTTTTGTTCTATTTCTAACAGAGCTAATATCTAGAGTTAGATACCCTTTCCGATAGAAAAAAATAACCTACTGCTTTCTTTCCCAGCAGGATACTGTTCTGAGATTTATTTTACAGTAACTCCTTTCTCTGAAAGTCTTACTAATTTTTCCTACAGATTTGACTTTTCCCCAGTCTTAATCATTGAAGTTCAGATCAAAAACAATTATGGCACTACTTTCGGAACAATCAAAGGAGAAGGAGTCGCTCTGATGTGTGCCCGCAGCACCGTGAGTACCCATTCGTCCAACTCAGTTGATCAGGGTTTGATGAGACTGAATGCTTTTTTTCAGGCTACCATCATATCGAACATTGTCTATGTGACCGGAGACATTCGAACCGCCAAGTACCAGTCCAAAGAAAAGATTACCGTCAGTCAACAAGCCTTTTTTGTGAATTACACTAATGAAAAATTGCCGTCAGTCAACATGTCTTATTTGTGAATTACACTAATGTTAGAAAATACACAAAGTTTAATTAACTTTTCGAGGTTTTTTTTTAAAGAAATTTTTTTCTCTCTTATTCACAGAGGAGATTGTGAAATTTTGAGCGAACCCGTATCATAGGGCATGGATTTTTTTGTACCGAGAGAAATTATATTGTGCAGTTTTCATATGAACCACGTTCCTTTGTGAGGTTTTCTACTCCGACGCCGAGGATATAAGGGGCTATTAGTCTTTTTCCAAAAAAATGTTTTGTATATTTTTTGGGCGATTAAGGCATAGAAATGATTTCATTCTGGTAAATCTCTGGCTCGAGTTGGTCAATCACAAAAAATGAGTCTTGCAGATTATATAAGAAGGTAACGTTTCCTACACCATGACTACATAAAAAGATCACAGTTTCGCCGAACTTTCAAGTTCAGGTGACGAATAACGTGAACTCGTTATCGACGTCGGTTTCCTTGCAAGACGGATGGTTTGCACCCATCGTGAATCAGCCTTTCTTCAACGTCTCGCTCGCTACTCGCAGTAGTCAATACAAATTCAAAGGCAAAATCCATGTGAGATTACTCAAATCGGATTTCGAATTGGATAACAAAAAGTAACGCTTCCGCGATTCAGCAAAAGTGAGAGGAAACCAGACTTGTTGACCATTCCTTGTGAATAAATAAGTTTACTCTACATATTGCCTAGCAGTCCCATAATCCCATAATCATAATCCCATCCCATAATCCCATAATCATAATCCCATCCCATAATCCCATACATCTCTACATCCCATAACCGCATAGAAAGGAAAAAAAAGCTACTTTTAACGAGTAAGGTGATTGTTAGCTATTACAAAAATTGAGATTTTTTCATCGTCTTTTTGTCACTTTTTGCTTTTCGTAGTGTTACTAAGCAGACATAGTCTTCAAACCTGTTTCATGTCCTGAAACTGTTTTTAAAACCAGCAAACTGGTTTTAGGCCAGCATGGCGGACGGGAAAGACTCCGTCACGAAGGGAGTCGAGATGTGGAATGCCACTGTCAATAACCTGGGCAGCCAGGTGCAACAACAAACTAACATCACATTCACCACTTTCCTACACCTCAAATCTGGCTCTGTCAAACTCATGGTGGGTGTGCTTTCAATCAGGCTGTTTCTTCTCACTCACATAAAGAGCGCGTACATCAATATGACTAATGAGGGAACGGCAGGCGTTTGAAAGAGCCCGAAACCGTGTCGTGTAAAAGAGAGGATGCGGACGATCATATCATTTTCATCACTAGCTTTCTTAAAGCGCAGATATTTGCTTTTGAAGCGCATTTATTTGCGCATAGATTTTACCCGCAGTTCGGTTAAGAGAAGCACACTACTTTCAACGAGAAATTGGCCACAACTGCGAAATGCACACCGAACTTCATAGTCGATAAAAACTTTTTTGACAGATAGTGAAAGTATTAGAGCTTGCTACATATTTCAGACACAAGTTCAACAATAAAAATAAAAAGTTAAATATACCAAAAGAATCGAGAAATCCTCCTATCCTAGAAAGATAGTGTAGCTAACTTGAGTAGGTTAACAGATGAACTGTAATTTTTTTTTCTAAACAGGGGTTGTGACCATGAAACTAAGATGGTAATAATTCTGGAATCAGTAATTTTTTAAATGAATCATTGGAAGCTAGACATGCAGAATTTAGATTATAATAATATTCTTCGCAATGAAAGATGAACGAATCGAACGGGTCGATAAGAAAACAAGTAATCAATCACTGAAACCTCATCAAGACATGCGTATATCAGAATATAACTGCTTCTGATGTGGTTTCGGTGTACGAAATTACAGAAAAAGAGAAAAAGGGGAGGGTATCAGTTCTCTAGGGGGAAAAAACCCTATACACTACATATACTATACACTATACACTATAAACTAAACACTATACAATATACACTATACACTATACACTATACACGACAGGAACGCATATAAAATTTAATGCTCGCAGACTAGTCGGAATACTTCATCCCTTTGGGCTACCGGAATATCGATACCCATCGACAGTCTGGAACTAACCATCGACGACGATTCGCAACCTCCTATAGTTTTGCACTATGAGTAAGAGACTTCTCCAACCTTTTTCTAGAACTCTTCATCTAAATTTTCTTCATAACTCGGTCTCAACAGTGTTGTTTTCATTCACTTTATCTTGCACTTACTGTTCATTCTCTTCTCATAATTGTCTTTTAAACTCTTTTTCTCTAATTTTCATACTTTTTTACCTCTTTTGCCTTTTTCTCTCATCCTACTCTTTTTCTCTTTTAAAGGTTCATTAAAACTTTGCATAACTTTTTAGGAATGGGAGAATGAGTTTCATGGCTTCTCGGGACAAGGAGATCGCCATTATAGTGAAGGAAGGCACACTCAGACCTGGAGTGCCGGCCAGCATCGCCGCTGTGCTATTAGAGCCACTGAGGGTAGAAGGTGAAAGTTGACCAATGCTTACCTCTGATTTCGTTCTTATTCAAACAGATGTATTCAGGTATCTCCACGAACACCTTCGATAGACTGAGCGAGCCGAATACAGCCCTCACTCTGCCTCTCCTGCAAGGCGAACAGACGATGCTTTCCTTGGTGACAGGATACTCGGGTATGCTCTAACCATTCAGAACAATGCTTTCTATGGTGCTCAAACAAAACGCGACGCGTGTATTCATTCAGTAAACTTTGATCACAAACTAGGTTGATTTTTCTTGTTATCGCTTTTCTAAATAACCTTCTGATTCCGAGTAATATGATCTACCAAAAAACGGACTCTGAGTACACTAAAACTCGTGATGACGTTTCGCGCCACGACAGGTAGCACTAAAAATTTCTCTGTATTTATGCGGCTGATTTTTTCATACAGTATCGTATTAAGCCGAACGGCCTCGTTCGGATGAACCTAACTAAGCCTTAGCGGAAATTTCAAAGAGAGAAAATGACAATATGTCAAATGCGGAAATTTGGGGGGGGGCGTGTGAACTATTACAGTGCGAAGTGTCGTGATACTGTCAATCAAGCTTAACAGTCTATCAGAACTTTTCGAATGTAGCAGTTGCTCCTTTTTTTTCAATTTCCTCAGTCTTTGAGACCCTCATTGTCATAACTGTGAGCGATGAGCATAAACAACTTATCTTCAGGCAATTAAGTGTTCTCAAAAAAAGCTCACTCATTATTTTCTCAATTCTCTTTGTTTTATCACCATTAAGCGTTTTATTTTTTGTTGATTAAGATGTGCCCTCGATCGAGATCACCTCTGTGGGTATCGAGGTAGCCGACGCATACTTCCAGTCGATACCACCCGCATCATCCGCATCCGACTTGAAAACCCGATTCGCCTCGGGAAATCTCATACCCATCAACGGCTTAGTCAGATCAACATCTTCCAGATTCAAACAAGTGCACAAAAAAAGCAAAAAGTTCAGATCGATCTCAACACCTCGACCATACACATCAAGAATGGGACCTTGGTATACGACGGTTCGCAGATCCTTCTCACACTCGGCAACCGCACCAATGTGGTGATAGCGAATGCAAACTGGAAGGTCGGGCATAAATAGTTTTTTTTCTCGATTGAATAAAATGCGGCGTTCAGATGAAAACCTTGACGCAACCTGAGATTCGACTCTCGTCTGGAACCGTGCTCCAAGAAGGGAAACCTCACATCCAGACTGTTCTCGAAGTCAGGCCTTTTTCAGTCTACTTGATAATGTTATTGTAAACGTTTTTGAAGCAAGAGTTTTTTTGTAGTATACGTTTTAATTGCAGCTAGAAGGTGACAATACCGTTAAAATCGACGGTGGCACCATCATACGGAACGCATCTAATGGCTATGTCATATTGAACGGGAAACTGACAAAATCTGGCGAGGCCTTCGATAGCACGCTGGGTTAGTTTTGGAAATTAAAGCACCTCTTTGTTATTACTGATCGTCTTCTTTAAAATTCGCAAAGAAAGGTTATGAAATGCCGGTCCAAAATTTTAAACAGGGAAAGTATGAATTGAAAGTTCAACTTGGTGTGCTTAGGATGGATATTGATTCCATCCGATTTTCTCATCAAAAAATCATCCTAATTTTTTTATAAGATCATAAGGTTCATTAGGTTCAAGGTTATAAAACTTCTCATTAGGTTTAAGGTTATAAAACTTCTCATTAGGTTCAAGGTTATAAAACTTCTCATAAGGTTCAAGGTTATAAAACTTCTCATTAGGTTCAAGGTTATAAAACTTCTCATTAGGTTCGAGGTTATAAAAATTCTCATTAGGTTCAAGGTTATAAAACTTCTCATTAGGTTCAAGGTTATAAAACTTCTCATTAGGTTCAAGTTCATAGAACTTCCCTTGTTTTTTGAGAAAACTTCACTCAGTGAAATCGTTTGAATGGCACGGCAGATCGAGACGCACCAAACATTTGCATGTATAATATTTCACAATAATTGCTTTTTTTCAGAACTGACTGGTCAAAGTTTGATGACTCATGCTTCTCAAAAAGTCATCATGAACATAATTAACAACACAGCCGACTTTCTTCGAACTAATGGAAAAAACATGAGCGATGAAGATCTTAAAGATGTTATTTATTTCTTTTTTGATTATTTTTTATTCATCATGATTTGAAAATAAATTCACATATAATGAAATGAATTTACTTGAAAAGGTTTTTAAGACATTATGTCCTTTAAACCATTTTTTAATGTCAACCTCTCAAACGCTGTTTTTGACTGAAACACATACATAGGAGGCTATTTAAGTCTGTCGAGAGAAAAACTAAGAATTCGTCTTATGTGAAGACTAGACCCCCCCTTTTTCTCTTGATATTTGAGATTATCGGATCACTGTTCTATTTTCTATTTTTTTCGGCGACAGTATGATTACAGTCACACATTCCGCGCATGACACTCACCCATGCGCATATTGGTAAGGATATACATATAGGATATGTAAGTAAACTTATGTGAATAATTGGGCGAAAGCGCGATAGATTTACCTACCTTCTTTTTTCAGGTTTCAACAACTCTTCTCTCCATATTCAGCTCCACAATCAGTGGTATCAGTGACTCACTGAAAAATCCTCTTACTTCAGACATGCAGAGGTCTCTCAACAATGAGATTAACAACTACGACGAGCTCTTCAACAATGTTCCTAAGAGCCCCGGTGAGGTTTGACTGCAAAAAGAGTCCTCTCAAAAAGTCCACCGTTTTCAGCAAGTTTTGTCAAAGCTTATAAGTTTTTGAGTTCCGAATAATAGCGAATGTGAACTTTCCCTATATCCCTTATCAAACTTGCGTTTTTTCTGCTCCAATATCCTTTTTCTCAGAACAAGTTTCTCACTTTGCTTTGCTTGTTGAATTGTCACGTTCGTGTATCAATCAATAAATAAATAGCTCCGTGATAAGACAAAAACACAATTCGAGGAATTATTAGCCGTAACGTTTGAGGTGAAATTCGTTACGTGGAGGAATACACACCGGAAGAATGGGCGGCTGAAGCAGCAAAACTGGTCCAGAAGCAAATTGTAAGGCTTACTTTTTGAAATATTAAATTACTCTATCCAAAAAGGAATGAGTAGCTAACATATGTATGTATGTGTATATTGTATACAGGAAAACATTGTTAACTGAAAAAAACTTCAGAGCTGTTTGTTGAGATTTATTTCAATTTTTAATTAATTTCTTTATCGTGGCAGGGGTGAGGTGAGGGCAAAGGGAGGTATTGGACTGTTCTTTATGACTTTTTTATTTTTGAATTTTTTGACTTTTTTGTATTTTTTTGTATTGACTTTGTATTCACTGTATTGACTTTTTTAAATTTTTTTATGCAGTAATAACTACAAAAATTTCCATGAGTTGCTCATAAAATCGTACTTTAATTCATGAAAGGTATTATAAACAACTTCTTCTTCTTCTTGGCGCTGTCCCGTGATGGTGAGGTCCACTTTTCGGCACATTGCTATGCATTAATCCCGGTTTAGGGCATTTCGTGGGCGTAGGTTTCTGGGATTCATGTCAGCGTTAGGCGTGTACTGCAACCACATTTTTGACCTTTCTCTACCCCCGGTTTCAAGCTGTAAGCAATGCTGGCGACGGTTACTGGTGCAGCCCAAGAGACGTGCCCCTCCCATCTTAGTCTTTTTTCTCGCATTTCGTCGTTGATGGCAGTCATGGCGAATTTTCTTCTCATGAACTCGTTGGTCAAATGTTCACGCACAGAGATGCCCATTTTCCAACGAATCATGCACATTCCCATGATTCGGAGGCGCTGCTCGTGTGCTTTGGTTATCGGCCACCATTCAGTTCCATCCAAGGCTACTGGCCGGACGACTGTCCGGTAGATCTTCGACTTAAGGCGCAAAGGCATCTGCCGATCGTACACTTCACCAGTTACTTCTCTGCACTTTTTCCAGGCACCGTTCACACGACCCTCAACGTCACCTTCGATCTCGCCGTTGCTTTGGAGATGTGATTCCCTGTATCGGAAGATTTCGACTTTCGCAAGGTCTTCACCGTTGATTTTCACGGCCTCTCGAGTAGGGACTGCATCCATGTACTCCGTCTTCATAACATTAAGGTGAAGTCTGAACTGGCTTAGGCGGTCCTTCCACGTTGGCACACGCTCTTGCAGTTCGCTCTTGGTTTTAGCCGCAAAAAGAACATCGTCAGCATATAGAAAAGCATCCTGAAGATTTCGCGTGATTGTGTTCATAACTAGGAAGAAAAAGAGATGCGAGAGTATAGACCCCTGGTGTACGTTGATTTTCACTAGGAAACTGTCCGAAATACCGACAGACCTGGCATATCACCCTGCTCTTAGCGTCTGCATACAGCTAACCCAACCGATTAGCAGTTAAGGTACATAGTGGTCTTGCAGAGCGTACCAGATCAGTTGATATGGAACTCGGTCGAACGCCGTTTCTTCTCTATCAGTTGACATACAGCAAAGAATGCATCTGATGTGCCCCAGCCTGACTAAGAGTCTTTAAACCTAGCATCAAAAGTCGCTTTTATGGTCTAGATATGATCCTTTTATCGAATGGAGGCCTAAAATTTTTAGTGTAACTAGCTAAAATCACTATACGAGAAGTAAAATAATTTCATAAGAATAGAAGTGGCGCGGACCAGCCTTAGCAATAGAAGCTTCTTGTTTAGAGTTATAGAGTCGAATTTCTTTTCGAATTAGTCTAGAGACCCGTTTATAAGGATTCAGACCTGTTAAATGGGCTTTCTAAATGGGCTAAATGGGCTCTCTATACAAGAAAGCCCATTTAACAGGTCTGAATCATTCTTTCATTCGTCTCCCTCCGTGAACGGTTGCTTCCCGCACCGTCTCTTTCCTCGTCTGTGAGAATCCTTTCCCGAGAAGATTTGGCGCTCCGGGATCGTAGCGCCATCATGAGCGACAGAAGATGGAGGGTTGGTCCCCAATTCCTAAGGAAGGCAGAGAACGCTGAGGAGTGGAGTCGTCACATGTCGCAACAGATCCCATAATCGATGATATTATATCTCCGATGTGGCTTGCTGATCTTGATAAAGCGTTTAAATTGAAAATTGAAGAAAAAAAAATTGAATCCTTATAAACGGGTCTCTAGACTCTTCTACTCTTAAAAAAAGCCCGCGAATTTTTAAAGTGTGTTTTAGTTTCGAAATTTTTTATAGGCTTTCAAAGGCACAGTTTTCTCCATGATTTGTTTCACTATTCCACAAAAAGCTTCATGTAGAGCGTCAGGTTTTTTGTGCTAAAACTCAATACACCAACCCAATCAAACTCGCTTATTAACTTTTTTAGCGAGAATGAAATTTGCATTCTGAAAGTTCAAACAAAAAGTTTTGCGATTGGTTTGGGCTTTGAGGCTAACATTTCGTGATAAACCTGGCAGTGGTCCAAAGAAGGTAGTGGAGGAATAGTGTGGTAGTTGATTATAATGGACGCATGGCTAGATACATAATACAACATCCAAACATTTGTCTGACCTATTAGGGCATAGCAGATAAGCAGGACAGGAAAATAGATGCTGAATAAGAATCAGAAACTTTAGTCTTCATAAGATCCCAGTCTATTTGATTACATTTAAAATCACCTACGAGAACAGCAAAAACGAAAGAGAAAGCATTTGAAGGTTTTTAAAAAATGTTTTGAATGAAAAAACTTTTTGCCTTGTAGTGAACATGATTTCTGCTGCTCGTTGAACTAGATAGGCGGAAGATGTTTGCCTGTGCGAGCAAGACGAGAACGAATTATGGAAACTCAAAAAAAAAAACGAAACTCAAAAAAGGACTCTTCTTGTTTGAGATTTAAAAAAGCAGGAATTTCGCAAGTTCATCTATCTTTCCATGAACTGCCGTAAAATGCGAATAGATTACGGTGTTATCTTGTTGCCTCTTCTTGTTATAAAGTGATTGCTCTGCCTAAAAGTAGCAATAAAAACGCTGTAATTCATTCACATTTTACGGTAAGACAGAAGAAATTACAGAGTTTCTGCTATCCCAATCATACATTAGAAAGTATTTTTGTTAAATTTTATCGCTTCCTTACTCTTTCATTTGCAAATTCGTAATGAATGTCAAAACTAACAAAAACTAGAATCGTGAAGAAGAAATATACGACAGCTTCACACTACTAACTTTTCAAAACCCCCTCACAATCACTGTTCTCTACTACTACTACTGGTTGAACAGGCCGGTTTTTACCCGAAATGTTTCCTACCTTTCAGCACTATGATAATAAGGCAACATTCAATAACTTACAATACAACAAAGTATCGGAGATCATCAAATACCAAAAACAATACATGAGAAGGGCCAATGTACAACAGCCATCATTCTTTCAAATAATACTAGAAATTTTTCCCATGAAATAAAGCCGAGATCATCCGCAATCCAGCCTACACAAAAGCTTAATATTTATTTATTTATTTATTCATACATCAATACTGATGTGACAAAACATAAGATAACTCATACAATAGTGAGTGTTGTTCTTGACAATAACATCTGAACAATGATTTTCTAGAATAAGAAAGGAGAGAGAAAGCAAAAAAGGGAACAACTCAGAGATTAGGTAAGTGCAGATCGAGAATTTCAAGAACATTTAGCATCTTGAGCCTCTTTTTGAACACATTAGAGTTAGGAGAAGTCATAACTTGATCAGGTAAACTAGTCATCCAATATGTTATTGCGAAAATAGTAATAGGATCGGATAATCCGAGATGGCTCATTTTGTTTCCTCATAAGTCTTCTAAAATCTTTCTGTTGTTACTTTTCTAACTATTTTCTTCTTTCAATCATTATTATTTTGCACTATAAAATCATTCGATAGTCTGTCTGTCTTGAACTTCTTTTTTTGTTCCATACTCTCTTATCAGGTAAGCAACCAACTACTTCCTATGTTGAAATTTAAACTCAAGCATTTAAAAATCAATTAATATTTTTCTAATTAAAAAAAAGGTTTCTGAGCTTTTTATACCGACGTGGAACAAAAAAAAAAACTCAGGGTTCTGATTCTCGTTTGGTCCATTCTGAAAAAGATGGTTTTTTTTCTTGATTTCCTGATTTTTTCTTATTTTTTCTATCAGTCAATACCCATTACCGGCTTCCAAGCACTATTTATTTTTCACCCCATTCATTTGGCCTTTGAAATGCTTCCATGTAACTTTGATAAGATTGGAAGAAATGTAGGGAATTTATGTTTGAAAACTTGAAATTCCTCATTTTCCTCAATCAACTTCTCATCAATTCACGATCAAATGTTCATCCTTCACGATCAAATGACATTCTTCACGATCAAGTTACATTCTTCATGATCGAGTGACATGCAGGCGAAGCGAATGACAGCGACGATGATGTCGACACTGGGGATTCTGGAAGACACTATAGCCGCCCGCGTAACTTCTTTCCCTTCCTCCACGGAGTACTCTTCCACCGGTACAACTCTGATTGTGGCTGTCGGCACCGCGAAAGACATACTCATAGACCAAGACCATATGTGCGATCACTGGGTGGTGAGTTGCTCTGCTGATTACATTTACTTTTCACCAAAAACCAAAAAAGTGGTTAATTTAAATCATTGAATGTTGAAAGAATCCATTTTCACCTACTTTCTAGTTTTGGAAACCCAAATCAAAAATGAATACATCATTTTAGCAAGTTTTTTTCATAAAAACATCCTATCTCTAATTAAGCAATCAACATAATATATTGCCTATAACTTTGCCTTTAGTCGAAGATAACTTGTTAGGCTATCGCTTTTATTGAGCACGGAACAGAGCAGGTCATAAGGTGGTTGTGTTTTTCGTGATCAGGGGAACAGATGGTAAAAAAGCTCAGTCGTGATTTGAAAATTCGGTAGGATAAGCCACCAAAAAACTGGGGTATCTCGGATTTTTTTCATCAAAATTGACTAAAAATCGTAACTCAGGTTGTCTTTCCCGAGAAAGTTGAATACCTGAATCAACCAAATCTCACGGACACGACCCTAATACGCTTCACAATGTTTTGCTTCGAAGTTAATCCATATCAATATGTGGATAATGCGGATGTATTAGTGACTTCTGGAGGTCTTTCTGCAACGATTAAGACACTGGATGGGATGGTGTTGAAGTGAGTTTGGCTTTTCTTACTAATTTTCTTATTTGATTGACTCATTCGCTCCTTTAGTTCATTTAACGACCCATTTTTTAATCCGTGAGAAAAGGGTATATGGAAACGATCTTCATGTTGAATGATTGAACTATCGCACAGAAAAAAGCTAGTCCGCCGGGCGAGATCGAACCCAGACCATCTCGACTCAAACCTGGAGATGTGGTGTAAAAGGTAACACGCGCTCCCGGTTTGAGTCGAGATGGTCTGGGTTCGATCCCGCCCGGCGGACTAGCTTTTTTGTGTGCGATAGTTCCATCATTTGACATCTTAACCAGGCGTCACTGCCTTTAAACTGTGTAACTTAGAATTTGAAGATTTTTCATCCATCTTCCATCTCTCTTCTGTCTTAATCGTGAACTCTGGAGTTACGCTCCATTCATGACGCAATCGCTTGATAAGCATGTGTGACTAAGTGAACAAGGCATATGAGCCTTTCATATAACACTATCGCACGGAATAGCAATGTGTCCCCGTGGTGTAATGGTAACACGCGCTCCCGGTCTGAGTCGAGATGGTCTGGGTTCGATCCCGCCCGGCGGACTAGCTTTTTTATGTGCGATAGTTCAATCATTTGTCATCTTAACCAGGCGTCACTGCCTTTAAACTGTGTAACTTAGAATTTGAAGATCTTCATGCTCTATTCTTCTATCTTTCTCCCTCTTTCTCAATCCCGCTCTTTTAGCCTCTATACGATTCCTCTTTCTCTCTCTCTCTCTCTCTCTCTCTCTCTCTCTCTCTCTCTCTCTCTCTCTCTCTCTCTCTCTTTCTTTCTCTCTTTCTATTACTTCCTTCTATTGTTCTCTTACTGTCTCCCTCTCTCCTTCTTTCCTTTTTTTAAAATCTTTCATAGTAAGAGAATATCTCTTGATGTCATTTTCTCGATTTTTGAACCCTTCTTTTCTTGAAAAACACTTTTAATCTCATGTTATCTTTCAGTGTGAACCAAACGAATAATCCCATAGAAGTGCGTGGCAAAGGAAAGGGTGACCCCTCGGGAAACACCTTGATGCTTGCATCAGAGTTTTACCCGTATCAGGTACGAGAACAAATAACCAAGATTACGGTATCACGGTTTACGGTATCTTCATCTTCTATCTCTCTCCTTTCCTGTTTCTATTCTCTCTCTCTCTCTCTCTCTCTCTCTCTCTCTCTCTCTCTCTCTCTCTCTCTCTCTCTCTCTCTCTCTCTCTCTCTCTCTCTCTCTCTCTCTCTCTTTCTTTCTCTCTAACTCTATCTGCCTCTCTCTTCATCTATCATTTCAGATACTAGATGTTCGTACGTTCCACACGAGTCAATGGAACTCTTCTGTGATTATCGAGATAACACCCATTGCTCATCATTCCTCTGATAGCGATCACTCACAAGAGGCATATTTTTTATTTTTGTTTTCTGAGTATCAAATTTCCAGTTCATTTTTATTTTATTTGATTATTAGTTTTGATGAACGACAGAAGAGGAAAAATAGCACTTCGATCGCTACTGCTTGCCTCGCTCAACCTCCGCTCAACGCTCAGATCCCATAATCGATGATATACCGATGTGGCTTGTTGATCTTGATAAAGCGTTTAAATTGAGAAAAAAATTTGAATAAATTAGTTTTGATTATATACCATTGAATTTTTCCTACGGTGTTAAACAAATAAAGGATATTTCAAACGCAGTTTTTTCGATGAAGTAATAAAACTTTCAGATTTGGGTTTTCGTGGGCTTCCAGAAACTTCCTGGCCCTTACGAACTCGATCACGACTTCCGGTGGAAAATAAGACCTGATGGTTAATTTTCTGTCTCAAAAAATATTCTAAAATTGTCAAAAATCTAAAGACGTTAGCAAATATTAGCTATGGACTAAAATTGAAAAAAATCAGTAAAGTGTAACTTCACTATTCACGATAAATATGTATCGCAGTCTACCAGAGAGTGAAACAATTATGTATTGTACCATTTCACAACAGTATAACTGATCAACAATGCAATATAATAGAAATTGTCAAAATATAAGTTGAAATAAATTGTCTTATGAATTTATCCGCCTGATAAATACTACGGAACCATCTTGGTAACTGAATATTCTATTAACTGAGTGTGAGAATAAATATACGGTTGATGCTACTTAGTTTGACTCAAACTTTTAAAAAGCCGATCTACAGATCACAGATGTGCGAATTAATTTCGAAAGGGAATATTTTTAAGAGCCTATTATTTTTCAGCCAGTTTTGACTAACCATTTCGTGTTTCAGTGAAATCTTCCCTGCAGATTTCATCTCTACAACTGTACAACCGAACCGGTCTCTTCTATGTCGGCTTGGGAACGCGGATCCTAGACAATAACAACTTGTCAAACGACACTGTCAAGTATCCTGTTCCCAGAGGCATGAATGAAACTTCTTGGAATTTTCAGCGGAAACTGCTGTTCGATTATAGACTCAGAGCCATTACAAAGGGCTGCTTCTACCTGGATGAAAAATCGGAAACCTTCACTTCCGAGGGGATAGTGGTGAGTCTTTCATTCTCAAAAAGTGGGATTTCTACTTCTGAGGGGATAGTGGTGAGTCTTTCATTCTCAAAAAGGGGGATTTCTACTTCCGAGGGGATAGTGGTGAGTCTTTCATTCTCAAAAAGGGGGATTTCTACTTCCGAGGGGATAGTGGTGAGTCTTTCATTCTCAAAAAGGGGGATTTCTACTTCCGAGGGGATAGTGGTGAGTCTTTCATTCTCAAAAAGGGGGATTTCTACTTCCGATGGGATAGTGGTGAGTCTTTCATTCTCAAAAAGGGGGATTTCTACTTCCGAGGGGATAGTGGTGAGTCTTTCATTCTCAAAAAGGGGGATTTCTACTTCCGAGGGGATAGTGGTGAGTCTTTCATTCTCAAAAAGGGGGATTTCTACTTCCGAGGGGATAGTGGTGAGTCTTTCATTCTCAAAAAGGGGGATTTCTACTTCCGAGGGGATAGTGGTGAGTCTTTCATTCTCAAAAAGGGGGATTTCTACTTCCGAGGGGATAGTGGTGAGTCTTTCATTCTCAAAAAGGGGGATTTATACTTCCGAGGGGATAGTGGTGAGTCTTTCATTCTCAAAAAGGGGGATTTCTACTTCCGAGGGGATAGTGGTGAGTCTTTCATTCTCAAAAGTGGGATTTCTACTTCCGAGGGGATAGTGGTGAGTCTTTCATTCTCAAAAAGGGGGATTTCTACTTCCGAGGAGATAGTGGTGAGTCTTTCATTCTCACAAAGGGGGATTTCTACTTCCGAGGGGATAGTGGTGAGTCTTTCATTCTCAAAAAGGGGGATTTCTACTTCCGAGGGGATAGTGGTGAGTCTTTCATTCTCAAAAAGGGGGATTTCTACTTCCGAGGGGATAGTGGTGAGTCTTCCGTTCTCAAAAAGGGGGATTTCTACTTCCGAGGGGATAGTGGTGAGTCTTTCATTCTCAAAAAGGGGGATTTCTACTTCCGAGGGGATAGTGGTGAGTCTTTCATTCTCAAAAAGGGGGATTTCTACTTCCGAGGGGATAGTGGTGAGTCTTTCATTCTCAAAAAGGGGGATTTATACTTCCGAGGGGATAGTGGTGAGTCTTTCATTCTCAAAAAGGGGGATTTCTACTTCCGAGGGGATAGTGGTGAGTCTTTCATTCTCAAAAAGGGGGATTTATACTTCCGAGGGGATAGTGGTGAGTCTTTCATTCTCAAAAAGGGGGATTTATACTTCCGAGGGGATAGTGGTGAGTCTTTCATTCTCAAAAAGGGGGATTTATACTTCCGAGGAGATAGTGGTGAGTCTTTCATTCTCAAAAAGGGGGATTTCTACTTCCGAGGGGATAGTGGTGAGTCTTTCATTCTCAAAAAGGGGGATTTATACTTCCGAGGGGATAGTGGTGAGTCTTTCATTCTCAAAAAGGGGGATTTCTACTTCCGAGGGGATAGTGGTGAGTCTTTCATTCTCAAAAAGGGGGATTTCTACTTCCGAGGGGATAGTGGTGAGTCTTTCATTCTCAAAAAGGGGGATTTCTACTTCCGAGGGGATAGTGGTGAGTCTTTCATTCTCAAAAAGGGGGATTTCTACTTCCGAGGGGATAGTGGTGAGTCTTTCATTCTTAAAAAGGGGGATTTCTACTTCCGAGGGGATAGTGGTGAGTCTTCCGTTCTCAAAAAGGGGGATTTCTACTTCCGAGGGGATAGTGGTGAGTCTTTCATTCTCAAAAAGGGGGATTCCTACTTCCGAGGGGATAGTGGTGAGTCTTCCGTTCTCAAAAAGGGGGATTTCTACTTCCGAGGGGATAGTGGTGAGTCTTTCCTTCTCAAAAAGGGGGATTTCTACTTCCGAGGGGATAGTGGTGAGTCTTTCAATCTCAAAAAGGGAGATTTCTACTTCCGAGGGGATAGTGGTGAGTCTTTCATTCTCAAAAAGGGGGATTTATACTTCCGAGGGGATAGTGGTGAGTCTTTCATTCTCAAAAAGGGGGATTTCTACTTCCGAGGGGATAGTGGTGAGTCTTTCATTCTCAAAAAGGGGGATTTCTACTTCCGAGGGGATAGTGGTGAGTCTTTCATTCTCAAAAAGGGGGATTTATACTTCCGAGGGGATAGTGGTGAGTCTTTCATTCTCAAAAAGGGGGATTTCTACTTCCGAGGGGATAGTGGTGAGTCTTTCATTCTCAAAAAGGGGGATTTCTACTTCCGAGGGGATAGTGGTGAGTCTTTCATTCTCAAAAAGGGGGATTTCTACTTCCGAGGGGATAGTGGTGAGTCTTTCATTCTCAAAAAGGGGGATTTCTACTTCCGAGGGGATAGTGGTGAGTCTTTCATTCTCAAAAAGGGGGATTTCTACTTCCGAGGGGATAGTGGTGAGTCTTTCATTCTCAAAAAGGGGGATTTCTACTTCCGAGGGGATAGTGGTGAGTCTTTCATTCTCAAAAAGTGGGATTTATACTTCCGAGGGGATAGTGGTGAGTCTTTCATTCTCAAAAAGGGGGATTTCTACTTCCGAGGGGATAGTGGTGAGTCTTTCATTCTCAAAAAGGGGGATTTCTACTTCCGAGGGGATAGTGGTGAGTCTTTCATTCTCAAAAAGGGGGATTTCTACTTCCGAGGGGATAGTGGTGAGTCTTTCATTCTCAAAAAGGGGGATTTCTACTTCCGAGGGGATAGTGGTGAGTCTTTCATTTTCAAAAAGGGGGATTTCTACTTCCGAGGAGATAGTGGTGAGTCTTTCATTCTCAAAAAGGGGGATTTCTACTTCCGAGGGGATAGTGGTGAGTCTTTCATTCTCAAAAAGGGGGATTTCTACTTCCGAGGGGATAGTGGTGAGTCTTTCATTCTCAAAAAGGGGGATTTCTACTTCCGAGGGGATAGTGGTGAGTCTTTCATTCTCAAAAAGGGGGATTTCTACTTCCGAGGGGATAGTGGTGAGTCTTTCATTCTCAAAAAGGGGGATTTCTACTTCCGAGGGGATAGTGGTGAGTCTTTCATTCTCAAAAAGGGGGATTTATACTTCCGATGGGATAGTGGTGAGTCTTTCATTCTCAAAAAGGGGGATTTCTACTTCCGAGGGGATAGTGGTGAGTCTTTCATTCTCAAAAAGGGGGATTTATACTTCCGAGGGGATAGTGGTGAGTCTTTCATTCTCAAAAAGGGGGATTTCTACTTCCGAGGGGATAGTGGTGAGTCTTTCATTCTCAAAAAGGGGGATTTCTACTTCCGAGGGGCTAGTGGTGAGTCTTTCATTCTCAAAAAGGGGGATTTCTACTTCCGAGGGGATAGTGGTGAGTCTTCCGTTCTCAAAAAGGGGGATTTCTACTTCCGAGGGGATAGTGGTGAGTCTTCCGTTCTCAAAAAGGGGGATTTCTCGATACAACGCATGGAACTGGAATGCAGGAGGAGTTTTCCTTTTTACTGCAGAAGTTTTTTTTTATTTCTCGCCCTGGTTTCCGCCTCATGGCAAGGTGAGGTACCTATCATGCTGATATAACCAGTGGCTGAGCTGGGTCAGTGCAAAAAAAAATTTGTAAATTTGCCCATAATAAATTATGGGTGTTGATCTGAGTTACTCGCTTCTTGAAGTTCTTGTTTTTTCTCTTACAATCAATTACACAACTCGCTCTCTCACCGGTATCATCCTCTTTCATTTTCCTACATCACAATCAATGGTTGTTTTTTTTTCTCTTGAAATAGCCCGTATTTATTTTATTTCATGTTTTTATTCCGTATTTTCGAGGTAAATGCTGATGATGGTTTTATAGCCGAAACGTCCAATAAACGACTAACCAAACTGCATCTTTTCAACGACTCAACACAGAAAACACATTATTCATAATAAATTAGTTTTTTCTCAGATTTCAGTTTTTAATTTTGTTTCTCCATTTCTTGAATTTGCTTGATGTAGACAGGAATGTTCGTTGGGGATATCATCGTCCAATGCATGACCTATCACATGACGCTATACGCCAACGGCATCTTCACTCCTCAAGTCCCGACCGATTTCACCTACCAGTACATACAAACAACATATCCAGTTAGAGTTTTCAACAACTCAGTATTTTAATTAGCAGTTTTTTTGGTTGAATGAAGCAGGATTAATGTCTTCTTTCTTTTGGAAAAACACATTTTTCAATAATAAAAAAACTATTTGTTGAACTTTTTTCCAGAAAACATATTCCATAAACTATTTAAAAAACCAGTCCTCATTTTTTTTCGAAACGAAAAGTTTCTTCAGAAATCATGCTTGCTGATGCTGACCATGATTGTCATTTGCATTCACCAGGCCATCGTGGTCTGGGCTGCGAATCGTAATCAAAAGAGAGACCAGAGCAAAGTCATTCTTCCTATTTTTTTCTCTTCACTTTTGAATGAATGAATGAATAAATTTATTACGCATGAAAATAATACGTGGTAAGGTATATGGGAATCTTGGAATTGAGGGGAAACATCTGATGTCGAAGGGTTGATAGTAGCAACAAAAGGGTTGATGGGGCTAGGACGTTACAGCTTCAAGGTGTCCAATTCCTGGTAGAAGCCGGATCGCATCTCGTCGACTAGACGAAAGGAATATGGCAGAGAGCGGATGGGAAGTCGACCACTCCAGCCATTGTGAACAAGATAGAATGATAGAAGATAGAACAAAATAGAATTTTTCGTTACTTTCTCTAATTGAGTTATGGTATTGCTACACTCACCAAATTACAGTTTGTTCTCACCGTTACTACCATGGATTGGAAATAGGAAAAAGGTGATCGAACCAGTTAAGAAGAACCTTTGATTAAGATTACGTACTTTAGGTCCCGAAGTCAAAACAAAGAAGCCGAGGAAAATGAGGATTTGTTATTTATTGAGAAGGGCCCCTAAGACATTGGAAAATGAAAGGGCCAGGCACAACCATATTTGGCGCTCAAAGAAGTGAAGAATGATAAAGTATTTAGTTTTAAGTATCAACTTTATCGTTTTATTGCTTAAAAACCGAAATTGAAACGAAAAACCGAGGAATTTTTTTTTTTGCAGGGCCAGATTCATTTCATGAGTGACAATCATCCATTAGACACCTACAAATACATGATAGTTGTGGAGACCGGATTCAAGATGTTTGCCACCTCGGATTCCAAGGTTCATCCATTCATTTAAGCATTCATTTATGAAAAATAACCTTGTACTACTCATGGTGACGCGCTCGAGCTCCCGGTCAGAGATATGTATGACAGATCGCTGAGTTCGATCCTACCCGGTGGACTAAATTTTCTTCCCGTGGAATAGTCTAATCAATTGTCATCTTAACCAGGTGTCACTGCTCTCAAAGTCTGAAATAAAAGACTATACAACCCTTTTTCATTCCAAACGGATGATCGGGACAGAAGTTATGAGAACAAGAAAGTGACTGAACTACCGCACTTACAAAAAAGCTAGTCTAAAGCGTAGAATCGAACCTGCCGTGTCTTTATTATCGAAAACGACTGCAATTTCACAAAAATGCCGAGTACATTTCACAAAAAAAGAACATGAGCGAACGTTAAGGTTCTTGTGAATCTCTCTGGAACTGAATATGAAACGCTCGGAAGGGTGCTAGAGGGAGAGGAAGGAAGCGGAAGACCGTTCCGATGGGGAACTTCGGAACGCTTTCTCATGACTACAACATGGTTGGTCTTCATTGAACTGTTTTTGATGATTTTCAACGAATTTTGATGGTTTTTCCATCACTAGAAGATGGTTTGTCATCAAAAACGTTTTTTATTCGCTCTTCAAAAGCTTACACACAGAGAAAAATTGATCAGTTTTGATACATTTTCTGAACAATATAAAGGGGACGATGGAGTTAGTCCCCTTTATATTGTTCAGTCTGTAGTAAAACTCGCCCCCCACCTAGCGCTAATTCGCGAACTGCGAAATTGTTCAGTTGTGGTCAATTATATTGTTCAGTTGGAAAAAAGTGTGCTGTATTAAACCTCGCCCACAAATTGCGAGATTTTCTTCCTTTTTTCTTTTTCTTAATTTTTTTCTTTTTTTTTCTTCCAATTCAAAACAAAAATTGCGTTTTTATATGGAATGTAATGAACACTTTAAATCAACAAACTTTTTTCCAACAAGCATGATAAAATCTTTTTCAACAAACATTTACGGAATAATCAAAGAAAAATATTCCATCAAAACATTCCATCGCAATATCGATTAACACAAACAGAAGAGTCAAAGCAGAATTTAAAAAAAAAATTCAAGGTTCTCTGTAATGGGTAACTGGTTTTTTTACAAAAAAAAAATCAACAAGCATGATTCGATCATTATCGAAATAACGAGAAGATAAAATTCAATAATCTCAACAAATAAAAAAACAGATGAGTCTAAGCACAATTAAAATATTAAACTGTTCTTTTTATTACACTGGTTAAAAAAAATTATAAGGCTTGATGCGATGAAAGGGAAACCATCTCTAGCTTTTGTAGTTCAGATCACTCCGTGGCACTTGTGTAGTTAGACGTAGGCTCCTCCCCCATGCATTTTGATGTACGATGTTGCTCCTGTTCTCTCTCATTCTCCTCCTTATTCCTCTCGTTGTTATTTTTACAGTAAAATAATGGTACTTGTCCAGATTTACGTAGGCTCCGCTCCTCCCCCTCGGGGGCGGAGTCACGGACTTATGACTACTCTTAGGCTTAGTAATAGTTTACGCTAACGAGGCCGTACGGCTTAGGATAGAGAGACCGTATAAAAAATAAGGCATAAATCCGCGACTCCGCCCTTCGAGGGGGAAGAGGGGCGGATCCTACGTCGATATACACAAGTACCTTTTCTCGTTCTTATCTTGAGTAGCAAATATATAAAAACACATTTTGAAAACACGAGGAAAAATAAAATAAAATTTTTAAGTTTTAAGTAATTTTTTATCTCATTCTAACCCTGCGCTGATCTTCTGATGAGTTCATTTCTGACCTGCAAGCATTCGGAGTCATCAGAAAAGACATGAACATCTAATTTTTTAGGCATTCTCGAAAGATCAAATCTAAACTTTTAAGAATGCAACAACAAAAAAACCGGAATGAAGAATGCAACAAAAAAACACGAAATCTTCTTTGTTGAAATTAAAATATATGTGAAGTAATATACTCAACCTCAACCATAGCAGTCAAACTAAGAATATAAAATACGGCTTAGGTAAAACATACTGATGAATATATAATGTTCAGTTCCTGCGCTCTCAGCGCAACCAAAAATGTTCAAAATGTGATCAATATGCGTGGAACCTTATTATTGGTGATCAAGTTTTTTCTGTGTGTATGAACTGTAGGAACTAAAGTAAATGTTTTGTTGTGAAAAGCTCAAAAAATTGAAGTTTCTTTAGTTTCTGATAGAAAAACAGAACATACATGTGATCTCAATTTCATAAAGTATCAATGGTAATTTTTTTCAAATATCACCACTGATAATTTTTCAAACTGAGATGACAGATGTGTTTTGATTTTCTATCACAAACTAAAGTAACTCTAGTTTTTTTAAGAAGTTAATATCAGAGTTATTAATACATGATTGCTCGGTACTTGTATAAAAAAAAAGTTATTTTGTATTTATTCCTCATGAAACAACAACAGAAAAAGAAATTTACGCTTTTGAATCAATGCCTCGAATTAGAAATTCCATAACTCATAAACATAAACAAAGTTACTAACCTTTATGATGTACTCAAACGAGAACGTTCAAACCTTTTAAAGCAGATATCCGAGAGTGTTAAGTATTGTATGTGCGTCACGACATCTAAGTGTTCAAATTTAGCTAGAAACCGAGTACAATATGGCGATCAGTAGAATAATGAAAAGCGATATCCAAGAATTGTCAACTATTTCGCCGGTCACCGGGATCAAACCCGCGGCTTGAAAGCCTGCAGACTGAAAATCTTGGGCTATATCGTCACTGGTTTTGATGTTACATATTGTTTTTTGTGAAAAGCCGGCAATGCTTGCAACTGGACATTGTAAGAGGGTGAATCATCGAGTGTTCTTTTTTTCCAGTTAGATGAATTTCAGGGCAGGGCTTTTAGCGCCCAGCTCGGATTTCAGAAAGCTTCTTCAAGTTTCCAATGGGTTTACAGGAGTCTCGGAGCACTGGAGTACCTCAGGATCTGGATTGACTCTGCAGGTCTCTCGCATAGAGAGAGTTGGAACTGCAATCGAGTTTTCGTTCACGACTTACAGACGGACCAAGAAACAGTCTTCATCGTAAACAATTGGATGGGTGCACAAAACGGAGATGGACAGGTTAATAAGTGAATCAGACTTGAATTATTCATTGTTTGAAGAAACTTTCTGTTCACACAATATCCAGCCCAAATACTTTTCGACATTGCGGTCAGCCCGATTAGTCACTGACGAGATAGTATATGAAAATCACATTATACGAGCGTTCTACATCAAAAGAATGTACTGGAATGAGTTTCTTCCACCAAAAAATTTCGTAGTTCATAGTGTCAGGCAATTTCAGGCATAGCTCTTCGTATTAAACGATGTTGCAACGAGTGGGTTGAGAAAGAGGTTTTCGCTATTGTGTCACTTAGAATTTTTTGTGGTGAATTAACACTCCATGAATACTCTTTTACGGCAGAAGCACCATAGGCTCTATCGTTATCGCAGTTATTGTCTCTAAGGATCTTAGCTGTACTGTAGTGGGAGCAAGCTTTTTCAGACAGAGCGACTAGTGCCAGCGGAGAAACGTCGTCACATCCCGAGCGAAGCAACGAGCGGTCACAAGCTCTTCGAGAACATCGCCTACATTGCGATGTACACGGCGGGTGGCAACTTGTGGAGGCTGCGCGTATCTCGAAGCGTCCACGCCGTCACCGTATTCACCGCGCTTGTTATTGTATCCTTCATCAATGCAAAGATCGCTCGCGCATCGGACTTCTCCGAGAACCCCGCCTTCCAGAAAGCCATTCTAGGCTTCTACTTCTCTCTGAAAGACGTATTGTTTTTCTTAGTTCATTATACAAATTGTTTTTCTAAGTTCATTATACAAAGACTCAGTATAAAAAACTATTTTTCTGAAAAGTTTTAGCTTTTAAAAGCAGATCAAAATGGACAAAACTATTCAAATTTGAGAAACGTAGGCATAAGCCACCCTTTTTAAATAATGTTGTAAAATATAAAAAGGCTTCGGCCGATCCAAGAGGGTTTCGTTCGGATATTGAAGAACCTAACTTTTTTTTCGGAAAGCTGAATCGAGAGAGAGAAAAAAGAAAAAGACCAGTGCGAACGCCGCGATCCCATAACTTCTCAAGGCTAACTGTATGCAGAAGTTTAAATACTCTGAAGTGCTTAGTACTTACTGTAATATCTCTCTATACTGTAATATACTGTAATACTGTAATATACTGTAATATACTGTAATATACTGCTATACTGTAATATCTCTCTGAATTGATGGTAGCCTTACAAGAAAAGGGCATTCCATATATTATGAAGTTCCTGCGTCTAAGGTTGTGATGGGACTGGTGCTATCACTCCTTCTTCTACCGCTTACTACAATTGCCCCTATTATCTTTTCCTTCGTCCAAAGCAAAGAAGAGGAGGTGCGGATGAAAAAGCTGAAAGGCCTTCTTGGAAAAACAAAAGAGAAGAAGTCCTATTTCGAGTTGTCCAATTTCTTCAAGACCATATTTCTCACTTGGTTGTTCTTCTTGGGTCTTTTCTTCGTGGTCGTCAATATACAGGTAAGTTCTTTTCAGTTTCATTCGGTTTATGAAATGAAAATTTAAATGAAACTATACAAACTTAGAATGCAGCGTGGTAGCGAAAGCGCAAGATTTGGTAGAGCTGAGTTCGGTAGAACCGTGTACCGTAGGTCAGTTAGTACATTATAGGATGCAGTGAATAATATATCTATTTCAAACCTTAATTATTGAAACTGCGAATATCACGTTTTTTTACTTTTTGAAAATACTACATTTTCTCGATTCGGGTACAGAATTATGTTTTAATTTCGCTATTGGCTAATTCTAGAACTTCACAAGTATTCCGGATTTTTAAAATTCTTAACTCTATCAAAAGCCTTTTTTTTCAATTCTTTATTTCCATGTACACAAAAACAGTTTCACTTCAACATTTAATGATCACAAATTAAACATGGATTATGATTCTACTAGAAAAGAATTGTATTACAGTGGCAGTGTGTCTACAAAAAGTGTTCTTCCTAGTTTAACTTAGTCGCAGACAATTGGCTCGGGTAAAATACAATTTATCGGTAGTTTTCTGAGTTTATTCATAAATACTTCGCTGGAATGATTACATACTACTTCGCTAGGTAAGGAATTCCAAATAGTGATCGACCTAGAAGCACACGTAGAAAACCTAAAGGAGTTTAGAGCATATGGTAAGGCGATTCTTAATGGATGGGTATTTCTAATAGCTCTAGAAAGAGGAGCTAAAGTAAACAAACGAGAGAAGTCGAACTCTGAGTAGTCGTGTACTCTCTTATGTATAAAAACTAAATCAGAAACAACCCTACGATATTCAAGAGATTCTAAATTTAACATTTTTAAACGTTCAGAGTAAACTAGACGGGTAAGTCCTTTCCTAGCCAAGATTCTTTTAGTGAAATTTCTCTGTACTCTTTCGAGGTCCTTAACTAAGCCAATCGCGGTAGGTGACCATACAACCGAGCTGTATTCGAGGATCGGACGAATATAAGTAACGAAAGCACGGGTTAATACAACCAGAGAATTGGTTTTGAACGCGCGCAAAAAGAGATTGGCGAGGTTTGTAGATTTCTTACAGACATGCTCGACTTGTTTATTGCAAGAAAGATTACTCGAAAAGACAACTCCTAGATCTATTATTTCGGAAGAGTTGGCCATTGTATGACGATCTAGCTGATAATTTTGCATGGGGTTAATACCAAGATGCGTAACTATACATTTTTGAGCTGATAGTTTGGGATTGGACTGTTGACACCAGTTGAATACATTGTCTATGGCAGTTTGGAGGTCAGACGAAAAAGTTGGTACTTCACTAAATAATTTAATGTCATCGGCGTAGATAGTATAATTTACATTGGGAGGAATTACATGTTTTATGTCATCAATAAACAGTAAGAACAGTTTCGGTCCAATAGCTGAACCTTGTGGTACACCGCTGGTAACAGAAGATGAGCTAGAGAATTCGTTGTCAACACATACAGTCTGAATTCTACCAGTCAAGTAGTCCGCAATCCATTGAATGAGGTTACCGCAGATTCCTAACTTTTTTAGTTTAAGAAGTAATAATATAGTATCTACTGTATCGAATGCCTTTGATATGTCAAGAAAAATAACATCGACGGCTTTACCATGGGAGAGTATATCAGCGAAATAGGAATGAGATTGCACCAATGAAGTCACAGTTGACCTTTTGTTTCTAAAACCAAATTGATGGGGAGACAGTAGATCATTTTGCTTCAAGTAGGCATCTAATTGACTTATTATAACATTTTCCATCACTTTGGACATTGAACAAGTTAGGGAAATGGGGCGATAGCTAGACAATTGATCCGCTTTAGATTTATACTTTAAGATTGGTTTAATAATAGAAGTTTTCCAAAGAGAGGGAACTTTACCGACTAGTAAAGAGTAGTTAAATAGAATAGAGAGGGGCTTGAGAAGAACAAATCGAAGTTTTTTAATTACTATAATAGGTATATTATCCGGAGATGTGTTGCATTTATATTTCAATTGATTCAAAGCTTTAAGTATCATATCTACATCTATGACATCGAATTGCATATGTGTGGAAGTTGATACATCGGTATTAGGTATAATACTGCGAGGTGTGGAATAAACAGAAGAGAAATATTGTGAGAAGGCGTTTGCTTTAGACAACGAAGTATGGACTGGCAAACCAGAAGGGTCTACTGGGTCTACTAAAGAGGGAATCACAATGTTACGGCCTTTTGTACGACTTTGACATTCAGAATAAAAACGTCTTAGGTTTCCTTTTGCCACAAGTTTGGCTTCCCTCTCCATTTGAAATGCATATAGTTCTTCAGAAAATTTGACAGATAGAGTATTGCTATAAACGGAATTAGGGGAACGAAGCGATGCGCGTTGAATCTTGTCATACATCCTTCGCAGCTTCAAAGGATACTTATCTAATTCACCTTGTTCGGTAGAACAAGGCACAAAACGATCTATCAGAGAAATTATAAAATCAACGATATAATTATTAGCGGTATCCGGGTCGAGGGAAGAAAGAGCAAGTGTCCAATCATGAGAAGAAATCAGAATTTCCATCATCCCCCAATTCGCACGCGAAAAATTTCTAATGAGAGACTCAGGAGTCTTTGACATAGTTGCAAAAGTTATTCGAAAATCAACGGTGGCATGATCACTGTTTGAGAAAGGAGCAGTGACAATACAATCGCTTATAATTTGATTATTACAGAGTACGATATCTAGAACATTAGGGCCACGCGTAGGGTGTGAGACATATTGGAAAAAGTGTTCATCGCAAGCAAAGTTTAAAAAGAAAGAATGGCTTTCATTATTGGAAGTGGTCAGATTTTCCCAATCGATGTCTGGTAAGTTGAGGTCTCCTACTATGACTATTGGTGTATTGGTTAGAGAGATAGACTTGATAAATGACAGTAATGAGATCTTTATCGAATGAGAGCAAGAAGGTGAGCGGTATATGCACACAAAACGTATATGACGTGGGAAAGCGTTGGGGTTAATTAGATCGATAACAATCACTTCTACGCCTTCATCACGGAAGGAAGTTACAAAGAAAGATGAAATACTAGAGGAGACAAAAACAGCGGTTCCGCCGCCCTTGTTGGGGTCATCTAACGAGCGATCACAACGATAAAAAGCATATTTATGATTTCTTAAAAATTCACGATCTGACTCAGAAGAAGTTAGCCATGTTTCCGTAATAAAAATCAACTCAAATGATTTGCTACTCAACAAGAAATCGAGATCAGTCATTTTATTACGTATGGATCTTGCATTGAATAAGCATGCTTTGACAACAGGACTATCAGAAGAACTAACACTGCCACTGACCTAGTGAGACTTTCTTTGAGTCACGTATGCGTACGTTTTTGGTTGCTCTTCTCTGAATGGCCTTACCTTCGGTAGCCGGAAGAGCTGCGTCCCTCTGACTGTCCACTCTATCTGCCCTGCCTGGAGATTCCGTTCCCTCGCGACCTGCCTGCATTGCTTCTCCAATTCCAATCCAGTTCGAGTGAGATCTTCTCTGATGAAGACGCGGGGGTGGGACTGGATAACTTGGGGTCTGGAACTTCTTATCTTTTGAAGAGTGACAGAACGTAGAGCTGGAGATGGGAGGTAAACTTTCAGAATCCTTCTTTTGTTTTCGGCTCTTCCATGTCTTTTGTGCCTGACATCTCCCTTTCTGAAAGCATCAGAGAGTTCTTTGATGTCAAGCTCATCGACAAGCTTGGCAATAAGGGCTTCATCTTCAGCGGCAGTATTCGAGTCCGAGTCCTTTTCCTCCAATCCAACGATAACGATGTTTTTCGATTTTTCTTCTATGATGTCCTTGTCTTCCAACAGACACCGTCTGACCGCTTCGTAGGCAACGGCATCGGGTGAGAGGGATGTTTGGTTAGAAGAAAATGTCGAACTTTGTTCCTTGGTGAGTGAAATGATCTGTTGATTTTGAGACTCGATAGTTCTAGCCTGAGTTGCGATTGTATCCGCTTGTAGCCGAATAGTTTCGAGAAGAGATGGAATATCCACATTGTTGGGAGAGAGAGACATCTTTGGTCAAATATGCGAGTAGTTCGATAAACTAGTCAATATGAGACGTGGTAGATCACCGACTGCTCAGTGTGAGCAAAGAAAAGGGAATGATGCTTTTGAAAAGGGAAATGAAAAGGGAAAGGAATGATGCCTTGATGCTTTTTTCCAGCTCTGCTTCGCAATGAATGAGGACGAGAATACTTGCTTCGCTCGACGATTTTTAATCATGCTAATCCTGTGGATTTTCGTCACAGAACCTCTCAAGGTACTCATTTAATTCATATAAAGGGTTCTCATTAAATTCATATAAAGGGTTCTCATTTAATTCATATAAAGGGTTCTGTCATATGAAGGGTTCTAATTTAATTCATTTAAAGGGTATTCATTTAATTCATATAAAGGGTTCTCATTTAATTCATATAAAGGGTTCTCATTTAATTAATTTAAAGGGTTCTGTCATATAAAGGGTTTTAATTTAATTCATATAAAGGGTTCTCATTTAATTCATATAAAGGGTTCTGATTTAGATCATTTAAAGGGTTCTGTCATATAAAAGGTTCTAATTTAATTCATTTAAAGGGTATTCATTTAATTCTTATAAAGGGTTCTCATTTAATTCATATAAAGGGTTCTCATTTAATTAATTTAAAGGGTTCTGTCATATAAAGGGTTCTCGTTTAATTCCTATAAAGGGTTCTCATTTAATTCATATAAAGGGTTCTGTCATATAAAGGGTTATAATTTAAGTCATTTTTAATTCGAATAAATATAAAGGGTTCTCAATTAATTCATATAAAGGGTTCTCATTTAATTCATATAAAAAGTTCTCATTTAATTCATATAAAGGGTTCTCATTTAATTAATTTAAAGGGTTCTGTCATATAAAGGGTTCTAATTTAATTCATATAAAGGGTTCTCATTTAATTCATATAAAGGGTTCTCATTTAATTCATTTAAAGGGTTCTGTCATATAAAAGGTTCTAATTTAATTCATATAAAGGGTTCTCATTTAATTCATATAAAGGGTTCTCGTTTAATTCCTATAAAGGGTTCTCATTTAATTCATATAAAGGGTTCTGTCATATAAAGGGTTATAATTTAAGTCATATTTAATTCGAATAAATATAAAGGGTTCTCAATTAATTCATATAAAGGGTTCTCATTTAATTCATATAAAAAGTTCTCATTTAATTCATATAAAGGGTTCTTATTTAATTCATATAAAGGGTTCTGTCATATAAAGGGTTCTAATTTAATTCAAATAAAGGGTTCTCATTTAATTCATATAAAGGGTTCTCATTTACATAATTCATATAAAGTGTTCTCATTTAATTTTTTTTGTTATCTATGGAAAAACAGAGACATAGAGATTCATATTTATTCTTACTCGGTCTTTAGTAAAAGGATATGGTATGTAATGAAGTTTTCCCGTAGAATGAATAAACATATTTGTTCACTTGAGGGTATCATCCTAACGACATTCTACATTTGCTTTCGAAGAAAGCGCTATGTCTTGACCAAAAAGGAAAGAGCCTTTCTCAGGATTCGACCGGCAGATGAATATCCACGTTTGTCATTGTTTTTGTTGTGAGATTTTTAAAACTTTATTATACTGACGTCATGTAGTTTACGAAACTCAGTAAGAGGTACTTTGAGTCTATACAAAGAAATTGAAGAGCTTCAAAAAAGAAGAAAACTGAGATCAGGTATATATATATATATATATATATATATATATATACGACCAATGAATGTTGAAGATCAGCAAAGCATACAGTTATAGCATATAATTAAAGGTTTTTTAATGCATCACTGTTTACTTTAACCACTGAGCCCCTTCCTTCTTTTCACCATCACTGACCGATGACTCAATCAGTTTGACACTTGACTTTCTGTTACTCTAGAAGCTCCCAACGGTCACGTTGATCTCACCCTTGGAAAGACGATCGCGGACATGGCCAAGTTGAATGACAACAAAGACATGAGAATGAGAGACGAACAACTGTCAGTTTTTTTAACATTGAGAAAATTTGAAATATAACTAAACTTTTACACGGACAAAAGCTAGTCTACGGTGCGGGATCGAACCTAGCTCACTATTTCTTATCGGAAACTTAATAACCGAAAAGGAACTGATAATCGACGCATTATTAATAGAATTACGGATTAGACTATGATGGTTACAGATTCGAGACCGCCCGTGAGCTGGTGACCTTCTTTTTCTCGCTCTTCATTCTGCTTGGTCTGACGTATTTCTGCCGAGATCGTGATGGTTTCTACTACCAAGACCAGGTTGAGCATTATACCGTCTTCTGTTTGCTATCACAAAGACTGTTATTTATATATAAAGTTTTCGCAGTCAGTTTGGTTTAAGATTCGGGACTGGATCAAATTTTTTTTTTATAAAAAGAGGATTCATTTGACTGATAACAGGATTTTTTTTTGTGCATGGCTCATTCAGGTACGTCATCTGTTCTCTATCGACAACTCATTCATGAAAATCTCGAGCATCGATGACTTCTATTCGTGGACGTCGACTAAGTTTGTCAAAGGTTCGAGCGAATCGAAACTTCAGCTGATTTAATTTGTCTGAGTCGGTTTTATGAATAGAAAGTTAGTACAAAAAACAACTGTTGATAACCAACTGGGTAAAATGAAGAGAGATAAACACTGCGCTTTTGAAAAATCTTTGAAGGCATATAGTTATTATGAATATTTGTGTTGCACTCGAAATATAGCGGGTTCGACACATCTCTCTTATTTTATGTACATAGCTATCATTCATAAGTTTCTGTTTTGGATATAAAGAACGTGATTTAAGCCCTGAGAGTGTCATGGTACGACAATCAACCGGCTTGGAGCATGCGTGGCTTTATGAATGACAAAGTTGGTTCCACCAAAAAAAATTAAGTTCTGGAGAAATATAACGGAGTAGAGATTCAAATGAAGAGTCCCTCTACGTTTAGCTCTCTTGCAGTTATCAGAAGTTTCTAAAAAATAACTGTTCAATTTAGAGAGATATATCAAATAGCGGAAAGTGAGCGTGGGTTGAGGGGCAGATGAGGTTGAGAGAAGTTGGAATTATAAACGTCGAGAAGGTCGAATTTCTCTTGCCTATCATCATTCTAATTGATCCGCTCGGATGAGTTTCAAGAATGTTTCAGATTTTCAGATGAACTTAGGCTGCCTATGAGTATTTCGTGTAAAACTGGCACTGTTTTGATGAAGAGTAGTAGATGGTCTGTTGAAAAAAATCAAAAAATGGCATAAAAGGTTTTTTATACCTGAGTATCTATTCATTCAGGTATCGCGTTCCATGGGCTTTGGCATTATAAGACAAGTTCGGTCAAAATCAAACAGTGACTGTGTGATTGTACCCGGTTTCGAGCCATACTTCGCATCCTGCGAGAGCTTTACACGCATGGAGTCAGTCGAGTTTTTCTTATCACTACCCGCTATTGGCAGCATTCCCAGCTCTACTCACGAATCTTGCGTTCAGCAATGAAGACACGACTCCGGCCTATTTGCCTGGATGGCTGGCTCCCGTGGACCCAGGCAGCAACTTGACCAATCAAGCCTACGTCTACAGGAGTGCGGAAACTCTTCAAGGTTCCTATAGATTGAATAGTGTGGAAATATTTTAGCGATGATCCCCTCAATATAAGGGGAATGGTAGAATTATGTTTCAGTGAACGGTTTTTTGAATACGTGGTGCACATGTATTGTACAAGTTGTACAAGTCGGTACAGAATGATGGACATGCATAGATGGATAGAACTTATTACTGAACCAATTGTTCATTTCTGGAGGAAACATGCTGATTGGCAAGTTGGACTCGTACACGGGAGGCGGTTACGCACTCGACCTGAGTGGCACAGCTTCCCAGATGAAGAAACAGATTCAACAGCTGCGGAGAGAAGGTTATATGAAAGCTCAACCAATTTTTTAGGGGTGGGTGGGGTTTAAGGGGGTGGGTGGGGATCGAGCCAAGTATCCCTCTGATTGAAAATGCGAGCGCTTTACGAGTTGAATGCTCTAAAGAAGCTTTCCAGGATGGGTCGACAAAAACACTCGAGCGATCATCATCGAGTTTTCAATGTACAACGCCCAAGTGAACTACTTCGCCGTGATTCAGATTGTTTTGGAAGTTCCTCCAAACGGTTTGTTCAGAGAGGGGGGAAGAGGGAATCTTTGTTTTAAATGATTTCATTCTTTTCGGGTTACGGTACTGAATGTGTCTAGTACGCAAACAAAACTAATGTTGCTCGGTTTAACCCGAGTCATTTTTTTATGAATCAAATTTCTATAAATTTTCAAATTCAGAGTTGAGACTATCACGGGTTTCCATTCGAATTCATTTATTATAGGAACAACGACGATTTGAAAACAAAGAATGAATATAACAAATATAAATTCGTGAATCAGAAAAGATCAGTAAAAAAAATAATACTGAGAAATTCGTTTTTAGGCTTTCTTTCAGCGATTTCACCTGAGATTGCAGGAGCAATGTACCCCACTGCCTGGGTAGAAACTCTTCGCCTTATGAAGTATCTCGGAAGTGACGGAAACTTCGTGAGGCTCTTCGAGGTTCTCTTTGTCGTGTTCACTTTCTTGCATCTCCTCTCCGAGCTTCACACTGTTGTCGCCGTCGGATTTCTGTTCGTTATCTTGTTAACTGCAGTAGGTGCATTTATGTAGATCATGTAGATCACTAAAATTAATCATGAGCGATCAGCTGAATTCGGAGTAAGGCCGACATCGTGTGATGAAAATATATAGAATGGCATAATCATACGACACTTGTACCTCTATCTTTTTTTGGATAGCATATACTGCTCTGCGGAATATACAGTAATTCTCAATGCCTTAGAGCAATGAAGCAACATAAAAACTCCATGATTTTATATGAATTGAAACTGCAATTTGTTTTTTTAAAGAAAGTGATTTGTCATTTAGTGACAGAGCACAATTGCATTTATACCGTAGCCCAATGAATTCGAATATAGAGTAAGGCATTTTGATTAAGGAAACAAGTCCTGAATCGGGTTTTAAAATTTATTTCTTGAGGATTGTGATGGGAAACTAAAAGAGAATGAAAAGTGATCACATATGTGAATAATATTAGAGGAGTTTGATGGAAATCGATAAGAAGTTTTTAATGTCTATTCAGCATATACTGTAATATATTCAGCATACTGTAATATATTCAGCATACTGTAATATATTCAGCATACTGTAATATATTCAGCATACTGTAATATATTCAGCAACTTAGCGATGAAACTAATAGTTTTATGAATTATTATTGTTAAAACTAGCTTTCTGAAAGAATAATTACATGTATTCATCCGTTTCTGGATGTAATAACATGTTTCAGTACATACATAACCACGTTCTGGCACATCATTGGCTTGGTCATCGGGGTCATGGCGATAATTTCCTTGTGGGCTTACGGGATGCGTTTCGTGTCAATGTCCGTGGTCAGTTATTAGACTCGCTCCTTGGGCATGGCTGATCACGAATTATCAACCAGGTCCCATCAGTAAACTCGAAGAATTCGAAAGCTCAAAGGTATGGTAACTGTTAATGAAAACTATCTGAGTAGCTAAAAGTTCAAAGGTTGTCATTAGCAGAATCGATTAACTTGTTTCTCTTTTGGTTAGAATAATGATTACGTAGTCTTGGACCATCCAATTGCTCACATGGCTCAGAAAAAATTTCATCCCCTTTCCTTGTCTTTGTTTAAAATCAAAAACCTTTTGGATGCTGAGGTATCAACCAAGATTCAAACAAAAATCCGCATTTACTTTTATTATTTTGTTGATCTCGTCCGAGGTAACGAAAACAAACTAAACTTTTAACAAAAAAGTTAAGTCGATGACCAAAATAGCAAAAAATAATAACACAAATTTTTTTTTCAGCCAACTCTCAATTCACTCAGGAATGATTTATTAAATCATCGAATGTTTAATGGTTTATTATTCCATTGTCGTCTTAACCAGGCGCCAGTGCCTTCAAACTGTATAACTTAGCATATAAAGAATTTTCAGGAAGTTTGTAGAGTACTAGTTTTTTAATGATAAGTTAGTAAATGATTACTTTCTAAATGATCAGTTTGTAACTGATTAGTTTGTAATTGATAACTGGGGAGTACTTGAGGCGATGGAAGAGTTCCTCGCCACCAATGGCAACACCTACATCCGTCTGGACAATCAGCGTAGCTTCGAGCTCATCTTCACTTGGCTTCTTGCATTCGTCGTCTTCCTCGTGGCAGTCAAAATGATCCGCATTCTCAGGTTTCTATTCCATTAACTAGCGTCTTTATCAAGTTCATTCACCTTAAACTGTCCGCACTTTCAGGTTTTTTCTTCCACGTACTATCCGCTTTTTAAGGTTTTTTTATACGAAATATATGCATTATCAGGGTCCTATTCTATGAATTAACCGCTTTCTCAGGTTTTTCACGTAAACTAACCGTTTGGTAACCAAAGGAAGAGGATATAGCACAGAAAGCACGGTTACTCGAGTTTTTCAAACAGTAGGAAGCGAATCCTCACTTATCTATTATGAATATTTAAGAATGAAAGAATAGAATATAAAAGCACTTTCACTATCGATCTCTGTGATGACGCTAATCACAAAAGTCTGTTTCGCCCCCGCTCAGACAGACTTCTGTGCTCTCTGGGTGGGGCTCATCAGTGAGAGCCCAGAGAGTACACATACGATAAATTTTAACGATAATATAACATGTGTTAAACAAACAAAAACAAAACAAAACACACACAAAAAATATTTTTTTAATTGAAAATTGAGAAAAAAAATAAAAATTATGAAGACTAAAGTTGGTTTTTTTCACTATATGATACTTGTTTGACTGCGATAATCGGTAATTTCACTTATTGTTGAGTATTTTAGCTTCTCTAACATAGATACATATATGTCTCTAACATAGATACCAAAATCATGTCTCAATGCAAACAATTAAATAAAAAACAACTTCTAACATATTTTACATTTGAACTTTTTTTTATTCTCCGTTCTGCATGCAAACTTATAATTCCGTTTCATTCGCTTATTTTCGAGTTCTAATTGGAAACCTTCGAGCTTTGGAATTCAAACCCTGTGAATTGAACCCTTTTTTGCTCAATTTTATATGCCATTCCACTAGAAATTGCGATAACATCCTCTGTGGGAACATACAAGGAATCCATGTAAATTATCAGTTTGTAAATTATATGTTCGTAAATTTCAGTTCGTAAATGATCGATTGAGATTCAATCGTCGCATCTCCGTGCTGGCAGCGACTCTTTCTGGCTGCGCCTCCTCCATGGCCGGCTTCGCGCTCGTCTTCGCCATCGTGAATGTCTCTTTCAACAACACCTTCTTCGTCCTGCTCTACCAGAAACTCGAGGGATACCGGTGAGGACTCCTTTTTTTACTGGCGCATTTCTCTTGCGAACCGTTCCAACTTTCTTGGTAATGGTTACCATTGGGGACAGGTTTTTAACTCAGACGCGAGCATGTTGCAATCTACTCGACCAGCGGGTTTAGTTGATTGATTAACTTTTTTGTAATTATTCACTGATTATAAACCCTGAAACTCAAGTACGTAATGAAACAGCTCATTCACAAACGTCAAGACTACAAATCAGAGTGAAGGGCTTCTTTTCTTAGTAGTAAAACATTGCATTCGATGAACTAAATTGTTTTCCATTGTCACAGTGTTTCTTTATTATGTCTAGCGCTTGAAAAGTATAACCAGTTTTACAACAGAAAACAATTGTACAGATAATTCATGCTCGAAACTATAATTTACTTTTTTTATTATGTAATTCAAAACGCTCTCAAGTAATTTTCCCGTTTGAAGTCGATGAGTTCGAGCTGACGTGACGAGGAGCGGACTGTTGATAGGAGAAAAAGACACAGAAGAAACAAGTTACTCTGATGTCTCCATATAACAATAACATATACAACAATAACTGTAACAGTAACTGAGCAACTATTACTAATTCTTCTCCTCACTCCAGAAACTACTTGCTCGTGACTGAGTCCTCAATTGTATCACTTCTCGGGCGTTCGAACATCAGCCAAATCTTCCATTACTCCGTCGTTGGTTTGCGGCTTTTAATTGAGATAATCCTGTAATAACTTAGCTCTAGCGTGCGATAGTGCCAAGTTATTGCATGAACGAAAAATAGTTCGTGGAGCTGTATAAAATAGTATACCCTAATCTTTGTTGATCTCAAGTAACGGATTATTATACCGAGCAGAGAAACGGACTGTTCACAGCAGCATTGCAAAAATCGTGTGGTGTGACGGGATTTGAAACCGCGACTCTCGCTTTCCGGGCGATGCTCTTACCCACTGAGCTACACACGCACACAATATGATGCACATTTTAAGGTCCATACACAACAGAGTGGGATCGAACTCAGCGGTCTGTTTTGAGTTGTAGCGCACAATATACATACATACCATCTCGATTTCATGTACATGATAGTGCTACATATTCGATGCATTCGAAGTCACTTGTGGAATATTCGATGCATTCGAAGTCACTTGTGGAATATTCGATGCATTCGAAGTCACTTGTGGAATAGAGATATACTTTTTTCTGAAATTTATCTGTCTAAGTGGGCTGAAATTTTGGGTTCATTTCTTTAGCCAATCAAAAGCTTCTAATGGTATCATGAAACACGAATAACATGAAGTTAGCAAACGGGAAAACATTTTTTCAATCATAAAGATAGATCATTAGATGTCACTACAAGTGATGGCATTCTGCGTTTGAGCTTCGATGTTCTTCATCCTGTTCATGCTGGGTGGCACTATCATCCTCCTCAACATGTTTGTCATGATCGTCATGTACGAATTCGAGAAAGTACGCACCGACTCCAGCAATCAAACTAATGACTATGAAGTCATGCAACACATTTCTGGCAAGGTAGTCATTTTTCATATTTGTCTCAACTAACAATGTTTTTTTGAGCTGTATTACAGCAGTTGAATGAAATACTGTCGAAGGTTAGAATTTGCCATTTGAATTTTTCAAGATGCTACGATCTTTCGGCTTGTTCGAACGCAGTGATCACCCTAACATCGAGAGCCCCAATGAACTCGAACACTGCCGTGCCGTTGAAGATCTCGACAGAAAGGTCCTCACTCAATCTTTTTCTGGTTTTTAGACGTCATAGAGTTTGATTTACTTTTCAAGGTGAGCCTGCTGATTCTGAACGTGAACAACATGCGAGACGTGGACCAGGTGGACCTCGATCGAGTCAAGGAGGCTTCCCATGTCAAGCGAGTCTATCTACCCCACTGATGCACTTTTATATGGTTGAGTTGTTAAAACATGTCATATTTGTCAGGAAGGTTCCAATGACATTTCGAATAAACTCTTCCTCTGTTATCTAGTTACAATCAAGCTGTTCAATACACATGTTTCGAAGAAAAATACGAATTGCTGATTGGAATATACGAACTAGAAGTTTGAGAGAAAAACGTAATGTGAATAATCAAAAATTTATTTGAACGTTTCAGCTTACACATTCTCGGTCATTACTAAAGCACGCCATTCACGCCAATCACACCACTCACGCCAGTTAATTACTAATGCACGCCACTCTGTGGAAAAGGGAGAAAGAGTGTTTGCACTATTGTGTATTTTTTGATACGGTATCGTTAGCCTAAGTCGTACCGCCTCGTTAGCGTAAACTTTTGCCTAAGCCTAACCAGAAAAAAACACGAAAAACTTTTTTAAAAAACTAAATAAAGCGCATGGAGCGAAGTTAAGAATTTTCCCACGCAGTGGCGTGCATTAGTAATAAACTGGCGTGAATGGCGTGGTTGGCCTGGTGGCGTGATTGGCGTGCTTTAGTAATAACCGCATTCTCTCACTACATACTGCTTCAAAAGTTTTACAGGGATAAACCAAGCCTTCGAAAGATCGTACATGAGGTCAAATTCAGTAAACATATTTCAACTCAATAACTCAAACAAGACACTTAATACATATGAGTGCTGAAATAGTTTCTGAGAAAAATACACTGTACGACTTAGCTTCTCAATAACTTCCGGAAGCGGTAAATGTATTTGAAGTCGGATAGGCTAACCAATTTCACTTCTGTCCCTGAACTCTGCAAACTCAATTCCTTGACAACGTTTGCGACTATTCTCTTGCGCAATACTATTATATGAATACGGGCTCCACTTTCCAAATGTTTTACGATTGTCAAAAAAGGTTTTTATGATTGACCACAAATCGTAAGCAAAATTATCAGACTGAAATGTTGGGCAATTTGTCTTCTCTACAGACAAATCAATTACCACCAGTAAAACTTTAAACGACCCCGAGTTTTTCAGCTTTACTAAAAAAATTTAAATCTGCTTTACCATCCGCGACGAGCCGTGGTTTTGTTTTTAGACTCCTTCAGAATCAAACAATATGCATCTATACATAATCTGTATTTTAGTCTCATAAGATTGAACACAATGCACCTAAAACACGACAGATAAGAGGAGTAAAAGTAATAGGCCAATAGTCAACATACTTAGAGCGTTCCCATTACGCTTGAAGATAGGAATTACCTCACCTGTTTCCCATTGAATTTTCACTGATCTCCAGCAGTTTATGAAATATATGTACTAAAAATAAAATACACAACGGTCGAGCGAGGGCTCACTTTTCCAACAGTAATTAATTGAAGCCTACGGAATACTGGGAAATTTCGGCTTTTATTCCCTGATGGGCATACCCTGCGTCTTGTCTTGCAGATTGCTACGATGCTTTTTTACATTAATTTTTTTGATACGACCTCGTTAGCGTTAACTTTGACCAAGCCTAAGCGTTTTTTAATGTAAAATAACTTTTGATGTTAAAAATTTTGTTTAAAAAATTTGAGCGTCAGGGACTCTGGATATTTCCAAGAACCGGAGTCCCTAATGCTCAAAATTATCACCTATGAAGAAAATTTTCGAAACCGTAGCTCTTAAAGCCAATTTTTTGTCTAGTATTCCAATGTCTGCAAGACAAGACGCAGGGTATGTCCATCAGGGAGTGAGAGCCGTAATTTTTTCCAAAACAAAATATTAGCTTCATGGTTTTCATAACAGTAATTTTTTTAATCGTGACTTTTTTGCTACATATACAACTTGGATAAAAATTGATGAAATCGCTCCTCTCAACTTCTTTTGTCAGGGTCTCCCTTTCCCTGTAAGGCCCTCTGTTTCTCAAAACTTCCGCCTTCAAACCCCGTTTTCGGAGTCTAAGGGTCTAATAGACGGGAGTTCGGAAGAGAGGAGAAAGACTTTTTGGGCGAATTGGTGTTATTTAGTGTCAAGAAGGAAAGATGAGTTTATAGAAAGTACAGGAAACAGTTGAAACTTTGATGATTGTTCTTCAATTGCTCAGTCACACAGCTTGAAGGCAATGACGCCTGGTATTATGGTAACGCTCTCACACCAGCTTCGAGATGACTGGGTTGGATCCCGCCAGGTATTATGGTAACGCTCTCACACCAGCTTCGAGATGACTGGGTTGGATCCCGCCTGGTATTATGGTAACGCTCTCACACCAGCTTCGAGATGACTGGGTTGGATCCCGCCTGGTATTATGGTAACGCTCTCACACCAGCTTCGAGATGACTGGGTTGGATCCCGCCTGGTATTATGGTAACGCTCTCACACCAGCTTCGAGATGACTGGGTTGGATCCCACTCGATGGACTAGCTTTTTGATGGTTTAATCTATTGTCATCTTTAACTATAAAGGAAGCTATAGAAAATTTACATTTTGACCAACGAATTTTTCAAGAAGCGCCGCAGATGAACCTCAATAGAGTCGAAGATGCTACCTAAAAAAATTTCTAGTGTAACAATTAATGTAATCTTTAATGGTTAAATCGTTCCTTTCTGCACATTCGTAAGCAAGCTCTCATATTTATTCGAAAATTGTATCTATTTTTAAATTATCTTTTTTGTTAATCGTTTTCGTCTTTCTTTTTAGATTATATTTATAAGTTTTCTTTTTTTAAATTAGGTTTTTATGATGCGGTCTCGTTAGCCTAAGCCGTACGACCTCGTAAGCGTAAACTTTACTGAGCCTAAGCGTTTTTTAATGTTGAATAATTTTTAATGTAAAATTATTTGTTTGATGGAAATTTTTATTTAATGTAAAATAGAAAGTAAAAATCGAACAAAAGCGGTCTCGTTAGCTTAAGCCGTACGGCCTCGTTAGTGTAAACTTTTACTAAGCCTGAACGTAATGTAAAATTAATTGTTTGATCTAAAATTAATTTTAATGTAGAAATATTCAATTAAATTCACTTTATTCGCCAAAAGTATGCTTGTTGTCGCATACACTTGTAAGGTAGACATTAAACAACAAAAAAACGAGAAGAAAAAAAAATTTAAGATTAAAATTTAAAAAAGGGGACACAACAGGCTCTGACTAGGAATAGGAAGAAGAAGAAAAACACAATCTAGTGGGTATCAAAGAAAATCAAAGTATCCTAGAGTAGATATCCAGGTAAAGTCATGAACGGGACTAAAGAACAATTCTCAACAATATTAATGAATTCTTCGATCGTAACGACGTCGGGGAACCGATCGCAGAGTTTGTTCCAGAGGGTAATGGCTCGAGTAAAAAAGAAGTTGCCGTTGCGATAATTTCTTTCTTGCAGCAATCGAAGAGGACTTGTTCTAGATGAAGTTCTCAGATCACTGTTCGCCCTGTATTTCACATGAGATCTGCAGACCTGGCACTCTAAAGTTCCATAAAGTAGCCTGAACAGAAATAATAGATCGTATTTAGCGCGCCTTGTTATTAAAGGCTCGATAGCAAACTTATTCAATCTGTCAGGGTAATTGCTAGAAGGTATTAAGCATCGCCTCAGTACCTTTTTCGAAAAAATTCTTTGAGGGTATTCTAGTCTTCTAGCTAGCTCGCTACACGATTTAGGTGAGAATACTACAGTGGCGTATTCTAAAAGGGGTGGGTTGTAAGACAGATAGACGCGTTTGTAGCCTTCAAAATCGAGGAATCTAAAGACTTTAAAAATCTGAGAAATCTTGCTCAAAGCTCTAGCTCTTATCATCTCTATATGCCGGTCAAATTTCAGGGTTGAATCGATTAACACACCAAGATCTCTTATTACACTTTTGGAACTAAGAACCTCATCACCGATAAAGTAAAGAGAGTTCACATTGTTTCGGCCAAGGTGTAGTACGTTGATTTTATGCTTGGCAAGTGGAAGAGACCATTCTATAGACCAGTTATGTATATTGACTACACATTGCTGGAGAGATTGAGCGTTCGAACTATATACTTTGAGGTCATCTGCATAAAGAGAGAATTTGACATCAGGAGGGATGCAAATTTCGATGTCATTAATAAAAAACAGAAATAGAAGAGGTCCGATGACTGTACCTTGCGGAACGCCGCTTAGCACAGGGAATATACCGTATAAATGTATACCGTATAAATGGTCTCCCTCAACTGTTGATGAGATAGCTAAAGATCTTGGTGTCACTATTTCCGATGAATTCTCGTACAAACACCATATTGTCGATAAGTGTAAGAGAGCTTCCGCCGTTGTCAACATGTTATTTAAAGCCTTTAAATCCCCTTCCATTTCTCTGTTGACATCTGCTTTTAAAATCTATGTCCGACCCATTATCGAATACGCAAGTGAGTTGTGGAATCCATCTTCCTCGGGCCTTGTTAAGTTGGTTGAGAAAGTCCAACGCTCTTTCACGAGGAGAGTACTAGGAAGAGTCCGTCACCCTAAGCTTCCGTATTCCCAGAGGCTTTCAATGCTAGGCCTTCAGAGCCTCGAGTACCGTCGTGCTATCTCTGATCTACTTTTTATTCATAGATGTTTACAGGGTGACCATAAATTACCTGGACAAATTTTCAACGCGCTTTATTGCGCGACACAATAGACTGATATTTGTTTTCATTTTTCCGTGATAATGCTCTGAGACTGGTTGTTTCTTGTTTCAAGATTCATGACTCTGGCTTTATTTGTACAGTTATGGGTCGACGAAAACCAACGGCGTTTTGCCCGTTGCGCAAACACCTCCCCAAACCATGAGGTATGTACTTGGGGTGGCTGCTTCTTCCGACTGTGATTCCATGCTCAGCTGCTCCATTACTATCATGAGCAAGTACTCTGTCGTTTTGAGACTTCACCGACATCTCAATGGTGAATATTTTTCATCAGTCCATATCGTACGGAAATGCTCGGCCCACGCACATCGTTGCAACAGATCTTTGCACCGTTGATTTCGAAGAAGCGTCTGTCGAGCATCCAATCCGTTTCGTTTCTGCATCCTGTAGGGGTATATCCCAAGACGGTGTTTTATTATCAGTCGCGTTGATTCACGGGAGATACCGACCGACGAAGCGAGCTTCCTCATGGATTGCGTGCGATGCGTTTCCGGAGAATGATCCTAATCTGGGGCGTGTCGGATGTCGGTGGACGACCTCTTCCTGCACGGTCCTTGCCATCGGCTGTCTCCCGAAGACGATCGATGGTGGCGTAAACAGTTGATCGTGGAGCATTGAGTCGTCGCGCGATGTCCGCTCTCGTGTGACCGGAGTTGTGCAGTGCAATGATCGCAGCACGAAGAGGACTTGATTTCACCATAACTGTACAAATAAAGCCAGAGTCATGAATCTTGAAACAAGAAACAACCAGTCTCAGAGCATTATCACGGAAAAATGAAAACAAATATCAGTCTACTGTGTCGCGCAATAGAGCGCGTTAAAAATTTGTCCAGGTAATTTATGGTCACCCTGTACATAACAGCTTAGACATAGACACTGATCATTTATACGAAATCTCGGCTGTTCAGCGTTTCACTCGGCATTCGCATCCTCTAAGACTTATTCCTCCTCACCGCATCAATAAGACCTCTTTATCGACATGTGTTTTCCGTCAAATGTCTGTTTGGAACTCTCTTCCATTTGATGTTATCAACGAAGCTAGTAGCCTTAAATTTAGAAAGCAACTTCTTTCGTTGCCTGTGAATGTGATTGTGCCAGTTAGTCTTGTTTCTGATACATACTTAATTAAGACTTGTTATTTTTCATCATTATCACAGCCCCCCTTTTTTTTCCCTTTACACACCGCCACTAAGCTTTATGTGTAATGTAGTCCATGCATACCTCTGTTTATATGTATGTAATTTGCTTTTGTCTTAAATACCTACATGCTTGGAATAAAGAATGAATGAATGAATGAATGAATGAATGAATGAATGAATGAATGAATGAATGAATGAATGAATGAATCGGAGTATTCCCCGTCTACGCGCACTTTATAGGTCCGATTCGTCAGGAAGTTTGCTATCCATCTCACAATGTCTATCGGAAAATTGAGTCTTTCCAGTTTGGTTATTAGTTTACCATGAGGGATCTTATCAAAAGCACGCGAAAAATCGAAGTAAACTACGTCGACATCCTTTTTGTTTCTCAAGTCGACTTCCCACTCACAAATGGTTTTAAGTAGTTGGAGCTCGCAGCTACGTCTAGAGATAAATCCATACTGAGACTTACAGAGAATGTTGCGAAACCCATTCTTTAGATGGTTACATAAGATTCCTTCGAAGATGCGGCAGAACACAGAGGTTATAGTTATGGGTCGATAATTCGCGGCTTGAGATTTGTCACCCGATCTTTTGTAAACAGGAACCACTTCACCGCGTTTCCATTCAATAGGAATTTCGCTAGTAAGCAGGGAATAGGAGAAGAGCATAGAAAGAGGTAGCGCAAGAGATAAGGCGCAATTTTTGACTAAGAAATGGTTGATATTTTCAGAATAGACGGAAAATTTATTAGGAAGCTTCTGTAGAACATTGAACAGAAGATGAGGAGAGAAATCGACATCAGAGACTAACGAAGTGCTAGGCATAGAGCATACAATGGGATCCCTACTAGAGTAATTCATAGCAAACTCTTCTGCAAAAACTGTAGCTTTCTCTTTAGAATCGAAAATGAACTGATAGTCTTTTTTGATCACGGGAATGTCGGAATGAGGCTTCAAAATAGTCCTAATCCAATGGTGTATCCCATTAGGTACTTGCAATGCTTCAAGTTCTCGGCTTCTCAAATAGTCTGATTTCTCCTTCAATATGGACTTCTTCACTTCTTTATACTCTGAACGAAAATTAGAATTCGATTGTCTTGAGCGCCAAAGAAGTTTCTTTTGTTTTAGAAGTTTCGCCATGGCCTTGGAAGGACGGTAATTGGTCCTAGAGCGACAAGGTTTGGTGGGACAGAAGAGATATATGGCATCATGAATCGTTGACAGAAGAAAACTGTACTTGTTCTGTATATCAGAAAAAGAATCAAAACAATTCCGCCAGGGAATGTTGGCTAGGAAGATGTTCATGGACTCGTAGTCACCATTACGAAAATCTATGTAGACTCTATGCCTAGCACTTCGTTAGTCTCTGAAATATAAATGGAAAAACAAAAAAAAACGAGAAAAAAATGAGTTGAACAACATACAAATCTCGAACTGGAATCAGGCTTCGAACTGGAATCAGGCCTCGAACTGGAATCAGGCCTTGCTACCGTAACCTTTACCTAAGTCTAAGCAGAAAAAACATGAAAATTAAATAAAAGTCTATAATGTTGAGATCGTGAATTAATTGTTGGTCTCACTTGTAGAAAGCGTTGTGAATGAAGTCAATAATAATAGCAATAAAAGAGAGGTGATCGCAGGCAAGCAAAAAAGGAATGAGAGTTGAAATATTATGAAGAGACAGAGAAGGATCAGAGAAAACTCAGCATTGGCTGACGCTGCACCACACCTAGGTTTCTAGAAGAGTAAATTTGCATGCGAATGGCTATGTAGATTACTGTAGATTAGAGTAGATTGCTCAACCAGAAAGAAAGAAAAAGATTTTATCATTTACAATAGCCTAAACGTGGGACAAATATTCTTTTTCTTTCCCTGCCATCGAGATGGTCGCATCTGCTCCCCTCTCATTCTTTCTCTTTCCCTGCCCTTGAGATGGTCGCATCTGCTCCCCTCTCTTTCTTCAATTCCCCGTGAAACCATCGTTACCCTCCCATCCACATCATGAGATTGCTCAACCAGAAAGAACAAAAAAGATTTTATCATTTACAATAGCCTAAACGTGGGACAAATATTATTTCTCTTTCCCTGCCATCGAGATGGTCGCATCTGCTCCCCTCTCATTCTTTCTCTTTCCCTGCCCTTGAGATGGTCGCATCTGCTCCCCTCTCTTTCTTCAATTCCCCGTGAAACCATCGTTACCCTCCCATCCACATCATGAGATTGCTCAACCAGAAAGAAAAAAAAAGAATTTGTCATTTACAATAGCCTGAACGTGGGACAAATATTCTTTCTCTTTCCCTGCCATCGAGATGGTCGCATCTGCTCCCCTCTCATTCTTTCTCTTTCCCAGCCCTCGAGATGGTCGCATCTGCTCCCCTCTCTTTCTTCAATTCCCCGTGAAACCATCGTTACCCTCCCATCCACATCATGAGATTGCTCAACCAGAAAGAAAAAAAAAAGAATTTGTCATTTACAATAGCCTGAACGTGGGACAAATATTCTTTCTCTTTCCCTGCCATCGAGATGGTCGCATCTGCTCCACTCTCATTCTTTCTCTTTCCCAGCCCTCGAGATGGTCGCATCTGCTCCCCTCTTTCTTCAATTCCCCGTGAAACCATCGTTACCCTCCCATCCACATCATGACTTCACTTCACCCTTCTCAAGTTTTCGACTCCTCGTTCTTCTGCTCCGTCTACTCTAACTTCTTAAGAACTCGTGTCTGCTCCCAAGCTCCTGCATCAAATCATCTCCTGCTCGTCAGAGAAAACACCTTTTTATGTGGTATAACTGAACTCGCACACAGTCCTCTGTGAATATTCAATATCTATTTGCAAGAAATAAAATCTATCAAATCCAGGGTAGAAGACCAAGAGGTAGACCGAAGCTTAGATTGAGAGACACCATAGAACAAGACATGGCGACTATCGGGCTGATAGCCGAAGACGCCTCGAATCGTTTGATGTGGCGAAGTGCTATCTATGAACACAGCGGACCCCGCTTTTCAGCGACAATAACGCTAGGAAAGGGAAGAAAAATTTTTTTATTAAATCGTGAAGAAATTAATGTCTCATTTACTTGAGTCCTCCCATTCAAAACTGTCAATGGAATTCAGGTAGCATTCGAATCAAAAATAAACGGGTAAGCGTAAATCTAATCATATGCTTTTAAACAAAAGAAAGCGTTCTAGAGGTGTGACCATTATGTGACCCGCTTCTCTCTTTTTTTATGAATGAGTTTAAAACGAATTAGAGGGTTTAAATTAGTCCTGGTCGAGTCCAGTGATAATGAGGCTCTCATGTTTGTAATTAGAGGGTTTAAATTAGTCCTGGTCGAGTCCAGTGATAATGAGGCTCTCATGTTTGTAATTAGAGGGTTTAAATTAGTCCTGGTCGAGTCCAGTGATAATGAGGCTCTCATGTTTGTAATTAGAGGGTTTAAATTAGTCCTGGTCGAGTCCAGTGATAATGAGGCTCTCATGTTTGTAATTCCTGGTCGAGTCCAGTGATAATGAGGCTCTCATGTTTGTAATTCCTGGTCGAGTCCAGTGATAATGAGGCTCTCATGTTTGTAATTCCTGGTCGAGTCCAGTGATAATGAGGCTCTCATGTTTGTAATTCCTGGTCGAGTCCAGTGATAATGAGGCTCTCATGTTTGTAATTAGAGGGTTTAAATTAGTCCTGGTCGAGTCCAGTGATAATGAGGCTCTCATGTTTGTAATTAGAGGGTTTAAATTAGTCCTGGTCGAGTCCAGTGATAATGAGGCTCTCATGTTTGTAATTAGAGGGTTTAAATTAGTCCTGGTCGAGTCCAGTGATAATGAGGCTCTCATGTTTGTAATTAGAGGGTTTAAATTAGTCCTGGTCGAGTCCAGTGATAATGAGGCTCTCATGTTTGTAATTAGAGGGTTTAAATTAGTCCTGGTCGAGTCCAGTGATAATGAGGCTCTCATGTTTGTAATTCCTGGTCGAGTCCAGTGATAATGAGGCTCTCATGTTTGTAATTCCTGGTCGAGTCCAGTGATAATGAGGCTCTCATGTTTGTAATTCCTGGTCGAGTCCAGTGATAATGAGGCTCTCATGTTTGTAATTCCTGGTCGAGTCCAGTGATAATGAGGCTCTCATGTTTGTAATTCCTGGTCGAGTCCAGTGATAATGAGGCTCTCATGTTTGTAATTCCAGGCACGAGCGAGAACAAAAACTTCATCTTTATTCATTTGTAATTAATAACGAATTGAGCAGTTCCAGACAGGAAGGAAAGAGAAGATTCAAAACTCAAAGTCAAAAAAGGAGTTGTTAAAGTAATAAGGCTGATCGATAAATGAGTTTATTGGCTAAGATCACGCAAGACTCATACTTCAACCCTAGCTCAATTCAAACATTGATAAAATAAATTCTCAAAAGATCAAACATAACACTTCAATCACATCGTAAGTTGAAACCAAAACAGTTAAATTCAAAAAATCGAAAATCAAGGACATTGTCTAAAACCTGTGAAATTGGCGATTGCCCGAAACGAAACGGTTCTAAATGAATTTTAAAAAAAATAAAACTGTAGATACTGTTAAAATTCATATACACCAACTTTCTATTATCATCGCCAACATTTTTCTCCAGATCGATGAACTTACAACAAAAATGTTCAACGCCTATCTAATAATGTATTTAGTCCGTTTTCTTCTTAAAAAGGTGGGCTTACTGGAGGTCCCCACAACTGCTTTGTAGTAAAATGATCCCACGGAAACTCCGGTATACAATCTTCTTTCCCAGACAAAGGAAAACTACCGATGAACTTTATTGGACCTTTTTTAACTCCCTCAACCCCATTCGAAATTTTTTCCAATTCACCATTCGTGAACGGTCTCTCTTTTGCTAATCCGTTCGTGGAAGGTTTGCCATTTTTTTGCTCAGCACTCACAGGGTCCTTTTTAGTCCATTTTCTTGCAACAGCATCGTTATCTTTTCCATTAAGCTTGGCAACTCCGTTCCTTTGAATGAAGACGGGCTTCTTTTTAGTTAGGGTCCCCGGTTCTTGCACAAAAGACGGGCTTCTCTTTAGTTAGGGTCCCCGGTTCTTGCACAAAAGACGGGCTTCTTTTTAGTTAGGGTCCCCGGTTCTTGCACAAAAGACGGGCTTCTTTTTAGTTAGGGTCCCCGGTTCTTGCACGAAAGACGGGCTTCTTTTTAGTTAGGGTCCCCGGTTCTTGCACAAAAGACGGGCTTCTTTTTAGTTAGGGTCCCCGGTTCTTGCACAAAAGACGGGCTTCTTTTTAGTTAGGGTCCCCGGTTCTTGCACAAAAGACGGGCTTCTTTTTAGTTAGGGTCCCCGGTTCTTGCACAAAAGACGGGCTTCTTTTTAGTTAGGGTCCCCGGTTCTTGCACAAAAGACGGGCTTCTTTTTAGTTAGGGTCCCCGGTTCTTGCACAAAAGAAAACATCCTATTTCTTGACATGAGAATGGTTGAACTGATCCCAATCTCTCACTAAAAATGATTAATTTTCTTTTTTTTGGGAAGAGTTTGGTATTTTGTACAAAATTTCAGAATGATTTGCATTGTTTTCCTGAGTGCTCATCTCTCTAACTCTTCCAGATCTCGCAACCAACAACAATTTTAATGTTCCGGGTACTTTAATCTGCATTTTTTTGTAGGATAATTTTTTTTAGTTTTCTCATCGAATATACCTGAGAAGTCTTCTGAGGAAGACACAGAGCAAAACTTTTCTTGAAAATAGTTTCTTTTGAAAAAAAAACACTCGCAAAATCGGAGTAGATAAACTGCTTACTAGAAGTGAAATTTTTTTGTGATACATGTTTTTTATTATTTCGAAAATTTGATTATCTTCATTATTTAAATTATAATAATACATTATAATAAAAAATTGTTATTTATATTATAATAAAAATTCAGTTTTCTTCATTATTTTGCTCAAATTTTTTTAACATGAATAGAGAAAGTAAACTCTTTATAACAAATACATTGAATGTGATTTAAATGACCATTTATCTATCAAAAAAGTTTTCTTGAGAGTTTTCGCTTCAATTACACAATCGGATGCAAAATTGGTACTTTATCACAATCAGGTGTTAAATGGAGCCGCCCAAATTGGGTTTACATGTATCCGCCGCTCAAGATTTGGAGGAAAAAAGAAGAGGGGATGAAGGAAAGGAGTAAGAAAAGTGAGGGAGTTTTTTGTCAATAGTGTGTGTACATGTATCCGCCGACGGGACCGATCCGGTCACTATTTAACCCCTGATCACAATGTTCAATCAACATGTTGCAATCGTGACCTGTTCCAGGCTCGTTTCTGTGCTTGATAGGAATGCTTCACAAGTTTCCACCGTGGAAGTTTCACTCGATATATTGTCCGTGTTCCTGGGCAATTCCAATGCCAATTCCTCTTCATCGCTTCTCCCGTTTATGAACAAGTCAGCTATCATCCACAACTCGATGAGGAACGTTATCTGAAATCACTTCGGCAACCAATATACAACCTCTATGTCCAACAAGTTCGATGTTCAACGGCTATTGAGCGCGCAGGTTTAAAAAAATTCAGTTGTTGAGAAAAAGGGAAAACTTTTATGTTAGCTTCCCATTGACCTTCAGCACCCCTTGTGATACAAGAACCCCCCATTCCGTTGTTAACATACCCAAATGGAGAGGGTGGGCTAAAGGTGAAAAGCGGAAATAGAGTGGCCTTGAATAAAATGTTCAATGATTTACTGTAGTTCCCCTTGGAAGCCTAGCCTAAGAGGTCAATTGATAGAAAAAGTGCAATTGAAACAAAAATTACGAAAAAATATTTTATCAAACCGTAAAACACCCCAGTACATCGTGATGAAACACCATCTCCTAAGCCGTACGGTCTCGTTTCTAAGCCGCACGGTCCCGTTTCTAAGCTTTACGGTCTCGTTTCTAAGCCTTACGGTCTCGTTTCTAAGCCGTACGGTCCCGTTTCTAAGCCGCACGGTCCCGTTTCTAAGCTTTACGGTCTCGTTTCTAAGCCTTACGGTCTCGTTTCTAAGCCGTACGGTCTCGTTTCTAAGCCGTACGGTCTCGTTTCTAAGCCGTACGGTCTCGTTTCTAAGCCGTAGGGTCTCGTTTCTAAGCCGTATGGTATCGTTCCTAAGCCGTACGCTCTCGTTTCTAAACCGTACGAACTCAATAGCGTAACCTATGCCTGAGACTTAACAGAAAAGAACATGAAAAGTACCTGAAAAACTTTTATTCTCGAGTTTAAGAACGAATTGCCCAAGTGAACTAAACTCTGCACTGTCTGACACTGTACACCGATCAGGGGTTCACATTTTTTTCGAATTTCGTTTCTTGGTTTTTCCGCTTTTTTCGAAAGTTTGTGAACAAAAAAGTTTTTCGACTTTTTCGAGAAAACAAAGTCGAAAAAATCGAGAAAAAAAGTTGGTAAAAAGGCGGCTTCAAACAGATTTTTTTGAGTTTCCAGTGTACTTTGTGTCGAGATGGTTTCAATGCATTTTAAAAACACAATTCGAGATTTTCACTCAGACTGACATCATCCTTTTAATGCAATCCTAAGACGTATTACCTGTCTAGTTGCGGAATTTCATGTTTGAAAAAGACACGAGTGTAATTCATTGGAGTGATTTACTAATCCTAGAAAACTTCTCCATTTTCAGGAATTTCGTCATCACTACCTTTCCGTAGCTGCAGTTCTTTTCTTTTGGAGAACGCTTTTCAATATAGTGCGTCAAGTTATGTAAAAGTTTTTCTTTAAATGCACACAAATTATAGGTGAGGTGCCCAACGGCGTTTGCAGACCTAGGAGAGCTTTAAAAAAACGCTCTGAGAGACAGACCTATTTCAAATAAAATCTGGAATTTTCAAAAAACTTGGTATCTCTCGAGGCCATCTACACTTGATTCATCCTTCTGCTGCTGAGCTGGCCATCTACACTTGATTCATCCTTCTGCTGCTGAGCTGGCCATCTACACTTGATTCATCCTTCTGCTGCTGAGCTGGCCATCTACACTTGATTCATCCTTCTGCTGCTGAGCTGGCCATCTACACTTGATTCATCCTTCTGCTGCTGAGCTGGCCATCTACACTTGATTCATCCTTCTGCTGCTGAGCTGGCCATCTACACTTGATTCATCCTTCTGCTGCTGAGCTGGCCATCTACACTTGATTCATCCTTCTGCTGCTGAGCTGGCCATCTACACTTGATTCATCCTTCTGCTGCTGAGCTGGTATCTCTCGAGGCCATCTACACTTGATTCATCCTTCTGCTGCTGAGCTGGCCATCTACACTTGATTCATCCTTCTGCTGCTGAGCTGGCCATCTACACTTGATTCATCCTTCTGCTGCTGAGCTGGCCATCTACACTTGATTCATCCTTCTGCTGCCGAGCTGGCCATCTACACTTGATTCATCCTTCTGCTGCTGAGCTGGTATCTCTCGAGGCCATCTACACTTGATTCATCCTTCTGCTGCTGAGCTGGCCATCTACACTTGATTCATCCTTCTGCTGCTGAGCTGGCCATCTACACTTGATTCATCCTTCTGCTGCTGAGCTGGTATCTCTCGAGGCCATCTACACTTGATTCATCCTTCTGCTGCTGAGCTGGTATCTCTCGAGGCCATCTACACTTGATTCATCCTTCTGCTGCTGAGCTGGCCATCTACACTTGATTCATCCTTCTGCTGCTGAGCTGGCCATCTACACTTGATTCATCCTTCTGCTGCTGAGCTGGCCATCTACACTTGATTCATCCTTCTGCTGCTGAGCTGGCCATCTACACTTGATTCATCCTTCTGCTGCTGAGCTGGTATCTCTCGAGGCCATCTACACTTGATTCATCCTTCTGCTGCTGAGCTGGTATCTCTCGAGGCCATCTACACTTGATTCATCCTTCTGCTGCTGAGCTGGCCATCTACACTTGATTCATCCTTCTGCTGCTGAGCTGGCCATCTACACTTGATTCATCCTTCTGCTGCTGAGCTGGCCATCTACACTTGATTCATCCTTCTGCTGCTGAGCTGGTATCTCTCGAGGCCATCTACACTTGATTCATCCTTCTGCTGCTGAGCTGGTATCTCTCGAGGCCATCTACACTTGATTCATCCTTCTGCTGCTGAGCTGGCCATCTACACTTGATTCATCCTTCTGCTGCTGAGCTGGCCATCTACACTTGATTCATCCTTCTGCTGCTGAGCTGGCCATCTACACTTGATTCATCCTTCTGCTGCTGAGCTGGCCATCTACACTTGATTCATCCTTCTGCTGCTGAGCTGGTATCTCTCGAGGCCATCTACACTTGATTCATCCTTCTGCTGCTGAGCTGGTATCTCTCGAGGCCATCTACACTTGATTCATCCTTCTGCTGCTGAGCTGGCCATCTACACTTGATTCATCCTTCTGCTGCTGAGCTGGTATCTCTCGAGGCCATCTACACTTGATTCATCCTTCTGCTGCTGAGCTGGCCATCTACACTTGATTCATCCTTCTGCTGCTGAGCTGGCCATCTACACTTGATTCATCCTTCTGCTGCTGAGCTGGCCATCTACACTTGATTCATCCTTCTGCTGCTGAGCTGGTATCTCTCGAGGCCATCTACACTTGATTCATCCTTCTGCTGCTGAGCTGGTATCTCTCGAGGCCATCTACACTTGATTCATCCTTCTGCTGCTGAGCTGGCCATCTACACTTGATTCATCCTTCTGCTGCTGAGCTGGTATCTCTCGAGGCCATCTACACTTGATTCATCCTTCTGCTGCTGAGCTGGTATCTCTCGAGGCCATCTACACTTGATTCATCCTTCTGCTGCTGAGCTGGCTTTCCCGTCACTTTTTTTCTGCTTCGAAGTTCAATTCATTTTATCAAAAAAAGTTTCTTATCATTCTGCTTAGAAAATTCGACTTTTACACTAACTTTGTCTCCCTCCATTGGACAATATGAAATAGGAAACCAGTTGAGACCAATTTTTTGTGTTAAAAAAAAAGTATATCCGTTCATCTCCATAGTTTCAAAAACATCATGAAAAAATCAAATGATGGGTAAAGTTTCAGCCAAAAAAGGTGTTTTTTTCGAGCAAGCCTGACTCAGAAAGCTGACAAGCAGAGAAGAATAAGAAATAAGATAGCAAGAGAGACTGCAGACGATCAGAGAAAAATGCACTGTCTGAGACTGCACGCAGCACACACCTAGGAAGTCAGAGACGCAGTGTGGCGTGAGGTAAAGTCAAACGGTTCCTTTTTATACACCACTTGGGAAATGAGCTTCATGAAACGTGAATCACGATAGAAAAACTCGACAAGCTTTTTCCGCTCAATTCAAGTCAAGGTAATCAGGGTTTAATCTAAGATGTATTTGAAGAAAAAATGCAAAAACTCACCCCGTCCATAATCTCAACGGCATGTTCTGCTATCTCATCAAAAAAAGACGCGAGCATACTTTCTATGAACTGCACAACAGCACTTTGCTGCAAAGAAACTCAGTTATAGTAGGTAGAATTTGATGCACTTCGGAGAATAGATGGGAGTCCCCTGAATAAATACGAAAGGGAAGACTATTTGAGAATGCTTGCTGATACTCGTTTTTGAAACGATGTTCCGAATACATGCGACACACACGCACTAACAAGCCAATGAAAGGTCAGAGACGCAGTGATGCCGGAGCGGAAGTCCATCCAAAAATACCAATCGATGTAAGTTTTCCTATTTCAAGGGTTCGTCAAAAGCCGCTTGTACGCAGGGGTTAAATGGAGCCGCCCAATTTGGGTTTACATGTATCCGCCGCTCAAAGTTTGGAGGAAAAAAAGAAGAGGGTATGAAGGAAAAGGGTAAGAAAAGTGATGGAGTTTTTTCGTCAAGAGTGTGTGTACATGTATCCGCTGACGGGACCGATCCGGTAACTATTTAACCCCTGTCAATAGTGTGTGTACATGTATCCGCCGACGGGACCGATCCGGTCACTATTTAACCCCTGTCAATAGTGTGTGTACATGTATCCGCCGACGGGACCGATCCGGTCACTATTTAACCCCTGTCAATAGTGTGTGTACATGTATCCGCCGACGGGACCGATCCGGTCACTATTTAACCCCTGTCAATAGTGTGTGTACATGTATCCGCCGACGGGACCGATCCGGTCACTATTTAACCCCTGTCAATAGTGTGTGTACATGTATCCGCCGACGGGACCGATCCGGTCACTATTTAACCCCTGTCAATAGTGTGTGTACATGTATCCGCCGACGAAACCGATCCGGTCACTATTTAATCCCTGTCAATAGTGTGTGTACATGTATCCGCCGACGGGACCGATCCGGTCACTATTTAACCCCTTTCAATAGTGTATGTTCATGTATCCGCCGACGGGACCGATCCGGTCACTATTTAACCCCTGTCAATAGTGTGTGTACATGTATCCGCCGACAGGACCGATCCGGTCACTATTTAACCCCTGTCAATAGTGTGTGTACAAGTATCCGCCGACGGGACCGATCCGGTCACTATTTAACCCCTGTCAATAGTGTGTGTACATGTATCCGCCGAGGGGACCGATCCGGTCACTATTTAACCCCTGTCAATAGTGTGTGTACAAGTATCCGCCGACGGGACCGATCCGGTCACTATTTAACCCCTGTCAATAGTGTGTGTACATGTATCCGCCGAGGGGACCGATCCGGTCACTATTTAACCCCTGTCAATAGTGTGTGTACATGTATCCGCCGACAGGACCGATCCGGTCACTATTTAACCCCTGTCAATAGTGTGTGTACAAGTATCCGCCGACGGGACCGATCCGGTCACTATTTAACCCCTGTCAATAGTGTGTGTACATGTATCCGCCGAGGGGACCGATCCGGTCACTATTTAACCCCTGCTTCTAGGCACCTCTTTCATAGGTGATTTATGAATTAAACTAAGAACAGTTTACCTACCCCGAGTAGGTGGAAAGACTTATTTCTTAAGGTAAACAGTTTACCTACCCCGAGTAGGTGGAAAACTGTACTTTTGCTATCAGGGTAAATGTTATATGTGTGCACCTGCAATTGACCTCAGTTTGCCTTCCATTTGATTTAGGCAAATCACTCATTCGAGAAAAAAAAAGCCTGAGCCTAACTTTTACCTCTAACAAATGGCTACACATGAACTGACTCTGAACACTTTTTTATTTAAATAAAACGCTGCTTCTAAATCATACAATTAGTACCTGCTGATGGTTCCTCTTAGTAAAAAAATCACCCTTTTTCAAATATAAATGTGAAAAACTAAATAAAAATATGAATAAATATAAATGTACGAATTGAATTTGCCTGTCATTAATTTTCAAACGGACAAAACGGAGAAAATTTTGACAACCTCTATCCGGTCAAAAAAGTAGTTCATACATCCTCGTATACCGCCGTGTTCCCGGATGTAAATCAGCCTGGAAAAAAGATCTTATCTCGCTCAACTTTATTTGTTCTGATCCATGATGTCTTGGATTGAGAATGCATTTTTTTTTTCGAGAATGGTTCAACTTAGAAAAAAGAAGTTGCAATTTATTGTATTAATCGATGGAAGATGCATAGATTAAGGTTTAATTCACGATTAAGAATCAACGATTACTTGCCACTCGCCTGAACTTAACTTTTCAATTTGGTTTATGTTCTCGAACAACCTTCTCAAGAGTTACATGAAACACTATGTAAGTTTAAGTAGAAAAATGGAAACTTCAAGATCCTTATTCACCAAAAGGCGTGTCCAACGGCGAAAAAGTAGAAGACAACGGTTCCGCATAGAAACAGGGAAATCCGAACTTGATTTCGATCCTCGTTCCGACGTCTAACGGCGATCGCCAGTGGCTGTTGAAAATGGATGTTTTCGAAATGCGAAAACAAAAAAGTTCGATTTTCTTTCCAAGGAGAAACTTATGGAGCATACGAAGCTGCTTGAAACTTCTGGGAAAAAGTCCTAGTTCTATAGAAAAGCGGAGTTTCCGTTTCTCAAGTGGCGTCCAGTTTTGGCCAATTTGTTTTCAGATTTTAACAATTTTTTGTCGAAGAGAGAAAAACTTCGGAGAGTAGTGAAGCTTTTCAAAAACGTATGTATACATAGCTAGCTAAGGAAATCTCTCTCTCTCTCTCTCCTAATCGTTTCACTTCTCTCACCTATTCCGACGTTTTAGGTTGTTTTTTTTTCAACTGGCGGCCGGTTAGTTTTGCATACTTTTGAATGTTTTATCGCTGGCTTAGATCTAGGATAAGAGTACCTAAACAAGGCCTTCCGGCTCATGAACGGGGGCGCATGAAACAATACTGTCAATTGACTAACACACCGCAACTGGACTCACCAAATATGTGTGTGTTTCTCATTGTAAGCTATTTATTGATGGCTGAACTGTCCTTTTATCCCCCCAGAAAAAACAAAGGAGAAATCTTTTCGCGCATTTCTATAGTGTATTGGCATCGTGCCAACATGCTTTTCTTAACACACAGCACAATGACAGTCTGGAATTCGGAGAAGGGGGGATACAAGGAAAGAAGAACAGAGAAATTTAACATCCCTGCATGCTAATGACGTTGATAATGTTAAGAAACCAACGTTCGTGACTTACTTATCTCAATTTTCAAGAATTTATCAAATCTGGCACGGGAAAGTTTCTAAAAATTCGTATTTTTTGACTATTTATTTCTTTATTGAAATACTATTTGAAATGAAACAATGAGTCATTGCAAAATTTTCCAATAAATAAATAAACTATGCCTGTTCCACAGCTCTCGAAATTTCTATGCAGACAAGTCATACAAAACAAAATTAAGACTAACCGGGGCCAGAAGTAGACATAACTCAACCAATAAGAACATTTTCTGAATCTGCACTCTCGATTAGTAATTAAAGACAAGTAGTAGATCAAAACACTTTTTTCCGAGCGAAGAAGCGATAAAAAAATTGCTATGAGTTAGAATATGCGTCAGAATTTTTTGTTTGGAATTAAAACACTCAGAGTATTTTCAAATTTTTTTCTTCGTGTTTCGCTAACAGTCGAGAAATAATTTTGAGAAAAGTTTTTCTTCCCAAAAGTTGCACAATCTTACTCGGAGGGGGTGGGGCGCACTTTAATCGGGGGGGGGGGGTTTACTTAGGGGGCTTTTGTTTTTAGTGTGCTTATGTTTCAAAACCGGCATGCATGTAACATTCCGTTCTCGAGGAAAACAGTTATCTTCCAGAGAACAGTTGACCTACCGCGAGTTGGTGATAAAGGAAAATGATTTTCGGCGTCTACGAGCAGACGGCCCCTGATCGAAACATTCGGATAAACACACTTTTTTTCGTCTTTCAAAGATCGACTTTCAAAAACTCGCTTGAGGTATTAGCAATAGACTTAGAGATAGAAAGTCACATTTTGAGGTGCATCGTACAATGTTCCTGGATCGACTTTGATGAATCTCGAAAGATTATGCATGAAGTTGACCGATCTTCTCACTTGTCCTCATCCTTCCATAATTATTGGTGATTTCAATTTACTCGAAATAGATTGGATACACGTTCCACCTATAGTTATTTCACCCATTTCCTGTCAACTACCCTTCTTAGATTGATCCGTTTTCTTGTTGTTGTTTCCCCTTGGGCGAAATGGTCATCTTGTAGGCGAGTAGGCGAACATAGTAAACAATTAAAACGATCATCCTCATCGTTAGAGGTTTAGCGCTTTGGATTTTTTTCCTGGGTTGGTGCAGAGTTCTGAAGGATGGCATTGAGTCGGGAGTGCCGGGGATGATAGCGCGTGAATTACGTTGTGTGGCGTCAGGACATATGCTTGGAATATTCGGGTCTATTCGGTTTTCGTTATCATTCAGAAGATTATATTAGCCCAAGCGAAGTTGGCTAATTCCTTGGTAATTGTCTTTCAATGACTGCCATCGGAGGGGGTGAAGTTCCTAGTATGGGATTAGGCTGGTAGGACTTCAAGGCTTCGTTAACCGCCTTAGTGTGGTATTCTTTTTGTAGTACTTTTGTTGAGATGCCACTTTGTGAAATGTGGTTGGAAAGATCTTGAAGTGTAGGTGTCATCGCCCTGGGTGGTGGTGGTTGTTGAGTTAGCCAATGAGTAGGGTGTGCTGTGTCCAGACACGCAGCATAGAATTGGTTTGATAGCATATTGTAGTGATCTATGACAGGTAGCATGAGAGTTTCTTGGTGTAGATGATCAGAAGAGGACATTAGATGGCATCCAGTTGCTGTGCGCATAGCAGCGTTTTGAGTACGCTGTAGTCTTTCAAAGCCAGTGTTAGAAAGAGTAGGGGTCCAGATTGGTGCAATTTAGGATCACAGTTTGGTGCAATGTTGATCACAGTTTCTTTCTGTTCACCCCAAATAGTGCCCGTGAGTGCACGAAGTAGATTGTTTTTTCTAGACACTTTGCCTTGTTGTTTTTTGGCGTGTTCGGCGAAGGTTAGCATCGAGTCGAAGGTGACTACGAGGAATTTGGGCTTCTTTTCGAGCGGAAGGGGGTGTGTTTATTTTAATGATAGGGTGATCCTTTGCCTGCTTCGTCCATGGGGTAAACAGTGTGACTGTTGATTCTGTTGCTGATATCGTTAATTTTCTGTTCTCGAAGAAGTTATCGACTGAGGGGAGGTAGTTCGCAGTCCTGTGCACCAGACTGTCGTAGTTACCCCTGGGGCATGGGCCAGTAGCGTAGACAGTTATATCGCCCGCATATGTGACTACTTGAATGTCTTCAGGGGGCTTTGGAAGATCTCTCATGTATAGATTGAAGAGAGTCGGCGATATCACGCTTCCTTGAGGTACTCCGGTACGTGTGATTCGGCTTCTCGACAGCTTATCTACTGTCTGCGTCGGAGGTAGGATGCAAGCCATCTGGTGGTGACGGATGGTAGGGTTGAATCGTATAGAGATTCAAGTCTTTTTTTTTGTGAATCGTTTTTTTTTTTTGTGAATCGTTTTTTATTGTGAATCGAACGAGATAATACCTGATGAACAATATGGTTTTAGAAGAAAAACGTTCAATAGAGCAATTGATGTTATTATTTTTAGATTACTGTAGTAATGAAATAGACAGAAAAACGTTTTATTGATGTTATTTTACTTTGATTTTGCCAATGCTTTCGATAAGGTCTCTCATATTAAGTTAATACAAAAAACTAAAGGGGTATAATTTTCCGATAAAAATAGTAAAGTGGATTGAAGCATACCTGAGTAACAGAACCTTTCAAGTTAAAGTAAATGATTCTTTATCTGAGTCCCCTTCCCGTCATTAGCGGAGTACCACAAGGTAGTGTATTAGGTCCCACTTTTGTTTATAATATACACCGCTGATATAGTAAAACCGATTATTGACTTAGATTGTCAAATAATGTTGTACGCAGATGATATGAAAAATCTTCAGATCTTTCAAGAAATCAGACAATCATCAAACCTTACAGCTCGCCATAGACTTTGTGAACGAATGGTCGAACACTTGGCAGCTCAGTTTAGCCCCTAAGAAATGTTCATGCTTAAGAATTGGTTACATCAGAAGTCCTCACTATCCGTACTCCCTCAATTGTATATCAATACCTTACGTTTTATAGCGTTCGTGATCTCGGTTTCTTAATTGATCCAAAGCTATCTTTCAGCAAGCATTGTTCTTCTATAGCTAAAAAAGCTCTTACTAAAGCTTATCTCACACTTAAAGTTTTGAAATCAAAAAATGCTGATGTTTTAACTAGAGCTTATTCTATATACATACGATCGATTCTTGAGAACTGTACACCAGTTTTCTCCCCATATCTCAAGAAAGATATTAAGGCATTAGAAAAGGTACAGAACTATTATACTCGCCGAGTATACAATCGTTGCTTCAATACCCCCTACAGTCACATGCCTTCTAATAAAATAAGAAACTCTAAGCTTAGACTTCAGACCTTAAGTAGTAGGAGGGAAACGAATGATTTTCATCTTTTAAACAAGCTTATATCTGGTAGAGTAATCCTTTCTCAAAAAATACGACATTTTTTTAAATTAAATGTTTCCACGACTCGAGGCTCAAAATTAAAAATTCAATAAAAAACTCCTCGCACAAATTGTAGGAAGTTTAGTTTCGCTATAAGATCCGCTCGATTGTATTTATAGACGCTCGGATTCATTATTCACTTTCATTTGTGTTCTTTGTTTCAGTTTCATTTTGTTTTTCATTTGTTTTTGTATAATATATATATCCACCACGTGATTCTTTTCGCGTAATAAAAAGTTCAAAGTTCAAAGTCGTATAGAGATTTATTAATGTCGACCACGTCAAAAGCCTTGGATATATCGAGTGCCACGAGTACCGCTCTGTGTGGTGGTTTCTTTTGGGTGAAGCCTTTTGCAATGTCTGTTGATAGAAGCAGATTGAGATTTCCGGGGAGGAAGGAGAGTCAGACGATGGGAGACGGGTGAGAGAATTCTCGTTGAGGATGCCGAAGTCTGAGTTAGTAACTTCTGCGGCAAGATGTTCTCCTCGGCTATGAGTGTCTTCGATGTTTGAGAACCACATATCATGGTGGGCGTTAAAATCTCCGAGTATTAGGATGTCGACCGTGGTAAGAAGATTGACAATTAAGGGAAGATATCCTAGGGGCCAGCTGCTGGTTGGCGGGATCTAGATATTAGTCATGCGTAGCTCGCTGTCTCCAGTTTAAATTAGTGCCTGCTTTACTTCAGTTATGATGTCTTCGGGAGTGTTTGTCATGTCTATCTCCGTGAAGTTGGTGATGTGGTGAATGAGCATGGCTAGGCCGTCGCCTATGGATGTGCGATCCTTCCTTATCAGAGCATATCCAGGGAAGCTGGGGATTTTACTTTTGGTCTCCTGTATGACAGCGACTTTGATGTTGGGTGACTGCATGAAGTTGGAGAATTGGGAGGCTTTCCCGGCAAGGCCATTGGCATTCATTGTATATAGGATGGACATGTGAGATGGCTGCTGTTGTGGGCTGCTGGTTGCGTTCTGTGTGGTTGGAATGGCAGATGGTCGGATAGGAGGACGTGGAGCGGAGCATGAGATAGGCATGGGAAGCGGAGCGGAACGGAGAAGAGGCAAAGGCTGAGGAGGCTTTGAGTTGGAGGAAGCGGCTTTGCACAGAAGGCATCTGTATGTTTCCTGACCCTAGAGAGATACTTTGGCGAGGTGATTGCACTTCGGCTTGCAGTGTGTCCGGTTTAGGCAACTGGAGCATTGGAAGGAGCCGTGAGATGCGTTGTGCCCGAATGTTGGGCAGGGCCATCGTGGCTGGCATGTGCGACTCCGGAAGCGAAAAAATGGAGATGATGATAATGAAATGATGTTCGACTACTCGTGATGACGATTGAGGGAGTGGTTGTCGATCCCTTCGCACCCCTTTGTCGTGGAGGGGTGTTGACTGAACCGCGAAAAGGATCGGATTGCAGCCTTGATTATTCCTTCATCAGTAACTCCGTCTTTCGGGACCTCTGACCACAACTCCACTGTATTTAAACTTCTGCTCTCATATGACTTACTTTGCTATACATACAGAAGAAACTATAACCGAATAGACTATCCATCTCTAAACTTTTTGCTGAGCAATACAAATTGGCATTATCTTTTCGCTTCTCATTGTAACGTTGACTCAATATATGAGCTATTGTTATATATTCTAGAAAAAGTATCGGAGCATTTTGCCCCACTTATAAAAGTAAGTCTGTCAACAAATTCAGTTCTCCCGCTCAAATCGAGCGATTCAATTTATGGAAAACGTTTTTAAATACGGGACGAGCAAGTGACTACGAACTATACACAGAAAGTGCACTAAGCTCTTGCGAAAATATAACATGAACATTGAGAAGAAAATTACAGAGAGCAAAACAAAAAGTTATTCTTTAAGTACATAACATCCTCTAATCATCTTAAAAATGAATGCATTGACGATTTCATTGATCTCGATGGGGTCTTGCAGTCAGATGACTTCTTGAAAGCGAATTTATTAGCCGAAATCTTCCAAAAATCTTATATATATATATATATATATATATATATATATATATATATATATATATATATATATATATATATATATATATATATATATGTATACCCAATTGATAATTTTTGCCTTCCTTACGTACGAGAAACCCGTGATCTTGGATTCATTTTTCCCATTGCAAGTCTTCAGCTGAGATAGCACTAAGGAAATACCACTTACTTCTCAAAGTTCTAAAAAAACAAGAACCCTAGTGTTTTGATACATGCTTACTCTATACATATCAGATATATTCTTAATCATTGTACTTCTGTATACTTCCCTACCTGAAGAAAGATATAGGTGTTATAGAGAGTCCAGAACAACTTCAACCGTTGTGTATTCCATCGTTGTTTTAAAGTTGACCTAAACAACATGCCAAGACCTAAACACGCAACAAAAACTTGGAATTTGCTTGCTAGAGTAAAGGCGAAAATTTAATGTCATGAAACTAGTAGAGAAGCTTATAAATGGTGTTATTACCCTCTCGAAGGAAAAGAAGGTCCAATACACAATAGGGCAAAATCAAGATCTGGTTCCCGGTTCCAAAATCTAACTTTAGAGCCAATAGTTTCGCAGTTCGAAATGCTAAAGTTTCCAACAACAGAATTTGAAAAGGTTTTTTTTGTGGAAAAGTTCCGTCATTGTCAAATTTGTGTGCATTATATCGTCTCAAATTCAATCACCTGTTCGAAAATTTCTTCCTTGCATTGTTTGTTTCGATTTTCCATTTGTTTCACGTGTTTGTATTGCATTGTATGATATGTACATTGTATATTGTATAATGTGCTTACTACACGCAATAAACATATATACACTTACTTTTTGTGTTGTAAATGAGACCTTGTATGGAGCCTTGTGAGTAGTTTTATGAAGAAAATTCGTTCAAATAGCGAGGCATTTTCCTGGTAAACCTCGATCGTTTAAACAAAATTTTATTAGTTTTAAAGTAATTTTTTTAACTTTTTGAGAAATTATTTTATTAAGCAAAAAGTCGTACAGTTCAAAACATGACGAGCAAAGAATATGAAACATTTATTAGACCACATAAAATTGTTATGAGACATTTCTAGAGCTTGAGAAAGGTTGCAGTGAGTCGCATGAGTTTTATGTCCCTCATTTCTAGAGCTTGAGAAAGGTTGCAGTGAGTCGCATGAGTTTTATGTCCCTCATTTCTAGAGCTTGAGAAAGGTTGCAGTGAGTCGCATGAGTTTTATGTCCCTCATTTCTAGAGCTCGAGAAAGGTTGCAGTGAGTCGCATGAGTTTTATGTCCCTCATTTCTAGAGCTTGAGAAAGGTTGCAGTGAGTCGCATTAGTTTTATGTCCCTCATTTTTAGAGCTTGACAAAGGTTGCAGTGAGTCGCATGAGTTTCATGTCCCTCATTTCTAGAGCTTGAGAAAGGTTGCAGTGAGTCGCATGAGTTTTATGTCCCTCATTTCTAGAGCTTGAGAAAGGTTGCAGTGAGTCGCATGAGTTTTATGTCCCTCATTTCTAGAGCTTGAGAAAGGTTGCAGTGAGTCGCATTAGTTTTATGTCCCTCATTTTTAGAGCTTGAGAAAGGTTGCAGTGAGTCGCATGAGTTTTATGTCCCTCATTTCTAGAGCTTGAGAAAGGTTGCAGTGAGTCGCATGAGTTTTATGTCCCTCATTTCTAGAGCTTGAGAAAGGTTGCAGTGAGTCGCATTAGTTTTATGTCCCTCATTTTTAGAGCTTGACAAAGGTTGCAGTGAGTCGCATGAGTTTCATGTCCCTCATTTCTAGAGCTTGAGAAAGGTTGCAGTGAGTCGCATGAGTTTTATGTCCCTCATTTCTAGAGCTTGAGAAAGGTTGCAGTGAGTCGCATGAGTTTTATGTCCCTCATTTCTAGAGCTCGAGAAAGGTTGCAGTGAGTCGCATGAGTTTTATGTCCCTCATTTCTAGAGCTTGAGAAAGGTTGCAGTGAGTCGCATTAGTTTTATGTCCCTCATTTTTAGAGCTTGACAAAGGTTGCAGTGAGTCGCATGAGTTTTATGTCCCTCATTTCTAGAGCTTGAGAAAGGTTGCAGTGAGTCGCATGAGTTTTATGTCCCTCATTTCTAGAGCTTGAGAAAGGTTGCAGTGAGTCGCATGAGTTTTATGTCCCTCATTTCTAGAGCTCGAGAAAGGTTGCAGTGAGTCGCATGAGTTTTATGTCCCTCATTTCTAGAGCTTGAGAAAGGTTGCAGTGAGTCGCATTAGTTTTATGTCCCTCATTTTTAGAGCTTGACAAAGGTTGCAGTGAGTCGCATGAGTTTCATGTCCCTCATTTCTAGAGCTTGAGAAAGGTTGCAGTGAGTCGCATGAGTTTTATGTCCCTCATTTCTAGAGCTTGAGAAAGGTTGCAGTGAGTCGCATGAGTTTTATGTCCCTCATTTCTAGAGCTTGAGAAAGGTTGCAGTGAGTCGCATTAGTTTTATGTCCCTCATTTTTAGAGCTTGAGAAAGGTTGCAGTGAGTCGCATGAGTTTTATGTCCCTCATTTCTAGAGCTTGAGAAAGGTTGCAGTGAGTCGCATGAGTTTTATGTCCCTCATTTCTAGAGCTTGAGAAAGGTTGCAGTGAGTCGCATTAGTTTTATGTCCCTCATTTTTAGAGCTTGACAAAGGTTGCAGTGAGTCGCATGAGTTTCATGTCCCTCATTTCTAGAGCTTGAGAAAGGTTGCAGTGAGTCGCATGAGTTTTATGTCCCTCATTTCTAGAGCTTGAGAAAGGTTGCAGTGAGTCGCATGAGTTTTATGTCCCTCATTTCTAGAGCTCGAGAAAGGTTGCAGTGAGTCGCATGAGTTTTATGTCCCTCATTTCTAGAGCTTGAGAAAGGTTGCAGTGAGTCGCATTAGTTTTATGTCCCTCATTTTTAGAGCTTGACAAAGGTTGCAGTGAGTCGCATGAGTTTCATGTCCCTCATTTCTAGAGCTTGAGAAAGGTTGCAGTGAGTCGCATGAGTTTTATGTCCCTCATTTCTAGAGCTTGAGAAAGGTTGCAGTGAGTCGCATGAGTTTTATGTCCCTCATTTCTAGAGCTTGAGAAAGGTTGCAGTGAGTCGCATTAGTTTTATGTCCCTCATTTTTAGAGCTTGACAAAGGTTGCAGTGAGTCGCATGAGTTTCATGTCCCTCATTTCTAGAGCTTGAGAAAGGTTGCAGTGAGTCGCATGAGTTTTATGTCCCTCATTTCTAGAGCTTGAGAAAGGTTGCAGTGAGTCGCATGAGTTTTATGTCCCTCATTTATAGAGCTTGAGAAAGGTTGCAGTGAGTCGCATGAGTTTTATGTCCCTCATTTCTAGAGCTTGAGAAAGGTTGCAGTGAGTCGCATGAGTTTTATGTCCCTCATTTCTAGAGCTTGAGAAAGGTTGCAGTGAGTCGCATGAGTTTTATGTCCCTCATGAGCAATCATTCATGCCTCTCAGATTAGATTCAGTAAAAGTTTTAAACTTTGAATCAAAATTAAAATCTACTTTTGAAATAGAACGTCAGTTCGACACACAAAAGTATCGCCTCAATCCAATTAATTGACTCAATTAACGAATGCCTGAGAGACGTCTTCTAAGCGATGATGATATCTCGACAAAGGAATTCAAGTTCAAAATAAAGATAGTCACAGCTGAGAATATTTCTTATACACCACAAAATAGGAAGTTATTCGCTGAACAGAAAGAATAGATGTTAAAGAAGCTTTAAATATTAGACAACCTCATAAGTCAAAAAGAAAACAATTCTCAACTTAGATTACTGATCCAGACTACTCGAGATGCATTGCTTCAGTTTTTTTTATTCCTAATCTTTTATAGCAAGACTCTGCCTCTAGCTTTCTAGCAGAACTGCCGAACCTTCTCTTGCAAATGTCGAAACGCAATATCACTCCAGAGAAAAAGTTCCAAGTTAACTAGCCAGCATCCAAGGAATTAGTAACAAAGTCTGATATTAATATAATCAATCATCCATACAAAATTCGACATCTCTTCATAGTCCGTTAACAGAATTGTTGAAAGTAAAAGAGAAAAAATGTCTTGGATCTATGAATTCATAATTTAATTGAAGGAAGTTTATAAGGTTAGTCCATACTTTTACGATAAAAATAATTCAATTTAAAATATAAATTAGTTTTTTTCTTCGTTGAAGCTTATCACGATGACCTAATACACCACATGAGCAGAAGCGCGAAATTAGCAATATAGTTTTCTAGACTCATTCAGAGATTTTGCGAATTTTCTCAGCTTCAACCTTTGGATGCTGTTCTCTCAGTTTCTCTTTTCCCATGGTTTTGTAGTCGAAGGTACATGCGTGCTTCTCAGCATGGAGGTGCTCGTCACAATAAACACCAACGCAGCGACACGGAATGGGATTGACCACCTTCCTTTTGCAAACGTCACATCTCAATTTCTTCTTGGAAGCCGACGAACTTGTTTCTGGTACAGAACACTCCCCACTCGAAACAGCCTCTGCATTAGTCTCCTCACTTGTCCCAGCCTCCTTATCTGTTTTTTCATTCGTAGCAGCCTTTTTATTCTCAGCAGCCCCTTCTTTCGAAGCTTCCCCTTCACTTGGCACATCCCCTTCCTTTGTGGCAGCCCCTTCGCTCGTAGTATCCCCTTCAATTGTCGCATCCCCTTTTCTCGCAGCAACCCCTTCGCTCGTCGCAGCCGTTTCACGCGTAGCATCCCCTTCACTCGCCGCATCCCCTACCTTCGTAGCAGCCCCTTTATTCGTTTTTCCACTGGAATTCGTCTTTTCATCCTCTCTGCTACTCGTGTTTGACCCTTCAACTTCTTCCTCGAACACTTCTATCGTTCCGCTACTCGTGTCGGACCCTCCTGCCAAAGGCCTTATACTCGTATCGATACCTAAAAAATGTTCTCCATTCGATCCATCACTTGTGCCAGGCCTCTCATCCGTTTCCTCAATCGTGGCCAAGCATTCAGTCGATTCTCGAGCCGGGTAAGACACTTCTTTTGTTTCTCCAAACGTCCCAGTACTCTTTCCATTAACTTCACTTGTTTCGAGTCTCTCATTCATTTCTTCGTTTTCCCCTATCATTTCATTTTTCGGTCCTCTCGATAGGAGTTGTGCTATCTTCTCCATCCCCGTGTTGATTCGCCTTTCATTCAATTCCTCGTTCGCGTCTGTGCAGTGCAGAATTCGATCTATCCTATGCATCTGCAATCACCTCATCATGTAGTTAATTAGTTGGTTAGTTATTGTTGTTTTGAGCTCTCGGCTACGTTATGTCATGCATGCGATAGACATACTATAACTACGAACAACCATAAGGTATCCCATAGGTGAGAGCGAATAAGATTTATTGACAGGAACTCAGAAGAGCTTGTGAAAGGGATTCTGTCTAATATTCCGAACTTGCCGTTCAAAAAACTCTAGGACAGATACTTTTCAGCTTCGACTACCAACCAGAATCTCTTTACCAACTTGGAAGAAGTCGGTTGTTGCACAAAAACTTATAAATATTTCAATCGACGTATGTTCGACTTTCTCATCAAATCACTTAATTTCCGAGTTTTGTGCATCATAAGATAATTTCATGTCTCTATAAATGAATACCCCAAAAAATTTCTATGTATTCATGTATTTCGTTCAATTTTCTGCACCATCCGAAAAAGCTGTTCTTTATCTTACCCTCTTAGTATCTTTTAAAATTATACGACTACTCGGATTTCTCCCCTCCTGTTGTTCACCGACAGCCGTTGTCCTATGTGATAAATAGCTTTTTAACCAGGCTTTTTTCATACCAGAGTTTGGAGAGAAACCGAGCGCGTGCGATGGAAACATAGAACGCAAACGAAAAGTGCAGCGTTTGTTTGGATAGCGCATAGATTTGACCTGCTTTTATTTTGAAATCGCATAGATTTGACCCAAAGTTTGGGTTAAAGGAACACCCTGGTGCTTACCAAATCAACAGTCTCTCGGAAACCATTCCGGAACGAGTGGATAAACGAATCGAGGAGGCGTTTGAAGAGTAGGAATGGAGTAGAGCGCTGCAGAAAATACGATTCGAAAATGATCGAAATAACCACCTGTACTCTCAAAATCAGCAAAAAAAGTACTCAGCTCACAAAGGAATCATTAGGTGCTAACTTTTGTCATTAAATGACTATATTGAGTTACTTGATCATGTTATTTGACTTTGAATGACTATTTTGAATTAACAAGAATTTCCACAACAAAAAAGTCCTCTTGCGTGACCTAAAGAAGACTTTACCATCTTTGAAACGTCGTATCAAACGTTTTCGTCAACCTATCAAGAGAGAAGATGTACAACTACTGTATTTACAAGAGAAGTTTAATTCAAATTTCAGGTGCCTAAACTTTTTGAAGAAAAAAACTTTTTGAGGTTCAAAAAAAAAAACAAATGGTAGAAAATTTTCAAACTTCTCAAAATTGTTTTCCTTATTTAGCTTAGCTGCAGGTACACTTTACAAACTGATCCACAAGAAACTGTAAAACAATTTGAGGATGATATAACCTCAACCCGCTCCCAGTAGTGCTGAAAACTTTCCCCGACTCCTCCGTTTTCTTGGTTGTATAGCAACCTACTTAAATTACTTAAATTATCTTGAATTCTCGCCCTTCTGCTCCAATCTCCCATTTGTTATGAACTCATGTCGGCTCACAAACTCCCATCAAATCAACTCAGTATTCCTTTGTGAATATTCAATATGTATTTGCAAGGAATAAACAGTAAACCTTTGAGTGAACAATTTTTTTGGTGATTTGGACACAGTTCATACGGCGCTTATTGTTTTAGTGAGTCAGTGAACTATAATATTGTGACGATTTGTTTTATTCGATCTCGATATTGAGCCATACAATATCGTTCCTAAACCTTACGGCTTCTTTAGCAGAACTTGAGTATAAAGTGAGGCCAGGTACATTATCTGTCGTTCCAAATGGGTGTATGTACGTATCCGCCGCATAGGAGTGGCAGATAACCATATTATACCTACCTCTGAGTAAGAATTTCCACAGAAAGAACAAATTAAATCGGTTTTTATCTGAAAAATTCGGTCGGTCACAAACCATTAGAAAATTAATACTGTTAGTAACTTGCGGTCTCATTCCTAAGTACGGCCTCGTCGGCGTAACCTTTACCGTAACCTTTACCCAAGCTCAAGCAAAAAGAAACTGTAAAAAATACTCGGAAGCCTGAGCCTGAGCGAAAAAGAAGTGAAAAGTACTGGAAGAGTCGAAAACGTGCTAAGTGTGAAGTTCAATTTACATCACCCTTGACTTTTTTTCAATTGCCTGACACATTCCAGCTGTGTCGTGCGCTGAATCACATTCTTACTTGCATGCTTGTATCTTGCTAATTTTAAAAACAGTTTTTCAACCGACCATCGTTTAGTTTATCATTTGGGACCAAAAATTGATGATGAGCAATTATGAGCTCTATTTATATGTGATAAACTAAAATTGAGCGAAAAGTCACAATTTAAATTTTTTTGAGAAAGATTTTTATCTGAAAAAAAGTTGTTTTAAATCGATTCAAACCGCTCTTGTAGTCGATTTTACTTCTAATGGACTCATAGGGATACGAAAAACCTTCAATCAAAGGAAAAGTTCGAAAATGAGCGGGATCACACAGCGTTACTATCGCAAGACTCATTAAATGTTTGAGCCCTATTAAGACTCAAAGTAAACGATCTTAACCAGAAAGCATGTACGATAGCGACGAAGGAGGTGAAAAGCGTAGTGTAAAGAAGAGTTGAGATCACTATTTGGTGACGGTCTTCCCGACGTTTGACGAATATAGCGACTGGCTGTTATTGCGAAGATTCCGATGATATTTGCGAGAATACTTTCTATTATATTGAATTCATGTATTTTCCATGAAACAAAAGTTATTCTACCTACGCTGATGAGTGGCTTATACTTTACCAACGTATTCTGGTTCAACTACATCTAAACCGAAGAGTTTATTTAGTTCCGGCCAGACTGCGTGTACTCTGACTGTCTGCGCTCTGACAGCTTAGCTTGCTCTTGCTTGTAAGAAAGATAAAATTCTATGTAATAAGGTATTTAACATGCTTTCAACATTTCAAATATGAGGCACAATTTTACTTAGAAGAGTGGAACTTTACTTGGGGTTTTCTTTAAAGTGTGTTCAAACTACTGTATTTATTACACCATTTCTTTATTTTTCGACAAGTTTAGCCATTGAATCGACAAAAAATTAATAATATGAGAAATATTTTCTGATGCGATCTCTTTCCTAAGCCGTACGGCCTCGTTAGCGTAACCTTTACCTCAGCCCAAGCGAAAATAACAGTGAATAATAGCTGAAAACAGCTATGCCAATTTACTCAATTAGACTGGATAGAACTAAAATATTGTGGCTAATTTTTCTATACGACCTCGTTTCAAGGCCGGCACTTGTTTGGTTCGACGTAGGCTCCTCTCCTCTTCCCCCTCGAGTGGCGGAGTCATGGAATTATGACTAATTTTTTTTATACGGTCTCGCTAGCCTAAGCCGTACGGCCTCGTTAGTGTAGTAAACTTTTAGTAAGCCTAAGCGATTTTTTTAAGATGTAAAAATAATTGTTTGATGTAAAAAAAAGTTTTCAAGAACCGGAGTCCCTGATGATCAAAATGATCACTCATGAAAAAATTTTCGGAACCGTAGCGCTTAAAGCCAATTTTTCGTCTAGTATTCCAATGTCTGCAAGACAAGACGCAGGGTGTGCCCATCAAAAGTGTGCCCATCAAAAAGAGCCCACATGATAATATTTTCTGTTTTTTTGCTGTGATGTTTTTTGAATACAAGGAAACAGATTACTTTGCAACATGTTTTACGGCATAAAGAGCACGCTAAAATGTTCAGAGACGCAGTCTGGCCGGAGAATAGCCTAGTTGTACAACTACAACTAAAAATTCTCAAAAACGACTTCAAAAAATACTAACCGGCACAGCAAGTAGACCTAAAACCCGTAACGAAGGCATTCTTGACTATATCGCACTTTCAGCAACAGAAGCAGTGTCGATTTGAGGGTTAGTAGAGGTAGATCAAATTATTGGCTTGAGGGGTGAAGGAAAAACATGTAGTACCTGTGTAAAATTCTATCAACAATAAATTTTTTGAACATAACTTTGCAAAAAGTGAACATATTTTCTTGATATTTAATTTTTTTGTATTTCATGGAAGTTTATGCTGTAGCTATGGTAAAATGTCTGATTCAAGATAAACCGAACTAATTTACACCAAAACCCGAGTTTCCAAATTTTCTAATTTTGACGGAAAATTAAATTTTTTAAAATTTCTTATCTCTTTTGTTCTTAAACTTATTGGAAGTAAAATTGTGTTTCAGATCGAGTTTAATTCTTTCGTTCGTCAAATGTGGATATTTGTCATATTTTAACTGGTTGCTTTATTGGTATTTGCCTTATTGGTACTGGTTTGCCTTTTCCGTTGCTTTTGACTATATTTTCGTTAACTTATGTGAAATGAACAATTGGATTTCTAAACTACCGGATACAAAATTGGAAAAGTTATCAACGAAAAATCAAAGCTTAATAGAATTTTTAACGGTACTGTATGGGACCGTATACACGTACCAATTTTCTGATGGTAGGGATAAAATAAAACTACATTTCCTTGTGAAATTTTCAAAATTGTTTAATATTCATTTTTTTTTCTTCGTTCATCATGAAGATGTGTCATCAATTACAATTACAGATAAAGGAAGATAAAGGACATCAATTACAGATAAAGGACGATTTGAGCAAATAAGGAAGAGGGCATCTCAGTGTTTTGAAAATCCGTTGGTAGATTGCATCTTACGCGAAGGAGGGAACCGGCTTTCAGCAGAGTGTTCTGAGAATGTTTTGGGAAGCAGACCAGTTTGGTAATCATTTCTCTGGAAGCTTAGGAATCAAGTTAAGAGGATGATAATTGACATAGAAATGCAAAAAAAGGTGAGCAAGATTTCATTCATTCACTTCTTCCACGCACAGGGAGAATGTGAAGAGTTCAACAATCTTTGCAGTTAAAGGGAAACGAGAAGCGTGGACTACTCTATACAAAGAGATGGAGAGATATAAATCCGAAGTGAATTTCAAAAAAACTGTGGCGTTGCGCTGAAGAGCTGTGTATAGCTGTGTATAAAAACAAAAATTTCAAAAATGCGCAACCCTGGTGCAGATGTATTCGAAACATATTAGTGAAAGTTCATCAACAAACATATCAAAAATCGGCTTGACTCTCGTATTCAATTTTTTTAAAAAACAATAACCATCATACAGCAAAAATAGGTTTTTTAATGGAGAGGTCTTCACTGAAATAGAAAATTGGGGACTCGATCCAGTGGCCCCCGATGCTCTCATCATATATGCTCTGCAGAAAAGAGAAGAAAAGAAATCGAAATCACTTTCGACGTTGAAGATCACAGCGGCGGCGGCCCCCTAACTTCTGGGGAGGTTTGGACAACGGAGAGCAGGAGTTTTTGGGCCGGATACACGAGTGAACGAAGAGAGATCGAGAAGTGAAGCATCACGGGAAGGTGGGAAGGACCACTGTGGATCAGCTTCTGCGTCAAGCACTTCACATGGGTGATGCGGACAACTTACGAACGGCTTGCGTGGCAGCCCTCGCTTTCTCCGCCTTGCTGCGGGTCGGAGAGCTGGTCAAACAGGACTGGATGGATGTAGTGGAGAGAGAAGGGAAAGTAGAAGTGACCGTAAGGAAGGCTAAGAACGACGTGTATGTAAAAGACAGAACGACGTTTGTGGTGTTGGAACAAGGTTCACACGGAGAAAAGGTGTGGCAAGCATTCAGGAAAAGCCCTGGGCCGTTACCTCGAGGCCCTGTGATCCAACTTCTGAAGAGTGGGCGACGGATTTCCGAAGACCGTTTTAGAAAGGATCTCAAGCAGCTCGCCCAATTAGCGGGGGTGGAGGAGAGAGTGACTCCACAAGGACTCAGAGGAGGAGGAGCGACACATTCTATAATGGAGGGAGCATAATTGGAGGAGGTTCAAAGACGGGGAAGGTGGAAGAATACCGAAGGTATGGAGCCTGATATCGACGACTCCGTGAAGGCGCACGGGGGTTGTTTACGTCTGTGAATTCTGTTTTTTTTCTCTGTTTTACTTAGTCTGTTAATTATACATACAATAAGAGTTTCTGTGTTTAGGCTGTTTTTGTTTGGTTTCTTTCCTTAATTCAAATTTGTTTGGTTCCTCTATAATTAGTTTGAAATGTTGTTGTTCGCTTCGGTTGTTTAATTGATTTCTTCTTGGTCGTTACACGTACATAAATCGATAAACCATTCCAAATTCAAGTGTTTTGGAACCAAACTACAGTTTTACCGGAGTTGGAGTGAAACGGAAGCGAAGGAAAAACATTTGTTCTCTTTTATTTCAGCTAAAATCATTCATTGCAATACACAAAGATAAGGGACTTGCACATATTTGAAAATACAGAATTAAGATGTATTCTTTCAACAGATTGTTTCAAACTCGACGAGAATACAACACGAAAATTCCTAATACATTCACTGGAACAATTTCTACGGTAAAAATAAGAGTGGTATACAACATACATAAAACCAGTAATAAGAGTGGTTTACAACATACATAAAACCAGTAAACCGATTATGGAGACACCTACTGAGTGAAACTTATGATTTACTAAATGACTTGGAGGGCTCCTTTTTTCGGCGGACTAGCACGTTTTCAGAGTCTTACTTAGAACAGTAGGCGTCCATTTGCATATTCAGTATTTAAAAAAAAGAGTTCTTCCATTCGGAATTTTTTCGGGAGAGCAAGTAAGCCATTTTATTTTACCTTAGAGATGGCGAGTACTCCATTCTAGTTTCAAATGGGAATGAAAAGAGTTTTATTCGACTCGTCTTAAGAGGCGGCGAGTCCGTTTCTCAAATTCAATTCTGACGTGTTCAATGTTCATCCGACCTCTCATGTGGGACGATGATTTTTTCCGGTCTCTCTTCCGAGTCTGTGCGCAGATCACTCGATCCGGATCCTTCTGACAATCAACATGAGTTATCAACTCTGAATGGTATCTGTCATGAAGATTGAGCCAGGCCTTGACATCATTATAATATCAATAAAAAAACTTTACTCCTGCTAAGATTCGTTTTTATAATGTATGTATTTGTCTGACTGATATTTCACCCTACCGTCAAACTGCTCCGAGCACATGTAACAATTAAATAATACAACATTAGTTTTCAGCGCTCTCTCAATAGCTCTTCTGAGCGAACTAACAATTTTTTTTTTCAGAAAATTTCCTTCCAGTTTACAATTTATTACTTTTAAAAACAATTATTTGCGTGAAACATCAAAATTGCAATTATCTCGTAGGCAATCCAAACGAATTTTTTATGAGTGAAAAAGACCTCAAAATCCCACCTTCATTCAATGCTTCATTTCGCGCGGCGCTGAACTCATCCGACGGCTCTCTCGAAGTGGCGAGTCCTTCATCCGACGGCTCTCTCGAAGTGGCGAGTCCTTCATCCGACGGCTCTCTCGAAGTGGCGAGTCCTTCATCCGAACTCTCTTTTGCTACTGTATCTGAGCTCTTCTTCGTATTTTCATCCGATCCGGTCTTTCCTGTCAATCAGAGTCGGTGCTTGGAAATTGATTCTCTGATTCAGTTCTTTCATTAAAGTTCAATAGGTTATAACGTACAGCAAATATGATAACCTTTTGCTGAATAGAGTATTCTTTTATACTCCTAACAACTTACTAAGTGCTCTTACATTTCCTAACAACTTACTAAGTACTCCTCTACCTAAAACTACTTACTAAGTAATCTTCTATCTCCTAAAAACTTACTAAGTACTCTTATATTTCCTTAGATGATTTGTTACATGAAGCGTCATTGACTCGAATGGTTGATTCTCCGGCCAAATCTTAGTGTTTTAACCATCAAAGAAGCGTGTAGCTCAGAAAGACTAAGCTTTTTTGTAAGGGCAAAATAAGGAAAGAAACCGAAAGCAAAGGAACAGCGAGTTCTAATCGCCAGCCATTTTCTGACTGCGCACTCAGATTTCACCTGCACTGCGGATGAGAGAAACCCCCCCCCCCCTCTTTTGATAGTCCGGATAAGAACGTAGTATGCGGACTCAACGGTCAAGTAAGGTGTTATTCTAGTTCTTTTCATCTCAGAGCGATTTCGATTTGAAAAGTCATAATTAATGTTCTTATGCTTGATTTTTCACAATCAATCTGGGGCTGGGACTCAACTGGGACTGGAACTCAACTGCGTTCGCTTAACAAATTTTTCACCACTAGTAGGGTCTCATCCAATCTCATGGTTTTTCTCCGAAAAGTCAGAAGGAAGTAGACCTTAGAAGCGTACCTTCATTCTCCTCTCTTGGTGTGGCGTTAACTTCAATCGGCTGCTTTCTCGAGACGTCGACCAAATCATCAGAACTACTATCTTCCGGGACTTTATTCGAACTGTCTTCCAGAACTTCACTCAAACTCTCCTTCGGAACATTATCGAAAGTCTCGGTGGGGACTTCATCTGGATTCGTCTTCTTAACTTCATCCAAACTCTTTTTCGGAAGTTTCAAAACTTCATCCAATCCGAGTGTTCCTGGCAATCAGCTTATTTACTTCTGGACAGCTTCTCTTATTCATTTTATTCATTAGTGTAGAGACCGCAATGACAATATTTTGGTACGCATTTTTTTCTGCCACACTAATATTCCGTAATTCCAAACAATTCCAAAAAATCGAATAACTTGGAACTTTCAACGGATTTTTTTTCTTTCTCTATGTTTTTTTGAGAGATGCAGTCATTGTATTATGCCTCATTTCGTTTCAAAACTTGCGAAAAATTCTCATTTCAGTTCGAGCCTCTTCTTGTATAATATAAACCGAGATTCAGAAGTTATCATGGAATCTAACAGCTCAGGTTACCAAATGATATTTTCCTTATTTTTGATATAAAAAGGAACTTTCGATTGCTAAAAGCGAAGATATTATTTCATTTTATTAATGAGAAAAATTGACATAATGGTAGAGAAAATTTCAATTTTTATCATAGCCAAAAAAATATGGCCTTTCGAAGTTGAGCCACGCGCTAGAGTATAGTAGTCACTGCTTTATGTAAAGGCGAACTTCCGATTGTTAAAAGCAAAGATATTATTTCATTTTATCAATGACAAAACTCAAGTTGACATAATGGCAAAGAAATTTTTAATTTTTATCATAGCCAAAAAAATGGCCTTTCGAAGTTGAGCCACGCGCTAGAGTAAGTATAGTGCTCTCACTGCTTTATGTAAAGGCGAACTTTCGATTGTTAAAAGCAAAGATATTATTACATTTTATTAATGAGAAAACTCAAATTGACATAATGGTAGAGAAAATTTCAATTTTTAGCATAGCCAAAAAAAAATTATGGCCTTTCAAAGTTGAGCCACGCGCTAGAGTAAGTATAGTCACTGATTTATGTATAAATTTTCAATAAATGTTGAAGCAATATTTTTTTTAATAGATGCGATCGGAGTCCGTAAAATTTCAATCCATAAAAAATTTTTTTAATGAGAAAATCAAAAACTTTTTCTATAAAAAAATGATGAAGATTACCAGTGCGAAGTTAAGGCCGCGTTTTAGTACAAACATGACCCACTTGACCTTCCGCGCTCTAGCGTACCAAGATTTGTTATAGGCAGAATTTTCGAAGCTTATCTGATCTCTTTTTTCTGCTTTAAAGTAATTGTTTTTGATTTTTTCATGTTTTCTTGAAATAAGTACGTGATTAAGAACACATAAAAATAACATTTTACTACCTATTCTGATTTTGATTTTAGCCATTGCGGTCTCTACATTAGTGTACAATTTAAACTTATGAAACATGAGTATTTTTAAAAGAATGTTAAAGAGAATGTTTTTATTCCGATAAAGAGAATGTTTTTGTTCCTCTCCTTAAACAACTCTCTGAATGCGCAGTTACAAAGTTTGAAGGCAGTGACTCCTGGTTAATACGACAATTGATCAAACCATCGGTTCTTCAACCATCGGTTTCCTATTTTTTGGTTTTAACCAGGCTTCAATGCCGTTAAACTGTGTAACTGAGCAGTCGAATAATTATCATCCGTTTTCCGTCACTCTTCTGTCTTAATTGTGAATTCTGGATTCATGCGCACATTTACGCGCTTTCGCTTATTGAGCATGCGTGACTGAGAACAGGTCAATTGAGCCTTTCATACAGCACAATTGCACGAAAGAGCATGTTTCACCGGGTGGAATAATAATGCGCTTGCTCCCGGGTTCAAAAGAGATGGCTGGGTTCCATCCCGCCCTGGTGGACTGGCTTTTTTCCGATGATTTTATCAATTTTCGACTTTAAATAGCTATTTCAGTTGTAGTTGTAGTTCTTTATTAACATAGGATAGCTTGTAAGGCCATCGCTTATATGGAATCATGAAATAGGAAGGGGAATAATGAGGAATAAGACGGTCAATTTTCGATGGTGGCCACTCTTGCTGTTGACAACAGAAAGTTCGGTAAAGCTATGACAGTTCTTATTCACGCAGAGCAATCTATTTCATTCAGTAGTATCTATTATTATTAAATTAACACTTCTATGAACTTCGTTCTGAACCATGTTTAACTGAATGCTACTCAAATTGATTGTAAGCTCACCTTCGGTATTTCTTCCATTTGTGTTGAAGGGCTCTTCATCCAATATTTCATCCGGAACAATGGGTACTTCACCAGATCTTTCATTGTTTAAGGCGTCATCTTCGTTCAATAGGGCGTCTCTTTCGTTGGGGGGGACTTCTCCATTTGATCTTCCGCTTAATGAGTCTTGGTCTTCATCGTAACCCTCGTCCACAACTGCACGTGCTCTTATCACCTCCTCAGCCGGTACGACGAGCAAAGCGGGTCTTTCATTCGGCGAAACCGGTCTCTCATCTTGTAGAACGGGTCTTTCATCTGGTGCAACGAGTCTTTCATCTGGTAAAACGGGTCTTTCTTCTTGTGGAACGGGTCTTTCATCTTGTGGAACGGCTCTTTCATCCGACGCTGGCGGTCTTTCATGTGATCCTACAGGTCTCTCAATCGTTAGCTGAGCCAGAAAGGTAGCCATCCCAATTGATCTTATCTCATCTGAAATCACAAAATTCATTTATTTCATTCATGAGGACAATAAGAACTGGCGCTACTGCAGTTAAACTGGTAAGCATTTACGAAAAAGACTAGACTTTAGATTTTGGATCGCTAGTTTTTCCGTTAATGCTTACCAGTTGAACTTAAGTAGCACCTAAGAACTTCACTAAACCCCTTATTCTGAACGTTAGTTTTTTCTTCTGAGTGTTAATTCCCTTTTCATCACTTCATAAATGAGTAGAGAACAAGAGATTCAACGGTAAGTTCAGGTCACAACCCTAACAAGAAAATTTTATTCTCCTAGTATTCTCAGCATTTCGGCCCTGCAAAGGCGTCGTTGAATAAGACAGAACGTTACAAACCAAAAAATAGCGGTGAACTACTCCTCGAGAAAACTAATGTAATACACTTCTTTATTGATGTGCGTATTCACCGAGTTACTCAAAACTTAATTTATAAACTTGTTGTCTCTACTTTTAGATAAGTTTTCGTATATCAACTTTTGGGAGTTGAAATGTTGTTGTCCAGGTCATAAAAGTCTCATGTCGAAATTTTTAGTCGAAACTTTTTTCAAAATAAATCCCACTTCGTCAGATTTGGTTTTAATCCTACCAATCGTTTAGCTTCTTCTTCAAAAAAAAACCTTTTCGGATAATTTTTCGGTCCGAGAATTAGGGGTTTACATTGATTGCGATATGTCTTATGGATATCACATAGAACAGATAACGAGACGTGCACTGAGAATGATATATGCTTTGTTCCGTTCATTGTGCATTAGGAATGCTCATCCATATATTCGGTGCTACAAGACTTTCATTATTCCATTGTTAGAGTTTTCTTCTCCTATTTGGTCTCCATATAAAGTTCACTTGATTAGGAAGATGGAAAATGTACAGCATATCCTCACAAGGTAGCTATACTTGCGCTGCTCCAGACTTGACTGTTCAGTGCTACGACCATCTTATAAAAGAAGGCTCGAGATGTTCAATCTAGCCACATTGTTGTCTCGTAGAACTATAGCTAATATAGTATTCTCGTATAAGATTCTTAAGGGTCTAATTGATATACCGGTCAGCAAAATGTACACTTTCAAATCCTGCAATGGCCGAAAATCTAGATATGCCTTCCATATTCCACGCACCCGTAGAATGCCACTCTTTCATTCCTTTGCCTTCCGTTCAGCTAGATTCTATTGTAAACTTCCTGACAATGTTGTTATGGCCCCCAATGTTAGCGTTCTGAAAAATAGATTAAGGTCTGTTGATCTCGTAAATTTGCTTGAGTTACAGGTGACCAGTCTGTAAACTTCATCACTCCAATGTTTGCGTTTACTACACTCCGAGTGTTGTCAGATTTTGATGAATGTATTCAATAAATAACCATAATTACGAGTTTCTCTGTTTTGTTTTTATTCTTCTCCTTGTTTTTCTCTCATTGCCATGTGTGGTCACATTTTAAATAATGTATGAATAAATAAAAATAAAAATAATGACAAGTGATTGAACTTTAAAAGTACGCAATAACAGTAAAGTCAGACGTATAACCCATATAACCTCTTGTAGGGGGGGGGGCATAAACGCAAACAGTGCCGAAATATTATACCTTGACATTTTCAGTATTCGCACTTTTTTAACTTTTTTACCTCAAATTCCGATGAACTCGATGAAAGCAAGAAAAGCCTACCTTTGTTGGACCCGTCAAGCGATTCACACGATCTCACTTTTTCAGATTTTTCCTTTGACTTCTCCGTTACGATGGTTCCTTCACTCAGCTCTTCATTCGATGGAGTGGTTCTCTCCCCCGAATTCTCATTTGGTACAGTGGTTCTTTTATCCAGAGTGGGAGGAATTCGGTCCAAATCCGCAAACGAGACGGCACGCCTTTCATTTGGTCGTGCGATGTGGGTCAAGAACATTTCATATCCTTTAGTTGGGTCGGAGTGTCTCCGAATGACTAACTGATTTGCATAGGGAGGCATTCTTGGCAATAAGTTGATGACGGGGCCTTCATTGGCTGAGACGGAACCTTCTCCGGTTGTAACGGGGCCTTCACTGGGTACTACTTCAGTCGACTTCTCATTGGAAACGATGACTAGCTCACTTGATTTTTTTCTCAAAACAGCAGTGACTTCGTCCGATCCTCGGTTCATGTTGATGTTGACTAATGGCGACGTGTTCCCCTGCAATCCAAGCAACATACCAACAATTCCTACCATAGCGAGAACGTCATTTGACATATTCATTCCTCTATTTATTCACTCATTCATTGATTCATTCTCTTATAAAAGTTTTTATTGATACGTCATTCCTTTTTAAACTTTTTGTTCTGCGCAAATTTAAGAACAAAAAATATTTCTGATATGCTTATTCTAATTAGTAGTGGTGTATGAATAAGCGACATTGGCAAGAGAGAATTTTTTTACTAGAGTGAGTTGTCTCCAGGCTGTTTCTTCCCATCCGCAATGATAGTGTGTAGATCAAGATGCACAATAATAGGAGAGAGCGCGGAAGCGTCTCATGTGAAAGAGAGTATGCAGACGATCAGAGCATTCGTATCACTAGCTTTCTTGGATAGCGCATAGATTTTTCCCGCACTGCAGGTTAGAGAAACACACGGGTGGTCTCACTTTGATGTAATTCCCCAACTCCTCCTAGCTGGCTTTCCCCTCGTTACTCCATTCTCAATATTCCAAGTTACTCCGTTCTCAATATTTGTTACTCTAAAAATATGATTCATTTTGTTCCACTAACCTCATCTGTTTGATGTATTTCAGCTGCTGTAGTGATGACAGTTGATCCCGCATTCGCGAGATCAGGAAGTTCACTCGTCCCTCCCGTCGACTCTCTAGGCACTGCATTCGATCTCTCATTCGAGACTTCGCGCTGCAGTTTTTTTCAAGTTTTTCATTTTTTTCTGCTAAGGCTTAGGCAAAAGTTTACGCTAACGAGGCCGTACGGCTTAGGCTAACGAGACCGTATCAAAAAGAAACATAATAGTGCGTCAAACACTCTTTTTCTCTTTCCCGCGCGTTGGCGTGCATTAGTAATGATTTAGCGTGCAGCGTGCGTACACAGCGAACATGGCGTGCGCGGCGTGCTTTAGTAACGGCCCGGTTTTTTTTCGCCCACCCCTGATCCGAAAAGCCTTAAGAATATGAAAAAAAGGAAGTGGTAGCTTCAGGCAGAAAATCTTACCGGATTTGAATACTCTTCGAATCCTTCGTCGATCCATAAAATTAAGGAAAGAATATGGCTCCCGAACGGCATAGCTTGAGAAGAAACCTGTAAAGATATCGATGTATTTTTCTAAAAAGTTTGATCTAGTTTTCCGGGCGTCTTTTCGTCCACTTTGTTTGATTTCCACTTTTAGTTGTTCCAGAAATCCAGAGAATTAATTAGATTTTATTGGCTCCGCAGAGCATATCCTTGACCAAGATACACTCGAATCCCTTCCCTCCTACACACTGAGCCAGTTTATAGCGCCAGTGACCATCTTTCAACGGTTTCCCATACAAGTTCACAGGTTCCTATGTTTTTGTCGAGATAACAACTTTCACTCAATTATGTTAGGGCATGAGTTTTTGAGAATAACTGCGTGGAAAAAAAAACACATGCCAACCTCCATCTGTTCTCTGTAGTAACGTATGCATTGTCGGAGATTGCCATGATCTCGAAGATATATGAACCTAGGAGACAAGAATTGAGTTTTATAGATTTTTTTTTCGAAAATTTATTCTCTCATTCAATTGAAGTTTACCAGACGGCGTGAGCAACCCCCAGGTGGAAAAGGAAGAAAGACCCGCAGAGGATGCAGTTGATCACGAAATGGAACACAGTTCGGTCACGTCGACTGAGGATTATAGCGAGTGGCTGCAAAAAATAATCTTGAAACACAGTTCATTATTTCAACTAGAATATGGAACCTTCATAAGAACCGTTTTTGATGTATTAATTTAGTTTCGACCGTGGTCTAAAAATTTTTTTCTTCAAACTTTTAGCTTCCGCTATAGAAATTTAAAGCTTGCTTTATAGTAGTTTTGATTCTTTTTTTACTTGGGGGAGGGGCTCCGCTTCCCTTGGGGGGCTTTTTGAAAATAACTTTTTCAAAGATTATTTTTACATTAAAAACGCTTAGGCCCCCAAAAGTTTTTTTTTTAAAAGCTCTCCCCCAAAAAAAAGCTAAAGAGCCCGTACGGCTTAGGAGAATGAGACCGCGTAAGAAATATAAAATTATTTGTATGTTTTTAAAAACACTTTTTGAACGCACCGAAAAGTGCCCCCCCCAAGTAAACTTGTGCCGTAGTTTCAGTAAACCATTCGTCTGTAAATACGTTTTATTGGTAATAAAAAAACCTTTACTCATAAAAAACTGCAACTGTAATAGTTTTTTTCTAATGAATCATAATTCAAGTCTACTTCATAACGTGAAACATCATTTTGTTGATGCAATTACATGAAAATAAAAGAATTGGAATCGGAATCACTTCCTATCACAATTAATTGGTTACAAAATGTTTTATAATGCCTCACTTTTAAAACGTACGACCTCCTTAGAACGAATTAAGTTCGAGCCTAAGCCGATACTTCAAATTATAAATTCAATAATTTTTTTTAAAAAAACTTCGGCCAAAAAAAATCTGAGGGAATGAATTGACATATTTGGGGGAAAACACACCTTTACATGGAAAGAACATATTTAAGGAAACCCGATTTTAGTGTAATATACGATTTTTCATCAATTTGAGAAAGGAAAACTTCCAACTATGATATACAAAAAAAACACATTTCCTCAAAAACTAACTATTGTAGCTCCTTAGCCGTACAGTGTGTTTGGTGTAATCCCATACAAAGCCTGAGCCGAGAAATCAATGATAAAAGCATTTTGAAGGCTTAATTCAAAGAAGCACATATCCTATTTGAGCTCCTGACTTCAATTTTGATTGTAAGAACACCGAGAGAAATTGAGAGAAAAAAGCTTCAACTAACCGGAAAAATGAGAAAGCACATTTTTCAAAACTAAACTTTTTCAAAATCTTTTTACTACGTACATGATGCGAGGAGGGGACCGGTAGATCACTTATTAGATTCATTGACCCAGAAAAGACATGAATGTTTTGTTAAATTCCGTGTTTTTTTACTACGTCACGACAGGCTTACTATGTTCAGAGACTTTATGCACGTCTTTTGAAGTCGGATCAGTTTTATCACACGCCGGACTGCTTTTTTGAAATTTTTTATTGTCTTGTTCCTAAGCCGTACGATCTCGTTCCTAAGCCCTTTGTTCTTGTTGTTAGCCGTACGACCTCGATAGCGTAACCTTTGCCTTTGCCTGAGCCTGAGCAGAAAAAAAAAATTTAACTGAAACATTTTCAATCCAGAGTTTGTGAATTAATTGTCTGAGTGAAGTAAAGCTGAACACTGACCCAAGAAAGCGTGAGGTAATAGCTGACTAGCCGAGAAGAATAAGAAATAAGGGCTCTTATTCCCTGATGGGCATATCCTGTGTCTTGTCTTGCAGACATTGGCACAAAGCTTTTGTTTTTACATCAATTTTTTGATACGGTCTCGTTAGCCTAAGCCGTACGGCCTCATTAGCATAAACTTTTACTAAGCATTAGCGTTTTTGGCTACTTGTGAAATTTTACAGTACTTACGGCTGAACGGCTATTTCCCTATCCCCCTTAGCTGCCAATTAATTACGTTTATGACTGCTATTCTGTTCTTACCAACTATGAGGCACTATAGTGTAGGGGTGAGTGTGCTCGACTGTGAGTTGCTCGGTGAGAGTTCAGACTCGCTCTGATGAGTAATTTTTGCCAAATTTTCTTTTAACATTAGAAAATTATTTTTACAATAAAAAACGCTTAGGCTTAGGGAAAAGTTGGCTTTAATCTACTTTAGCTGTCCAAAGATTTTTTCTAATAAAGAGATTTTATTCATGAAAACTCCCTCCAAAAACAAAACATTTAAAAACCACAGAGAACAGTGGTGTCTTTAAGAAGCAGAGAAAAAATAAAAGAAGTTAAAGACCATTCTTGTAACAATTTATTACAGAGCGCGTCATGGTGTCTAATATACAGGGTGCGGCAAAAGTCCAGGTGGACAACTTTGTCACTTTGCATCTTTTTTGTTTGGTGTAGCAGTCGTGTGATTTTTTGCTTGTATCTTATTCATGATGTTGCTAACATACCCTGAAAAAATCAGAATGATAACTCTTTTTGTTTTCCGGTAATGCTCTCTGATATGGACCGAGGCTACATTCTGCGCTTGAGCCAGTCCGGGCACATTCAAAAGCACATCGCCAGAACCACTGGATTCTCCCGTAGGACCATTGAAAACACAATACGTCGCTTTCTTGAGACTGGTACAACAAATGACCGTCCCAGGAGTGGCAGGCCAGTGACCGCGACCACTTCCTTCAACATGAGAAGCATCCGAAAATTCCAAATTGAGTCTCAGAAAACTCGCGAAGGAGCTGCGTTATCTCGGCTAATTCTGTTCAGACGATCGTCAAATCCCGCATGGGACTTCTCCCCATCAAGCTGCAGAAGAATCACGCATTGAAGGACCAGATGAAGGCGACCCGTCTTCGGAGATGTCGTGAACTGTCAAAGCGGTTCAAGCCGGTGGACTGTTTGGATATTCTCTTCACCGATGAGAAGTTGTTCAATATTGAGCACTCCTTCAACCACCAGAACGATAGGATTTGGTCGAAATCGGTCAAAGTTGCCAATAAGAGTGGCCGTTACGTCTCGAGAAAGGGTCATCCTGCTTCTGTCATGGTCTGGGCCGGGATTTGCGCGACTGGCAAGACTCCACTCGTTTTCGTCGAGCAGGGAGTCAAAGTGAATGACAATAACTACCTGAACGACATTCTCATGAAGGAAGTACTTCCCTGGAGCCAGGCTCACTTCGCGGGACGCAAATGGACGTTCCAGCAGGACTCTGCGCCCGCCCACAAGGCTAAAGTGGTGCAAGACTGGTGCAAGAGCAATTTCCCCTCCATGATCACATCCGCCGAATGGCCTCCGTACTCACCTGATTTGAATCCTCTGGACTTCTCTGTGTGGTCGGTCCTTGAGAGCAAGGCCTGTACTTCCCTACACAAGAATTTGGAAAGTTTGAAGCGCGCCCTACAGAAGGCGTGGGATGATCTTGACGTCGCTTACCTGTCCACCACGGTGGGTGCCTTCCACAAGCGACTCTGCGCCTGTGTCAAGGAGAAAGGAGGGCTGTTTGAAATTTGAAAAAGCAGTTATATCCCAAACTATTTGAATAAATTCTGATGAAAATTTTGTTTGATTTGCTCAATCCGTTAAGTTTTAATCGAAAAAAAATTGTCCACCTGGACTTTTGCCGCACCCTGTAGTAAGTAATAGGTGTATAATATAGTATAGCCTTTTTTAGATTGAATTTTTGATACGGCCTCGTTAGCGTAAACATTTACTAATCTAAAGCATTTTTTTAATATAAAAATAAATTTTGATGTAAAAAATTTTTGACAAGTAAAAATTGTTTTCAAGAACCGGAGTCACTGATGCTCAAAATAATCACCTATGAAGAAAATTTTCGAGACCGTAGCATTTTAAGCCAATTTTTCGTCTAGTATTTCAATGTCTGAAATGTCTGAAAGACAAGACACAGGGTGTGACCATCAGGGAATAAGAGCAATTTAACAATACGGTCTCGTTGGCCTAAGCCGTATGGCCTCTTTAGCGTAAACTATTCAATCAATCAATCTTTATTCCAAATTGCATACTAGTGTTAAAAGGATGGTGTGCAAAGTGGATTACTGTCACATAAGTGATATCAGTTTAGGTAATACATACAAGCAAGCACCGGGAGTTTGAGCTTCGAGAAAGGTAGTAATAATAATAATAAAAAAGAAGGTTGCAAGTTCACACTGAGAAGAGTAGTAGGTAAAAATGAACCGTGGCATAGTTATACAGGAGAATAAACAATGAAAAAAAACCAAATCTAACTTCGGATTGAAGAACGAGGCACGATTTCATCTCTAGAAAGATATGAGATAGAGGCCTTAAAAGCTTGAGATGATTTCAATGTAACGATTTCGTTAGGCAAGCTATTCCAGACATCAATTAAGCGTGACACAAATGTGTTTCTGGAATCCCTAAGCTTTATCGGCAATAAAATTCTTAATGAGTGAGATATTCTACGACTGTACGGGGAAGGCTGCAACTTGTAAAGATAAGTTGTGTCCAATTCAGCATTTCCGTGCCAACATTTATGAATAAGGCATACATCGGCCACGGCTCCCCGATGCTCTAGAGATGAAAGATTTAATGGAACTAGACGTTCGCAGTAGCTGAGATCAACAATGCCATTTCTAAAGAGAATGCGACGGGTTCACTTCCGTACTCAAGTAGAGGTAAGATGTACGTCTTCCAAGCACGCAGCAGAACGGGGATGGACTTGGTTTTGAGCGCTCGCAGTATCAGGTTCATCGGTCTCGTCGCATTCTTACACATGGTGTTGATGTGGAGAGAGAACGACAATGAGAAGTCGAACGTGATTCCAAGATCTTTAACCATTGTTTGTGGTGGTAGAAAGTTTCCGTCAATCGAGTATGAGAATCGAGACGATTGATGCTACCAAATTACATAACGAAACATTTTGGGGTAGAAATTGACAGGGACCACATCTGAGCGTATATTTTTGGTCGAAACAAAGTTGTCAGACCCAAAATTTATGAAGTTGTAAATACTACTTCATTACAACTTCATCAAGTTTAAATGGGCTATTCTCATATATTTTACAGAGAATAGACCTGAAAAACATGTTTTTCAGGTCTATGCTCTGTAAAATATATAAAAACACGTTTTCTGACTATGAATTGAGAGTTGCCCATTCAGCCCCCTCTCCAATTTTTTTCTATTTTTTTGTGTCCCCATTATCCCTTCCATCTAGTATTCGATTCGCTTTTTTGTTGCTTGCTTTTGATTGTGAAGCTCTATTGTCATACCACGTAAGTGATGACCTCAACAAGTCATCCTGTGGAGATGAATATATATATATGTATACAGTTAGATTGCACGTGGTCTTGCCGGCAGAAAAAAAGACCCATTTTTATCAAGCTCAACCTAGACAGTTAGTTCGTGTCGTAGTCTACTATTTGGTCTCATTACTGAACCGTAGGGCCTCGTTAGCGTAACCTGGCACTTTTTTAACTTGGGGGGCACTTCACTTAAGGGGGCCAGGTTACTTTCGATTGAATTTTTCACTTAGACTTAGATAAATTTTATGCTGAAGAGGGTGTACGGCTTAGGAAAGAGGCCGTATAAAACAATTAGCCATAATATTTTGGACAATATTTTAGTTTTATCCAGTCAAATTGAGTAATTTGGCTTAGCTGTTTTCAGCTGTTATTCACTGTTTTTCTCTTAGGCTTAGTTAAAGATTACGCTAACGAGGCCGTACGACTTAAACTAACGAGACCACATCAGAAAATTTCTCATATTATTAATTTTTTTCGATTAAATGACTAAATTTTTTGAAAAATAAACCCCCCCCAAGTAGAGTGCGCCCCTTCCCCCTAAGAAACATTGTGCTCGTAACCTTCACCTAAGCCTAAGCAGAAAAAAACATGGAAAAGTGACCAAAGTTTTTTTATTCTTCATTTTGTGATTTAATTGTGAGGTAGACTGGTTTTGTGAATGATTTTTTCAACGAATTTTTAAAACAGCAGAAAAATGATAGCAGACAAGCAGATAAGAATGAGAGTTAAGATATCAAGACAGAGAAAATCAAAGAAGAATGCAGTCTGACGCTGCACCACACCTATGTAGGTTCTGAGCAGAACCGTAATTTTTTGTGTTGGTTTTTGTGTGTGAATAAAATGACCCTTTTCAGTTTTTCCGATCAAATAAAGACGCGGTATGCTCTTATTCCCTAATGGGCAGGCATACCCTGCATCCTGTCTTGCAGACTTTGAAATACTAAAATTGGTTTTAAACGCTACGGTTTCGAAAATTTTCTTCATAGGTGATCATTTTGAGCATCAGCGACTCCGGTTCTTGTCACAATTTTTTTACAAAAAATTTTTTCTATATAAAAAATTATTTTTACATCAAAAAAACGCTTAGGCTAAGTGAAAGTTCATGCGAACGAGGCTGTACGTCTTAGGCTAACGAGACCGTATAAAAAGAATTGATGTTAAAAAAAGCATCGTACCAATGTCTGTAAGACAAGATGCAGGTTTTGTTCATCAGGGAGTAAGAGGAGTAAGAGCCAACGCAGTATCTGGCTGTTTCAATCTTGATACTTTCTGAATCATTAACTAGTGTCATGTTATTGAACAACATTTTTTCTAAAAACTTTTAAAACTGTAATTGCGCAGGAAAGAACATCATTGCAGGTCAAGGTGTTTCTATAACCCGAACAACGGGTAAAATCTACGCTCAAATCTATGCGTTTTCGAAAAAGGCTAGTGATCGCAATTTTTGTTCTCATGCGTTCTCTATTTTTCATCGCGCGCCCTCGGTTTTTCTCCAAAGTCGGCCGTTCCCGCATGATTAGTGTTTTTGATCTAATCGTTTTTGAAAGTCGTTGAGAGCAGCATGTTACAGATAAGGATTCAGTATTGAGACGCTCTCAGTTAAAATCTTTTTGTTTGTTTTAGTTATGACTTGAGCAAAGCGCTGATATACTTATTTCTTGGCGCACTCACTGACCAACTTACTGACCCCATCCCTTGACAAAAAACATTGTGCTTCCACACTTTGCGCTAATTTAAATCACTAATGAGAGAATTTAAAACTTCAAAAAATAATATAAGTTGCAAATTTAATCTCCATGTACAGATTTCGCGAAGTTCATGGAACATTTTTTTCTGTAATTCTTCACAGTCAATTGATAATATCGTTTTTCACAGTTAATTGTTAGGTTAGCGGTTGCGTCTTTCAGGATGGATGACATCGCAGAAATCTGTGTCTGCGGAACAATGGAACAACTAAAAAGGGATCTGGTGATATATATTGGTGAAGTCATGAGAAAAGCTCTCTTTTTCCCAGGTCAGTCGTATTCACTTGTGAAATTTAACAGTAGGCCCTGCCACACAGCCTAAAACACGGCCTCAACTTAAAAACGGCCTTGTGTCGTATTTTAATTACGTAAATAGAAGAATTCTTCAACATTAACTGCATAAGTGTTGACATTTTCAAATAGCAATAAGTTTTTGCTAATATTTTTCACTCAACATCTTATAATAATGAATAAATGAACAATATAACTCAATAAATTTTTCAAAATTTTAAATAATGTTGGTCTAATAGATGTTCTAGGTCTTTGATCACATTTCACCATATTCGTGTCTTTCGCTTTGTTGTGCTAACTTTTATGCACTCAGAATAACTAACTCCAGTTAACTTCTTCCGTTGGCTGCAAAGCTTCTATGATATAAGTGTAAAGTTAATGTGGAAAAAACCCGGCTAATGCTTATTCCATTGTAATAGGTTCTTCGGCGCTATTTCGGAAATGTTAGAGTTATCATAACTAGCTCTAAACTTCCTCACAGAACATAATTTATGACTTTTTCTTTTATACGGTCTTGTGTGTGACTAGAGGCCGTATCCACAATCGCATTTAAGCGTCCAATGAGGTCGCCCAATCGTTGGACGTCCAACATTATACGTCCAACAACAAATTCCGTATCCACAATTCAATTAGTTGGACGTCTAATGCTTGGACGTTGTCCAATGCGTTGGACAAGGTCTACCCTGTCTAACTGGGCAATTACCGAAGTAAGGCATGAGGGAGGCAAGACGACGGGAGGCATTTTTTTGTTTGTACCAACAAGCAACACACTCATAACACACACTTTTACTTTTGTTGTTTGCGTCGCGGTCGCGTCGCGGCCGTCGGACTCGTTAGCTAAGCCGTTCGGCCTCGTTAGCTAAGCCGTACGGCCTCGTTAGCTAAGCCGTACGGCCTCGTTATCGTAAACTTTTACTAAGCCTAAGCGTTTTTTAATGTAAAAATATATGTCATTTTTACTGAAAGTGTAGTCCGTAGTGTTAAAAAGTAAAAGTGTGTTATGAGTGTGTTGCTTGTTGGTACAAACAAAAAAATGCCTCCCGTCGTCTTGCCTCCCTCATGCCTTACTTTGTTAATTGCCTGTGTCCAATTGTCTGTGTCCAATGTTAATTGTCTAACTGAGCGTCCAACTCGTTGGACACTCTCTTTTTTAATGATTTTTTGGTGAGTTTTTTTCGATGTGTTTTCGATGTTTTTGTCACTTTTTTTCATAAAGGATTACTTTTTAAAAAAAAACTTTTTCTAAATTAAAAAAAATTCTTTTTCTTTTGTTTTTTAATTTTCTTTTCTTTTATTTTTTTTTCAAACTTCCTTTTTTTTTCTCACTCTTTCTTCAAGTCAAAAATAGGCGATACAGCTGGCTGTGTGCAGTCTACCATTTCACGAATTTTGCCAAATAATATCAAGATGTAGTGAGTTTATCACGTGTTATTTGTTTAATACTTTTTCAAATTTGTTATAAACGTTTATTGTATTGATAACTTTATTCACGTTGGAATTTATAAAAAAAAAACAACAAAATGTATGTGTATTAACAAACAACTGAAACCAGCATGAAATCATAACAAACAACTGAAACCTTGTGTTTTTTTTCCAATATCCTATTGCAACAATGCATCTCAGCGCCCTATTGCAAAAAATTTATGTAAATTAACAAACGAATGATACCGCGAGATCAGACAACAGACATTAACTAATCAAAACAAATTTTTCTATAACTTTAGAAACATGATTCAAAGCGAAAAACAACAAGTAAAACACTTGAAAGTTGAAGAAAACCACAAAAAAGTTGACACGCACCAAAACTGCGTCAGTGTTTTCCATTATACGTCTAATCATTAGACGTCCAACATTAGACTTTAATAAATCGCATTGTGGATACGAAAAACCAGTTGGACGTCTAACGCATTGGACGCGTCTAATGTTAGACGTGTCCAATGCGTTGGACGTCCAACATTTGACGTTTATTGTGGATACGGCCTCAGGGGTTAAATGGTTAACGGACCAGCTATGTTGGCGCAAACATGTTCGCGCCGATAATGATCTACATTCTCTTCTCCTTCCGTTCTGTTTTACTTTTCCACTACTTCTCTTTTCATTCTTTCAGCCTTTCCCCATTACTTTTCAACTCGCTCAGCGCGTACAAACATGCCTTAGACCGGTCTCACTTAACGCCTGTTTGTGACTTTCACGGTCTTTTAAGCTTAACTTTAAGGTTGAACATGAGCCGAGATTTTATATTTTTTCGCAGGATCTGAAGCGAAGCCAGTTTTATAAGTCTAGAGATCCAGAAAGACGCAAATTTTGAGGTTAAAGCGCCAAAAATGGGACTTTTTGACTGAAGACTCGATGGATCTGAAAGATATGCAAAGACAAGGCTCTCTGGCTGGAAACTTGATGTTCCTAAAGGGCCTAATCGACGCATTATTTTTAAAACCTTTGGTTCAATTGGTTCCACGTCTCCATCTAGTAATCACTGAACTATGGAAAAACGTTATTAACGCAAAAGAATGAAACCTTTTCAGGTCTCTTCGCACTTGGTGTTAGTGGTGGCTCAATGCCTAGACTCCTAGCGGAGATCTTACCTCAAATTGAAGGAATAGAATGGAAGAGAGTGAAGATATTCATGGTGGAAGAAAAAATGGTATGGCGCTTTCGTAGTTTATTTTTAAAGCAGCGTCTTTCGCACAAAAGCCGTCGTTTTTTAGACATTTGTTTCAATAACAAGCAGAACTTGAGCCAATTCGATTTCAAAAACGTCCGTCGAACTAAAATTTTCTTCTGTACTGTCAGTGTTTGAACTTCTATTGTAGCCACACAACGAAGAAGAGCTAACGAAATAGTTGTTTAATAGAGGAGCAAATCGTTTAATTTCTTCCAGTAATTACTTGAGATTCTCCGAATTTTCCACCCATGTTTTCCAGTCACTGTTGCTCATGTTTGAAAAAAACGCGTTTGAGATGGAAAAAACATGATTACACAACGAAGACAGAAATTCGGCCCACTAAAACTAGAAACTGGAAGTAATTTTAAACTAGTGAATTTGATAGGTGCCCAGCACGGATCCAGACTCAACGTACGGCGATTACTTCCGTCTTCTTCCGGCTACTTTTCGTGACTGTCTCATGCCTGTATTCATGCCTGAAGATTTTCTCGCCGAGGACGCTCTACAGCGCATAATGAACCGTAGGGCTATACAATAAAGATTTGCATGTATGTACACTTGACTGCTTTGGTGGTGTAACATTCCTCCCCCAAGTTGTCCCTCCCAACCAATGATGATAAGTTTCTGTTATTTTTTCCAGTTAGGCGCGCAACTATTTCGTATCAAACAAGACTCAATCGAACCATCGGGCCAGAAAAGATTGGCAAAATTCCAAGGTTATTTTAATCACCAGTTGATAAATAATAATGAAAAAGCAAGAAAATCATGAAGCCATGCCAAAAAACTTAAACGTAGAAAAAAAACGCCAACTGAGAAGTTAGAGAATGCACAGCAACTTTGTCCCGGGTCCTATATACGTTACTAGAACTTTATGATGTGAACAATGGAGAAAAAAATTAGTATATCTTTTTTCTCAGCTTGCTATTTTAAGCATTCTTCCCAAGAACTTTGAAAATCGCAGATTCGATCTCATCCTGTTGGAAATAGGTCTAGATGGACGCACAGCCGCCCACTTCCCTACTTCGGATTTTTTGGTGAGTTCCGAGCTAATTCTTTTTATTTCGGAGAGTAGAGAATTGTATAAATAAGCCATGAAATAGTAATCGGTTCAATTTTTTGGAGCATACATTCTCGTGCCGTAAATTATGCACCTATAAAAAAACCTCGCAATACATGGAAAGATGCTGTGTAATAAGTGCAACTTCATTAGAATTCGAACTCGTGAATTCATTTTCATAGAATAACTTCACAAGATGTGGAGTTAAAACTGTTATTGTAACCCGGCGTAATACGTTCAAAATCTGAGCGATAATCTTAGCGCAGCACAAAAAACTAGTCATATGAATTTACTGTTTTTACGGCATTCTCTATTTCGCATCGCACCTCCCAGTAAATGATCGAAATCAGCCATTAATAGTAATGATAATGCTGTGTAATGATAATAACAGCTTTGTTCTCAGAACCTTTTTTGTTTTGTTTCTATCTACAACTTTTCGCGCATAATTGGTTTCTAACAGTCCGTCGTAGTTAATAGTAATCTTAATAACAATCCTTTAGATTTTATATAACAGCACATGCGGCAGTCCTCCTTTGTAACTATTCAAGATCTATTTACAAGGAATAAAATAAAACTATCATATCTATGAAGAATCAACTAAAAAAGAGCAACCTTAGCCCAGAAACTTTACGCTTTCAGCAGGTTTCTTTCTCATCGCGCGTTTTTAAGCGTCTAGATAACAAAAAACTTTTCTTGAGAGAAAACAATATCTTAGAGAGAGAAACCGTGAGCTTTCGCTGAAATTCCGGGACTGCATAGAACTCGTTTAGCTGACTTTTTTTGAAGACTCCGAAATACAAGTCGCGCTCGCAGTACCATTTCAATCGACTTTTTTTTAGCCACTTCGGGTGTTTTTTGTACAAAATGTCCCATTACAGACGGAAAGGGAGCTTTGGTTGCTTCCTGTGGAACACTGCCCTGAGCCTCCTCAGGAACGAATCACGCTCACGATGAAAGTCATCAATCATGTGAGTATGGACTTCAATTCATAATAATTGTATAATTGGTAATGCGCTATAACCTACTCGGCCAGAGAGATATCTGGGTTCGATCCCGCTCTCTACACTATCTTTAATCCATGTACTAGCTTAATAGTTGATAACTGCGTCCTGCATTCATCATTGATAAGGTGCCTAGAACTTGAAACATCTTAAGTCCAACTTCCGTCCCGAACTTGTCTTCGCATATTGAAAGGTTAAAAAATGCCGGTATTGCTCGTATGTCTCTTACATTTCTCGCGCTGAAAGTGACCCATGGTGCAGTCACTGAATTATCAGTATATGTATTTTTGTATCTTGAAAAATTGGTAACTTTATATCGTGTTTCATGGTTATTAGTTTGAATAAATTATAAGCAGTAAGACTACCAACCTGAACGAGAACCTAAATGGCCAGTAGAAAAAGGGAACCTAAATGGTAAGGTGGATTAATGAGTATGGTTAATTTCCCTATGCAAATTTCTTTGTCAATTGCTGGCGTAACCTCAATTATTCTACTCGTACCGGGAAACGACTGTTAGGCTAATTTTGAGTCAAGCTTGAAGACCAGGCTCCAAGTATAATTGCGAGTTAGTAAAATCAGCACAAACTGCTTCACGAGGAGCAAAAACTTCTTCAATATAATCAAGAACCAATTACAGGCGAAGAACATTGCGTTCATAACCACTGGAGTAGAGATGGCCGATGTTGTGAAGGTTATGAGAAGTTTAATGTTTATATTTACAACGTGTTGTATGCAGTAATTTGCACAGACTTTACAATCTTGTAAAAAGTATGCACATCATGGAACGTATAAAAAACTGAAAATACATGCTGTGGTAAACTTTTCATAAAGAAAAAGTCTTAGCAAGTTAAGTAAACTTGGATAAAAGTTCCTTAGCATTTTTTTGTTTCATGAAAAGCAAAATTTCTATGTTTTGAATTAAAACTTTTTTGTCCTTCGCTGATTAAGTTTTTACATGAAATGAAGTTGGAGAACTCATGTTTTTATTCTTGTGTGTACCTGTTCATGTAATTAATCATATAGCATCAACTGAATACACTACATATGAACTCTCTTGACGCTACTATCTTTTCAGGTTAGCGGAGTAAGCAGAGAGATTACGAACGAAAATATAATTGATTTGTAGAGTAGACATGTTACAAAACACCGGGAGTCTTGCTTTTGAGCACTTTCATTAGCAACTGACCTGTTCGTAGTGATTTCTCGGCAAGAAAACCACAATAAGCAGAAAATGTAAGCTTTAGGAAGCCAAGAGAAAGGTTTTTCTCGCAGATATAAAAGGCGAAAACTATCCATTAGAGTTGTGTTTCGCCTGATATCGGTTAATCATTTGCCAGATGCAAGACTTGGTAGGAAGTAGAGAGATTTGCAAGATGGAATACCATCCAGGCACTATCAATATACATAGCTGTCTATGATGGTTTAAAGGAGTAGTAGGAAAAGAGAATGGGAAAGGGAGAATGAAATATACATTTTCTGCGGGAACTTCGGCAGGACACCAATGAATGGCTCGAGAAAGGCTGTAGTATTAAAGATGGCTAACAATCAAATTAAATGAAGAAAAAAATTTTGAAGTTACTAGTAAAAGTTGAATTTCCCAATCAAAGTGTTGTTGGAGTCAAAGTCAATCAAAGTGACGTTGACTCCATCATCAAAGTCAATCAAAGTGACTTTGACTCCATCATCAAAGTCAATCAAAGTGACGTTGACTCCATCATCAAAGTCAATAAAAGTGACGTTGACTCCATCATCAAAGTCAATCAAAGTGTTTTTCAATCAAAGTACAGTAGACCTTATCATTGACCCCAAAGTTCTTGATTCAGGCAGTTCTGAGTAAGGATTACTTACTGCCTGCGACACATGTCAAACCCGTTTATGGAAAGGTGAAGTACTTTTTGGACGAACTCGCAGGTGATTAACATATGTTCTCACGATGAAAAACTATATTCTCAAAATCAATGCATGTTTCGTTACACAGTTGCACTAGCTTAAAGGGGAAAGGTATGTGTCTTTGGAAGTGTAATCGGTTACGGGCTTTTTATCGATTTCAGCGTTTTAATCGGTTTCAAATTCTGAAGAAAATTATACAGAAGGTTTTTTCTAAAGTTTTAGTTCGAAACTCCATTAATTTTTTATATGAGCGAGATGTGAAAATGTAGTTGAAAAAGACGTAGTTGTTGTAGCAAAAATTGTGATGTTAACAAAAGGAGATAGTTTGGGACTTGGAAGTAACTAATTGTATCTGCAGCGCTTCAACTGGATGAGGAATGGGAAGCGAGGTACTTGAACCCTGGAGCAGTTTCGCGAGGAACTCCCTCGTCGGGAATAGAGTCTAATTCCAATGATGAAGTCATGGAACTCATGGAACCCGGAGAAATCGTTGAACCCGTGGAACATGCGGAACCCGGAGAACATGCGGAACCCGGAGAACTCGGGGAACTCATGGAAGTCGCAGAATCCGTCGAACCCGCGGAACCCATCGAACCCGCGGAACCCATCAAACCCATTGAACCCGCGGAACCCATTGAACCCGCGGAACCCATCGAACCCGCGGAACCCATCGAACCCGCGGAACCCATCGAACCCGCGGAACCCATCGAACCCGCGGAACCCATCGAACCCGCGGAACCCGCAGAATCCGTCAAACCCGTCGAGCCCGCGAAACCCGTCGATTCCACGGAATCTGTGAAACTCGCGGAATCCGTTGAATCCATAGAACCTATCGATTAGCGACGGATTAAAATCACTCTGTCTAACATTAAAAGTGTGAAAAGGTTTTTTCATTTTTTTAAAATCAGCCTTGGTTCTTGTTTAAACAGTTTTATCCAGCAATTTGTCACCGTCGTGCTCACTTTCTATTGTTTTTTTCTGTTTAAACTGTTGGATTTCGTGGAGTAAAATCAATATCGTGTTGGAAAAAAGAAGAAAATGTTCCATGAAAATGTTGAAGATGAAAACATAACACACAAACAGGTTAAAATTTTAAAGCAAAAATGTGCGAATGGGAAATCGAAACGTGAATTATGTTTTGAGTTCGAACTCAGACGGTCTATTATTTTGAGTTCGAGCTCAGAGGGCGGTTGCAAGAACATCTTTTGTACCGAAAAAAGTGTTGTTCGGACCAAAGTATTTGGTTTTTCTCGTTGTTTGCGTTGCAAGAAACTTTTGTTTTTTCAACATTGGTTTTCCTGACCGATCTTTTGTACTAATTTGTTATCCTAGGTAACTCCAGGATAACAGCCAGGAAAACAGTTTTACCAAGCACTTTTAACACTTTTTTAAAATCTCTTTAAAATCTTTCTGTTCTCGTACAAAAAAGACTAATTTTTTTTGCTTAGCGTTTTCGTACAAAAACATGATTTCTTTTTTGTAGTTTTTTTGAATTAATTCTAACATGGTTTTTTAAACCTTTTTTCGTATATTCATTCTAGTAAGATATGAATCGAAAAATTCGTGACTTTTGGATCGGAAGAAGTTTCTACTTGTCGAAATTTATCTTTTTGTTGAAGTTTGTCTTTTTGCCGAAAAACTAAGGTAGTTTAAATTTCAAATAAATATGACTTCCAGTTATCAAAAAACAAAACAATGTTTTCTGAAAAAATAACCTCGTCACACTGATGATGGGCCCCTCAACCCCCCTCCACTGATGATGGGCCCCCTCAACCCCCCTCCACTGATGATGGGCCCCTCAACCTTTTTCGTGTTTAACAATTTATTAAGAACTTTTTTTCAAAAAATAAAGTTCAATAATCAATGACATGGCCATTTTTCGCGATAATGTCGCATATGCTTTTGTAGTTGTCAAGTATTTTCATGGAGCGGGACTCGAATAGGTAAACTACGGTATCACTATTACTTTGGGTCAAACATATATCTCAAAAAGCATGGTGAAACGCATGGTGAAACAAACTCTATTTAAAGTTCAAAATGGAAAACAAAACACAAAGTGCGTCAACCTTTTAAATACAAACGTTTTACCAACAAAAGTTTCTTCTTGCAACGTGATAACTTGTTTGACCGGAAAACGCGTTGTTCGGTAAAACGTTTTACAGGACAACAACTTTGGTCGAACAAACGTCTTGTAACCGGCCTCAGATCTCATTCATTCATTCATTCTTTATTCCAAGCATTTAGGTATTTAAGACAAAAGCAAATTACTGATAAACAAAGGTATACATGGACTACATTACACATAAAGCTTAGTGGCGGTGTGTAAAGGGGAAAAAAGAAGGGGGGTTGTGACACTGATGAAAAATTACAAGTCTTAATTAAGTATCAGAAACAAGACTAACTGGCACAATCACATTCACGGGCAACGAAAGAAGTGGCTTTCTAAAGTTAAGGCTACTATTATAGCTTCGTTGATAACATCAAATGGACGAGAGTTCCAAACAGACATTTGACGGGAAACTATTCACTTGATTTGATTGGATATATTACGTGAAAACATTACAACTTCAAACACTTCATCGTTATAATAAATTACGAAGATTCATCGTTCAAAGCAATTTCTATTTTCTCCGGACGGACTCCGCTTCTGTGCGAAAAAAAATCTTTTCATCTCCATCCCGGATTTGATCGTCTCTGTTCCTGACTCCGAAAAGGCTATTCTGTTACTACCTCGGTCCACCTGCAATCTGAAATGCTATCCGCGCGAACCTATCCGCACGAACCAATGTAGTTTCCTTCTTGCCTTGAACTACCACTTATTTCCCTCGGTCTCAGTCCTGCACGCGGTCAATCCAACGATATCAAAGGAAAGTGAATTTCAGCATATACTAGTTTTGACGAAAAACAAAGTTTCCAGCTCCAGTGTTAATGGAAGGGGGTCAGGTTACTTTACACTGGTTTTTCGCTAAGGCTTAGGCAAAATTAATGCTAACGAGACCGTGCTTTAGTCACGAGACCGCATGGGAAGAAAGTATCAACCTCCGTCAGCCGACCACTTACGATAGACAAGGCCAGGCCTCGATATCTTGAATAAGATGCGCACGCACGAGTGAAACAGACTATTAACTTCGAAGAATCTGATAGCTCTTACTCATAGCAAACAAAAATTGAAAAAACTCCCCTTATCGACTTCATAAATAACTTTCAAATCCGCCGCCATTTTAGTCACCAACAAATCGGGAACGTTTGAAATAATAAAAATTCGTCCAAACTCAATTTTTGAACTTCTCCTTTGACTGACGGAGGTGTCATCACCGTTGTCATGGGAAATTGAGCAACATAATACGATTGATCGTTCAGTTCAATTGACGGGTCTCCTCGGAACCTAGGTGTGGTGCAGAGTCAGACTGGAGTTTTCTGTGGTTTTCTGCTGTGTCTTGGTGATATCCAAACTCTCATTTCGTTTGCTTGTCAGCCATCACCTCACGCTCTCTTCAGACTAACTACTGTTTTCAATGACAATATCATTCACAAAGATCTGTACAAAACAGCCTAAAAATTAATTCACAAACTCAGGAAAAAATTTTTTCAGGTACTTTCCTTTTTTCGGCTAGGCTTAGGCAAAGGTTACGCTAGCGAGGCCGTACGGCTGAGGAACGATACCTTATGAAATATTTTTCAGTTTTGGAATAATGCCAAAGGTTAGAGACTCAGAACACACCTAGGTTCCGAGTTGAGCCCAACTGACCAGATATGACTTGTTTGAAAACAGTATGGATTGGGAAAAAAAGTTATTTTAATGACGTTATCCAAGTAACAAATTTCTCAATGAAAAACTTCAATGCATTAATTCAAAAACATGTTTCAAAGAAGAAAAATGGCTCTGATTGCGATCTAGGTGCAGTGTAGACGCAGACTAGGTGCAGTGGAGACGCAGACTAGGTGCAGTGGAGACGCAGACTTTGTGCAGTGGAGACGCAGACTAGGTGCAGTGGAGATGCAGACTAGGTGCATTGGAGACGCAGACTAGGTGCAGTGGAGACGCAGACTAGGTGCAGGGGAGACGCAGACTTTTCACACGATACCAAATAATTAGAAACGTGCTTGCTGCATCCAGGTCGCAAGAAAGCCACGCAACATAAAACCTATTGCTAAAAAATTATATTCCGTCCTTTTTTGGCAAGAAGTTGTGTGTTTGAGTGTAAATGAATTATTTACCTAGAAGACAGGCAGAAAAAAGCATTTTTTTTTACCTAGATGAAAATTATTGGATAGACACATGATAAAACTTGGAACAAAAATTAGACAAATTAGCTAGTGAGATGAGTTCTAATCTATTTGTAAAATGCTACAACTTAAATAGGCTGAGTTCTAATCTATTTGTAAAATGCTACAACTAAAATAGGCTCAATCACAAAATTATTTTTACAGGAACAAAATTCATTTTATATGAATGAATAATTCAAAACATTGATGCTCAGCGCTACTATTCAAGGCATAGGTTTGGTAGCATTAAAATCGGATAATATTTTATCAACCTTAAGCATAACTAATCTACATAATGTGTGATATATGCAAAATATGTCGTTGAAATCTCTCCCCTTCTACTCTCTTCGTTGAATGTCGTTTCTTCAAATAACTTCACATTTATCACTCTTTTTAGGAGTTAGTCTAGCTATATTCCATTTCTTATTCTTTTTCCTTTTAGGAGTCTCTTCATCCTGCTCGGTTGGTTTGTTGGTTGACTCTGTGCAGGCCCCGGTTGGGCGGCGGGAGTTCGGTCCCGGCCGAGTGCCAAAATTTTGCCCGTATGATGGGAATTTTGCCCGTACAATGGTGACCCGAAAAGGTCTTTCAATTACCAATCCACTTCCAATGTTCTCTTCGCGTGTTCTACAACGGAGTAGGGGTTCTTCAAGCGTTTCTCTATACTTTCTAGCACAGAAGGAGCATTTTTGATACTTTTCTTTACCGTTCAAGAATTTCTCTTCCCGCTGGACCGTGCCTTTCGTTGAACACCTTGCTCACGGCGATTTCACCAATCGTTTTTTCACTGAGGTCTATTCGCTTGATTTCCGAATAGTGACAGGCCTCCTCCAATCCTTCGTTCACATCGAGTTCTTCGGTTGGTAATCCATTAATGTCTCTTTCTGCAATAGATATTTCGTTTAGCCCGAGTTCTTCAGTCGTTATTCCACTCATGCCGAATTTTTGACTGATGAAAGGCTTCCCACTTGATGCTTCAGCTGAGCGAGATGTTCTAATTCCCCTTCCATTCGTGATGTGTTTGATATCTCTAGCGTTTCCGCCTAAAGCTACACTCGGTCGGTCGGAAATGAAGGGCTTCTCATTCAAATCCTTCTCCAGAATTTTGGCACCTCCAACTGAATCCTCATTTGTGACTCTGTGTTCGAGAACTTCATACCACTTTTCTCTGCTTTCTGGTAAATTTAAATTTCCACTTTTCACTGTGCACTCTCCAATCGAACATCCCTGGGAAAGGAGCTCTCCATCCCAATGCTCAGTTTGAACTATTTCGTCGACCTTTGTGATCGATTCTTCATCATCTTCGAACGTCATTCGACATCCTTTGCAGAACCAAAACATCGAGTTATTGGGAGCGTTGAATCGTTTTGCCAACTTCTGATCGAAACTCGCAAAAACTTTCTTTGATCCCTTTTTCGGCACATTAGACTTCTCACTTAATTCTTCGCTCGTAGCAGCATTTATTGCTCGGTCAACACCGATGTTGGATAGATCTCGGTTCAGTGGAGGTAAACCTCGCAGCTGCAAGAACGAAGTAACAACTTTTAAAATGAAAAAGGTAAAAAGGTCTAAACTCAGAACTGTTCACCTCTATGTTTCACACTTCAAATATGAATAGAAAGAGATTGAGTGAGAGCGAAAAAGAGATAGAGAGAGTGAGGGAGATAATGATAGAGAGTTTAGATAGGGAGCTTACTTTGTCGTGATTTGCATGTTTTGCTCTATCTACAAATCGCTGATAAAACTAATCGTCCGGAGAATTAAGATTCTATTCAACTTGTAATATTCACCGAAACGGCCAACATGTCGCACGCTGCCACGATGAGTCTTAGAAAGGCGGTGGAGAAAAATTTGAAACACAACCACAGGGCAGTTTTCTGCAACAAGGAAAAAGCTTAAGTTTCGGCTTTCAAAATTATTTCTTCACCATGGAAGATTGTGAATTCTCAATAGATCATAACGGTAAGAAGACCGTAGGTTCAAATATACACACGGATGTTTATGAGACAAACAAATCCCTGAGATAAAAACTGTGAAGTTTTCTTCACAGAAACATAAATAAAAACTGGAAGGGTGAGCACGGATCCCCGACAATTGCCAACACGAAATTTGTCAACAGCAAAACCATGCGGTTATTGACAGAAGAAGGGTAAGGGACTATAGTATTCAGGGTACATCAGCAAAGCAAAGCCTTACCAAGAGCAAAACCAAATAAAATTCCTGCGGCCTCGTCAGCGTAACCTTTACCTAAGCCCAAGCGGGAAAAAAATTCCTAAAAGCCTAAGCGAGAGCGAAAAACAGTTGAAAAAATTGGATTCTAAAAATTAATGTTTTTGGAAAATGAATTCTAAAAAAATAAAAAATGGATTCTAAAATCAATTCTCAAGCCGTGATTTTTACATAAGCCTAAGCGGGAAAAAAATGCTCAAAAGCCTAAGCCAGAGCGAAAAAAAAACAGTAAAAATTGGATTCAAAAAATTTGAAAATGGATTCTTTTCTAGTATGTATTTGAGAAAAATTGGTTTAAAAAGTTCTTAGAAATTGGAAAAGGGATTTTCAAAAAACAAAAACAAAAAAATGCTTGAATTTTGTACTCCCTTACCTTTTTTTTGGCAATTGTCGGTTGGCAATTTGTCGTGATACCGGGTGACATAAAGCTTCTATTCTCTATTCTCGCTTTTTTTAATGCGTCTTTTTTCAGAAACATGGAATCGTAGTTTTTTAATTGAGAGTATAGAATTTTTTATGGAAAAAAAAATAAAGTGACTGCTCAAGAAATTCGTTTCTTAAAGGAAAAAGAATAACCTCTATTCTCCGTCGTATAGGTTTCATGAAATTTCGTAAACCTTGCTCTCGGACATACACAAACCTTGAAAAAAGGGTTCGATTCAGCGGTATAAAAAAGGGATTTTCTAATAACTTCTCAACCAGAGTAGTTCCGGTCTAGAACAAACTCCCAGAGACTGTATTTTCGATTAATACAGTCAAAGCATTCAAAACAGCTATCGATAACCTAAAAAAGGATCCTCATATTCTCGATTCCAGACACACTTAACTCTTTTTCCTCGACTTACCTCTTATCTCACTTTGGAAAATGTCACGCCTTGGTGTTGATACGAATCACTCCTCGATTTGATGCCCTACCTGCCCCTTCCGAAATCACCCTTGCGATAAATCATTATTATCATCATTATTATTATTATTATTATCTGAAGAAAGCATCGTCTGCTGAAATTTAAAAAAATAATAATTTTTCACCTGCTAGAAAGGTACTATAATGCCGTGCTTGCCCGAGCGTATCGCGAAAATTTCGAAGAAAAAAACTCTAAAGAGTTTTATGCTTTCGAGGTTTTTTCAGAAGTACTGAGTGTTTCCAATGATACCGGTAAGTTGTAGAATGAGTAGTAAGGTAACACCGGAAACACTCAATGTATTGTAATTTAAAATTCGACTATTTTAGGGAGTAAAACAATTTTTGTCTGAAATTCGCTAGAGAAATATCAAAAATACGTTCTCGATTCACTAAACTTCGTTAATTAAGTGTTACCATCTCAACAATCAATCGTGGTATCACAAAATTTCGCACAACAACATTTCGCACCGCGACAGTTGGCAACCAAAATTCCCGACTGATTTATAAGAAAGTACTTGTTCATTGGAATTTTCGCTTAGAATCAGTATGTAACAACCAGGCGAAATTTGTGTGCGAAATGTGGTGCGAATTGTTATGAAACCGTCAACTGCATTTGAAAAAGCTTGGGCCTTAAATCGCTTCGTCGTCGGACTTTTCCGCTACAATAAGAGTCGTGCTCATGTTTTCTCATGTGTTTCTTGGTAATTTATTCAGTGTTCAAAAGCCATTCTAACTGTTGTAAACATGTAATAAAGAAAAAATACTTTAAACATGTAATAAAGAAAAAATACTTTAAACATGTAATAAAGAAAAAATAATTTAAACATGTAATAAAGAAAAAATACTTTAAACATGTAATAAAGAAAAAAATACTTTAAAAAAAACTGTCAAGGAAAATCCAAAAGTTCCAGAGAAAAACCGTTTTCCAAGTATAATCCGTTGCACGTACCATTCATTGGAGTTAAAGATAGGAAAAACTGAAATTTTCTTGAAATTTTTAGAACTTTATATGCACAAACCCTTGATTTTCGAAAAAAAATATTGTTTTCTTCAAACAGTAACCTACATCAAGGAGGAGAATTTTTTCCAAAAATATTTTTCCTAAAAATGATCTCTACATTTATTTACATGATGAAATATGCCCACCAGAACGCGTGTGTCATCCCCCAGAAGTAAAAGATGACCGATCCGCAAAGAAGAACGGATAGAACTAAATGGATCTCATCTCCTCGTCGACCTTTGTGGAAAATCGCGGATGGCTGCAAAAACAACGCAAAAGTTACTGAATTACGACACATCAAGTTTTTCAGCAGCTCTACTATAAGTAGTTACCATGTTCACTCTGGCTGTATGCGCTCTGTGCTGACAAGTTTGCTCTTCGGTCCCCAGGCTCTTGCGCTGAGACGTTAGCGCCGCTTGTGTTTGAGCCACCAGTAGCGCCGGTACTCAGTAGCGTCGACCTCACTTGTGCCACACCCTATAGCGCCGATTCCGGTTAGCACCGTTACCGTTAGCGCCACACCCCATAGTGCCGAAACCCGTTAGCGCCACATCCAACAAAGGCGATACCCGTTAGCACCGTACCCAATAGCGCTCATACCCATTAGCGCCGAACCCAATGGCGCTCACAACATTAGCACCGAACCGAACTAACGCCGATAACAGTCTGTGACTCAGATTCACTACTATTGAAGCTACATCGACTCACATACGAATTATGATGGCCTTTTTTCTCCTTTCCGAAGAAGCTGGGGGGAAAATCAAAAAGTTGAACCTGCTGTAATCATGTTTTTTGTAACTTTCTGTTTTACCGAACTTTTTTGGTTTTTCCGGGTTTTTGAATCGGAAAAAGAACTTTCCGAAGTTTTCCGAAATTTATTTTTCGCAGACCTCTGTGACCCACCTGTCTTAACTATGTACAAACTTGTCAGCCCAGAGCGTAGATAGAATAAGTCAAGTGTAAGCTCTCGAATTTTTTCGAATGCAGAATTGATGAACATAAATAAAAAATTATGCGAATTAATTTGAAATTTAAAAACATGTGTCATTATAAAAAAACTGTTTAAAAGAGACTTTACCAAACATAGTGATCCGTTTATTAAGTTTAGTTATCATTTTTTCGCCATGGCTGACAGGAGAGGGCCTAAAACTCGAAACTTGATTAATAGTATGAAAAAGAAATATTCTAAGTCCCAATTAAAAAGTGGTGTTCTATTTACTCTCCTCTCATCATGAATTCAGAACTACACTTCATTTTTTTATCATTCAAATCGCTGTATATAGGTTTCTTTGGGTATCACGACTATTCACTCCCGGACAATTCACTCCCGACGATTCACTCCCGACAATTCACTCCCAGCCAATTCACTTCTACGACAACGTTTGTAGTTTTTGTAATTATACATTATTTAAGGTTTTTTTTGCATTTAATTGTTCCGTTTGTAGTTTTTTTTAAAATTATGTATTGTTTAAGGTTCCTTTTGTATTTAATTGTTCCATTTCTAGTTTTTTTGTAATCTTTTTCTTTCTTTTTCTTTTTTCTTTCTCTTTCTCTTTCTTTTTTCTTTCTCTTTTTCTTTTACCTTTCTCTTCATTGTTTCTTTCTTTTGCTTTCTTTTTCTTTTTTCTCTTTCTTTTTATTTTTTCCTCTTTCTTTTCTCTTTCTCTTACTTTTCTTTTCCTTTTTTAAAAAAATTTTCTTTATAAATTTTTTTTCCATAAGAAAATTATTTTTACATTAAAAAACGCTTAGGCTTAGTAAAAAATTGGCTTTAATCTACTTTAGCCGTCAAAATATTTTTTTATCAGGAAGAGATTTTATTCATGAGAACTCCCTCCCCCCCTTTCTCCTTAGGCCCCCCTCCCTTCCCTGCTTAGGTAAGCTCCCCTCCCCCTCCCCCCTTTCCTTTCCACAAAAATTATAAAGAAAATTTTTTAAAAAAGGAAAATAAAGTGAAAGAAAAAAGAAAGAGAAAAAAGAAAGAAAGAGAACAAGTAAGAAAAAAGAAAGAGACAAAAACAAAAAAAAAGATAAAGAAAAAAGAATACTAATTAATTGAGCCAGGCCGTAGGGTTGACACTTTGTTAAAGCCAGGCCGTAGGGTGTACACTTTGTTAAAGGCCAATAAAGTCGCTCTGCAAGGTGTCGCTCTGCAAGGTGTCGCTCTGCAAAGTGTCCGGTGCAAGGTGTCGCTCTACAAGATGTCATGGAACCAAAAAAGAACCTTAAAGAATATATAATTACAAAAAAACTACAAACGGAACAATTTAATACAAAAGGGAACCTTAAATATCATATAATTAGAAAAACAACAACAAACGGAACAATTAAATACAAAAAGGAACCTTAATTAATATATAATTACAAAAAACTAAAAACAGAACAATTAAATACAAAAAACCTTATATAATAAATAGTTTTTAAAAAATACAAACGGAACAATTAAATGCAAAAAAACCTTAAGTAATGTATAATTACAAAAAACTACAAACGGAACAATTAAATACTAAAAGGAACCTCAAATAATGTATAATTACAAAAAAACTACAAACGGAACAATTAAATTAAAAAAAAACTCATTAAAAACACAAAAAACAACAAAAAACGGGAGTGAATTGTCTGGGAGTGAATTGTCTGGGTGTGAATTGTATGGGAGTGAATTGTCCGGGAGTGAGAATAGTCATGGAACCGTTTGTTTGTGTAGTCGAATACGACTACCTTTATCATATTTGAATGGATCTCGCACGGATTAGCATCATATTCAAATCCGGTACCGTACCTAATTTATTTCGCTTTCTACCTACATTTATGGGACTAGCTCTCATTCTTAGTTATTTTATGTTTGTTTGTTTTTTCACTATATAATAGTCACATTGCTGTATTGCTTTTGTAATAGAATTCATTCACTTATTTAACAATAGTTAAGCTAATCTATTCTTTCCTCGTTTTCAAATGTAATTGAATTTATGCGTTTTTGCATCGAAAGCTGTAGATAAAATATATAATATGTATATATAAACTAGTAAGCGTCGCGGGTGGGTGTGGGAATTGGGCAGCCCACATTTGGGCAGTCTGGGAATTCATCCAAACTAGTGAAGCCAAAGGGGACGTGGTCTGGCCGGAACTATTGAAAAAAACTTGAATACAAGTTGGTAGTCATTATTTGGGGACGGGACAATTTTTACGCAAAAAAGTACCTTTGTCAATAAAATATGTCATAACAACAAAAGATTTAACTAACCGGGCACAGAAGATGGATTCCATGGCACATATCAATGTATTCTTATGTCTTTTTTTGCAATCTATCATCCAAAAGCAGAGCAAGTAAGCGAAGGGTAGATCATTTTTTGGGAAGAGAAGATGTGTGAATAATAGTTTTTGTCCGTTGGTACGCAGGCAGAGATGGTACGGTCACGTGCTAAGAGCTGACCCTGCATCCGTCTCAAAATCAACCTGGAACCTCAATGTTCAGGGTAAGAGACCCCGAGGGAGACTAAAAACTAGATGGTGAGACAGCATTGAAGTAGACATGGCTGCTTTCGGACTTAGAGCTCAAGACGCCGCGAATCGGGGGAATGTAGAAGTGTAATCTATGTTTACAGCGGACCCTGTTCTCTGACGGGACAAACGCTAAGAAGAAGGCCTTTTTGCTCGCTTCGTTTTTTCACGGTCAAAAAACAGAGGATTTTAAGCAATCAATAAAATGTTTATTCTGTAAATTGCAAAACATTAGAAAATTCAGCATGTACAAAAAAGAATTTTTTGTCTAACTCTTATTTACTTGTTTTTTTCCTGAAATAATGACTTTTTAGAAATTTTTTCTTTTTTTCTCGATAAAACGACTACTCACGGCATTCATTAAATAACTGATTTTCTTGTGGGCACTTTTGTAGTTTAGGGACACCCCCATACAAGAGGTTCAATTGGATCAGATGAGAGTAGCATTTATTTGATACGTTCTCGTTAGCCTAAGCCGTGCGGCCTCGTTAGCGTAAACTTTTTCCTAAGCCTAAGCGTTTTTTTATGTAAAAATAGTTTTTAATGTAAAAAATATTTTTTAATGTAAAAATAATTTTTTAATGTAACAATAATTTTTTGTAAATGTAAATAAGTCAGACGTATGACCCATGGAACCTCTGGTAGGGGAGTGTCCTTAAACTACAAAAGTTTTTTCTTGTGAAACAGCATTCAAAAATTACACAAAATACGAGGAAATCTCCATGGCATGGTGAAAAAACAACAGGAAATTTTATATAATACGGACTTGAGAAAGCATGAAAGGGTGAACATTTCTAAGAAAAGGACGCTTGAATATTGATCAGAATGGCTAAACTACATATTATGCCAAGCTGAGCTCATCGATCTAACACAACAATTGAATATTTTCCCGGTGAATAAGAAAACTCAAAGCCGAAACTTGCCTCTGAAGTTAAAAAAAACTCAACACAGTGTATGGAAGAGGCTCTTCTAAGCGATATAGCCTATGTCGACAGCGTCGAAAACAGACACAGGAAGTGGAGCTACGCAACACTCTTGAGCTGCAAAGAATATTTTCAAGACTGGTGCATTTTACGCTTTATAACGAATTCTTGGGGATTTTTCTACCGTCCTTCCCCCTTTCGCGAAATTTTCTTTCCTTCCTTCGATTTTTTATGCGCTTCTTCCCGTTCAGAAGAATCGATTATTATTTCTCCATTCTCCGTCGTTATTTCTATCGCTCCTCCACTCTTTTCAAGCAGTGCAGCCCCTTCTGAACACTTTGGAGAAGCACCAGACAGAAGTGCCGAGATCTGGAACCCAAATCTTAGTTTTGAAGGCTCTGGGTTTTAAACTAGTTACCGTTTTTTTTCAGTTCTGGCTGATGAATTTTTTTTAGTTTCGGCTAAGAGTGGTTTCAGAGGCAAGAAATTGAAGAACAACTACTTGAATTTCGAATTTTTGTTTTTTTGAGAAAGTTGATTTTTTTTTGAGAAAGTTGAGAAAGAGAAAGAAAGAAAGATAAGAAAAAAAAAGAAAGTTGAGAAAGAAAGAAAATTTGAGAAAGTTGAAGAACATTTTTTTTGAGAAAAAAAAGGAAAATTGGCACATTTCTGGTCTGTAACGATAGGATTTCGCATCTACCCTTTTGAAACACATGTTAGAACCATTTAATGAACACCGCAACACTGTCATGGCTTTGTATTCTCTTCCATTGTTTTCCGCATGGGTTCAGACTCAGTTCATCCTAACGAGGCCGCAAGAACGAATATCCATAGAAAAGTTGTTTTTTTACAGAATAAGTGCGAACAATTTTTTTCTCATTTTTCACTCATTCACTCATTTTTTCGAACATTCTCCTCATTTTCACTCATTCTCCTCATTTTCACTCATTCTCCTCATTTTCACTCTTCAAAGATGGTCGTCTTTTCTACCAAACGTTCAGCTCCGATAAAATAAGCATTCTTGTCGTCCGGATGACCCAAACTCGTCTCATAATCCCCTATGCTCTACTTAACAAGTCTCGACAAAATGCTACGCAGTGTTTTCTTTTTAAATTGAATCTTATCTTGCTGTGATACTCCCCATGTCAGTAGATGAGTCTTGACAACTCATCCTTTGGTGGATAAAGTTATTTGAAATTTGAACAACAAAAAATTTCAAACGAAATTGATGCTGGCTACACGAGACTATGAATCCATACACAAAATTTGCCCTTTTGAGAATTGTAACAGTTGAGATGATAGAACAGAAAAATCATCGTTTGTGGTCGACATTTAATATTAATTTTCCGGCGCATCAACCTAATTGGCAAACATCCGATCTGCAATTAGTGCCGGGTCTCTTAGCTCTCTCGATAGAGAAGAGTGGAAACTTTTATTTTACCAGAAACGGTATAGTTTTATGTTTAAATAAATCAAGTTTGAAACCACTTTAATACAATACCAAAAGTATTTTTAGAGAAGCAAAGACTTAAAAAGTAGCCCGTACTCAAGAAAAGGACAAAAGTAAAGGGAAAGCGTATGGAGCTGTATAGAAGTACAACCAATAGTTTTCAAGGAAAATGAAGTTCACCATCAACTTGGGAATCTCAATGTTCACTATGAAGAAAAAAATTTTTTTTCAAAAACTGGGTGGTAAGTGCATATTAATTTCGATCACTTCTAATAAAAACACATTTTTATTAACAACCTATCACGAAAAATTGTGCGTGCATACGAACGATGAGAGAGAGGAGGGAAGGGGGGCAGTGGATGAGTTTAAGCTCTAGTGAAACGCAAAAAAAACGACGAGAAAAGCTCCCAAAAATAGAATTTAGCGGTAGTTGGGAAAAGCCTACTAAGGTTAGTGCTCAGTGCACACACCCAAAGCTGCGAAAAAAGCTCTTCAAAAGTAAATATGCAATTACCTGTGCCTTTTGTGTAGATTTGTGCGATAGCTGTTGATGATCTCGCAAGAATACAAACCTCAATAAAGTTAAAATTTTCAGCGTTTTTTTAATTTGGAAAATTTCACCATAGGCGTCTTATCTGGCAGACATTGGCACGCTACTTTTTACGTTAATTTTTTTATAAGGTCTTGTTAGCCTAAGTCGTACGGCCTCGTTAGCGTAAACTTTTACTAAGCCTTAGCGTTTTTTAATGTAAAAACTTTTCCAAAAAACTTTTCTTAACAAGAACCGGAGTCCCTGATGCTCAAAATGATCACCTATGAAGAAAATTTTTGGAACCGTAGCGTTTAAAGCCATTTTTCCGTTTAAAGCCAGTATTTTAATGTCTGTAAGACAAGACGCAGGGTATGTCCATCAGGGAAGAAAAGCCCCAGCGGTAACTTGTAAAATTCTGTCCTCTTTTGAGAAAGTTATGGCCATCAAACCGTAGAAGTACCATACAGACAATAATAATTTTCTGAAGAAGCATTAATATGTTTTGGGGCACATGTCTAGTTCCTCCCTTCCATTTTGCTAGATGATGTTGCTCCTGTTCTCTCTCATTTTCCTCTCTGTCTAATCCCTCTTTGTTATTTTTCAATTAAACTACGCTAAGGCTTAGTAATAGTTTACTCTGACGAGGCCGTACGACTTAGGCTGTAGAGAGCGTATCAAAAAAATGCCACTCTCTTCTGACCCAATTAAACCTCTGGTAGGGGAGGGCTCCCTAAACTACAAAAAAACTACATTAGTCATAAACCCGTGACTCCGCCCCCCGATTGGGAGGAGGAGAGGAGCCTATGTCGAACTAGACAAGTACTTAGTAATACAATATTTACTTGATGAAAGGACATTTACCACATGGCGTGTAGTACGGCAACAAAAAAGAACATGAAACTTAAGCAGAGTAGGAAAGACATCACAATGTGCCATATATCAGTTTTCTTTTCAGCTTCAAGAGAAACCGCCAACGCCTGCAAAAAATAGAAACCTCAAACTCAGAAAAAATTTACGTTAGACAAAAAAATTAAAATTTGTTTGAGCTATGAAACGAATACAAACCCATAAGTGCGGCAATTGATGCGTTACGAGTTTTTTTTAAGGGAATGGAAAGTGAAATTCACTAGCTTGTATCAATTAAAAACAACAATTCCCGTTCTAAGAAAAAACCTGTTATCAAGAATTTTTCGATGGCTTGATTATTCGCCTTGTATCACGGAGATGAAATCTCTATTTTATCTGCACTGAAAAGGCTTGAAAGACGATATTGAATTTTTGAAAGGTTTTAAAATAAATACTAACCGGTAAACACAATATAAAACACATCTCTAAGCGCCCTTAAATTTATCTTTATGTTCTCACAGACTGGAACGCGAGTAAGGGTAGATCATTGACTTGACCCATCGAACGAGTAAAACACGTCTTTCTCGTTATTTCTTTTATCTTTAAAGTTCAGGCAATGGTGGAGAATTGTGATCCCGCTCATTTGTGGTTTTTTTCAATCAATTAAAGTGTTAATTGGCTTCTTATGACCTACTGAGCAATAAAAACATGTGCGGAAAACTTTTTTTTTGTAATTTTTTTTTCATTATTTTTCCAATTTTTTTCTTAGAAAGAGATTTTATTCATGTAAACACCCGTCCCCCCTTTCTCCTTAAGGCCCCCTTCCCCCCTTTAGGGCCCCCCTTCCCCCCCTCCCCTTCCCTAGGGCCCCTACCCCCTTGCTTAGGTAGGGCCCTCTTCCTCCCCCCTTCCTTCTTTAGGGCCCCCCCTCCCTTTCCTGCTTAGGTGAACCCCCCTCCCTCTCCCCCTTTCCTTTCCTCCAAATTTAGGCCAAAAATTTTTTTTTGTAAAAGTGATTTAAAAAAAAAAATTTTTCGCACATGTTTTTATTGCTCAGTAGGCCATAAGAAGCCAATTAACATTTTATTCGATTGAAAAAAACCAAAAATGAACGAGACCACAATTCTCCACCATCGCCTAAAGTTCATCAACTTTCTCTCTCTATCTCTCAATGAAAGTGTGGTTGAATTGAAGCAGCGTTTGTTGGCACTTTTTACTTATCTTGTCTGGAGAAAAATAAAACCGTGGACCAATGAACGGAGATGGGAGCGAGATTATCTCTCATTTTCCTTTCTCATATCTCTCTCGCCATATTACTGTATCATGATTAGAATCTCTCGCCACAGAGAGACATAGCTGCGTGCGTGATTGATGATTGTTTTTTCTCTGCGAGGCACAGTGCACAATTAGACTCTCTTTTTTAAATTAAAAATTATTTTTACATAAAAAAACGCTTAGGCTTAGGAAAAAGTTCACGCTTACGAGGCCGTGCGACATAGCTTACGAGGCCGTACAGCTCAACTATTTGCAGATGATTTGAAAATTTACACGTTTTATAACATCCAGAATTGTGATCACGCGCATGCTCAATTAACTAAGGCGACTAGACTCATAAATGAATTCTGTGATGAATGGCAGCTCTCAATTGCCACACACAAATTTCATTCTTTTCTTTTTCATTCTTTTCTTTTTCAAACCCCGGAGATGGTCGGGTCTATCTTCACACTGACTTCTACTCGTCTCTACTTCATTGAATTACGAGATTTCTCTTCTGTATTCTTGGGACTCAAGACTTCGTGAATCTCTTCGGTATGAGGTTGAAACCCTAAGTGGTCTACCAAGACTCTTCAGTGCAACGCCACAGTTGCTTATTCCTCTTCCGAAGATTTTCTACTTTTTCATTTTCTCATTGTCAATGTTAGTCAATGTCAATGTCAACTTCATGTTAGCGATGACCCTGAATCAGTTGTCCTTCGGCGATAAAGAATATCAATAAATGTAATGCTCTCCAAATGGGTAAAAAGAACCTAAAATTCCCTTATTTGGTTACGAACTCACCTCCAACTGCATTTATCATCTCAGAATCACCAATTCGTGATTTAGGAGTTTATGTTGATAATGAGTTTATGTTGATTTGTTTTCCATGTTGAACAGGTAACAAGACGAGCATTGAAAATTGTCTATGCCTCATTCAGATCACTATCGATAAAAATAGCAGCATTATATATTATATGCTTTAAAACCTATGTTCTGCCGGTGCTAGACTTTGCTTCCGTTGTTTGGTCCCCCCACAAAATTACCTTGATCAGAAAATTAGAGAATGTTCAACATGTGTTCATAAAATTACTACAGTTACGTTGTGTTGCACTCACGGAATGGTGCAATTATGAAAGTAGATTGATAAGATTTAACCTGACATCTCTCTATGCAAGAAGATTAGAAGCTGATATTCTTTTGGCTTTCAAAATCCTCAAAGGTTACACTGACGTTCCAGTTTGTAAATTTTACACTTTCAAACAGTGTAACGGTCGTACCTCCTTTTATGCTTTCCATATAGGGCACACAAACAGAAACTCACTTTTTCACTCTTTCGCTTATCGGACATCTCGATTTATTAAGAAATTACCGGTCAGTCTTCTCAGGAATCAAACCATTCTAAGTTTTCGGATAAATTTGTCATTGCTGGATGTTCCAGAGGTCTTAAACATCGATTTAGGTTTATAATAGTCGTTCATTCTCGTTCTCGTTGTATTATTTTCTATTTTTTAGTTTTTTTAAAATTATTATTTTTATTTTTGTCAGCAGAGTCTTCCTCGTGTTGTTACATTGCAAAATGTATTTCAATAAATAAATAAATAATAAATAAATTTGTCAAAAAATGAGAGAAAGAAAAACGCCGGAGAGAAAGAGAAGAAGCTCTCTGTTTATGTGATTGCTTATCTAGGTCAAATATGTAATTTTCTCTGCGACGAGAAGGAGGACGCAAGCTCCGCCGCCTCATGCGTTTTTTTGCTCCAGACAAGATAAGTAAAAAAAAGTACCCATTTGTGGCTCTAATCTACTTTAGCCGTCCAATGAAGGTTTAGCCGCCCAATGAAAACTTTAGCCGTCCAATGAAACTTTAGCCGTCCAAAGATTTATTTATTACACCATTTTCTTTTTTTGACAAATCCTTCCGTTCTTTTTAAATTATCTTTATAAATTTTGGGGAAAGGAAAGGGGGAGGGGGAGGAGGGTTTACCTAAGTAGGGAAGGGAGGGGGCCCTAAAGGGGGAAGAGGGCCCTAACTAAGCGAAGACCTAAGAGGGGGTAGGGGCCCTAGGGGGAGGGGGGAGATGGAAAAGGGCCCTAAAGGGGGAAAATGGGCCCTAAGAAGAAAAGGGGGAAAGGGAGTTTTAAATATCTTCGGACCGCCAAACTTTCTTTGGACGGCCAAACTTTCTTTGGACGGCTAAACTTTCTTTGGACGGCTAATTTTCCATTGGACGGCTAAACCTTCATTGGACGGCTAAAGTAGATTAGAGCCCCGTTTGTTTTGTCATCTTCTTACTCTCACCAGCTCACTATATTCGGCAATCGGTATAAAACCTGAAACAACCTACGAGAGACATTTTCTGACCCACAACTGGAAATTTTTTCGTGGATCGAGTTGCTTTGGTGCTATTTATATGTTTTGTGACTTTTCTATGTAGTTTCGAGAGTAAGTCAGTTTATACGCTGGGAAATATCCTCACAATCATGAAATTAATGGGGTCAAGAAATTAAGGACTAGACATTAAAATTCACCGTACTTCAGATGGATTAAAAAATTGCCTACTCCAAATCATTTTTTAAAAAATACCAAAAATACAAGAATTGAAACATTTCAAAAACAAAACAATTCAAGTGAGGAATGTAACAGAATTAGTTAATAAGTTCGAAAGAACCATCAGGTGAAGAAAAAATTCGGTTGAAAAATAATGATAAAATAACGCATAAATCTTTCTCGATTTCCAATTGATGTTGTGGCTTAAATCTCGAAACAATACATAGACATGCAAAGATGGTTAAATGGAATTGTCATTAATGGTGAAATGAAATAAGGTTTCCTTAAACAAATTAAAAAAGGATCTATGTCATAGAGTATTTATTTCATTCAAATAGTATTTTCAACTCGAACTGAGTTCATCTCTCACAAGTTGAACCACAGCAGTAGAAAACTACTTTTTTTCTTCTAATCGACATAACGATGCCCCCTACTATTCACTCCCAAGTTGAACCACAGCAGTAGAAAACTACTTTTTTTCTTCTAATCGACATAACGATGCCCCCTACTATTCACTCCCAAGAATGCCCCCTACTATTCACTCCCAAGAATGCCCCCTACTATTCACTCCCAAGAATTCACCTCCGACAATCAACTCAAAAACACATATTTATAGTTTTTTTTCCAGGTACTTTACATTTTTGTTTTCTGCTTGAGCTTACACAAAGGTTACGCTAACGAGGCCGTACGGTTTAGGAACGAGACCTTATGCGGTCACATCGCTTAAAAACGAGTTTCCGTTGTCGGATTTGTCCAGGGCGTGGCTTATTGGGAGTACACTGACAGGAGGGAGTAGTCGGGGAGTGAATTGCCATGAAATCGTTTCAATTACTATCATCCCCCAGTATTGGTGTTTCACAAGCTTCCTTATTTGTATCTAGCGTTTCTTGTTGAAGTCCACTCGCCTCAGGCTCTTCATTAGTCTCTCTATCAGTCACAGGTATTTCATCCGAACTTTGACGTACGGCTGGCAAACCACTCGTGTCTCCTCTCGTTTCTGTCTCGTTAGTCTCAGAACTACTTACCTCTCTCTCGTTAGTCTGTTTTATCTCGTCATTCTCAGACCCTTGATCCGATTTTTCTGTCTTCTCAAAATCTTCATTCATTGTTTCGCTCGTAACTGGTTCGGAATTCGCTTCTTGGCTTGTCGACGGCAATTCGATCGTCTCATCACTGACCACGAAACTTTCACTCCTCAAAGGCACTTCAATCGACATCCCGCTTGATTCTGACAATCTAATTCCACTCGTGACGGAGTTCTCGTTTGTTACTCGACTTGAGGCGGGTCTATCACTCGAACGTCCACTCGATCCAAATCCATCACCCAAGCGTCTAAGTGGAGATTCGTTTCCACTCGAGCTTTCACTTGTTCCTGACAAATTCTCCATAACCTGAAATTTGTAGTTAAAAATGGTAGAACAAATATTCTTTTTTCATCTAATCAATCACGTTCACTTCGTGAATAAGAATGAAAAATGCCGGTAAATTTTTTTGGATTTTTTGCTCGTAAATTTTATGTGAATACTATGATAAATCTTTAAATGCTAAGTTGCACAGTTTAAAGACAGTGACGCCTGGTTTCAGATGACAAATGATTGAACTATCGCACAGAAAAAAGCTAGTCCACCGGGCGGGATCGAACCCAAGGATCTCTGACTCAAACCGTGAGCGCGTGTTACCATTATACCACGGGTACACATTGCTGCTGATATGTACAACAAAAAAAAGATTACTAACTTGCAATTCAATTTCTTCATCTGGGGGTTGAAAATAATTGCTGAATCCACCATACTCTCTTTCATAGAGTAACCTTCAAGCGGTGAAATTGCAATTCAGACAACGCTTCATGTACGAAAAGGAGGAGAAAAGGGGAGGAGGAGTTTAAAGCAATTGACAAAAGAAGTTGAGGGTATTACAAAATTTAGGAAACTTTTTTTAATTTTTTGTATAGTTCCATTTACATTCCAGGTTTTTGCAATTTTTTTTCTACTCTGACTCAGGCTTCGAGATATTTTTACTTTTTTTCCCAGTTGAAGGTAACTCCGACGAGGCCGTAAAGTTTAGGAACAGGACCAACGTGTCAAGTGTGTGGTGCGATATACAATTTACCCTGAGTTTTGTAATACCCTCACCTTCTTTTGAAACTCGACAATGAAGGTAAAGGAACTGGAAAATTTGGATTGAATTGTATAATGCACCACACACTCAACACTTAATTGTCTTGTTCCTAAGCCGTAAGCCGAGCTGGGTTTTTTGGTTGTCGGTTTTTTCGATTTTTTCGTTTTTTTGTCTAATTTTCAAAAAAATTTGCCTCAAAAACTCGATAAAAGTAAAGACTAATTTTCAAAAAAATTTGCCTCAAAAACTCGATAAAAGTAAAAAAAAAAACTCAAAATTACACCAAAATTATTAGTGTGTTTGTTGTTACCTTTTACGATTTGTCAACTTCTTTTGTCAATCGCCGTTAATTAGTTATCACAGCATACATTTTAAATAAGCCTAAGCGAAAAAAATCGGTGAAGGGCGTGTAACAAACTGTCGCGATACCAGTTATCAGACCAGCCATGTTGACACATAATCGTACGCAACCGAAAGTGGTCTACATTCTCTTCTCCTTCCATTCTATTTTAAATTTTCTTTACTTTCCTTTACATCCCTTTCCATTCTATCTAGCTTCTCGATATCAGGGTATTGTTCTAACACGCGCAGAGGCTGAAATCTATGTTTATGTGCTATCACTACGTTTTAGCGCTCTCCTACGTTTGAGCGCTATTCTACGTTTAAGCGCTATCTTATGTTTATGCGAAGTCTTCAAGGCTGCGCACTGTTTTGCTCACCGACCGTTTTTTACCGTAAAATAGTAAAAATAATTTGCTCACCTACAGTCAGAAACATACGAGTTTTTTTGAATTTTTTTTGCGGGAGCTCCCTGATTAGCAATTTTTATGAACGCTGTGACTGTCCTAATGGAGCAACTTATTGCATTTTGAAAGACTCGTATGTTTCTGACTGTAGGTCAAAAAAAACTCGTATGTTTCTGACTGTAGGTGAGCAAATCAGTTTTACTTTTTACGGTAAAAAAACGGTCGGTGAGCAAAACAGTGCTCAGCCTAACTCAATGGCACACCATAAATGAAAGCCTTGCCATTCTTTCGTGTGAATCATCACTTACCAATATGCGTGTGCGATCGCAGGGAGGTGATCATTTTGTGCATCAGGGACTCCGGTTCTTGGATGATCAGCCTAAGCGTTTTTTTTTTCATAGGTGATCACCCTAAGCGTTTTTTTCTTAGAAAATTTTTTCAAAAAAATTACTTTCACATCCAAAAACGCTTAGGCTTAGGCAAAAGTTTACGCTAACGAGACCGTACGGCTTAGGCTAACGAGACCGTATCAAAAAACTGTCTGGCGTCTAGTATGCCCATGAGTATATAAGAGCCTAGAATTCATTAACTATATATATATATATATATATATATATATATATATATATATATATATATATATAGTATATATATATATATATATATATATATATATATATATATATATATTGTGGTGCTATATTGGTGCTATATTGTACCAGAGCACTATTTCGCGTCTTTAATCGCGCTCTCGCCTTTCTGATGCTTTAACAAAAATATCTAATTCATCTCCACTTAAACTTCGGCTATGTTCAAGACACTTGTCTAGTTCGGCGTAGGCTCCTCTTCCTGAATTTTGCTGCACGATGTTGCTCCTGTTCTCTCTCATTTTCCTCGTTCTAATTCTTCTCCCTGTTATGTTCACATTAAAATACGCTTAGGCTTAGTTATAATTTACGCTAACGAGGCCGCAAGGCTTATGCTAACGAGAACGTATTAAAAAAAATAAAGTTAGCCATAAATCCGCCACTCCACCCCCCGAGGGGGTGAGAGGAGCGGAGCCTACGTCGATCTGGACAAGTACCAATAATGCAATCTTAGAGCAGCGGACAGGCGAGAAAACGGTCAGAGACGCGCATTGTTTGTGGTTCTGAAAGTTAAGACTCTATCAAACGAAGTCTAAAAAGTATTTCAATCACTAACCGGTATAAGGAGAAATAGAATCTCAAACAATGGCAAGATCATCTCTCAAATTTATTTTCCACTTACTGTCAAGGACTTACAGAACTGAAAGAAGAGAAAGGGTAGATCATTTCCTTGAGTCCGAGCTAACGATCGGAATTGTTTTTTTCATGTTTTCACATATGCCTACGCAGAGTTTGATGCAAATGTTGTTTGAAACTTCATTTGAACGTTCACAAGTGCATCACGCAATGGTTCAAACTGGATTACGGTCCTTGTTGCTGTTATTTTCTTAACTAAAAATTGTCGGATCGGCACTTTTTTACTTATCTTGTCTGGAGAAACGGACCAATGAACGGAGAGGGAAGAGCGAGTATTTCTCATTTTACTTCTCATCCCTCTCTCCCTCTCTCTCTCTGGCCATATTACTCTATCACGATTAGAACTTCTCGCCGCAGAGAAAGAGAGACGTTTTCTCTCTGCGGCGAGAGACGAGAGGGAAGTTGATTGCTATCTAGGTCAATATTTTTCTCTGCGATGAGGCACAGTGCACACTCTCTCGCCGCACACATAGAGACATAGCTGTCTGTGATCAGCCATTCTTTCGCTTTTTGAGAATGTTTAAATACATACACGTTGATCTCTCACTCAGAAAGAAAATTTATTTATGAAAACTCCCTTCCCCCTTTTCTTCTTAGGGCCCTTTTTCCCTATTTAGGGCCCCACTTCCCCCTCCCCCTCCCCCCTAGGGCACCTACCCCCCTCTTAGGTCTTCGCTTAGGTAGGGCCCTCTTCCTCCCCCTTCCACCTCTAGGGCCCCCTCCCTTCCCTACTTAGGTAAACCCCCATTTTTTGCGAATGTTTAAATACATACACGTTGATCTCTCACTCAGAAAGAGATTTTATTTATGGAAACTCCCTTCCCCCCTTTCTCCTTAGGGCCCCCCTTCCCCCCTTTAGGGCCCCCTTCCCCCTCCCTTCCCCCTTTAGGCCCCCCCTCTCTTCCCTGCTCAGGTAAACCCCCTCCCACCTTTCCTTTCCACAAAATATATAAAGATTTTTTTTTTTTTAAAAAGAAAAGAAAGAGAAAGAAAAAAGAAAGAAAGAGAACAAGTAAGAAAAAAGAAGGAAAGAGAATTAATTAATTGAGCCAGGCCGTTTTCAAATTGAGGCCGTGTTTTAGGGGAGGTGCAAAGGGTGTGAAGGGAAAGGGTTTACACTTTGTTAAAGGCCCATAAAAACCGTTATTACTCTACTATTTTTCAATTTTTAAATGTTAACCTTAAATCTAAATTTGTTTTGCTCATGCGACGGATTATATCTCGTTTGATTAAGTAGGATAATTGTTCTTTTTTTCGATGAGTATTTTTGGGATAAATTAACTTTAAGGACCCACTTGAAAGCAATTGCACTGTAAGAAAACATGTAGTAGAAAAAGGACCCACCTCTGCTATTTCTCCCTCTGTACTGCTGTCTGCTGCCTCTACTAACTATCTGCTCTTTCTCTCTCCACTGTTGTGCTTTTAAAAAGGATCGATAGCCGATAGTACAGCTCTCCGTACTGCTGTCTGCTGCCTCTACTAACTATCTGCTCTTTCTCTTTTCCCCTATTGCTGTCTGCTGCCTCTACTAACTATCCTCTCTCTCTCTCTCTCTACTGTTGTACGTTCTTTTTCAGCTCTCTGTACTGCTGTCTGCTGCCTCTACTAACTGTCCTCTCTCTCTCTCTCTCTCTCTCTCTCTCTCTCTCTCTCTCTCTCTCTCTCTCTCTCTCTCTCTCTCTCTCTCTCTCTCTCTCTCTCTCTCTCTCTCTCTCTCTCTCTCTACTGTTGTGCGTTCTTTTTGATCCCGAACGTGTGTGTGTGAGAGAGAGAGAGTTTGAAAAGTTTTTGAGAGATAACACGCATGAGAAAGAGGGAAAAGTTGAGAAGTTTTTGAATGGCTTTTTGGCGGGGAACCTATCTCGAAGATTTTGAGTGAATCTAAAATGATTTCGTTTTGTTTTTTTGTGATGTTTTTGTTATTGTTTGTTCTTTTGTTATTGTTTGTTTGTGTTGTATTTTTTCCGCCTTTCCGCTGCATCTAATGGCTTTTTGCTGTTTTTTATGAAGAGAAAGAGATTTATTCATGAAAATTCCCTTCCTCCCTTTCTCCTTAGGGCCCCCCTTCCCCCCTTTAGGGCCCTTCTTCCCCCCCTAATGAAGATGTAAGAGACGCTCTTCCACGTCTTCTCTTACAACTCGTGTTTGTAAGAAACACCGTGAAATCTTTAAATTTGAGTGTATACGTGAAATTTCTCCCAAAAATCACAAATTTTTCTTTTTCAAAAAAACAAATTTCACAAAAAGAACTCAAAAAGAATGTTACTAAAAAATAATGTTACTGGAAGCGGGAGCAGAAGAGATTATCGCCGAGAGGAAAACACGCAACGACTATCGCCGAGAGGAAAACACATTGAAGAGTAAAATTGAACATATGAAAAGAAAGGAGAGAAGAAATGAATGCGAGTAACAATAAAAAGAAGAGTATGTATGTATAACGTTTCCGTTACACTTTTTTGAAGTAAAACACATACTCTAAGATGTCCAGAGGCAAACGTGTGCACGTACACGCGGCAAACGTTTTACTTGAAAACTGTTTTCAAGGAAAACATTTACCGAGGGAAATGTGTTTTCTAGGAAAATGATGAATGGTATGCACGAACCGTGGAAAATATTTACCGAGAAAACTTCGGGCAGGAATTTGAAAATGTTTTTTGTGATCAGTGTGACTTCGAGATTTTATTTATATTTATTAAGAGAGTTCTCGACTGTGAGTAACTCGGTGAGAGTTTGGATCCGCTAAGAAGAGTGACTTTTGCAAAATTTTATTTTTATATCTAAAAATTATTTTTACATTAAAAAAAAAGGAAAATTTTACGCTAACGAGGATGTACGGCTTAGCTAACGATGCCGTACTGCTTAGCTCACGAGGCCGTGTTTTAGGCCAGCCGAGCCCGCACACACCCCGTCACCCTATGGAGGAAGGAGGAATTAAGTTTTGCCGCAGTTTTTATTACTTCAAACGGTCCCGCCTTAAAGTAGCTAAAAAGGCGGCGGATTTGAAAAGAGTTTTCAAATGCGCGGTCGCGTGCGCACGCGGATTTTGAAATTAAAGCGCGCATTTTAAATGCTTTAAGAAGAAGAAGAATGAAAACTCGATAAGGGCCGTTTTTTTAAAAATTTTTTTGTTTTTTTCGGACGTGGTGAGTAAAAAAGAGAACAGCGAGATACAACACTGATCAGTTAGACAGAGAGATAAAAAGAGCGAGAGACAACACTGACCAGTTAGACAGAGAGATAAAGAGAGCGAGAGACAACACTGACCAGTTAGACAGAGAGAAAAAGAGATAGAACACACTGACCAGAGAGTGCAGGCGAGCAGAGCAGACATGAATTGACATGAATTCTCTTACCCTAGAAAGAGTACCAGAGTGCGTCTCGCGTGCGTGCCTGCGCATCCTAATCAAAATTTTGCGGGTTGGCCTTGTCTATCGAAAGTGGTCGTCAGACGGGGGGTGCCCGCAGATTCAGCCAAGCCCGCGCGGCCCGCGTGCCCGCGCGTTCTGCAAAATTTCACAAGTCAAAACTAATTCACTCGACGAGTCTTCCAACGCTGTTTTCAAGCTGATTATAGAAACATACCCCGCAGTGACATAATAAACAATAAACTAGGAATTCGCTCCATTTTCTCGACGAACGAAAATAATTTTTTGAATGTACTGCTCAAGCTCATATCTGGTGAAACTATTTTATCAAAGAAAAACCACATCTTTCCAATCTGAGACCGTCTACCACGCGCGGTTATCACTTCGAATTGCATCATCGTACCCTAGGATTGTATTACGTTTAAATTTATTGCCATACGGGCAGCTCGCCTTGGCACAGAATTTCATGGTTCTGCTGTTTCAACCGAATATTTCAATATTAAGTTTTAGTCCTATTTACTTACTCCACACGTGATTGTTGTAACATTGCTTCACGTAATAAATTCTTTCAGTTCATTGTTTCAGAAACAATTGTCCTCTGTTTCTGACCTAATCATAACTTGTAAAGGTAGTAATTCGTGCAATAATTCGTAAGTTTTTCAAGACAATCCACAAACATGTCGCCACCCAAGTTTTTAGAAAAATTCCAAGAACCTAACGTTTCAATTTCATCACGTTGGAAAATTTTCTGACAGTTTTAAAATAACTGGTTTTGGAAAAAAAGAAGGTAGTTTTGGAAAAAAAAGGAAAAAAACAGTTAGAATTGAAAAGTTCAACTTTTTCAGTTGTTTCGTATGGCTTTTGTCGGAAAGCGTTATTTCGTAGAGGGTGATTCGTGAAATGAAATACTTGCACCATAGACAAAACATTTGATAAAAAAAATTTATGACATAAGTTCTCATCATTTTTCTGTTTGGAAAATCGAGCTATAACTTTCCTGGGATCTCGGCTCATGCTTATGCTAAGTTTGCTCTAAAAAGGCCGTGAAGCTGTGGAACGAGACCGTTTGTAAAAGTGCTAGTAGTGCATTTCACGTGTAATGCTTTTTAGCGTCACGCTTTCCGGCATTTGCAGTCTTATAGCATGTTGAATGTTTCTGTCCACTGCTTGTGGTTGTATACATACACAAATTGATCTGTTCGTGTCGAGCCCGGAAATTCGGATGGAATCATTTGATTAAGTGGGACGTATTTTCAGAGTTCATTCATTGTAGTAAAGTTCTCCACTGGCTTCGAGCTCTCCACTGTTTCCTCCCGTAACTGACTGATACTCTTGAACGGGTAGTTTTGGATGAAGATGGTTTTCAATTACTCAAGATTTCTCATAGTTTGACTTTGGCAATAAAACTTTTATCAGTTTTGAATTCACGGAGTATTGCAATACAACACGAGGAAGTAAATGAGATTCGTATCTTGTTAGACATGTAAGTTGATATTCACAAATATAGCAATCATGTACATGTCTAGTTCAACGTAGGCTCCCCCCTGCATTTTGCTGCACGATGTTGCTCCTCTTCTTCCTCATTTTCCTCTCTTTCTAATCCCTCCCTGTTAATTTTGAATTGAACTACGCTTAGGCTTAGTAATAGTTCACGCTAACGAGGCCGTACGGCTTAGGCTAACGATACCGTATCAAAAATTAGTCATAAATCCGTGACTTCGCCCCCTAGGGGAAGAGAAGCGGAGCCTACGTCGACCTGTACAAGTACCAGCAATCAAATACAGTGCAATAAAAAATCTCAGGCCCTTGTGTGTGGAAAATATAACTTACATGAGATAAACTAGCTGAGTTAGTAAGACGAGTGAAAGTGAAATGCTTCGTGAAATTTATGTATATGTAGCGCGTTATAGTAGAAGCTTGAAACGATGAAACAAAGAAATTTTGAATGCTGTAAATAGACAAGTAATTGTGCTCAAAGCAATATGTGTGTGTCAGAGCATGGCTACAGTATCCGTAAGATTCCATGTCACATATTGAACTACCAGCTATGGCTTCTCTCACGGGGTTCCTCAGCCATTTGTTCGTTCCGGTACCGGTTTCTTTCGACCACATTCTGGTTTATATCACGGGGTTCATCATCTATTACCCACCATTCTACATTGGGTGGAGGTTCCAGAAGCTGTTCTCGCAGAGCTTGAGCCATTCCTCCACTGACCCATGGATCGTCATCCATATCTCCAATCCTTCCAACTTCACGAAAATGTGCATTTGTCGACATTTCAATCTGCGGGAAAAATTTTTTTTTTCACACCGGTTTTCACGACCAAAGGTATTTTTTAAATCTCCGACTTAGAAAACACCTCATTCTATCCCTTTTTCTTCCTCTTTCCCTCTCCCTTAATTCCTCTCTTCCGTCTCACTCCTTCTATGCTCTTTTTTCTCACCGTAGTATCACGCCCTCTCTCTCTCTCTCTCTCTCTCTCTCTCTCTCTCTCTCTCTCTCTCTCTCTCTCTCTTTATAATAGCCTCTCTCGCCTCTCTCTCACCTATCTCTCGCCTCTCTCTCTCTCACCTATCTCTCGCCTCTCTCTCTCTCTCTCTCTCGCCTCTCTCTAGCCTATTTTTCACCTCTCTCCCGCATCTCTCTTGCCTATCTCTCGCTTGATCTATTCCGCTCCACCTCTTCCCTTCCTTCTCCTTCTTTCTCTCTCATTTTTTTCTTCTCTTTTTCTCTCTATCACGCTATCTCTCTATATCTCTCTCAACATCTCAGTTTATCTCTCTATGTCTCAATCCACTTCTCTCTGTCTCTCCATATCTCTATATATACATATATCTCTCTAAATATCTTTCTCTTTAAAAATTTCTCTTTATTTCTCTCTATATTTCTGACCCTTTGACCCTCTCTATATCTCTCTCGGCACTTTTTTACTTGGGGAGGGGCGCAATTTCCATGGCGGGCCGCACTTTGGCACTGTTTGTGTTTATGCCGCCCTACCAGAGGTTCAATGGGTCAGATGAGAGTGGCATTATTTAATACGGTTTCGTTAGCCTAAGCCGTGCGGCCTTGTTACCGTATAGTTTTGCAAAAGCCTAAGCGTTTTTTGATGTAAAAAATAATTTCCAATGTAAAATTAATATTTTTAATGTAAAAAATACTTTTTGTGTATGTAAATGTCAGAAGTATGACTCGTGGAACCTCGTGGAGCGGGACCATAAACGCAAACATTGCCCGCACTTTACTTAGGGGGCAGGTTACTTTTCACTGATTTTTTGCTTAGGCTTAGGTAAAATGTATGCTAGTGAGGCCGTATCGCTTAGGAACGAGGCCGTATAGAACAATTAGTCACAATATTTTAGTTTTATCTAGTCTAATTGAGTAAATTGACTCAGCTGTTTTAAGCATTTATTAACTTTTTTTCGCTTAGGCTTAGACAAAGGTTATGCTAGCGAGATACCGTACAGCTTATGAAAGAGATCGCATGGGAAAATTTCTCTAATTATAATTTTTTTTGTCGATTCAATGACCAAATTTGTCAAAATTGGAGAGATGGTGTAAAAAAGACAGTATTTTGAACACACTAAAAACAAAATCCCCCATCCTAGTAAAGTGCGGCTTCTAAGTATGTAAAAATGAAGTGTGACCCCCAAATATGTAGAATTGCGCATCTCTCTATGTATATATCTCTCGCTATCTCTCTATCTTTCTATGTCTCTCTGAATATTTATCTCTCTCTCTCTCTCGCTCCCTAAAGGTAACTGACATTAGCACGCGCGACAACATTGCGAGGGCGGCGAGGGCCCTTTCTGTGGTGGTTCAGGTACTCTCTGATACCACCGTATTCTGAGACATAAAGCAACCTCAAACAGGCAACTTGCATTGATATACTTTTTAAACCGCACACAGATTATGAAAACAGCACTCACCAGTACATAACAGCACTTACCAGTATACAAAAGCACTTACCAGTACATAACAGCTCTCACCGGTACATAACAGCACTTACCAGTACATAACAGCACTCACCAGTACATAACAGCACTCACCAGTACACAACAGCGCTTACCAGTACATAACAGCACTCACCAGTACATAACGGCACTTACCAGTAAACAACAGCACTTACCAGTACATAACAGCTCTTACCGGTACATAACAGCACTTACCAGTACATAACAGCACTTACCAGTACGCATGCAAGATTGAAGCAGGGTAGATACACAAAAGGCAGAAAGAAATCGCAAGATGGCCCAGGTTCTTGCATCGGCGTCTAATCAATATGGCGATTGGCTGAGAAATAAAAAAAAAATGCTTCAACTGGTAAAGGTTCTGTAATAAAAAAAAACAAAAAAAAAACTGAGGAATGGAACTGGGTTCTGTAATAACTGCGTCGAAATGAGTAAATGTAGATCGTAGAGTACGCTGACAGGCCATAGCCACTGTAGGTGTTGCTTCCAACCCAGCGACAAAAGACAAAATATATTCAATGAATTCTCGGCTAAAGCTTAGCCTAAGGTTTCGCTAAAAAGACCGTATATCAAAATCGTATGAAATATTTAGTGAGATGGACAAGATCCTGGATGTGAGATGGACAGTGAGATGGACAAGAGATGAAGAATAATTTTAACAAATTTTTCACCGATTTCTTTTCTGTTTTTTCTCTCGTTGAACTATTCTCTCACTTAAATAGCAATTACTTTCTTCATCGAACGGTTCTAAGACGGATCAACTTCCCTCACGGGCCAGACCAAACCAAAATTGTTTTATTGATCTGTAGTAAGTTTTTTTTTGTTACGGTCTCGTTCCAAGCTTTATGGCCTCGTTAGCGTGAAATTTGATTAAGTCTGAGCAGAGATTCAAAAAAGTGGTGAAGAGAAAAAAGGCACGGACAGCCAAAGTGAACACGGTCTGACTGGAAATTGAAAAGAGCCAACTTAGCTTAACCATAAGCCTCCGCCGAGGTTCTCATGGGCTAAACTGTTAGGCTCTTATTCCCTGATGGGCATACCCTGCGTCTTGTCTTTGAAATCAGGGTTGCACATTTAGTTTTTCGGTTTTTCCGGTTTTTTTTGACATTTTTGCTTAAAAAAGGTTTTTCTTTGTTTTTTCGACTTTTTTTCGTTTTTTTTCGACTTTTTTTCTTCTAATTTTCTGATTTTTTCACTCGTTTTTTTCCTCGTTTTTCGAGCAAGCCGGAATACTAGATGAAAAATTGGCTTTAAACGCTAAAGTTTCGAAAATTATCTTTGTTGGTGATCATTTTGAGCATCAGGGACACCGGTTCTGAGAAAAAAGGTTTTTTAAACCAAAAAATTAGTTTTACATTTAAAAAAAAACGATAAGGTTTAGTAAAAGTTTACGCTAACGAGGCCGTACGTCTTAGGCTTACAACTTTCTCATCGTTTAATCTCGTTTAATCTCATTTTTGATTGAAATGACCTCGTTTAATCTCATGTTTGATTGAAATGACCTCGTTTAATCTCATGTTTGATTAAAACGACCTCGTTTAATCTCATGTTTGATAAAAAAAGTTTAAAGAAAGGAGCTTTTAAACTAACTGGCGCGAGCAGTAGAAGAATCTCGAGAATTTGTGGCCACATTTTTTCTTACTAACTGCACAATGAAAATTTAGCTTGAGTCGGGTAGAGTAGATCAATTTTTTAATAAATCGAGCGAGTGGAGGTACGATTTTTTCGTTGGAAATCTAGGACCGTAACCAATTTTTAGACAAATGGTAAAGAGTTGTATATTTTGCTAGACAACACAGTTGTTGAAGTAAAATATTTATTATTAATTAATAAAAAATATAAAATATTTATCATTGCGAATATCAATCAGTGTCTTTCGTGAGATGCAGCCGATCTACAATCGACAAAGCTATTTGATTGATAGGAGCAATGATATATAAACCCGTGTTCTCTTCAAAATGAGCCAAAATCGGTACGCACGTATGATTCCACTTTTGAGAAAAACTGTTTTTGTCCAGCAAACAGTTTGATTGCCCAGAGTTTGAGATAAATTTCATTTTCCATGAAAAATCTTCTCACAGGAATTGAATCTCTGCGTGTTAATGCATACGGCCCCTCCTCTTATTCTCGGCACTTTTTTACTTCGTGTGGTGAAGTTGCTCGTGTTCTCTCTTATTTTCCTCTCTTTCTAATCCCTCTCCGTTATTTTAACATTAAAATACGCTTAGGCTTAGTAATAGTTTACGCTAACGAGGACGTACGGCTTAGGCTGAGACCGTATCAGAAATTTAGTCATAAGTCCGTGACGCTGCCCCCGAGGGGAATAGGGGTGGACCCTACATCGATCTGGACAAGTACCAAAAGCTGAAATGACGGTAAATTTTTATAGGATCTCCCATCAAACTGAAGCGCTTTTCATCTAAGACTGCCTCGCTTTTTTCAAAAAGGTTTTTCAACGTGCCACGCATCAATGACTCATTTCTCGTTTATGAGTCAAATTTGAGAGCCAGTCACAAGTTAGTAAGGAGAAGTACTACTGTAAATACAGTGCCATAACCTAAATTTCTGGTGCATTCTTCAGATTTGTCCTCTTCCACTCGATCACATCATAGCAATTCGAGAAAATGATCAACATCTAACTGTCAAGAGCCGTTTGTTGAGACGGTCTCCAATATATATGATATCCGGGCATATTTATCAGTTGTTCAGTGCAATTCATAGGGTTCCCATAATGTTCAAACGAATTGACAACACAAATATAAACTATATGTTAATGCATAATTCTTTCAAGTAATGTAGTCAAGAAGTACGGATGAATGTGTTATGCTTCATTCCCAGCTAATTTCATAAAACAATCCTACAAGTATACACTATTTTCCAGAACAAATAAAAATAAGTTGCTGTTGTTCATGAACAGTAATAAAGCCACACTCGAGAAAAATGGCATTCATACAATATAAAAAAACTCGCCAAACATTTCAAAATGCTCATGACTTCAAGAATCTGTAGAGGTAAGTCTAGGGATTTCTGGAGCTCCAAGTGAATGTATCCTGCGAGGTCCGACTTCCCTTTCTAGCTCTCGCACCTTCATCAGTCACCCCTGGCACTTCGAGTGTTACCGCGCCCGCAGCAGCTTCTCCACTCGCCGCTACCGCTTCTATCGTTGCAACGTTCTTGCCAGGCACTGCTTTTTTTTCCGCGCTCGTCTCGCGCACTGCTTTTTTTTCTGTCACCGTTTCTGACAGTACTATTTTTTCCGCAGCAGCCTCTGGCACTCCTTTCTCATCCGGCCTCCTTTCAGACATTTCATTAGTCTCTCCACTCGTCACAGACTCTTCAATCGTTACTCTCTCTTGAATCAATTCAGGCGTTTCTTCACTGTTCCTTGGCCTTTGACTCCTCCGCACAATCCTCTGAGGTCGTTCATTCTGAAAACTTCGAATTTGATATGGAGCCCTTGCTGTATTTCTGATAGTTTACTAATGATTTGGGTTTGAACATCTCTTTGAAACTAGCAAAACTCATCTAAGCGATCTATTTGCGTATCGTAAGAAACAGCCGGCAGCTGTTATTCAGACTTAGATGTGTTGCAGCGTCAGGCAGTGCAAAGTTAGTTCAGATCGTCTGCCGCCTCTCCACGCTAACTTATCTCTCTATCCTTCTGCTCTCGGCCTAGCATAGAAACTTACAAATAAATCCACTGTCACATGACGATGTCTCATTCGATAAATGGCTAGCAGTCCTTCGAAGCCGCCGTATTCTCGATAATAAAGTAACCTTTAGAAAAAAATCGATTGGATTTAAATCACAGGAGCTTGACTGAGTCAGAGTGATTCAGAGTGACCCACACTGCGGGTTCAATGTGCAAGTCTTTGAGACACTGGGAAAAACAAAAATATCAATGCTTTGATTCTATATCATTATATTTTTTTATACATAACCTTCCTCCAGTCGGCCGTTCTTTCATAATTGTTCGTTTGGATCTACTCTTTCCTTGTGGGAATTAGTGACAGCCTGTTCACATAGTGGGATCTGATAAACACAAGTGTGGTGCAGCGTTAAACAGTTCAGAGTTTTCTCTGATCGTCTGCAGTCTCTTCGCGCTATTCTATCTATCATTCTTATTTGCTTGTCAGCTATCACCTCACGCTCTCTCAAAACTTTCTGCTTATTCCGTTGATACCATCATTCACATAGCTATGTAAAATTCAGGCTAACAATTAATTCACAAACTCACGAATGAAAATTTTCAGGTATTTTTCAATTTTTTTGCTTAGGCTTAGGCAGAGGTTAGGCTAGCAAGACTGTACGGCTCGGGAACAAGACCATATGGAGGATAGTATGAGCGCGTTTTGGGTTTTTGGAATCTTGTCGATTGTTAGAAACTCATACCACACCTAGGTTTACAAGAGAGGCCGTATGCACGTACACGCGGGAAACATTTTTCTTGAAAAGGGTTTTCAGGGACGATATGCACGAACATTTTTGGTGGAAAATGATGAAGAAAATAGTGTTAAGTGTTCTAGGATAACACTGTTTTCTTCGTCGTTTCCCACGAAAAATGGTACGCGCATACGGCCCCAGAGCGACAAAGGGTATAATAAAAAAAAGGTGGAAATATCATTGAATCAACGTGATCTACTACGGTTCGGGCCTGACCCCGTCTCTGATCGTTTTAGTGTATTGGTTATATGATTAAGAAAGTTGTTATAGTGGTTTCGTTTTTAGCCGTATGGTTGCCAAAGCGCATACAGCCAGAGTGCGAGCAGTTTTTCCGGAACCATAATGTATGTATACCTAAAACTTGTGAAATTTTGCAGTCCGACATACTGGATCGGCATAATCGGCTCATTTTACTGTACCTTTTCAATTCTGTGATACATTTGTATTTAATTTTTAATTATCTTCATTGTTAATCGTTTCCGTATTTCTTTTTAAATTATCTATATAAAATTTTCTTTTTATGAATTTGTTTCATGATACGGTCTCGTTAGCCCAATCCGTACGGCCTCGTTTGTGTAAACTATTACTAAGCCTAAGCGTTTTTTTAATGTTAAATTAATTTTTAATGTAAAATTAATTATTTGACGTAATAACCGTAGTCCCTGATGCTCAAAATGATCACCTATGAAGAAAATTTACGAAACCGTAGCGTTTAAAGCCAATTTTTCTACTAGTCTTCCAATGTCTGCAAGACAAGGCGCAGGGTATACCCATCAGGGAATACGAGCCAAAAACGCTCAGGCTTAGTAAAAGTTTACGCTAATGAGGCCGTACCGCTTAGGCTAACGAGACCGTTAAAAAAATAATGTAAAAAAGAATCGTGTCAATGTCTGCAAGACAAGACGCAGGGTATCCCCAGAACGGGAGCCTAAATAACTTCACCAGTAAGCGTGTCCGATCGCTGGTATGTAGGTTATGATGAAAAGGCACATAAAAATGTTGAGTATCAAGTGGGGCCAGTACTCGCATCGAGGGATACTGATACATCTGGTCATAATCGCGATTGGCTGCAAATCAACAGTGATTAGTTCTTTTTTGTCCAATTAAAAAAGTTTCGGGCTCTGCTCGAAACCTAGGTTTGGTGCAGCCTCTAGAATGCAGAGTTTTCCTGGTTCACTGCTGTTTTAGTGATATCTTAACTCTCATTCTTCTCTGCTTGTCTGATATCACCTCACACTCTCTTCAGACTTTCTGCTCTTTTGGTAGATAGACATTCACAAAGCTCTGTACAAGTCAGCCTGACAGTTAACTCGCAAACTCAGAACAGGTTTTTGAGAACATATTTTCCTGTCCGGATACGAAGCATCGCCAAAAAAACAGCTAAAAGAAAAGAATGGAACCTCCCTCTATCTCGCAAAGCTCGTTTACAATTCTAAAAGGGGTACTTTTCCGAATCGACGTAGGCTCCGCTCCTCCTCCCCCTCGGGGGAAAAGGAGCGGAAAAAAAACTCTCAAAACTAACCATTAGCTAATACCGACGATATTACACTCAATTCGCCTAATCGACTCTTCAACGTTCACTCAAAATGAGGAACAAAGAGATTTTATTGTCAGTAACATTAAGAGTTTTTCGACTAACCGGGACGATGAGTAAGGAAAACTCCACATATCGCCGCCAGAACTCACACTCCACCATTTTTACAACTTATTTTTCAACATTGATGAACCAAAGTAGAGCTGGAAGGTTAAGGCGAGAGGTAGATCAGTCTCTTGTATTTGAAAAAAATATCCTATATCCTTTCTTCCAGTTCCTACATATTGTTGAGACACTTCATTACACTTCATTACGTTCAAACACACAACGCTCAAACACTTCATTACGTTGTTCACCTATCCAAAAAAAATTGCAATAGAAGGCTGGAACCCAGCACATTTTAAGGCCCATACAACAAAACGCTTACGAGCCAATTTCTTGCTCTCTTGTTCTTTCTGCGTGCGAATCTTTGCAGAAAGCAATGGTGGAGTTAGCTAAACAAATGGGTATTGACTCGGGGGCATGCTTGTGTTTAATTGCAGTCGATGAACTTGCTAAGGAAGCAGAAGCGATGACGCTTTCTGTTTCAACTGCGACTTTCCGATGTGTTGCGGTATATTATTTAAAAGAAACATAATTCGGAAGTTCATTCACGGTGAAGAAGCAGGTGTTGAAGAAATTAATTTAGGAGCACATATGACGCTCTCCATTAGATGATTTGAATAGAAGCTTTTACTCAACAGCAAGAAGTTAAAGAAGAATATGCTCGAGAAAGTATTATTTTGGAAGCCAGGTTCAAATTTGCGAACTGAGGGGCAGTGGCTTTTTTGGAGTACTTTTACATTGCAGTTCATAAAGCCCTCAGCGGCTAGTGGCAAACGTAACGGAGGTGCTACTCGGAAGCAGATTCACACATGTAGCAAATGATTGTGAAGCCGGGACCTAGAACGGTTCTAAGATCTAAATAGGGCTATGATTGGTTATAGCCTTTGAACGAGCCTTGTGAGCGAAAGGTAATATGGCAATTTTTTGTATGTATTTTGTATTTTCCTTGCTGGTTCGTTTCACGTACATCAAAAAAGCACTCCAAATTCAAGTGTTTTGGGACCAAACTACAGTTTTACTGGAGTTGGAAAGGAACGGAAAAGGAGGAAAAACTCTTGGTAATTACACTTTGAAATGGAAATCAGGCATCATTGTGCCTTTCACAAAAAGGGAAATAGTTCAAATGTTATCAACTTTAGACCAATCACTCTCGTTAGCTCTTTCTCCAACTTGCTTGAAAAGCATTTATATAACATGATTCATACCAGGGCCGTTCATTTTTCGTTTTTGGTTTTTTGGTTTTTTCGAAAATTTTCGATAAAAAACTTTTTTTTCTCGAAAATTCGAAAAACAAATTAATCGAAAAAAAACTTTTTCGAAAATTCGAAAAAAACAATATAGTCGAAAAAAACTTTTTTCGAAAATTCAAAATGTCGAAAAAACTTTTTTTTCGACATTTCGAAAAAAAGTTCCAACAAAGGTTTTTTTCGAGGTGTCGAAAAAAATTTCGAGAGCAAACCAAAAAAAACCGAAAAAAGGCCAAAAATAGAGTTTTCGCGGTGGTTTTGGTGTTGCCTGCCTGGCACATGTTTCAGTGCTTTTCACAAGCAGAGTTTTAGCGCTTGCGTGCTAATAATTAATTGACCCGATCGAACCTATTTCCGGTATTCTCGGAGTTTATCTTTTTCCAATGTGACTGCTTTTGTTAAAAATTACAAAATTCCTGTCAGCGGGTTTCGATTAAATTCATCCAAGCTGTTGTTCTTGAATCAGAACCTCACCCTCATCGGCCCTCATTAATGAGTCTGAGGTCCGTGCTCCAAAAATAAAATCGCTATGCTTGTGTACTTGGTATACTTTTAGTGTTCAGCCGCTCTATACAAATTATAGTGTGAGGAATGAGTTCTGGTTTTGTTTATGAACCTTTTTTCAAGCACAGATACTTTTGAGAATGGCCTAAATACGTCTAGGTTTTTATTGAGTTTGAGTTTGAGTTTATTACGCATGGAAAATGCGTGGTAAGGTATAAGGAAGGGGGTTTTCCATGTGAAGGGAAACATGAGGTCGAAGGAGTTGATAACATATGAGGTCGAAGGGGTCCCCGTTGATTTCGTAAAGAACTTGCGAGTGATTGGTCGGTCCTACTCTTTTGGTCCTACTAAAGAAATTGGTCCTACTCAAAAAAACAAGTCTCTTCGATGTTAACCTTCCATTTGAAGGAGGTTATTAGAAGAACGCGGAAGTTCTATAAACTTTTTCTTACGCTATTGTATCAGAGATTAGAGTTTATGCTGAGTTAAACGCATTGGATGAAGAATCCAGTAGACGATACACTTTTTATCTGTGTCTTGCCTTGTTAGATGCGTTGTTTGTAGAAAAGACAGATCGGACGTTTCGCTTTATCAAAGCATCATCAGCGAATGTTCGTCACCTTAAGACAATATGAATAGCATGGTCTAAGGAACATCAATATATAAAAAAAAACAAATGAATTTATATTTACAAACCAAAAGAAGTTGACGAAGAGAAAGAGAAATCCTCTGACTGTGATGTGTAGAGGTTACACTAAAAAATAACAACGTGTTATTGAGAGGAAGTAACATACGGAGAAGAAATGAACATTGGAACAAATGAAAAATTAAGTGTGATTCTATAAAACGAGCGAGAGAATTATGAAAGAGGTAAAAGAGCAAGATGGGAAAGCTCTTCGGCCAGTTCGCTTTTGTTATTGAGCTGGGGCTTGTGAGTGTCTATTAGTATCGCTTCTATGATTCTTCGGCGGACAACATTCTTATCAACATGTAAAATAGAGCCAGAAAGGGCAACATCAGTTGTGGGATGAGCAGAAAGAAAATGTTGGGCAAAGGCGTTAGTGGAGTAGGAAGGTGCCTTTGGGTTCTTTGCCGCTCGGATGTGCTCTGTTGCTCTAGTATGAATTGGGCGGCCTGTGTGGCCTATGTAGAACAGACCGCATGAGCATGTGATTTTATATACAGCACCAGAAGTGTTGCAAATGCCTATTTTTGCGGAAGGGCAAAAAATACAAACTTTGGGATTGTAACAAGTTCTATCATGGTTTCGATTCCTACAAAGAATATACTGTAGAGAGGGAGAAGGTTTCTCTATTACATCAACATTATTCAAGTCAACATCATGAACAGCTTTTCGAACATCTCTAGTGAACTCATCGGAAATGAAAGGGATTGATAGTATAGCTCTGTTGTTCCGCACTGCAGGTACTTGTTTCCTTCGGCCGGTTGGCTTTTGGAAAGTTCGTACCCGTTTTGGTTGAGAATGGTTCTGGCCTTAGCCTTAGAGGCAGGACGGAATTCAACAGAGCTAACTGTTGAGGCTGTATACAAAGTATTTGTGATGATGGCACGTTTGACGTGAATAGGATGGTTAGAATTATTGTGAACAAGGATGTTCTTGTTAGAAGACTTTCTATACCATTTCGTTAAAATACGATCTCCAGACGAAGTTAATTCAATGTTCAAGAAGGGGATAGAGTTGTTACAAGATGTTTCCCTAGTCAAATGTGTCAGGCTCGCCTGAGTATCTAAGTAAGCGAATAATGTGTCTATAGCTTCTTGGTTTGTACTTATTACAATATAATCATCGATGTAACGTTTTAGTAGAGCGATATCACGTAGAGGGGCTCCATGTTCGAGTTGATGCATGTAGGAAACCGCGAGTAGAGGAGCTAAGCGGTTTCCCATGGCTAGGCCTCTTTTTTGTGAGTAAATGGTTCCAGCAAAACAGAAATGATTACAAGATAAGCAAAGCAGAAGTAGAGTTTGAACATCATTGACACTAAGGCCTAATAGATTGAAAGATTCTCTGTTGGTGAGTATGATATTGATAACCGCAGCAACTGCATCTTTGTTAGAAACATTAGTATAGAGAGACTCAACATCGAAGCTTTCATAAATTATGTTACTATTGGTTATGTTATTCAAGTCCTTCAATAGTTGGCTGGTGTTGAACAAATGAGTAGGAATACAATGGAATACTGGGTTAAGAATTTGACACAACAACCATGAGATTCTATCTGTGGGGCCTCCACATCCAGAGATAATAGGTCTGATTTTAAACTGTTTTAGATCGGTACCGGCAGAAAAGAGATCAAATTTGTGAGTTTTTATAAGAGTATATATAACAGGAATACGAGGATGATGATCTATGAGACGTTTAGTGAGACTATTTGGAGAGTTTGAGTGGCTAGTTATTGATTGAAAATTGGTTAATAATGCTTTAAAAGCATGAGTAAAAGCTGCTCTATTTGATTGAGTATAAAGAGAAAGATCAGATAAGTGCAACTCTGTTAGTTTTTTGTCAACATCTGCGCTCATGACAACAAATTCCCCTCCTTTGTCACTTCTAGTGACACGAATATTATTGTTCTGAACAAGTTCTCTAAGATATTTCAAAGCATTACACTCTACAAGTGATAAGTTACGAGAAAGTCTTGTTTGTCTATGACGAATAATAATATCGCGAATCTTAGAAGCTAATGTGAGTACAGTTCTGTCAGACAGAGGGTTTTTAGGAGGGAAGGCGGTGAACATGCGGGGAAAGGGGCAGGATGAAGCCAGTTTGTGAGTTGCAGTATCAGGAGCTTGAGAAGGGTTAAGTGAGAAAAGAGCTTGCCATCTCAAGGTTTGGCACAATTGTTGTAAAGAGACTTGCATAGAAAATTCAATGTTACGAGGAAAGGCTGTACTCGGAATGAAAGAAGGTCCATAATTGAGAACCGAAGTTGAAAGCTCCGGAAGATCAACACCACCAACTATGGAAACACGATCATAAGTGACTGGTTCAGTGGGTGTTGGGATCAGGGGTAACGGTCGAGCACTTGGAGCAATCTTGCATAGTTTCTTGAAGAGCCGTTGTCGCGCGACATCGCGGATCTTGTCACCCACAGATACAGATAATTGAACGAACTCATCGTACTCAGAGGCAGGCAATTTCGATCGTAACAGTCTATCATAATAACGACAACTTGTGGAGTAACTAAAAACAATTTTACGAGTTGAACGAATGTGAAAAATGAGTAGATTAAGAGCTAGTTTGTTAATAGACTTCGTTAGTGTAACAGTAGTTCTAGGTACATGAGCAAGAGAATTAAGAATGAAGTTAGGAAAAACATTATATCGTTTACATTCAGTTAAGAAGAAAAGAGATTGGCGAGCCTTTATAAGTTTTTGGCGCGTTCCAATAGTGCTTAAGGTGAGATCGCGGATAGATCGGCAATATCCATTTCGATTTAAAAAATCAATGAAGAGTTTATGCTGAGTTAAACGCATTGGATGAAGAATCCAGTAGACGATACACTTTTTATCTGTGTCTTGCCTTGTTAGATGCGTTGTTTGTAGAAAAGACAGATCGGACGTTTCGCTTTATCAAAGCATCATCAGCGAATGTTCGTCACCTTAAGACAATATGAATAGCATGGTCTAAGGAACATCAATATATAAAAAAAAACAAATGAATTTATATTTACAAACCAAAAGAAGTTGACGAAGAGAAAGAGAAATCCTCTGACTGTGATGTGTAGAGGTTACACTAAAAAATAACAACGTGTTATTGAGAGGAAGTAACATACGGAGAAGAAATGAACATTGGAACAAATGAAAAATTAAGTGTGAGTCTATAAAACGAGCGAGAGAATTATGAAAGAGGTAAAAGAGCAAGATGGGAAAGCTCTTCGGCCAGTTCGCTTTTGTTATTGAGCTGGGGCTTGTGAGTGTCTATTAGTATCGCTTCTATGATTCTTCGGCGGACAACATTCTTATCAACATGTAAAATAGAGCCAGAAAGGGCAACATCAGTTGTGGGATGAGCAGAAAGAAAATGTTGGGCAAAGGCGTTAGTGGAGTAGGATGGTGCCTTTGGGTTCTTTGCCGCTCGGATGTGCTCTGTTGCTCTAGTATGAATTGGGCGGCCTGTGTGGCCTATGTAGAACAGACCGCATGAGCATGTGATTTTATATACAGCACCAGAAGTGTTGCAAATGCCTATTTTTGCGGAAGGGCAAAAAATACAAACTTTGGGATTGTAACAAGTTCTATCATGGTTTCGATTCCTACAAAGAATATACTGTAGAGAGGGAGAAGGTTTCTCTATTACATCAACATTATTCAAGTCAACATCATGAACAGCTTTTCGAACATCTCTAGTGAACTCATCGGAAATGAAAGGGATTGATAGTATAGCTCTGTTGTTCCGCACTGCAGGTACTTGTTTCCTTCGGCCGGTTGGCTTTTTGGAAAGTTCGTACCCGTTTTGGTTGAGAATGGTTCTGGCCTTAGCCTTAGAGGCAGGACGGAATTCAACAGAGCTAACTGTTGAGGCTGTATACAAAGTATTTGTGATGATGGCACGTTTGACGTGAATAGGATGGTTAGAATTATTGTGAACAAGGATGTTCTTGTTAGAAGACTTTCTATACCATTTCGTTAAAATACGATCTCCAGACGAAGTTAATTCAATGTTCAAGAAGGGGATAGAGTTGTTACAAGATGTTTCCCTAGTCAAATGTATCAGGCTCGCCTGAGTATCTAAGTAAGCGAATAATGTGTCTATAGCTTCTTGGTTTGTACTTATTACAATATAATCATCGATGTAACGTTTTAGTAGAGCGATATCACGTAGAGGGGATAATGCGGGATCATTTAACTTTCGCTATACAATCATTTGTGATACATGTGAAGTTGTTGCGGTTGATTTGTTCTTAGCAAACTCATTCTGTCGTATAATAGTTTGCTACCGTCCTCCAAATTACAATGCTGAACTAACTACTACATTATG
>OZ057405.1:7693321-7811855 GCA_964056735.1 Allodiplogaster pararmata
TGTGAGTTGCAGTATCAGGAGCTTGAGAAGGGTTAAGTGAGAAAAGAGCTTGCCATCTCAAGGTTTGGCACAATTGTTGTAAAGAGACTTGCATAGAAAAATCAATGTTACGAGGAAAGGCTGTACTCGGAATGAAAGAAGGTCCATAATTGAGAACCGAAGTTGAAAGCTCCGGAAGATCAACACCACCAACTATGGAAACACGATCATAAGTGACTGGTTCAGTGGGTGTTGGGATCAGGGGTAACGGTCGAGCACTTGGAGCAATCTTGCATAGTTTCTTGAAGAGCCGTTGTCGCGCGACATCGCGGATCTTGTCACCCACAGATACAGATAATTGAACGAACTCATCGTACTCAGAGGCAGGCAATTTCGATCGTAACAGTCTATCATAATAACGACAACTTGTGGAGTAACTAAAAACAATTTTACGAGTTGAACGAATGTGAAAAATGAGTAGATTAAGAGCTAGTTTGTTAATAGACTTCGTTAGTGTAACAGTAGTTCTAGGTACATGAGCAAGAGAATTAAGAATGAAGTTAGGAAAAAACATTATATCGTTTACATTCAGTTAAGAAGAAAAGAGATTGGCGAGCCTTTATAAGTTTTTGGCGCGTTCCAATAGTGCTTAAGGTGAGATCGCGGATAGATCGGCAATATCCATTTCGATTTAAAAAATATTATCTCTGGATGTGGAGGCCCCACAGATAGAATCTCATGGTTGTTGTGTCAAATTCTTAACCCAGTATTCCATTGTATTCCTACTCATTTGTTCAACACCAGCCAACTATTGAAGAACTTGAATAACATAACCAATAGTAACATAATTTATGAAAGCTTCGATGTTGAGTCTCTCTATACTAATGTTTCTAACAAAGATGCAGTTGCTGCGGTTATCAATATCATACTCACCAACAGAAGAATCTTTCAATCTATTAGGCCTTAGTGTCAATGATGTTCAAACTCTACTTCTGCTTTGCTTATCTTGTAATCATTTCTGTTTTGCTGGAACCATTTACTCACAAAAAAGAGGCCTAGCCATGGGAAACCGCTTAGCTCCTCTACTCGCGGTTTCCTACATGCATCAACTCGAACATGGAGCCCCTCTACGTGATATCGCTCTACTAAAACGTTACATCGATGATTATATTGTAATAAGTACAAACCAAGAAGCTATAGACACATTATTCGCTTACTTAGATACTCAGGCGAGCCTGATACATTTGACTAGGGAAACATCTTGTAACAACTCTATCCCCTTCTTGAACATTGAATTAACTTCGTCTGGAGATCGTATTTTAACGAAATGGTATAGAAAGTCTTCTAACAAGAACATCCTTGTTCATAATAATTCTAACCATCCTATTCACGTCAAACGTGCCATCATCACAAATACTTTGTATACAGCCTCAACAGTTAGCTCTGTTGAATTCCGTCCTGCCTCTAAGGCTAAGGCCAGAACCATTCTCAACCAAAACGGGTACGAACTTTCCAAAAAGCCAACCGGCCGAAGGAAACAAGTACCTGCAGTGCGGAACAACAGAGCTATACTATCAATCCCTTTCATTCTCGATGAGTTCACTAGAGATGTTCGAAAAGCTGTTCATGATGTTGACTTGAATAATGTTGATGTAATAGAGAAACCTTCTCCCTCTCTACAGTATATTCTTTGTAGGAATCGAAACCATGATAGAACTTGTTACAATCCCAAAGTTTGTATTTTTTGCCCTTCCGCAAAAATAGGCATTTGCAACACTTCTGGTGCTGTATATAAAATCACATGCTCATGCGGTCTGTTCTACATAGGCCACACAGGCCGCCCAATTCATACTAGAGCAACAGAGCACATCCGAGCGGCAAAGAACCCAAAGGCACCTTCCTACTCCACTAACGCCTTTGCCCAACATTTTCTTTCTGCTCATCCCACAACTGATGTTGCCCTTTCTGGCTCTATTTTACATGTTGATAAGAATGTTGTCCGCTGAAGAATCATAGAAGCGATACTAATAGACACTCACAAGCCCCAGCTCAATAACAAAAGCGAACTGGCCGAAGAGCTTTCCCATCTTGCTCTTTTACCTCTTTCATAATTCTCTCGCTCGTTTTATAGACTCACACTTAATTTTTCATTTGTTCCAATGTTCATTTCTTCTCCGTATGTTACTTCCTCTCAATAACACGTTGTTATTTTTTAGTGTAACCTCTACACATCACAGTCAGAGGATTTCTCTTTCTCTTCGTCAACTTCTTTTGGTTTGTAAATATAAATTCATTTGTTTTTTTTTATATATTGATGTTCCTTAGACCATGCTATTCATATTGTCTTAAGGTGACGAACATTCGCTGATGATGCTTTGATAAAGCGAAACGTCCGATCTGTCTTTTCTACAAACAACGCATCTAACAAGGCAATACACAGATAAAAAGTGTATCAGAGATTAATAATTTGTTTGTTGTTATTTTTGCTAAGCGTGTCTTTAGCTTTAAATGGTGATTTTCGTGATGTATGATTGTTGCAAAACTGGTAATTAGAGACAATGATCATCTGAGATGAATAAATATATTACAACTTTGAGAAGCATCATAAAATAACACTTTAAAAAAGAGAAAAAAGTTTCATTCAGATAAAAAAAAAATTTTCGTTTTTTATTTATTTTTTTTTTTTGGTTTTTGAAATCGAAAAAAAAAGTCGAAAAATTTTTTTGGTTTTTAAAATCGAAAAAAAAAATTCGAAAAATTTTTTTGGTTTTTAAAATCGAAAAAAAAAGTTCGAAAAAATTTTTTGGTTTTTAAAATCGAAAAAAAAGTTCAAAAAATTTTTGTGGGTTTTTTAAATTCGAAAAAAATAGTCGAAAATTTTTTTTGGTTTTTTCTTTTCGCCCAGCCCTGATTCATACTCAATTTTTTTCAATTTCAATTTAAACGCTTTATCAAGATCAGCAAGCCACATCGGTAATATAACATCATCGATTATGGGATCTGTTGCGACATGTGACGACTCCACTCCTCAGCGTTCTCTGCCTTCCTTAGGAATTGGGGACTAACTGCTTTGACAAAGTAGTCCCTCCATCTCATTTTTCTGTCGGCTCATGATGGCGCTACGTTCCCGGAGCGCCAAATCTTCTCGGGAAAGGACTCTCACAGACGAGGGAAGAGACGGTGCGAGGAACAACCGTGCACGGAGGGAGACGAATGAGAGAATGTACTCACCTTGATTAAAGTACTCAATTCATACTCACCTTGACACAAATAACCTAATGATCTCACCAGTCTGGATTCAGACGGAAACGCTCCACCATAAACTCTCTTTTAGAATCTCATTCTCTTTACCTTTCACTTACTTCCCGTAAAAAACTTTTGGCATAGTAATGATCGACTTTTCCAAAGCGTTTGATTCAGTGGGATCATCGATTCTTGATTCACAAACTAACGTCGATTGGAAGTAACTCATCTCTTTCTCTCACTAATAGAAATTCTCGTGTACTGGGTCGACTCATTTTTCTCGGACTCAAATTGTATACTAAGGGCGTTCCTCAGGGCAGTTTCCTGGGCCCGCTATTCTTCACTATTTTTATTAAAGACATAATTTGAATTATTCCTCTCGGAGTACAATGTTTTCTCTATGCCGATGACATGAAGATATTCTCCGATAACTCTTCCTCCCTACAATTTGCTATCGATGCAATAGTAGGTTATGCACATACTTGGTCTCTTACCATATCGATCCCCAAGTGCTCAGTTGTTCATTGTGATTCTTTCAACTCAAAGTGTATTTATTCTATTTCAATCTTTATTCCGAATTACATAATAATGTTACAAGAATAGGTATGCAAAGTGGATCACTGCCACATAAGTGATATCAGTTTAGGTAATACATACAAGCAAGCACCTAGAGTTTGAGCTTCGAGAAAGGTAGTAAAAATAGTAATAAAAAAAGAAGGTGGCATGTTCACACTGAAAATAGTAGTAGGTAAAAATGAACCGTGGCATAGTTATATAGGAGAACAAACAATGAAAAAAAAACTAAATCTCATTTCGAATTGAAGAACAAGGCACGATTTCATCTCTAGAAAGATATGAGATAGAGGTTTTAAAAGCTTGAGATGATTTCAATGTAACGATTTCGTTAGGCAACTTGTTCCAGACATCAATTAAGCGTGACACAAATGTGTTTCTAGAATCCTTAAGCTTGATCGGTAATAAAATTCTTAAAGAGTGAGATATTCTACGACTGTACGGGGCAGGCTGCAACTTGTAAAGATAAGTTGTGTACAATTCAGCATTTCCGTGCAAACATTTATTAATAAAGCATAGATCGGCCACGGCTCTCCGATGCTCTAGATTAGAAAGATTCAATAGATCTAGACGTTCGCAGTAGCTGTGTAGCTACGAAACGCTAATAACTTTATGAGGTAATAATTCCTTCCCATTGTCAGCACAATTTGTTCACACGATCAGAATAGTTTCCCACTATCATAATTCCTTCCCAGTGTTAGCACAATTTGTTCACACGATCAGGAGAGTTTCCCACGGTCATAGTTCTATTTAAAGAAGAAGAATTCCTGTCCTTAATTATTTCTTTCAATTTATTTCTCGTTTAAAGATGTTCAAATGATAAAGGTTTAATTAACCAAGTTTGAGGTGTTGCCACACAAGACAACCCGACAAATGGCGACCACGGCATATTCAAGCAGGGACAAGCAGCAATCAGTCAAGCAGGGACGAGCAGCAACCAGTCAAGCAGAGACAACTACCAATCAACTGATCATCTTGCTGCAGCGTCTCAACCCTGCCCTCAACTCTTGGACACAAGATAAAAATTCAAAAGAATTTTCAAATCAAGAATTAGCCTCTTCATTCAAGCTTGAAATAAGGCATTCCTCACTGATCACCTTCACTTCATCATGTCCGGCCGTATTCGGACCTCGATAGCACAGGCAAGCAAAGCCCTCAAGCACAGCATCAACCAAGCAAGTAGTTTTCTGGATAAAGCGGAAAATACCACCACAAAAGAGAATTCTGACTCTGAGATCACAGAGCACCTTCAAAAAGTATTCGACGAGCGATCCATTCTCCTAAAGCCCTATCGCCGCTTAGAGAAACATCACAACGCCTTCGAAGAACTGAAGACAGATTCTCCCAACGAAGTGTTAACCTTTGACAACTTCATCGCTAAACACGGAGATTATCGAACTCTCCTCAACTTGGCGACTGAACTACTAAACCGTTTCGACACCCTCGGGACAAAATACATCACTGAAGGTCGTTCTCGGAAACTGCCTCTATCTGACATCATTGACGAACACAATGAACAATCCTCGCAAATTTCAACAGATTCGTTTCAACAAAAAAATGGAACTGTTGAAACAACATCAAAAGCGGTGCCACCAAAAACCAACGCTACAACGGATGTGGCAAATCACACAAACGAGCCCCTCTTTGCCAACCACGGACCAAGTGCCTTCACAACAGCCGCCCTCCTGTCTGATCGACTTCCCAAGTTCAGTGGGGACATTCTAAAATGGCCCTCTTTCATCGAAAGCTTTCAATCTCTAATCTCACAAGGCGGAGTGCGTGGAGTAGATCGTCTTTCAATGCTGAAAATGTGCGTTCAAGGCGAAGCAAAACAGATCATCTCTGGCCTAACTTCTATCGACCACAACTTTGAAACCGCTCTTCACTTGCTGAAGATGGAATATGAACATCCCATCTTTGTACAGCAGACACTTCTCAGTCGCATTCGTGACCTTCCCGATTGTCAAAACTGCACAAGCCTAAGACCTTTCTACCTCAGCTTGAACGCTCTCGTCCAACAACTACTCCCCGACGGCACTTTAGAAGGAGGAGACACCTACCTCATCAATTCCATACTTGGAAAACTACCCACATCAATGAGCGCTCGCATTGCCAAAGATATGTCTAAGCGTCAAGTGACAATATTCACTATTATGGACATCCTTCAAGAATCAGTCGAAACAGAACGCTTCGAACAACTTTTCTCTAAGCATAATGCGCGTTCGAAAGACACCTATTCTCCGGCAGCTAAACCAAGGCAAGTCAACCGTCTCTTCTCAGCTCCAACTCACAACCAACATCGAGCTTCTAATACGAAGACTTGTCAACTCTGCGACGGCAATCACTCAGTCTTCGCATGCACACAGTACGCAACTCCCCTCGATCGCAAAAAAGCAGCATTCCAACTGAAGTTATGCTCGAACTGTCTCTCACCAAGTCATCTCGTCAAAGAATGCCGGTCTCGCAGACGATGCCAAAGCTGTCAAGAAACACACCACACAAGTACTTGCGAGAAACTATTCAATAGAATGGCCCCGCAAACAACAGAGCGTACTCCTTTCAGTCCTAACCCGAAATACAACAGTAACGCCACTTCAGGAGAGAGACATCGCAACAACAAACAGACGCATCCGCGAATCACCCATCATACATCAACTAACTGTGCAATTACGCAAAATTCAAATGCAGTCCCCATGAAAACACAACAAAAACTCTCGTCCACACCTGCACCATAAGCGAAACGACCCTTCTAGCTCTGCGTCCAATCGGTCTGCCTACTTGTCTCACAATCCAGAACAGCAACGGAACGATTCTAGGCACCTTGTCTCTTCAGGTCTCCAGAATCGAGTATAAATGAAACAAACAAACCCTGTTTTACACTCGAAATCACAAATTGAAGGTACATTCCCAACAACTCTGCGGACCCGCTTTCAAATCAGGAACGTGCAAAGATGAATACAACCTCGTCCACACCTGCGCCAAAATTCAAAATACGGACAAGCTGAAAATGTTTGAAAAGATCAACAATCACCCCGGTTACACCTACTGCCAGAGTAGTTGTGGCTGTAACACGTGTGGGTGTTTCACCTGTACCGCTAGCTGTCTCATGTATCGCATCATCGCCCTACCTGAAGACGACGAAGTCTTCGAAGCCTACCGATGTCTCAACTGGCAAAACGAATTTACCCTCCAAGCAAGTCTTGCCACCAGAGATGGCATTTCGGAAAAGACCTTCCACTTGCAACCGGGCATCAGCAGTCGCTGGAACGACATCGTTCTCACCATCGTATCATCGAGTCACGTCGCCTTTGAGAACATTCTCACCCAACAATACCTCACGAATGGAATACGTACCGCCCTCATGGAGAACGTCAACCCCGGTATTCAAACTCCCTTTTCAGCCGGACAACTACAATGCCAAACCAGAGAGGATGCGATAGCCTTCAACTGTTACTTCAGCCCACATGCTTGTCAATGTTCTCCCGCGATGCGTGTCATCTCATGTCACTGTCCATCAGGCAGGATCACTTCGTTTTTCGGGCAAACCAAACTACTTCCTCTGGAGCGTGACGGCATCTCTCTACAAAACACTCCGTCCGGTTCCCTCGTCGCTATTGTCAACAACCACGCTGTCTTACAACTTCAAGTACGCATGCAAGAGATGACATTGAAAGGCACCTGGGAAGAGACCGACTGCCGCGCAGAAGCCTCCACAGTAGAAGGCTGCTTTTCCTGCTACCAAGGCGCGTCTTTCGAACTCCTTTGTACGTCATCTTCCATTGCTGCTTTGGCCAATCTTGAGTGCCGAGATGGAGAATGGAGAGCCAAGCGCACAGTTAAGTGCACGCCCTCGGGACACCGCCAAACACTGAAGTTCTACTACGGCAAAGAGATTATAAATGCGAACTGCTCTGCGAAATGCCCGGGAGGGCATTTGAATAACTTCGTTCTGAACGGGACCCTGAATTTTGTTCCAGAATCAAACATGAATATTGTAACCCATACTAGACACGTGATTTCCGGTACAATGGATGAAACAGTAAAAAATGTTTTTGGCCACTTCAGTGACCTTATCAAATCAACATTCGAGGCAATTCTAAGTTTCATTAAATCCCCATTTGCCTTCATGATGGAGCTTCTCGTTTTAGCAATCATAATTTGCATTGTTCTGGTTTTGCTTAGACATTATCCTTTCTGAATGAAGCTCCGTAATTTTCCGCCCCGGGGAGTGTAGCTACGAAACGCTAATAACTTTATGAGGTAATAATTCCTTCTCATTGTCAGCACAATTTGTTCACACGATCAGGAGAGTTTCCCACGGTCATAGTTCTATTTAAAGAAGAAGAATTTCTGTCCTTGATTATTTCTTTCAATTTATTTCTCGTTTAAAGATGTTCAAATGATAAAGGTTTAATTACCCAAGTTTGAGGTGTTGCCACACAAGACAACCCCGACAAAAGCTGAGATCAATAATGCCATTTCTAAAGAGAATGCGACGGGTAAAAGATCGTTGTATCCTCTCAATTTCATTCACGAGACCAATAGACATAGGAGCCCACAGTTCGCTTCCAAACTCAAGTAGAAGTAAGATGTACGTCTTCCAAACACGCAGCAGAACGGTGATGGACTTGGTCTTCAGCGCTGGTATTATCAGGTTCATCTGTTTCGTCGCTTTCTTACACATGGCGTTGATGTGGAGAGAGAACGACAATGAGGAGTCGAACGTGATTCCAAGATCTTTACGCAGTGTTTGTGGTGGTAGAAAGTTTCCGTCAATCGAGTATGAGAATTTACGATTGTTGCTACCACAATACATAACGAAACATTTTGGGGTAGAAATTGACAGGGACCACAATTGAGCGTATTCAGACACACAATCTAAGGCTGCTTGAAGAGATAGAGGGTCGACCGAAAACAATGTAATAACGTCTGCATATAAAAAACAATGAACGTTTTTAACAACATGGCTTCACGATCTATTAACAACATGGCTTCACGATCCATGAATATTGTTGAAGATTTAGATATCAACTTCAGTAACTCCTTAACGTTTTCAAACCACATTGATCAGGTTGTAAAGAAATCCTCGACTTGTGCAAATACCAGCTTACGAGCTCTCAAAACTTTCACCATTACTGTTCTTATGCGGGAATTTAGATCATACACTCTTCCAATCCTGAAGTACGAGAGCGAACTGTGGTCGCCCATGTCCATAGGCCTCGTTAATGATTTAGAACGTGTTCAGCGAAGCATCACACATCCTCTTCACACATCCAAACGTCTTGCAACCGGCCTCATGTTCGTTTCAATTTTAAAAGTTCAATTTCTGCTGATTGCGAGTCTGTCCGACAATGCTATGAGAAACACTAAAGAGTCTTTTTCTCTTTTTTTGAAAATTTTTTGAGAAAAAAATGCGTTTTCAAACTCGCAAAAAAAATTTTTTTGATCTGTCGCAATTTTTGAGAAGCGAAAAAATTACAGTACCCTTTACGGGCATTAGCTTCCTGGGCATCTTTCCGTCTATCGCTCCACTCACATTTGTAAAATTTGTGAGCTTTTGAAAATTTGTTTTGTGAGAAAAGTTTTGTGAGAAAGTTTTGTGAAAAAGTTTTGTGAAAATTTGTGAGAAAAATATTTAAAACGCTCTTTTTCAATTTCAATTTAAACGCTTTATCAAGATCAGCAAGCCACATCGGTAATATAACATCATCGATTATGGGATCTGTTGCGACATGTGACGACTCCACTCCTCAGCGTTCTCTGCCTTTCCTTCCTTTCCTAACGGCTTTGACAAAGTCGTCCCTCAATCTCATTCTTCTGTCGCTCATTCTTCTTCTGTCGCTCATTAAAACGCTATGAAGCTAGTTAAATGCGTAAATGCGTATAAAGTCACTCTTGCGAAAAAAAAACGTTAAAATTACAAAAAAGGGATTATTTCAGCAATTCATAGTGAAATATTTATGTTAATTAGCATGTTATTAATTAAATTACGTTAAAAAATTATAAACTCAATATATTATGATGGATGATGCAGGTTGAGAACTAACAACTGTTTCTGTCTGATCTTTTCCAAACCGATGTTCACAGAGTAAGTTTTGATGGAATTCGAAGCTTATTTACAAAAACCTCATTGATATTTTTACTCGAAAAACTTGTTGGCATTTTTACTTTTTGAAATCTTTCCAAATATAGCTCGTTGATCTGTAACCCTATAGAATTCGTGGTTCTTAACTACATAATAAAGAAGAGGTAGAGTTAGGCTCGATATGTACATACCGAGCACTCTTTAAAGATTTCAACTTTTTTTGTAGTTTTCTTCGTCTTCATAGGCCTTTGTTGCAAAACACGACTTTGGGTGCGTTTTCGAATGCCCAAATTTTCCGCGCAAGTTCTGGTTCGAGAGAATCCACGGGGACTGGGGACGTCTGCGGGAAGAGAGCGCAGCCAACCGGTGTGGAAACCAGCAGAATGGTCCCGGCCAAAACCGCCTGCAGGGGGCCTGCTACACCCGGGCGCTTCTGCAACCGACTTGAGCTAACTTCTCCTTTTTTGCTGAAACATTTTTTTTTGAAAACAAGCTCTTCCGCCCTTGACCTGAGGTAAGACCTGAATTGGTAGAACCAATGGTTGCTCTATGGTCAGTGCTAGTGCGTAGCAGGGAGGTAAGCGAAAGGGAGGAAACTGTTTTTGAACTCGTACGAAAAGTACGCGCTCCTTTTTCTTGAAGTCGAGACCCAAACTGGTAAAAAGATTATCTACAAGAACGTGGGTGCTTTTCAAAAGATAAGGATTGTACTGTTTCAGTTTTTTTGAAGAATTGAAAGTGCGTACCACTGAGCTTTGAGTTATCTGATTTCTTTATCGGATAAAGACGTATAAGTGGTCAATATTAACTACAGGGTATGGCAAATGTTCACGTTGACAGTACTTTTTCCGATAAAAACTCAACGGATTAAGCAAATCAAACAAAATTTTCATCAAAGTTTATTCAAATAAATTGGGATATACTGCACTTTCAAATTTCAAACAGCCCTCCCTTCTCCTTGACACAGGCGCGGAGTCCCTTGAGGAAGGCACCCACCGTAGTGAAAAGGTTAGCGACGTCAAGATCATCCCACGCCTTCTGTAGGGCGCGCTTCAGACTTTCCAAATTCTTGTGGGGAGAAGCACAGGCCTTGCTCTCAATGACCACAGAGAAGTTCAGAGGATTCAAATAAGGCGAGTACGGAGGCCATTCGACGGAGGTGATCAGGTCTTGCAGGGGAAATTGGTCTTGCACTACTTTAGCTTCGAGCGCGGGCGCAGAGTCCTGCTGGAAGGTCCAGTTGCGTCCCGCGAAAAAAGCCTGGCTCCAGGAAAGTACTTCCTTCACGAGAATGTCGTTTACGTAGTTTATGTCATTCACTTTGACTCCCTGCTCGACGAAAACGAGTCGAGTCTTGCCAGTCGCGCAAATCCTGGCCCAGACCATGATAGAAGCGGGATGGCCCTTTCTCGAGACTTAGCGACGACTCTTATTGGCCTCGTTGACCGATTTCTACCAAGTCCCATCGTTCTGGTGGTTGAAGGACTGCCCAATATTGAACAACTTCTGATTGAAATATCGCACAGAAAAAAGCTAGTCCACCGGGCGGGATCGAACCCAACCATCTCGACTCAAACCGGGAACGCGTGTTACCATTACACCACGGAGACACATTGCTATTCCGTGCGATAGTGTTATATGATCTTCAAATTCCAAGTTACACAGTTTAAAGGCAGTGACGCCTGTAACTTAGAATTTGAAGATTTATCATTCATGATCCATCTCTCTTCTGTCTTAATCGTGAATTCTGGAATTACGCTCCATTCATGACGCAATCGCTTAATAAGCATGCGTGACTAAGAGAACAAGACATATGAGCCTTTCATATATAACACTATCGCACGGAATAGCAATGTATCCCCGTGGTGTAATGGTAACACGCGCTCCCGATTTGAGTCAAGAGGGCTGGGTTCGATCCCCGCCTGGTGGACTCGCTTTTTTCTGGGCGATAGTTCAATCATTCGTCATCTTAGCCAGGCGTCACTGTTTTTAAACTGTGTAACTCAGAATTCGAAGAAGAACAACTTCTCATCGGTGAAAAGAATATCCAAAGAGTCCACCGGGTTGAACCGCTTTGAAAGTTGACGACATTTTCGAAAACGGGTCGCTTTCATCTGGTCCGTCAATGCGTGAGTCTTCTGCAGCTTGTTGGGGCGAATCCCCATGCTAGATTTGACGATCCTACGAACAGATCTATCCGACATATTCAGCTTCTTCCAACTTTTCTGAGACTCCGCTTGGGGTTATATCTGATCTTGTCTGGGATGCTTCCTACGTAGACGGAAATGGTCGCTGACGCTGGTCTGCTGCTCTTGAGACGGTCATTCATCGTACCAGTCTCACGAAAAAGACGTATGGTGTCTTCAAAAATCCGGCCCTGCGGAAAATCCGGTGATTCTCGCGATGTGCCCGGAGTGTGCCCGAACTGGCTCATGCGCCTCGTTCAATGTAAGATACCACCTAAGAAGGAGAAGAGATATCATTCTGATTTTTCATGGTTGTGTTTTTAACGTCATGACTAAGATACAAGCAAAAAATCACACAAAAGGAATACAAAGTGTCAAAGTCATCTATGTGATCTTTTGCCGCACCCTATAATTGGAATCTGAGCTCAATAACCGTTCATTACCAAATATTAGAATCTGTTTCGAACATCGATACCAGAAAACTAACATTTACGTAACTGAGAAAATCATATATTTATTTAGAGGATAGATAAGAACGTTATTCAGTATCCATACAGGAGTTAAATAGTCATGTCCGACCTTCTGTCGGCGAGCATCTGTTTTTACAAATCACAAGGGGATACCCTTATGTAGAAAGAAATAAAGATTTTCGCAGCCCTATGTTTTTTATCATAAGGGGGTGACCTTATATGAAAAAAAAATAAGGGGGGGACCTTATATGAAAAAAAAAAAATAAGGGGGGGACCTTATATGAAAAAAAAAATAAGGGGGGGACCTTATATGAAAAAATTCCGCCTTCGGCGGGTTTCTGTTCCCTTTTCTTGCACACTAAAAAACCCCCTGTATCCATATTGATAGCATCTCAAGTTTAATTTGGCTGCTTCCAGTGAGTTTTGTTCTCAACCCTCCGCCATTAAAGCAATAACAGAATTCACGTGCTTGAACTTATTTAGTTCTCTTCACACATTTTTTCGGAAAAATAACCCTTATTTTTACTGTCCTAGAGAATATTTTTTACATTCGTAGCCCCCAATTCTAAATTATTTTCCTCACTAAAGTTTTAAATGAGAAATGAATGGAACTGACCTTATACCACTCTGTTTTCACAATGCTGTTCATTGTTCATCGCAATCGGTATGCAAACTAGAAAAACAGATTAATTTATGATTAACATTTTGCAGGGCAAAAAGCGGTCCTCTGAGCGGTATCGAACCCGGCGATCTCTCTCTCTCTCTCTCTCTCTCTCTCTCTCTCTCTCTCTCTCTCTCTCTCTCTCTCTCTCTCTCTCTCTCTCTCTCTCTCTCTCTCTCTCTCTCTCTCTCTCTCTCTCTCTCTCTCTCTCTCTCTTACGGTAAGCGAGCGCTTACCACCCCACATATACTCTTTTCCTGGTCTTTTTTGGTTTCTTCAACTCGCTTTCTGTTCATCCATTTAATGTCATGGACGTATGCATGAATTCGAACTTATCATTAAAATAATGAACATGAATAAACTTTTAACGGATCAACTATTGGGAAAAAATAGTCGGGGTGTGGCATAATTGTGGTGTGCACGCAGGGGTTAAATAGCATCCGGTCCAGCTTTTTGCGCATACATGTTTACGCCGGAAATGATCTACATTCTCTCCTCCTTCCGTTCTATTTCACTTTACCTCTACTTCTCTTTTCACTCTCCTTGCTTTTCCTCATTCCTTTTTCAACTCACTCGGCGCGTACAAACATACCTCAGACATTTAACGCCTGTGTGCACAAGAGCCAAGGGCAAAGTTTTTTCAAATTTCGACCCGGTCAGAATCGCCCAAGTTATTTATGTCTGAATATTATTGTCTCAGGAAAGCGCACAATCTACCACGGAGCATAAAAATAGAGAGCAAAATTCCATTTAAGAATGAATCAAAAAAGGGAGAGGATGACTCGAGCGCAGAGATTCATTCGTGCAAAGTTTATTTATAACTCAAGAGACTCCTTTTTCTTCTAGCGTTTATTCCATCGCCTGTTAAAAACACTCTTTAGATTGCATCAGGCCACTTAACCAAATCAGCGGCATCTTCATTCTGGCGTGACAAAGGTGATTGAAAAATGCACCAACCAAACGTGGGAGCAGCCATTCCAATCCTCGAGAAGATAACTTGGCAGATGGCCAAGCGAGCGACTGATTTGCTCTTGCCGACTTCGTTCCCATTCTCGTCGAACAGTGAAATCCCATCAGTCAACTCACTGGAGAGAAGAAGCTATGGAAGTATTGAAAGTTCAGGTGAATTAAAAAGTAACATTTGATAACAAAAAGTTCATTTAGTTTGAGTGCAATTGAGACATGTTACACCGCCCCAAGAAGTAACGTCAGGTGCCCACGGCCGAACCGTTCAGAATTTAAGTTGGAGTACATCAAGGTTTTGCGCTTTCTCCTCTTCTTTTCTTCTTGATCATGGATAAGCTTACCCGCGACCTACACCTCAACCCTCCAAAGACTCTTCTGTATGCAGATGATGTTGTTCTATGCTAGACAACCGGGAAGATCTCGAGGCTCGACTGGAGAAATAGAACAATCGTTTATACGAATACGAACTGCGTCTGAATGTTGACATTACCGAATACCTGAGAGCCGGCACCAGCTACTCTACAAACACCGTGCTCCGGAAAGTTGATAGCTTCAAGTACTTAGGATCCTTCATCTCTTCAGGTGGAGACCTCAAAGCTACAGTGAATGCAAGAATCAATGCTGCATGGCTAAAGTGGAGAGAAGCCACTGCCATACTGTGTGACTGAAATGCATGAACGACTGAAAGGGAAAATATACCGATCAGTTGTTCGACCCGTTTTGCTATATGGCATCGAATGTGCTCCAACAACTGTGAAAACCATGCAATTTCTACACGTTATGGAAATGAATATGTATGTAAGAGTTGAATTCACTCTCATTTTCGAGAAGTTGAAGGGAAAGCAGGCTGAGATGGTAAGGTCACGTTCTAAGAGCTGACCTGTATCCGTCTAAAAATTAACCTGGAACCTCAATGTCCAGGCTAAGAGACCCAGAGGGATATCAAAAACTAGATGGCGAGACAGCATTGAAGTAGACATGGCTGCTGTCATATTCAAAGCTGAAGACGTCGCGAATTAGGGGCAACAGAAAAGTGTTATCTGTACATCGGACCCTGTTTTCAGACGGGACAAACGCTAAGAAGAAGGAGCAATTGAGACTTGTTGATTTCTTTCATGCATTCACGTTATATACTCTACATAGAGCCATCCGATTCCACCATAATTTTCCTTCAGAGAAACTCAGCAATTAGCTGTAATGGTTTTGTTGTTATTTTTTAAATCAAAAAAAGTATAGAAGACAACTTGAAAATTATTCCGGTTTTAACCGGAAATTTGATAGAGGGGGTTCTGGTTTCTTTTTTCCATCTCTTCGTCAGCTTTTACCACGAGAGACTTCAGGAAAAAGTTGAACATTTATCGAAAAATAAAGACGACTGACGATCTCCGCATCATCGGTATGTTTATGGAATTCGCGACACAGACGGCGACGAAAGGCACGAGCCGACCAACCAGGGAAGGTGCAGACTGGAAAGATGATAAAACTGACTCAAGAGACTTCCTCAAACTTTGCCGTATTCACAGGAAGATCTATATCCAACTGATTATGAACTGTGAGAGATTTCTGAAACCTTCAAAAACTTATTGTTACTATTATCAAGGTTGTTAACTATGCTCGAATAGCGGACTCAAAGGGGCGAAAAGTAAATGAGTTTGATCACTTTTTCACTAGTTTGTTCATTAGTTATTCATGAAGTTACTCAGAAACTTTGACTAGAGAGTTGAGACCAAAAGCAGCGGTGAGTGCTCCGCCTGTCACTGCACAATACGAAGTGAATATCTGAGAGTTGGATCCGCCCTCTCCTAACAAACAAACCAGGTTGTGCAAGGAATCTTGGAAAGGCTCACAAGTTCTTTGACTCAAAAGCTCGAAATATCTCAAGCTTTCGGATAAGCTGGGTTACTTAGACTATGATGCGAGAAAAGAACAGTATGTTTCTCTAAACCGCGGAGAAAATCAAAGCTGCTGAAGAAAAGTGTAGAAAAGTTTTTTGCGTTGGTTGACCGGGCGACTGGGGGAGGTCAACGAAAACATTTTTTCTATGTCATACTCAAACAGAGAAAACATTTTCTACATCCTTGCAACAAACAAAATTTTCAGTATATCTGCTGCGTAGGTCAGTTATATTTTCTTCGAAAGTGAAAAAAATCTAGGTGGTCATGCGAGCCGACTGGGAGAAATTTAATAAGTTTGGTAAGCTATGGTACGCTTACAATCTATGTATGCGCAGATCTATGCGTTATCTCAGAAAGCTAGTGATACAAATGCTCTGTTTGTCTGCATACTCTCTTATACGTGACACGTTCTCAGGCTTTTGGACTATAAAGGTTATTCATTAAAGCTCTTAGAAGACAATTAATAAACTATCATCCATGGAAGAGATGGTATGTCATTTTTCTGAACCGAACCTGATCTGTTACTGTAATTGACAACTGCATTGAACGTCTGATTGAACCATTGCCAGAAGATGACAGCGAATGGGGACTTATAAAAGGTGAGCATCCCTCCGGTGAGGAGCATATTCATTGGCACCTGAGTCACTTGCTTTTCCCCCCAAAGTGAATTCCTGTGACAGTGGGGAAGTTTTCAACTGTCTTGTTGCGTATCTGGACCATAGATCATTGTTATTATTGTGGTTTGCCCGTTGAAGATCTCTGGTTCGTAAGACGAGGTCTTCTTGGTTATGGCTCAGAACACCATAGATCATTGTTGTTATTGTGGTTTGCCCGTTGAAGATCTCCGGTTCGTAAGACGAGGTCTTCTTGGTTATGGCTCAGAACACCATAGATCATTGACAAACACAACTGACCAATTCTGAGGCGATCAACCTACTTTTCTGTAATATAAGTTCTGCCAACTACTTACCGATTTCAACAACGAATTTGCTCTAAAACTGATGGGTTTCCTTGATTGGCCGATCTACGTTTTTGAAGTTTTAGAAACACATTATTCTAAATAATAAAGAGTGGCGAACATTCAAACATTATGCTTATTTATTTTTTGAGATTCAAATTACGATTATTGACCCTTTGAAAGCCAAGACTAGTTGCACCTAGGCTCTATTACCAAGTGCATTTTCAAAATTTCAAAGTTTTTTTCATCAACTTTTTTTTCGTTTTGTTCGATGTCTTTATTTTTTCAACACTTAAATAGTTGAAGGGTAAAAAGACAGAAAAATCTTGGGTTAAAGAGAAAATCTAGCAGAAACTCAGCCGCAAACTCAATGACACAAAACTAAAATATAACTCATAGATGGCTCTATAGATAATAAGTTAATTAAAGTATAAAACCTTAGATTTTGTTTTAACGCAATTTGGGTGAGGATCCTCAAGCTTTTGAGTCAACATCTATGATGAAGACGTTTTGAAACTTTAATTGCGGGAAATTTAGAAGTGAGAACGATCGCAGCTCCGAGCCGGCTTAACTTCTCAAGGGAGTTCGACTCGGGCTGAGGCGGGAGAACACGCTTAGTAAGAATAAAACTAGTAATAGCAATGGCCCTTGAGCTGCAAAACAATGAAGCGGTTGTTTTTCGTGAGCTATTAACAAGCTGTTTCCAATGGAACTCGGTTGTTTGGTGAGGAACCTGCGCACTCATTCGGCCGACCATCATCAACTTTTCACCCGTGTAGGGGTGGAAGGCTGAGTCGTAGATGGTCTTCGCCTTCCACAGCTCCTCCAACGTCAGGTCAGCGGAAATTATGTTCTGTCTGATGATAAAAAATATGTAACACTCAAATGTTTTCTCTTTCAATACAATCAAACGAGCGAACCCCTGAAATAATACAGATCTCGTAAACCATATGTTTCGCTCAAAACATTCCAGCAGGAGACCGCTTCATTTTCTGTAACCAATGTCTTTGTATGCTGGGTTGAAAACAGTCCCTGTGGAAATCAAATATGTATTGAAGTTTTAAAAAATAGTCTCCACTCAGAATGCAATCAGGGGTTAAATAGTCATGTCATGCCTTTCTTAAGTGAAGCACATTTTTAGCGAGCCTTTGTTTTTTATCATAAGGGAGAACCCTTATTTTGAAAAAAAATTCAGCCTTCGGCGGCCGTCCGTACCTTTTTCTTGCACACTAAAAAAACCCTGAATGCAATGTGAAGGTGCATGTCTACGTGAACAAGGACAATTTCGGCGAAAGTGGACAAGTCTGGTCCCGTCGAATACTTATTTTTTCATGAAACTTTTTCTAGGGTTACCTTAAGAGCTAAAAACCTTTCTGAGAAAAACAGAGCTGGATCTGAAGTGTTTGAGTATGTAAAAAATCATTTGAAAAATCATCTGTTTTCTGCTATTATTCACTGTTTTTTTCTCGCTTAGGCAAAGGTTACGCTAACGACGCCGTACGGCTTAGGCTGACGAGAAAAAAATCTCATTTTATTTTTTTTTTGTCAATTTAATGAGTAAATTTGTCAAAGAGAAATTTTTGGAGGTACGTTAGAGCACAGGCAGCTAAGTCAGACAACGTTTGTGCGCTAGGTCATATGCTTATATTTGTTATCATTCTGTTATTAACTTGCATGTTCTAATGAAGATTTCTTTGTGCAAACATGTTCATACAGTAATTCAATGATGAATCACGTTTTATTTAGGTACTACATACAAGATTAAAAATTCCCATGTTCAAAAGCGGCTCTTTTATTTTCCAGGTTCAAATGATTTTTCCAGCTTCGCACTTCTCAGAAACGTTTTTTAGCTCTTAAAGTAATCTTAGAAAAATTTTCATGAAAAAAAAATGCGAATTCGATGGGACTTTTTTTAAAATGCGAATTTTCGAAAAATGCGAATGAAACTCTTTCCTCTTATATCGCCGACACGATATAAGAGGAAAGATGACACAAATTTATGTGCAAGAAAATTAGGGTTTTAATTCTTCGAAAAATACTGTTTCTCGGGAAAGCGCTAATTTGACCCGGAGAAAATTATGGCGAAACTGGAGTATAGTGGTCCCGTCGAATTCGCATTTTTTTTGTTGCATAAACAGTGAATAATAGCTGAACACAGATGATTTTTCAAATGAACTTTTTTACGTAATCAAACACTTCAGATCCAGATTTGCACTTCTCAGAATCGTTTTTAGCTTGTAAAGTAACCCTAGAAAAAGTTTGATGCAGAAAAATGCGAATTCGACGGGACTACTATACTCCAGCATAGCCAAAATTCTCAGTCGAATAAGTCAAGAAGTCATCAACTACGCAAACGCAATGAAACATGAAGAACTTTTGATTAAAATTTTTTCAAATTCTCAGAAACCTCGAGAATCGAAGTACCGAGAAAAAAAGGAATGCGAGAACCTGTAAGCCTCGATAGTGGCTTTGTGTTGCTTAAGTTGTGCATTGCTGACGAAGAGAGTGAAGGGATTTGTGATACTAAAGAAATGTTTGAGGCGCCCCTCGAAAGTGGACTGTTCCCAACGAGGCCGGTCAATATCCGGACGGATAACGAGATTTCGAACCAGATCACTCATTCCGTTTTTTGAGCATCTTTTAAAAGCACTTAAGAACGGACCGACTTTGAGAGAAAACGTCGTTTGGAGTGGAACTTATGTCCGCAAAAGTATGACGAACGAGGAAAGAGACGAATGGAGGAAATTGAGAGTTCAACTTGCTCTATTGAAAAAAACTCATCCGGCCGACGGCTGGGTGATTTACCGCGATCAATTATGGAAGAAATGTGAAATTTCCTCGAAGAATAGAACATCTGTTCTACCTCCAATGGCCACGACTACACCTACGCGTTCCAGCCCGACTACACCTCTTCCGTCAAACTCCAGCTGCTAGGCTGCTCCACCGGTTTTTTTATCAATGCACGTTCAATTGTTAATAAATTAAGTGAGCTGCACACCTTTCTTTGTGTTTATAGACCTGATATTCTTCTTGTTTGTGAGTCATGGCTTACTTCTAAGATCGTTGATTCTGAGCTCGTTGCTAGTTTACCATATGTTATTTTTTGTTCTGATCGTTTGAGAAGAAAAGGGGGTGGTGTAGTTGCAATTTTCCGTGACTCTTGCGCTACTGGTCAGCACAAAGTATTGAGTGACTTAGTGGCTGATCTTTCTTACACGCAGTTTGTTAAGGAACCTACTCATTTGAGCAACATTCTCGATTTGGTTATTGGGCCTCCTGGATCGATATCGAATTGCCTTGTAACATCGCCTTTCTCTCTATCATGTGACCACAATTCCGTTTGTTTCACTATCCTCCATGATAGCTCTGCTAGCCTTTTTGAGCCTAGCCTTGAATATAGACATTGCGACTTTGTTTCTCTGTCTGTCTAGTACTTCATGGACCACTTTTTTCTCGATAATTTCATTTTTTTCGATTTCATTATTTTTTACGGTAAAAAACGGTTGGTGAGCAAAACAGTTCGCAGCCTATAGAATTGTTCGATTCAAACATGGTCCCATAACGAAATTGCATGGATGTGACGCTTCGGAGCGGACGCGTCGCGGTTGACGCGTTCCCTTGGGAGAAGAGAGGGAGGGAATTCCATTCTAGACTGTTAGGGAAAGTTAAGCAGCTGCCTATCGCAAGAATATAACAAATTCGTCTCAAATTGTGTGTTTTACGCGGTCAAGCAACGTTTTTTTTGTTTGTTGAACAACCGGGTTTTACTTGTCACAATTCTAAAACGTGTATTCATTATACGATTTTGCATGTTCTCATGAGATGAAGGAAGGTAAGGCGATAAGTCAGCGATTCTATACGGTTTGAGCCGTATGGGCTCCGTTTATTGCATTGTTTCATTCGTTTTTAGTGATTCGTATCACTTTTGCCTTTTGTATGGAATGAACATTTACAAGGCTGTCAGGCAGCGTTCAAAATTAAGTTTTGCGTATTCCTGTAGAAATTTTTAACAATTTTTTTTCGACTGTTGAGCAGTTCCATTCTCTACGATACGATACATGCGGGCTTCTAACATTGCGCTTTTTGAATGTTTTTGCGAGTCACTTTAGTTTCGCGCATTTATATTGTATGAAGTGTTTTAGACTGTTATTCAGCTGTTGGATATTGTTTGAGTCATCCGGGCTTCAATAATGACAGTGGTTAAATTTTCGTTTGCGGTTCAGTTCATTTGCGCTATTCAGTTGTGATCAACGTTCTGACAAAACGTTGTTATCACTCATGTAGTGCACAAGGCACATGTTGTTAAAAAAGGCTTCATTTGCTGACAGACGTCAAGCGGCCCCAATTTGTATGTTTGCGGGTCAAACCGGTGGTTGCTTATGGGACTGTCCGGCGGTCTGAAGCTGAATTTTTCCGGTCAGACCGTGGTTGCGTATAAGACTGTCAGGCAGTCTATAGCGATTTGGGAGTGGTTTGGGGCATCCCCGCTCGTGTTGTCAGTGCTAGCCCCTGGCTATAAGCTTCCCTTCCAGGAAGGTGTTGGAGTTGAAACTGTCAAGCTGTCTTGTTCACGAAATAGAGCTTCAGCTCAAGAGGAAGCCGATTTCGTGGTGTTAGAAATGTGGAAGTGGCTTCGCAGTGGAGGAATGGTGGAATTTCTGAGAGAAGGAGTGGAAACTTCGCCACTTTCCGTGGTTCGCTCAGGTGAGAAGTTGCGATTGATCCATGATATTTCGAATCTAAATGAGATTCTTAGCAAAACAAGTATGCGTTGATGATGTTAGAACTATCTGGCACTTACTTCCTCACCAAGGCTATGTGGCAACGTTCGATTTCGCCACAAGTTACCATCATATCGCCATTCATGAAGAAGACACTTATTTCCTTGGCTTTCTATGGGATTGTAAAGCACGTTTCGAGTCCATGTCATTTAGATTGAGCACCGCTTCTCGGATTTTCACTCAAGTGTTAAATTCATTATTTCGGAGGTGGATGAAGCTAGGAATTTCATGTATGCTTCACCTGGATGACAGTATAATCCTGGCTAATTCAAAAAAAACAGTGTCAAGTAGCGGTCAACATAATAAGAGAGGATCTGGTGTAACAAGTGTTCAAACTTCTCAAGAGAAGAGTAAATAAGATCCGCACCAGGTAGGGGACGTGAGCATTCGATTTGGTGGAAGTGAAAATTTTATTTGGTGGACGTGAGCATTTTATTTGGTGGACGTTAAATACTTCCCCTTGTAAAAATGTAGATAAATTATAATAATATAGACGATATTGAAAAAAACAGAAGTTAAAAATCAAAAGCTTGGATTCTTGGCTTGAAGTAAAATGTGTTGTTCGAGAACACTCAGTACAGGCATCTTATCATCCGAATGATTCACACACAGCTTTAAGAAGTCGAAATTTTAAAAAAAACTATATCTATAAATCACGATTCTTGTCGAAAATTGCTACTAGGTGCAGCCTCTTGAGGATCCCAACCTCGATCAATAAGGCCTACAACTTTTTTTTGGATTTAAGAATCTACAACAAAGAATAACTATGTTCATTTTAAAATTTTCGAGCGATATCCGCAAAATTGCGAAAGGTAGAACGTTGACGCATGCATCAAAACGAACTAGAACGCACAGGTAAAACCGAAAAACTAAACATAAAAAGTTAAGAAACTTTGACTTGAAAAAATCCTAAACAAATTCAGTTCCTTTTACAATTTACGAACTTATTAAAGTAATTGATCGTCACGAAGAGATTGTTTTATTCTCATTGAGTGAAAGAAAACATGAAGTGACCGAAATAAAACGGTTCAAACTTGTTCAGCAAATACTGCTCGGATTTGTGATTTCTAGAACATCCGCATTCATTTGTTGAGTGATATGGGGTTCCATATTGAAGAAACGTAGAAGAGAAGGATGGTTCCAAAATTTGAGATCAACCCGTTTAACATAAGGAAATGCTTATTTTAAATCTATATCAATTGTAAAATAAAATCCTCACAAGAGAGAAAAAAAGACTCAATCAAGGTGTTCCTCGTCCCAGTATCGGCGTCTCACAGGATATTTTCGTTGTGAATATTTCTGGGTCTGTCATCGTTCTTCCACTCTTCACGCTGCCTTGTACTTGGTTCGCATCTCCGCTCGTTACGGGCACTTCACTCGTTCCTCTTCTCAAGCCTCTTATCTCCCCAACGATGTCTCCACGACTTTTCATGAACCGCTTAGTTGATCGTTGGTGCGGGGGTCCGGGGCTCAACTTTTCTTGCTCATGTTCATGACCGCGTTGTGTCTCAGGTTTTCTCCATTTTTCTGCTGTGTTATGCGTTGCCCTCAGAACATTCTTTCCGTATGTGAACACCACTTTGTTTGGTGGCAAACGTGGTAGAACGGGTGGCGTGTGAACGGCGATGACCGAGTAATCATCGGACAGATTGGACGTTATACGCGGCGATTCTTTCGAACAGATACGCGTGACTCTAGGCGTACCATAGCGGCTCATGCCCTCCAGGGAGGGTATTGAAGCTCTCGATGACATAATTCTTCGTTCCTGCAATGGAAACCACAATTTTTTGAGATGATTTTATGAGACAGCCTCAAGCGGATCGATTTCAGTTCTTATTGATATATTTGTTGCTTCTGTCGAACGTCGATCTCAAACTTGCCTATGAACTCACAGTTCCACTCAAACACTCAAAACAATATGCTGTGACAAGTATAATGAAGGAGAGCAAGCTGGTGCTTGAGCAGAGCTGATCAGGAGACTGAAAAGAAGACAGGTCTTTTTCTCTGTTCCAATGGGTGTTCTATCTTAGACGAGTCCTAGACTTTCGCTGGTACTTTTTCACTTTTGCCCCCCCCCCCCTCCCAGAGGTTCCATGGGATATTTTTTTGACTCATTTACATTTTCAAAAAAGTTTTTTTTACATTTAAAAAAGTTTTTTTACATTAAAAACGCTTAGGCTTAGGAAAAAGTTTACGCTAACGAGGCCGTACTGCTTAGCTAATGAGGCCGTATCAAGAACATGACCCAATTGAACTGACCCAATTGAACCTCTGAGAGGGGGTTAGAGTGAAAAAGTGCCCTTTCGCTCTATATGTTAGTTTCGGTTGAGGTTTACCCCACGCCGGGCTGCGTCTCTGACTTCCTAGGTAGAGTGCAGCGCGTAATGTCAGACAGTGATTTTTTTCAAATTGCCTGCAGTCTATTCGTACTATCTTATCTCTCATTCTTCTCCGCTTTTCAGCTATCACCTCACGCGTTCTTGGGTCAGACAGTACAGAGTTTAATTCACTCAAGCAATTAATTCAAAAACTCAGAAAGAAAGTTTTTAATGTTTTTTTTCTGTTTGGGCTTAGGCAAAGGTTACGCTGTCGAGGCCGCACGGGTTAGGAACGAGTCCACATGGCTTAGGAACGAGACCGTTCGGCTTAGAAAAGAGACAGTTAAAAAATTCAGAGACACAGAAAGGCGTGGGGTAAAACTGATCCGTTAGTTTCTATAGCTTGGTAAAGCTGAAAAGTTACAGTACCGCCCAAAATGTTATAATATATAGGGTTATTGAAAATAACTTTTTTCAAAGATAAAATTCGAAGCTCAAATTTTCACAGAAGTTTTTTTGGGTGTCTGTACCGTACCGGACGTCGTTTTGAGTGATTTATTAATTATCTCCAGGAAATACACCGAAATTGGTATATCTTCCATTTTTCAGTTTTTCTCCATGATTTTTTTTAGTTGATTTTTTTTTTGTTTACCGAACTTCATTCATAAAAATTTTGTTTCAAGTCATGGTTCGAACTGTTGGACATCGAAATACAAGTAAAAGAATGCAAGAAGCTGTTGTTGCTGGGGCGAAACAGGGCCGCTCACAGAGCGAGCTCGCTCAGCAGTTCGGGGTAACTCAGAGCGCTATCTCCCATATCCTCCGGCGTTTTCGAACCCAGGTAAACGAATTTTCTACAACTGAATAACTTTGGAACACGAAAAAATTGCAGGGACGAGTCATCGTGAAGACAAGTTCGGGGAGACCCCGCGTAACTTCGAGGTACATGGACCGAAGCATCCTGCGCGCATCTCGCGAAGACCCGAAACGCACTGCTACAGACATTCAAGCTATCATATCAACGCCCGCGACTCCTGCTCCTTCAATAACTACCATCAAACGCCGTTTGCAAGCCGCTGGACTGAATGGAAGGCGGCCTGCAAAGAAGCCTTTCATCAGCGAAAAAAATCGTAAAGTTCGAGTTCAGTGGGCTAAGGATCACCTCAGTTGGACACGCCGTGAGTGGTCTCAGATTGTTTGGAGCGATGAATCCAAGTTTAATATGTTCTGCAGTGACGGTCTGAGGTGGGTAAGACGTCCAACGGGCAAGCGTTTCCTGCCGCAATACCAGTCGCTCACAGTCAAACATGGCGGTGGTTCTGTGATGGTCTGGGGCTGTTTTTCCGCCAGCGGCATGGGTCCAATTAGACGTATTGTCGGAAATCTCGATCGTTACGGCTATGAGAACATAATGGAAAGCACTATGCGCCCTTGGGCCCTCTCCAAATTCGGCCGTGGGTTCACCTTTCAACAAGATAACGACCCGAAACATCGATCTCAGCACGTTCAGAACTGGTTTCGCCGTCGGCATGTGGATGTTTTGGACTGGCCGAGCCAGTCTCCCGATTTGAACATCATCGAAAATTTTTGGGAACATTTGCAACGAAAATTGACGGGAAGAACATGCAGAAATGCTGATGAAAAGTTTAAGCAGCTAGAGGAGGAATGGAAGGCGATTTCGCAGGCAACCATTGACTTTTTGATTGATTCTATGCCTCGTAGATGTCAGGCAGTCATTGACTCGAAAGGATATGCCACCAAATACTAGAATATTTGTTTTATTACTTCGAAAAAACTGAACATCTCTATAAGCACTTTTTACTACTTCCATTTTTTTTAACAAATAAACCTAATAAAGCATTTTCCAAACTTGTTCTATTACTCGAAACATGTGAATTTGGCTTCTAAAAAATATCTGAAAATTTGATCTTCATTCGTTTTTTTTGAAAAAAGTTATGTTCAATAATTCAATATATTATAACATTTTGGGCGGTACTGTATATGCTGAGTCCGGAATAGTTGGTTCGACCCAAATCGCCTGAAGGCAGAAGTCATTTGTACTTTTTAACTTCACTGATCTGGAGAGAAAAAAATTGCGAAAGGGCGGAGCCTGTGTCGTCCTCGTCGCAGAGAAAAGGAGAGATTCGACCTAGATAAGCAATCACGTAAACAGAGAGCTTTTTCTCTCTTTCTCTGCGGCGTTTTTTCTCTCATTTATTAACGAATTTAGTCATTGAATTACAAATTTTAGATAAGAACAAGACATTCACGCAATTCGAAAAAAACGGGATGTCGTTATGTTTCATTATGTTTTCGCAAATAAAAACACTGCATAATTGTGCACTGTGCGTCGCAGAGAAATCAAAAATCAAGTATCACGATTAGAATCTCTTACCCCTTTCTCTGCGGAGAGAGATTCTAATCGTGATACAGTAATAAGGCGAGAGAGAGAGAGAGAGAGATAGAGCGAGAGAGAGAAAGAGGGATGAGAAAGGAAAATGAGAGATACTCCCTCCCCTCTCCGTTCATTCGTCCGTGTTTTTATTTTTTTTTTCAGACCAGTGAAGTCAAAAGTGCCAAGTGATTCATGTTCATGCAGTAGATTAGTCCTCTTGAGGATTTTGAGAACAATCAACCCATGAGCTTACATTTATAAATCGGAGAAGTAATCGGCTCAGCTAGAAACCTAGGTCTCTAACCTTTGGCAAGATGCCAAAAACTGAAAACGCGAAGATGTCATCTTTTGGCTCTTATATACTCATGGGCATACAATACGCCCGACAGTGCAGAGTTGCATTTTTTTTAACGGTCTCGTTAACCTAAGCCGTACGGCCTCACTAACGTAAACTTTAGCCTAAGCGTTTTTTTTTTAATTTTAAAAGTAATTTTTGGCACAAGTTTACTTGGGGGAGGGGCTCTGCTTCACTTGGGGGGCTCTTATCGGTGCGTTCAAAATTTTTTTGAAAATTACAAAAAAATCAAATGTTCTTTTCCCCCGTACGGCCTCGTTAGCCTAAACTTTTTCCCAAGCCTAAGCATTTTTTAATGTAAAGATAATCTTCAAAAAAGTTATCTTTAAAAAGCCCCCAAGTGAAGCGGAGCCCTTCTCCAAAAGAAGCACGCCCCTCCCCTCCAAAAAAACCTAATTTTTTATGTAAAAATAATTTTTTAATGTAAAAATAATTTTTTGATGTGAAAATTTTTTGCAAGAAGAAAGAAAACGGCTTCCACAGGAGTCTCTGATGCTCAAAATAATCAGCTATGAAGATTTTTTTCGAAACCATAGTGTTTAAAGCCATTTTTTTTCGTTTAGTATTCCAATGTCTGCAAGACAAGACGCAGGGTATGCCTTACAGGGAATAAGAGCTTATCTTTTAAACGGTCTCTTTCCTAACCCGTGCGGTCTCGTTGCTGATCCGTAGCGAATCGATAGCGTAACCTTTACCTAAGCAGAAAAAACATGAAAATACATACAAAAACTTTTATTCCTTAGTTTGTGATTTATTGGTCAGGCTGACTTGTACAAAGCTTTTTGAATGATTTTATCAACGAAAACAGCAGAAAATGTGATAAAAGACAAGCAGAGAAGAATTAGAGTTAAGATATCACGAAGAGATAGCAGAAAATCAGAGAAAACTCGACAGTCTGACGCTGCACCACGCTTGGGTTCCGAGTCATCTAACTTCTGATGGAGAAATCATAATTCGAACGTGATCTTCATTCGGAAACTTGACTCAACATCTTTTTACTTTCAAAATCAATCGATTGAAAAGATCGCAATAACCTGAAATTGGTTTTTCCATTTCTCGAAGCCAGCCCGGTAACCTTCATTATCTCGGATGTAAACGAACCTTCAAAGCAATGTCTAGAAACCTCAGTTCAATTTGTACATGGGAAAAAACTCTTGAAGTTTTTTTAACCAGAAGGCGTGTAGTACTGCGAGAGGGTAGAAGATGCAAGACATCGTGAGAAAGCAGGAAAGCAGTAGATGGTCATAGTCCTTGCATGTTTCACTTCTACAACGTTCCACTCCAATTGCGACTGGCTAAGAAGAATGATGATTAGGAAATTTTAACTTTTAGAATTGAGAGTCAACTGCCAGTTAGGTCAAGTAAAGTTTAAACAGTAAATGCGTAGTTCTTAAACAATTACTGAGAAACTTATGTTACATACTCAGAGGATCGAACGGAAAGACTTTACTAAAAATGAAAAAGCGACTTCACGAAAAATAGTTTCTTCAAGTTTTGTTTCCCGGATATAATTGTTTGCCAGATATGAAATGAAACTACTAATCTCACTGACCGGAACAGAAATCAGGCATATTTCAAGCCATATATCGTCCATTTCTGCTTTCATGATCACGCAACAATGAAGATCGGAAGAAGTCTGGGCGAAAGGATAGATCATCAAGAAACTAATTGAACGAAACGAGGACGTAGATAACTATGTACATATATTACTTCAAAACCCCTTTTTTTCAAAAATCGAGACAACGCTAAGGAGAAGAAGTTTTGTTTGGTGATTTTTCGATGTTTGGGGAAGTTTTACTTTAGCACCCTCCCCCTCAGCGCAATTGCACTGGGAAAGTTCTGTGATACTTCAGCTCCACTCTCTTTAAGCCGGTCGTTATAGGACGCTGTATTACGATTTATTGGGTTGTTATATGTTTCCATACACCTTTTTTCTCAATTCAACAATGAATTGTATTTTTTTTAACGAATGTTGATTTTTTAAACTTTATTTTACGAATTGATTTTTTACGAATGAAACTTGTACTGCAATTTCACCTCCTTCCCGTAATTAAATTTTAGTCCTCCGTCATTGAATTTTAACCCCCCTCTTGAGGGGGGAGGGTGGGGTTAAAATTCAACCAAACATTTTAATGGAGAAATGTTGGTCGGCGGGGGACTAAAAGTAAAAAGGTCCGGGTATGTACTTGTGGGTTTAAAATTCAATTTACTTCAGTCCAACCAAATTTCCTTTACCTTTGGACCCCCCATTTTGGACCGTTTTACTATGGAGTAGGGGCCTCTTCTACCAGGGGGGGGCAGAAGTAAAGTGGGATCTTCAACCAAACAGTCCAACCAAATTTGGTCCTTTACCTTTGGACCCCCCATTTTGGACCGTTTTACTATGGAGTAGGGGCCTCTTTTACCAGGGGGGACAGAAGTAAAGTGGGATCCTAAACTTCAATTTTCCCCGATGTTTTTCAGAGCCCGCATAAAAAATAATCTGATGTGATTTTTTTTTGAATTTTCTCTTTTTCTTGTAACTCTCTTGTAACTGTAAAAGCTATTCGGCTCTGATTGGCAGACATTGGCACGATGTTTAAAAAAAAACATTTCTGTTTTGAAACGGTCTCGTTATCCTAAGTCGTACGGCCTCGTTAGCGTAAACTTTCACTAAGCCTAAGCGGTTTTAATGTAAAAAATAATTTTTTGTTGTAATAATGTTCAAATTCTTTTCCGAGAACCGGAGTCCCTGATGCTCAAAATGATAACCTATGAAGAAAAATTTGGAAACCGTAGTGTTTAAAGCCAATTTTTCGTATAGTATTCCAATGTCTGCAAGACAAGACGCAGGGTATGTCCATCAGGAAATAAGAGCCAGATATTCTCCATATGTGTTCGGAGGTTTTCCGTTTCGTGTTATACGAAATAAGTTCTCCACCTTTCATTTAGTTACAAATAAAACATTGGGAAACGCAACATGAAGTTATTACACCACAAGAGAACAAGGAACGATATGAGTTGTAGGGGGAAACACGTAAGAAACTTGAGAACAATTCGAGTTTTTAAAGCATAGAATGATTTCTGGTTAGCCAAAAGCACTTGGTAAGTATACTTGTATTTTCAATTTTGTTAGATTTTAGAATGTCGAAACGACTCGGCTTTTAAAAAGTAGATTTTAAGTATAAAGTGATGGATCATTTAGCCTGATATAAAATTTGGATTTTGTTAGATCCTGAGATTCGGATCGACTTGGCCTATGAACAAACGAAATATTATGTAGTACGAGGTATGGAAACAACAATCATTCAGCCTGATATACTGAAATACAACTTGGTTGTCAGAAAATATTTGAATGCAAAGTGCTATTTGGTGTTTTAGCAATAATGGAACAAAAATAGGCAATAATTTAAATCGAGGACATGTGAGAGATTCCTTGGCGATTACACTAACGATAATGAAATTAAATAGTATTTAACGCGTTCGTGGAAAACTAATCAGTTGCAAAAGTTCCTCGTCTGTATACGAGTGCAATTTTTGCATTTGACCTCGCAGCACCAGTGGAAGACGCAATCACATGGCTCGTCCACGATCGTGTGCCGCGTGTACCATCCGCCACCGCAGCAAACGCTTCCGCATTTATCGCCACACTCCCGACCAGAAATGGCTTCTCTTTTCTGGCAGAGATCAGGCGAAGGGTCAAGGAAGACTAGCGTCTCTTTCGCGACTTCAGATGGGTTAACTGCTTTAAGGTAGCGACCGATCCTCTTAGAAGTAGAGGGGGAGGTAGCTCGGAGCTCCAAGCCACTTTCAGAGGTTGTCACAGTCACCTGTAAGTCTTTTCATCTTCGAATTCAAGTTCAATTTGACTTCAAACTCTTTATCGAGAAAAAATGACATAAAGTGGTAAATATCCGATTTGAGTGCTATAAGAAAACGTAGTCTAGTCTAGACCGAAATGCTGAAAATGACATGCAAACAGAAACCACCTCTAGCTAAATTTTTGAGAGCGCATTGATTCACTCATAGATTTCATTGGAATTATGGGTTAGATCAAAATTTTGGATACTCGAGAAGGATCTTCTTTCTGAACTTGATAGAACAGAACACCTGTAGAGCACTGTCGTATTTGTTCTTGAGTTCTTTCGCGAATAGGTCGAGTCTCGGAACGACTTTCCAGCATGTGCGTGTGACGCAGGAGCCAGACACACCGTGACATTTGCACATCCTCTCCATCGCCGAGGAAAGCAAGCGGCGGCCAGCTCGGTTGTTGTGCAGGTTCATCAGGGACCTTCATATATTCATACAGGATGTTTCTTACCACCCACCAAGAAAACATTTGGATCAACAAGAATAATTCCGAGGGAATGACAGACTTTCGAGAGATACCGAAAGCGTGTGATGAAAAGAAAGAGCGCATATGAACATGCATAGAATTCATATAAATTGAAGTTTTTGTAAATCGCATAGATTTTTGTATATTTTACCCGCAGTGAGGGTTGGAGAAGCACCCTAATTTCATATCTTCGTATTAAACGCGATTACACCAGGGTTTCCCTCTATTCCGCACTGCGGGCAAAAACTATTTCAGAACCTATACAATATCGAAGAAAACCAGTACTAAAAAATCACTGAGTGTATGCCATTCTTTTAATTTCGAAGCACGCTTTCAAACTTTTTTTGAAAATTTGCAGCCCTAATATTTTCATTTTTATAGATGCTTCTTCCGCGGATGGTCAGAAACAGGATAGATTAGACCTCTCGCCATCAGAATCGATGTGCGCGCCGCTTCCAAAAAAAAATCAAACGTCATGACTCATGACCATGTTTCAATGGTATCCGAACATGCGTATCTACTTCCAACTTTTTTGAGAAAAAAATTTATAAATGAACCTTCTGCATAGATCTTAACCTGATATACACAAACTTACTTCTGAAAAGAGCTACTCTAACATGAAACTCAGCTTCAGATAACTTTTGTTTTCTTCTGGAAACTAGGTACCTCGAATCAGCATGCGCTTTGTCGTCGGAGTCGAAGAATCTTCTGCTAAAAGACTTAGCGAACTTCACGTTGTCAGAACAACCACTCCAGAGAAACTTGCGAGAAGCAATGGTGGGAGTATCTCCGCAGGCACAATCTGACAACTCACCCTGCCAACAACTACCTTTTTCTATCGGAATGAAAATTCTAATGAATAGCCTCAGATATTTTATTCATTCATTTATTCAAACATCAAACATCAAGTTCAAAACTTTTCAAAAAGAAACTAGAGCCTTTCGAAATGTTGTATTCGAAAGAGAATGAAGAAATTCACTAAAAGAAAAGTGAGAGAAGACCGGAAATTTTTTTCGACTAGATCATCATTCTCGTTCACCAACTAAACAAAATGTTTCCTATAAAAAAATATGACTGCTTCTCACTCTCTGAGTTTGATGCTTTCATAGGATAAAGCGAAAAATTCTCTCATGCGCACGGAGCATGAAATTTGCTCACGGACTCCATTAAAACGAATTTTGAGTCACATTTACGAATTCTCTTTTCTCTGCTCATTTTTTTCTAGAAGTGTATTTTTCCGCTTCCTAGCCAGATTCCTTGAGCTTGTTTGAAACCAGTCTTGAGCAGGGGTTAAATAGTGACCGGATCGGTCCCGTCGGCGGATGCATGTACACACACTATTGACAAAAATCTCCCTCTCTTTTCTTACCCTTTTTCTTCATCTTCTCTTTTTTTTTCCTTCAAACTTTGAGCGGTGGATACATGTAAACCCAAATTGGGCGGCTCCATTAAACCCCTGGTCTTGAGATCATTGTTCACTTTTTCAGCGACAAAATAGAAGTTTACAAGTTTTGAAATTTAAAGCATAGGAACTTTGGCACAAGCTCGAGCCATCGCATGTGTGACGCCGGCGGCTGTGACTGCGTACACGTAAGCGGATTCCCGCGAGGCTACTGCAAATCCTGTTTTGTCATTCCTATTTTATCATTTCTTTTTTATCATTCCATGTAAGCTGTAGCCTCACAAGCTATCCTATGGTAAAGAAGAATATCGTTTAAAAATAGCTTTTGATGAAGTTCTTTTCCGTCTTATGTTTTCAACCGAGTATTTATACCTATTCATGCAAATTGATAGGCTCATCTTCTCAGAACATTCGGGCTTTGTTTGCGTTTATGCCCCCCCCCCTACCAGAGGTTTAATGGGTCATATGAGAGTGGCATTTTTTGATACGATCTCGATAACCTAAGCCGTACGTCCTCGTTAGCGTAAACTTTTTCTAAGCCTAAGCGTTTTTTAATGTAAAAAATTTTTTAATGTAGAAATATGTTTTTGTAAATGCAAATAAGTCTTACGTATGTATGACCCATGGAACCTCTGGTAGGGGGGGCATAAACGTGAACAGTGCCACATTCGTTAATAAGTGATAAATGCTTCAAAATATATATGTTGTCAAACTATCTTTTCATCAATTATCTACTTGTCTTATCACTACAAATTTTCAACACGAGAGCATGAAACATTTTAAAAACCAGCAGAGTACGAGAAGTAAATTTAGTAGAAAACACTGCTTCACGATTTTTTTAATATACAGAACTCATCGAGCTTTCCTCGAAAACAAAAACGTAAGTGTGATTTTAAAAATCAAGACGTCTCTGTGGATTAATAACAAGTTCTTTTTACTTGAATCAAAACCTTTCTCGGGTGTTCCCGTGATTTGTCTCGCTTTCGCTGAGCAGTTCCACATGTCCTGCTGGAAGACATGCTCACATTCTTCGATGCCGGCCTTAATGCCTCGCGCTATGGTAGATGTGGCTGCGGGGTGACTAAGGCAGAGACTTCGTTGTCTACGCGAAAGACCGGGCAACTGAGAACACGTCGATGGGCGGAGTCCACGAGGAGAAGAGACGTCCACGTCTTCCAGTAGCCTGAAAACTTTCCACCCTTTAGAACTATACCAAGGGAAACCAATTTACCCAGAATTCAGCTTAGGGCAAGTCCTTTCCGATAAATTTATTTGAAAAAGGAGTTTAACGATTACACCCAACGACCATAAATCCCTAACCTAAATAATATTTCAAGAAAGTATGTGTTCTCAAATGTATCGCCCGGAAACTTCCTTACTATCTTCAAAAAATTACATGTAATAAATGAAACGGAAATAGTAACCTGTGTGTAACTGTACTGTATTAAGAAAAAAATATTATGAGGTAGTCAGGTAAGAGACAGGCAGTTTTTACATTTTGAAAAAGGAAGAAGGAAATATGTATTACTCAAAATTGTTTCAGAAAGAGATTTGCGCTCAGATTCAACCCGCAGGGTAAAAAAAACTGGTTCTCATCTTTTATATAATAGTTAACCCTTGCTGCTGCGTCTCAAAACTTTTCCACCTCAGGTGTTATCAAATAACGGTCTACAACCATCAACTATTCCCGATGTTTATAATACCGAGATCACTTATTAAGGAAAGATCGATCTGGGGTCGGCTCAATACCGATTTAGAACGTCTCGCAATCTTGAAGTTTTTGTGTAATCCCAGTTAAACTATTTTATTTAGAACTCATCCAATCACCATAATTTCTTGTTCGCTTCGAAGTTTTCAAGGTCCTAAAGCTCGAGAAGTTGCTGACATTCCTGGGAAAAACTGATTTTTTTCTTCAAAAAACTAGGAAAAACAAACTTTTGCTCATGTTTATAAACTATGAATTGTTGAGTTGTAGAACACTGATTCAAGAGTGTTTGAAATGGAATTCTACGCGAAAAGGGAACTTGAAAGTTGATTTATTTTCACATAAGACACGCTTATTATATTTGGAATAATTGAATGATGAGTATAAAGTTATGATCCGGAAATCACGATGCGGACGAGTAATTTATTTACTAGTGCTGGAGTCTAGACGAGTGGTTATGAACTTTCCATGATGCCGACGAGCAGGGCTTTAGATAGAGATTTCAACTCGCTTTTTCAACTCGTTTTTCAACTCGCTTTTTCAACTCGCTTTTTCAACTCGCTTTTTCAACTCGCTCGGCGCTTGAAACATGTATTAGACCGGTTTCATTCAACGCGTGCGGACGAGGGACTTAGTGATTAGAGATTGCGTCTGGACAAAAATTCTCCATAAGAAGAGTTTCTATACAGACGAATGGCTCACTTATCAAACCAGCTATGAAGTTAACAGCTGCCCAGTGACTTCCTCGCCCTTTCTCACGTAAATCAGAGTTTTCCTTCCCAATCGCGCATCTCATTTCAGTGCATGCCTCGTAGGGAAGGGTAGGATGTGTTTGTGTAGAGTGCATGAGTGATTGGAATGGGAACACATCTCGTCCGCATATGGCTATCCCTTACAATTGTTGCTATCTTCCCTCTTCTTGTTCATTCCTTTTCTCTCTCTGTCTCTCTCTATCCCTTTTTCTCGTTCTTTATTGAACTCTAGCTTTCTCCCTTTCTTTCTCCTCGCCCTTTGTCTTTCTCTCTGTCCGTCTCTTTTCATAACTTTCTCCATCCTGTCTCTGTTCCACTTTTTCTATCTTTCTCTTTTCACGTCTTTTCCCGCTTTTTCTATCTCTCTGTCTCCTCTTCTCTCTGTTTTTTCTTTATTTTGCCACTAGGTTTTACGACTGATATTGTTCGCGAAAGGCCTGATCCCCTGCATTGACGAAGTCTTCCTTTCTCTCCCTCTCTCTTTATCTCTCTCTATCTCCTCATATATCTCTGAAAGTCTCTCTATGTCTGTTTGTCTCTTTCTCTCTTTATCTCTCTGTCTTTTTCTATCTCTAACTCTCCCTTTACATGTCTCCCCCCTTCGCTGTCTGTCTCTGTATCTCCTTTTGTTTCCTTGTCTCTATCTCTTTCAACCTATCACTCTTCATCTCTATGTCATCTGTGTCATATTTCTTCCTCTTCTTAACGTCTATTCTTTTCCATCGGTAGCTCCTGCCCACAAAAAGAACCGCCGATTCTTGTCTACACTATATTTATGACTCTTCCGATCTCGCATTTATGACTCCACCAGGACTCCGCAACCATTTTAACCCTTTTCCTGTACAGAATTTGTCCAACGATTCCTTGTGATGTCTTTCCGAAGGCACAACTACACAGGAACTCACACCAAAACCTACAGTACACTTCACACCAAAACCTACAGTACACTTCACACAAAAACCTACAGTACACTTCGAAAGCAATGAATCAAGGCTAATGCTAGAAAAAATCCTTTAAAAAAATTGTACAAGCAGTCTCTAGCTTTACGAGATACGGGAAAAAAAGTGATGAAAAGATCAGAGCCGCAAGTGATAAGTAAGAGCGAGGCAGACGCAAATCCAAAAAAACTGGATTGATAATGAAATATAATACTTCAATATCAAAACATGCCAAGTTTTTTTTATAATGAAACAGTTCTTCACCCCCTAACTGTTTTCCTTGTTTTTTATGCTTTAAATTCAATACTGTTTTTATTATTTAAAAATTCTACATAAAAAACTTTCAAGTGCTAGGTTTAGGAGCATTCAGAGTTGTACAAATTCAGATAACACAAATCTCGAAGAAAAATTCAACAAGAAAGACAATTAGAACGAATAACGATAAAAATCAGATAAGTCAAGTTTTTAAACATGAGCGGCGAAAAAAATTGAAAGTAAATTTGATATAAACTAAATTCAACAAGAAATTCATGTCATCGAATTCGAAAGTAAATTCATGTAATTCATGTCATCGAATTCGAAAGCTTACCAGAATGCGGAGACTCCGGAGAGGAGAAGCAGAAGGAAGCTGATGGGAACCATTGAGGAGCGGATCATGGAGTAGATCAACAGAAAGAGTCTCGAACAACTTGACTGTTTCCGGGAAGAAATAGGAATATCGAGAGGGAGAGTCAAGGGGCGGAGCTTGAGAGGGACCGGCGGATATTGGACTCAAAATCAGTAGCAGAGAGTTATCATATTATTATTATAGAAAGAGCAAAAAACAGAGAAAGAGAGAAATAGATAGAAAGACAATTAGATAGAGATAGATGAGAGAGAGAGGGAATAAGAGGAAGAAAGAAAGAAAGAGAGAAAGAGAGAGACAGAAAAAGGTAGGAAGAGCGAGAAAGTCAGAGAAAAAAAGCAGGTACAGATATGAATAGAGAATGAGAGCGAGAGGGATAGAGGGCGAGAAAAAGAAAGTAATAAAAAAGAGAGAAAGTCAAAAATAGACGCTAATTTTTAGAACAAAACACCCGGACATGATTGTAAAAATGTCACATAATATTTACAGTCAGTTTATTCGATCTAGTACACGGCACCGATCGTTTTTACGGCTCCTCGTTCAAAGTTCTTCGGCGTATGGAAGCGAAACCCAATCACAGAGAAACTAGGTCTCCTTTTCTTCTTTTTCAAGGAAGTATTTGAAACAGTCTAACGGATGTCTCGTTCCGAAAATGCAATTTTCAAACAAAAAAACCATGAAATGTAACCTCTACAGTTCGTAGAGTACCATTTCACTTTTTTGGTCGCAATTTTGTTGTTATTTATCCAGAGGCTCCGTTGATCAATATCCTCCAGAGATGATTTGGTCAGGTGCGATTGCTTCCGAATACACCCGCGGCAAACCTTTTGGCGACCGGAAGAGCAATTGGTTATTTTACTGGCTAAAATGTTGACCGAAAGGTTCCCTGGTTGTTTCCATCTACCCCATGCAACCCTAAAAAATTATATGACTACACTTAGTTAATTTTTTAATCTAGAAGTTGTGATGCGTAAATCTCAGCTCAGTTTTTTTTGCAAGCCGAAACTTTCAAATTTAAAAATAAATGCCCATAGACACCGTTAATGTTTACATTGATCGACTTTTCTGAACATTTTTATTGTTTGGACGTATTATTAGTATTTTATAATCAGACAAGTTAAACTAGACACTGAAATCTATCAAAAATTTTTTTAAATATCGCAATAATAAAACAAAAAAACAACTAAAAATCACAATTTTCCATTGAAAGTTATTATTAACACATTAAAACTTGTTTCTAATAAAAGTATGGAAAATAATGTACTTGTGGAAACATATATGTATGAACCTGTTGTGCTTAAACGAAAAGATCGTTTGACGAGAATGAGATAAAAATGAGAGATCGGCTAGACACTTAGGTACAGTGAACACTTGAAAGTTCACAAGACATAATTAGGTGGATATATGATAATCACAAAAAGGGGCTTTCACTTATCATAGAAGAAGTTATTCACTTATTAATAGGTAGGGGTCTTCCCTTGAAGTGTCACCCGCATCATGCATAGGTGACAGTAGATCAAATCGTATTCTCTAGTCAATGAATAACTTTTGTCTTTGATTTCTTATATATGTTTTAGCTGCTTTTAAATATGTTTTCGTTATTTTTTATATATGTTCTCGTTGATTTTTCATATCTTCCCTTTTTTTACTGAATTCCCGTTTTCTGTACCTTTCTCTCCTCAATTTTTTTCTTCTCAAAAAGTTTGTCCTTTTGCGAGCTTTCTCGGTCCCAAGATCTCTCGTTCAAAATTTTTTGGTATGTTCAAATCTCATCGCATGTTAATCACTAAAATGTGATACCATCTCTAATTTCATTAAAAAATACTGACTGAATATTATGAAAATTTAAGTTTCAATGCACGTTTAGTGAATGAACATCAATATTGTGAAGCATAGTTGAAATATACATTTTTTGTAGGTATAGATCAGTAACATATTTTCTCAGTGAGCACTTATACACCAAATAGTCCATGCGATAGACACGACTCTGACCGCTACATCGAACGGCGGAAAATCCCGCAATATACGGTATCTAATAACTGAATAGTCAACTCAGAATGTGGAATTCTTCAAAATGTTGATGAACTATTTGTAGATCAGTTGCCGTTCTTTGTATTCGTGAATTTTTCATCGCATTCCATGGTCAGTCGAACACCCGAATCACTCGGCTTCACGATGCGATTCTCAACAAAAAATGCTTGGGACTAAGTTTGATTGCCTCTCTCTAAGCTATTTAATTAGTAAAATTAGTGAATTAAATTATTCCTGGTTCACAGACAACTACACTCGTTTTTTAACAAAAAAAACAACAATTTTCTTATTCTTGTTGCATCTTATGCTGTTCTTTTCCTCATCGACGGAACTTTGACGGTTTTATTCTTCTCTTTTCGGGTATTTTATCTCTCATGAGGTTTTTTCTCATGAGGATGAGGTTCTCATGAGGATGAGGTTCTCATGAGGATGAGGTTCTCATGAGGATGAGGTTCTCACGAGGCTCACAAGGTTTCTTCTGATTCACTTTTTCATTAGTAAGACATTCATGTGATGATTTGTTTGCTGAAAAAGACCAACCACTTGTGACTTGTAATCTTCGAGAATCTTCTTCAACTCTATTTTACACCTAAGAGCAGTGTGTCTGCAATCCGGTCGGTCATTCCAACAGTCAGTCATCAAAGTCACCAATCTCGTTACCGATTTCTGGAACGAGGGTAAGGTTTATGACTTTTGTGACTGGCGATGCTGCAATATGAGAAAAAGGTCTTTATATTCACTAACTCGCCCTCCCGAAATTCATCCATTGTCAATTAATATGGATTATTTGCGAATACTGTAGAATGAATGAACAAGTGACATTGAAATCTGAACGAATGACACTGAAATGAAAAGGTAATCGACTGACATTTTTCCCATTTAGCCACTCCGGTTGAACAGGAGGTCGTATTTTTTGTTCGCACACGATTTTCTGCATTTCTTGAAAAGATGGGTCACTGGCAACAAGGCCCTCAAAGGGCGGAGTGTAGGGCTGAGCACGGGTTGACTGAAAGTTTGCTTCTTTCATCAGAATTTTCTTTTTTCAAAGTGAAACTTTCTATCTTTAAAAAAATTATTCACTCGGAAAATATCACCTTAAGTTACCTAGAAGTGAACCCAAGTATAAAAACGATAACATTTAAAACAAAAAGTTTTTTGGAGGGTTATGACAATGAAAGCTTTCTCTTCTTAAAGTTTTTGAAAATTATGTTCGAGAACCATTTCAACTTTTTATCTGGGAATTGTTGTTTTTAATGAAGAAAGAGTATACGGACGCTGTCAGATGGGAATGACTGATGTATGTACTGCTGGGGGGAAGAGAGAGACTCTCCCAGTCCACTCTCGGATGACTCTCCATTTCTGCCTTGCGTCCAATGGGCCTCTCCTCCATCTGTCTGCAAATACGACCAAGAATGGTTATCCTCGTCAGCCGCGGCATTAATCTCTAAACGTTGAGATCATCGGCGCGATGATCTCATCGTTTAGAGAATAATGTCGCTGCAGATAAATTCAGATTCTTCAAGCGCGTGGTTGAAATAGTCTTAAAATAAAAATTCAGCCGAGCTCGTACCCAGGAAGCTCTTGTCTGAGACCTCAAAGTCATGTGAGCGCTCATAATCATCGCGCCGATGATCTCATCGTTTAGAGATTAATGTCGCGGCAGGTCTATGCTGTAAGCCATCTCGAAAACTACTCTGATTCTGCTTGATCTACCCGAAACACCTTCAGTCATGATAAACTTCGACCAATCATCCGCCATAAAAACGTCTATGAAAAACAACTAAGCGGTAGATAAAAAAATTTTGGGCCACGCCAATGTTGTGAACTTTTCTCTTATCGAGTTTTTCTAGAACTTTTCCCTTGTAATTCATGCCAGCAATGACTCTAAACCAGTTTTCCTCTGGCTATGAAGTTAACTTCGATATCTTAAAATGCTCAGTTTTCTTCGAATGATATAGTAGACAAATCATCCATCTTCCATTTCTCTTCTGTCTCTTGAGCATGCGTAACTGAGAGCAAGGCAATTGAGCCTTTCATATTTTCGCACGAAAAAGCAATGTTACAACGTGATTTTATGGTAACGCGCTTGCTCCTGGATCTAGAAAAGATGGCTAATTTCGATCCGCTTGCTCCTGGATCTAGAAAAGATGGCTAATTTCGATCCGCTTGCTCCTGGATCTAGAAAAGATGGCTAATTTCGATCCGCTTGCTCCTGGATCTAGAAAAGATGGCTAATTTCGATCCGCTTGCTCCTGGATCTAGAAAAGATGGCAAATTTCGATCTGCTTGCTCCTGGATCTAGAAAAGATGGCTAATTTCGATCCGCTTGCTCCTGGATCTAGAAAAGATGGCTAATTTCGATCCGCTTGCTCCTGGATCTAGAAAAGATGGCTAATTTCGATCCGCTTGCTCCTGGATCTAGAAAAGATGGCTAATTTCGATCCGCTTGCTCCTGGATCTAGAAAAGATGGCTAATTTCGATCCGCTTGCTCCTGGATCTAGAAAAGATGGCTAATTTCGATCCGCTTGCTCCTGGATCTAGAAAAGATGGCTAATTTCGATCCGCTTGCTCCTGGATCTAGAAAAGATGGCTAATTTCGATCCGCTTGCTCCTGGATCTAGAAAAGTTGGCTAATTTCGATCCGCTTGCTCCTGGATCTAGAAAAGATGGCTAATTTCGATCCGCTTGCTCCTGGATCTAGAAAAGATGGCTAATTTCGATCCCACCCGGTGAAAATAGCATTTTTCCCGTGTGATAACATAATCAAGTTTGGTATAAATTTACGAATAATGTCAATACTTGATGAAAAATAAGTTATCAACTTTTTCCTTATCAATAACAATTAGATGCGTTTCGATGCATTCCAAATCAAAAGTTTTGTTCTCAATAAATTTTAGCACCTTTGTTAAAAGACTTTTTTCGTCGATACAGTCGAAAAAGTATTTTCTCTATAACTGTTCTGGACTTTCTTTATTACTTTTGTCACGTTGTGACAAAACCTTACCATAATTCTGGAGGCAATTTCCCATAGGACCAAAGCGAACGCGTAGATGTCAGCCATAAGAAAGGCGGAGAAGTTGTTCGAGTTAAGAGTCCGTGAGAGCACTTCCGGTGCCATGTATCTCTTTGTACCGACTTGCACTTTCGGGTGCTCGGGTAAAATCTTTGACTCACTGAAAAACATTGCATTGCCCTGATTCAAGTGCCTCATACCCATTTTTGTGCTCCAAAATTATTAAAATTTTACTGAAAACCCGAACGGTTGACTGACTATCTAAGAGCAAGACCGAAGTCATTGATGCAGCAAACGCCTCTTCTTTTGACAATGACGTTTTTCGTTTTTATGTCACGATGAGCGATCCGTGGTTTCATCCGCCCGCCCGTTCCGCGGACTGCCGCGTGGAGGTGCTCCAAGCCGCATGACACACTGCAACCGACTCACGCTATTCCTTGCTGTCAGGAACTCTTTGAAATTTGACAGGTATCAAACTACCTGTGGGCAAGTGAAAGGGCCTCTTCGAGAGATAAAGATTCCACTCGCTGTAGATAGTCGTACAGGGATCCGTTTTCGTGATAATCAGTTACGAGCAGCATCTGCGTGATGGAATCCTCACTGCAGATGTCAGCCGCTACGAATTCTGAAGTCAGATAACTAAAAAGACTCAATGCATCTTATTTGAATACGAAGTCGAGTTTTGGGCTTGGATTTTTTAATGATTGTGGAGCGAGTGACTTCCTATATTCGTCTGAAGTTTTTTTTATGTGGTCCATGAAGATATTTGTAACCAGCATTATGCTGATGACTATTAACTTCTGATGAGGACTCATGTCTATGGATTACGTTGCCCTATCGTTAAACTGCATTTCTGAGCGAATGTTGATATCTTAGTCGTAATAAAAAACTTGGAAAACTTATCGTTAGCAATATCCCTTTTTTGACCCACTAAGTTTCGTAGAAATTTAGATTCATGAAGAAATTTTGAGATAAAATAAATTCGGAACCTCTTTCAATGTTTTATTCAACCAAATTTTGAGATAAAATAAATTCGGAACCTCTTTCAATGTTTTATTCAACCAAATTTTGAGATAAAATAAATTCGGAACCTCTTTCAATGTTTTATTCAACCAAATTTTGAGATAAAATAAATTCGGAACCTCTTTCAATGTTTTATTCAACCAATAGCTTTTCCGTTTCGTCATGAAATCATTGAAAAATAAGAAAAAAACTGACGCAGAATGTTTTCGTGGTTAAACATTTCCGTGTAGTAAATGTCTCTTTCGTTCTTCCAGGATTCCTCGTCGGTTGTAGAGAAAGTCTTTAAGTTGGAACAATTATATAAAGCCTCACTGTCATGAAATTTGGAAAGTCTGGGACGTCAAAAAAGTAATTATTCAGTTTAGAAAATTTCTCAAAGTAGTTTTTTATTCGTTTTGAAATGAATATCATAGTAATGAAGTCCTAAACTTATGTGCTAAGACCTAAGTCTATCCTTATGCGCTAAGACCAAAATCTAGTCTATTCCTAAACTTGTGCGCTAAGATCTAAGTATATTCTTATGCGCTAAGACCTAAGTCTATTCTATTCCTAAACTTATGCGCTATGACCTTAAGTCTTGTCTATTCATCAAAAATCCATAAGTTTTAGAGTGTCTTTTCTAAGTTTGGAGTTTTATTACGCAAAGTATTTTAAAACATCACGCGTAAATGCGTAAGTCAGAGGGAAAATGGAGGGTTTCTGAGGCATAGTGGAGAAGAGGAATTTTGATGTTCAGAGGTGTTTTCCGATGGTAGTCCCTACGGAGGGATTAGAGTTAGGAAATCGAGAATGGAAAGAATCATTGCATACCAGCCGCTCAGAATGACGCAAAAGGGGAAAATTACGAGAAGTGGGAGGAGTTGTTACATGATTGCCGCTCAGGGGAATGAGAAAAGGGAAGAAGTTATATAGTCAAGAAAATACTAAATCTGTACATACTCATCATTTTTTTACAAATGAGTACTTGAGCAACCTTGACTGCCACATAGCTTCCTCTGTACAGAGCTTTCCTCACTTGCCCATATCGACCTCTGCCGATGACTTGGAGGACTTTCAAGTCTTGCGCGATGGTTCGCTGGTTCAGGGTCATCTGCCCAGATCCGGACCCCGTACCGCACCTTCGAACCTTTTCGATTCACAAAGATTTAAAGATGAACTACTACATGCATAGACGAGCCATTGAACTTTTGTTTGTAATTTAATTCGTTTCTACTCTTCTCTCGTGAAATATTCGCTCAAAGTATAAATTCCCCAGTCGTTACTGCTAACGAAATTGATAAGCCTCGGAGGAGGGAAATTAAAAAACCTTAGTTTTGGAGATTATTATCTCTATGTGACCAATTATCCTGATTCCCATAAACTTAATCCCTTCAGTATTATTATGCGCTCTGATGAAACTGATAGTGCAAAAGCTGCAAAAGAAAATAGAAATTACAAGCACCTTCGGAAGAAAACGGAATAACATCTTGCCTCTATAGCTCAGGAAGTGTATTCGAAAATACTGGCATCCAAAAAAGTTTTGTGAAAACTAGAAAAACACAGGATGTTATTGAAATAAATAAAAAAAGTCAATCAATAAAAAACACTGAAAAAACGAGCTTTTTTAAAGATAAACGAGACTAAAACGAGACTATCTATTTAAAGAAGATGAACTCACGAGTAGTCGAGCATGTTCTGCTTTTCCTCCACTTCTTCTATTGAATGCTTTAGTGCTTTTTCTGGAATTAAATTAGTAGAAGAATCTCCCGTTAATTCAGTTTTCATAAGTACAGACTCAGGTTTTAAAAAAATTGAATAATAAAATACATAAAAAATATATTCACAAATACATCAGTGAAGAACAAACGATTGCAAAAAGCTAAGGTCCAAGTACAGACTCAGTTTTTTTTCCAGTTACCATTATTTGGAGTCTTTCATTTTTTGATCATTGGCGAAAAAAGAAAGAAAAAGATGGCGCAGCTATAAAACAACCAAACATGAAATGGCATGAACCTGATCTACGCTTCCAGAAGAAAAATAGTAGTCCAAGGACGACAATGACGGAGAGAAAAAAGCAAGATAGTAGAGGAATATGGACGTTGAGGTGCGTAATCGGTCCTTCCGGATCGTACTCTCAAGTACATACATACATATAGTGATGGCTCCCTGATCTACCTCTTACTTCCTGATCAAATGAATTTTCTAAATGCCCTATTCATTCCTTGCCTCTTTGACCGATTTCCCTCATGATAGGATACAGATATCAAAGAAATATACCCGAGCTATCGCTCAAACAAAAACAAGTCCACGAATTGGAATCGAACCCAGCCGTTTTTTTACCCGGACCGAGCGAGTGACCACCACGCTACCAAGGACCCATCGCTAATCTGAGCAACTTCTATGAGAGGCGTAGTGGACTCGTTCTATCTGTAACGCATGTTCTTGTAATAGAAACACTGAATGTACAAAAAGCGTTTTTCAAGTATGCATAAGTCAACTTCTTGCCACGAACATGGTAACAAATAAAGTTCAAATCAGGATGTCCCAATGAACCATGTTCGTATATTCCCGTGTAAGCGGGGGGTGTGATGTTGAGATTGCAGAAGTTGCCTTCATAACAGCACGCGATGCTGAAGGGCTCTTCATGTGCGAACCGCCAGCTGTTGCACTACCAAAGAAAAGAAGATCATAATCTGTTGCACTACCAAAGAAAATAAGACCATCATAATCTTCAAAAAATTAACATAGAACCGCAAACAGAATCAACTTTCCACCAAATTGATGGCGAGTTAGAGCTCACCCCCCCCCCCTATTCAGAGCTCACGCAAGTAGACTAATATAATCAACAAAAAAACTCTAAATTTTTTGTGACGAATCATCTTATATGTAATTGGACATCATCGATTGCTCGATAATGAACTGTGGCAAGTATGGTTTGTGGTTGCTCGATAATGAACTGTGGCAAGTATGGTTTGTGGTTGCTCGATAATGAACTGTGGCAAGTATGGTTTGTGGTTTTTCTTCTTCTCTCAAAAACTTTTCCATCTTATGAGTTCTTGTTGTGGTTGTTGAAATTTCAGTATTTGAATAAAAATAGATAAAATACATTTTCCAGTATATTTCCACATCTTATAACGGCGCGTTAGGTACTCAGTTCAGAAAGAAAGACAAGCATTGAAAACGCTCATAATGAAAGAGGACTAATTACGAACGGTAAGGTGGGAAGCCTTGCTGCCTTTTTCCAAAGTTGCGCAACCGTATATGTGGAGGGTTTCCATCCGTTGGCTCTCTTCGTCGTATTTCTGGTTGATTCATTCCTTTATTCATTCGCTTTTCAACACTTATTGTTTTGAATGATCCAAAGAGTAATACCTATCTTTTTCATATAGCACACTGTAGGTTCTTGGTAATATCGTTTTCACGAACCCCTCGGTAGTGTATTATGTGTAAGGGTCACGCGCTCACTCCCAAACAGAGATAAGAGACATGGCTGGGTTCGATCCCACCCAGTGGACTTTTTTTTTCTTGCAAAAGTTTTTTCTTTCTTTTCAAGTTGTTCTCTTAACATACTTCCTTTGCGGTCCGAGTACAAGAGAGGGATTGGTTTCGAATTATTCCCGTTGTCGGAACTTTGTCAGTGCAAAATTCGCTCAATTTTCATTCTAACCTCTTTGATTGCGTGGTAGCACGCTGCGTTAGGATGCTTCAGGCATAGTCCTTCCTGACTGCAGACACCCTCTTCGACTCCGTAGGAGCAATAACACTCATTCGATCTACCCACATCCATGTTGTGAAGCTGTACGAGTACTTGTTATACATTATCGACACAATGAAGCATTTTGTATAGCAGTATGAGTAAAGTATAACTTTTAAAAAAGTTTATAACAAGATGTTTGAGAACAATAACTCACAAAAATTTGTAACAGAATGTGAGAAAACTAGAAATTTATAACTTCAGCTATGTTCGGCGATAATTTGTGAGAAATAACTGAGATATTCAAATTCAAAAACGAACGTGTGAACTTTGAAACCTAGGGTTTCGTCAGAAGAGGAAGGTTCAATTCAATGCAACTCTGGTTTGTAAATAAGAGTATTTCCTACTCCTCGTTGATCACAAGCAACGGATTTTTATACCGAGCAGAAGAGCGGATTGTTCGTAGAAACTTGTGCAAAGATCGTGTGGTGTAACGGGAACCGAGCCCGTGACCTTTCGCATTCCGGGCAAATGCTCTCCCCACTGAGCATGCTCGGGTTTTCTTCTTTTTCTCTTTCATCCTCTCCTCATCCCGGCTCGGCCCACATGTAAATAGAGTATTCCCTACTCCTCGTTGATCTCAAGCAACGGATTTTTGTACCGAGCCCAGGAGCGGATTGTTCGTAGAAACTTGTGCAAAAATCGTGTGGTGTGACGGGAACCGAACCCGTGACCTTTCGCATTCCGGGCTAATGCTCTCACCAATGAGCTACACACGAACACATGATAATGCACATTTTAAGGGCCATACAACAGGTTTCATCTCTATTCATAATGAACAAATGTCTAGAAAGGTGAGAAAACTCTAACTATTAGACGTTCATGTGAACTCTGAGGTCGGTTCAAGGCGTCTTTCGGAACATCTAATCCATTACTCTCATAGTCGTAGTCATCCAAGTTGATATTAGTAGGCAAAGCAGTCGTTTGGGCTGTCATATGCGTTATCAGCAGAACAAGAAGCATCTGAATTCAGTCTTTTATTGAGGAAGCCTGAGATCTATCGCAGTCTTGCCTCATGGAAACTTTTAATGTCATGTTGTCAAAGATCTAAACTATTAAACAGCAAAAACTAGCCCACTGGGTAGGATTGAACCTAGATAGTTATCAATCTTATCCGTTGCCTTCTTACCAGGCTTCGCTGCCTTCAAATAATCACAGCTTCTGGTAGCTTGGACCCGGTGAAAGCGCTAACCTCGTGGGATCCAGTGATCCGGTAGCAGCTATACCTTGAGGGGGGAGGGTGTCAACAGCAGATACATAAACCTTGACTACTCTGAACTCGTCCTATTTCTTTTCTCTCATTCTTCTGCTCCCTAGACAATCAATCTATGCGCAATGGCGCCGTTACTTTTTTCCTACCATCAAGGCTGTCTTCTTTGTTTTTACCCATTCATCTTTCTTTCTCTTTCTTTTCTCTCTATCTCTTCATTTCTCTCCCTGTTCTCTCTCTCTCTTTCAATCTAATCTCTGTCCTTTTCTCTCTCTTTCTGTCTCTATCCCTCTCTCTTTCTTCCTCTTTCTTTCTCTATCTTTCTCTGTTTAATTTCTCTCTCTCTATTTCTCGGATCCTCTCTCTTTCTCTTTCTTTGTCTCTTTCTCGTTTTTTCTCTCTCTCCACATCTCTCTCTTTCTTTTCCCTTTCATCAATGAGCAGACGAAAGGTACACAACTTATCAGCTGTTACAAACATTCCTATGAAGCCTTTTCAGTACTCCGCGACTCTGAAAATCTAACGTGAAAAGGTTTTAAAGCCTTTTTTCACAGTTTCGGAATATCAAAAATGATCAAATCCGCCCTGGGAACATGATTTTCTTAAACTACAAATCTCAAGTAGCTTCCAATGTACAAGTTAAGTGAGGACATTTGTTCAGAAAATGTGTCATTTGATTCTGCACTCCTCTATGGAGTTCTGCTAAGAAACTTCTGTTTTGCAAGCTTATGGAGAGAAAGTCACATAATAATAAACAAGCTAGAGAGGATATAGTCTTATTCAGGTTTTATAACTTTGTTGCGTTAAGTTCTTTGTTTTCTCTGATGTGCTGTGGAAACCTCAGCTCAACACTGGAGGAACCGAAATTTACCTTCTGGAACTATTTTCTTCTTCGCTCCAGACTCAAGCTGAACCAAGTATGAAATATGACTCATATTATATGAGACATTTATTTCTTCCCTCTGTTCATTTGTTAAAAAGCACAATTATAGTGCGTCTCAGATGTATTGCTAGTTTATCGCTTGCGCTGCAACTAGAAATGGAGCACTATAACAACTATTTTGATAAAGCGCGGACTCAAGTTTTCAAATTCAAAATGTCAGTGAAAATGTTTTCGATCGTTAATTTCAGAAAATTTTAACTCTTGAAATGTGAGGGAAGTGGAAGTACTGTGCCAATTTCACTGAACACTTCATGCTACCGTATGTCTCCCATCGACTTCTCAAGTCCTTCAAGTTCTTCTTAGCCTGTTCTCTGGCCCTCTTTTTCTTCCTAACATATTCTGTTACATTCGGCCCAGATATCGCAGGACCCCGATATCCTCCGCAACAAGTCCCTGATTATGTCTGTCCTGCGTATGAGAGCGGATATGTCCCTTTTATCTACAAGTCTTCTTTCTCTGATGAAGAAAGATCCTTGACGGAAAATCGCGTACTGATTCTTGTCGAGAGTATCTACTCGCGCCATGGAAAGCTTATCACGCAACTTCTAAATGCGACCAAGTACCTCTACAAAGTAAGTTCTTTTCTCTCCTTTTCGAGTTTGCGTCAATTTTCCCGATTTTTTTCAAATTTATGAATTTAAAATTTCTTAACATCGGTTTATTCAACACCATGTCAGTTTAAACTAGGAAGGACTCGGGTTTTGAGATGTTAAAAAAGGGGAACATGAGCCTTGAATTTTCTTCTGATGTTAAGTAATTTTATGCTCTTTATTCGGAATATTCGTAGAAAGTTGTCTATTACTTTTAAATTTGAGAAAAAAATTACATTTACATGATCGGTTCATTATAGGACATGAATTACATCAGCATATCTTTTCACTATTTGAACATTGTTTTAATTTGATTGATCGCGTTTCGAAATAGATGGTAAGCAGGATTGATGTGGACGTTTCTGGTCGGTTTGTATTGAATAACCCGTAAGCAGAGGGCCTGTAAAAAAGAGAATTTACTGCTTTAAAAAAACCAATATTGTGCAAACTCCCTCGCTTTTCATTATTTCAAACAGGCCTATGAACGTTTTACTCCAAACACTGAGTGTAACCATGTACAGGGTGTTTCTCTGACCCGCACTGCGGGTGAAAAAAATCTATGCGCTCTCCAAAAACCCCGAAAAACATTCAAATCTATGCGCTTGTAAAAAAATTTCTCGGATTTTTCGTATTGAACGTCATAAACATTGGAAAAATGAATGTTGAACTCTGAAATTTTTAAAATCTATGCGCTTAAAAAAGTTTGGTGGCTGCTAAGAAACACTCTGACCATGTAGGTGGAAACGTTCTCGAAGAACCTCCCGCTGCTGACGACTTCTGCTCGCGGTAGGTTCTCTGCCATCATCATAGAGAACTACTACAAGTATCTGAATCTGCCGCGGTGGAACAGGCAGCTGCTGGACAAGTACTGTCGAGACTACAAGGCTCCTCTGGTCGCGTTCATTAACAGCAAACCAGAGAGCTTTCCGAGAGTACGAGTGAAAGGATTCAACCTAACGCTCTGGCAGAATCAGAAGGTTCGAAAGTTTAATGTTCATGTATTTTTGTTCATGAATATGTACCATAGCTTACAGCACTTGTCAAAAAATTTTGAAAATGATCGTTTATCCGAGCGGGGGGTCCTTGAAATAATGAATCTCTCATTTTACTCTGGTGAGCTATGATGGGTTATTTAGTCATGACAGATTTTCTGTCGGCGGGCCTCTGTGTTCCAAATCTTTAGGGGGGGACCCTTATGTGAAAAAAGGTAAAGGGGACCCTTATGTGAAAAATTTTTTTTCCGCTTTCGGCGGGCCTCTGTTTTTCCAAATCGTAAGGGGGGACCCTTAGGTGAACAAAAAATCTTTTCGGCGGGTTTCTTTTCGAAAAATCATAAGGGGGGACCCTTATGTGAAAAAATTTCCCGCCTTCGGCGGACGTCTGTCCCTTAATCTTTCACACTAAAAACCCCCTGGCTATGATATGTACCTTATGTATTGTATTGTATAATGTACTTAATACATGTCATAAACATATAAACATGTATTTTGGTTGGTCTGAAGAGTTAACTTGACGTTCTTCGGTTTTTTGATAGTTTTAGATTTGAGATCTATATGTTTAAGACTCGCAAAGCTTGTATCGATCTGGATCATGCTGATCTTTGATACCACTGTTTGCTCCAAATTTTTTTTCTGTTGCATTGATTCCTTAGTTCGCCAGCACTGTTGAAATTTTAAAAAAACGACCGCCGTTATTGAAGACGGGGTTAAATAGCTACGGTACCTAAGGACCAGTCATGTTGGCGCAAACATGTTCGCTCCTAAAATGGTCCACGTTTTCTTCTTTCTATTTTACTCTACTCTTCTTTTTGCCTTCCTTAACCCTTTTCCAACTCACTCGGCCCCTACAAACATTCCTTAGACCGGTCTCATTCAACGCCTGTATTGGAGCGAGCGTCTAGAATAATGAGAATGTCTTCTTTGGGGGAGGGGAAGAGTTTTGGAGGTCCATTGGGCCCGATGCCTTCAAGCATCCTCCACAGTCGCACCACGAGTAGGTGAAGTCCTTCGCGACCTGACCTCCTTCGCTACCTGAAGTCTTCTTTCTCAACCCTTTGTCTCTTGCTCAATTCTCATTATTCCATTATTCACTCGAAAACCGGAAGTTTTTTCTCAAGTTTCCAGCAATTGCGAAGTTATTTGTTGAGCTAAGATTCATAAGACTACAAACTACAATAATAAGATTCACACTTTTCTTCTAATCATCTAGTAATCTTATATGCTTCATAAAAGGATATCCATTCCCAGGCGCGGAATTTGTCCATCTCAAATGGGAGTGAAGTGCCGTTTCTATCACGAACGAATGTCGTGTTGCCCCAGCCGAGGAAGGACGCAGCAGACTGGGTGCTCTTCGAAGAACACGTCTCCTATGAGACGGTTCTTTCGGCAGAGGACGCGGAAGGCCGGAAACGGACCGCGGTCATCAGGGACAAAGGTCCCTATTCATCTTTTAAATCGAGCACAGTTTTTTTTTGAAAACCCGCACTTCGGGTAAAATCTATGCGCTATCCAAGAAAGCTAGGGATAAAAATGCTCTGATCGTATGCATCCTCTCGTTAACATCACACTTATTATCGCTTCTCCCAAAGGCCTCCCGTTATCTCATGATAAGTATTATTTTATGTACACCATCATTCTACGAATGGGAAGAAACAGCCTGTTTGAGGGGTGGAACGGTGTTTGAGGGGTGGAACGGTGTTTGAGGGGTGGAACGGTGTTTGTAGGGTGGAACGGTGTTTGAGGGGTGGAACGGTGTTTGAGGGGTGGAACGGTGTTTGAGGGGTGGAACGGTGTTTGAGGGGTGGAACGGTCGAGTTGCGTCTTCTAAGTTATTAGAACTTAGAGAAATCCTACACTTAATTGCTGATAAAAAGTTATGGCCGACTGAAGCTATGCATAGGCCACTTGGATTCGTCTAAAAATTCGGAGGAAAAAATCCACCGCTTTCCGAACGGCGCTTTTGTTTTAGTGTGTCCAAACTACCGTATTTATTACACCAATTTCTCCATTTTTTTTGACAAATTTACTCAAAAATACCGAATCTAGAAAAATTAAGAGCAAGCTAGAAGTAAACGGCAGAAGAGCTTCTTATCCTTCTAGAATCCACCGCTCCAAGAAAGCCCATTTTCAGAATTTTATATCAGTGCATGTGACCTATTCCACAAGGGCGAGAAAGAGGGAGTTTTGCAATTTGATTGCAATTTGCAAAGAAGAGGTGGTGGAGCAAGAAAATAGAGAGCTCAATGATCGGTATTTTCTATCATATCCAGGGGTTATATGGTTATCGGACCAGCTATGTTGGCGCATACATATTCATTCCGAAAACGATCTACCTTCTCTTCTCCTCCCGTACTATTTTACTTTTCCTCTAATTTTCTTTTCATTCTGTCTGCCTTTCTTCATTACCTTTTCAACTCGCTCGGCACGTACAAACATGCCTTAGACCGGTCTCATTCCATGCCTGATCATATCCAATTTTAGATCTTATTGTTAGAAAATTCAGTATCAGGAAAATCGATTTTTGTAGGAATTTAGTATTTGAGTTTTTGAACAGTTTTCTGACTGTTTTAGTGCCAGATTTGAGCGTGAGGTTCTTGCAGGTTTGGAAGACGGTGTAAATAGAATTCTATTCGGCTATAACATCTCGGAATGGCTTGTCAAAATGGCATTCATCGATTCTCTGCGGTACCTTTTTTGCCAATTCGCGGTTGATTTCAACTCAATTTCGTTATTTGGAAAAAAATATCTTCACTCGGTTCAGTTGAAAATTCTTAATCTTCTCTTTTTTCTGTGAGAAATTTTGACTTAGTTGTAAATAGTGTGTTTCTCGAACCCGCACTGTGGGTAGAATCTACGCGCTCGTATCTACACCGTATCGACGAGTCCATCCCAGACCTGCTGTCTCGTATCTACACCGTATCGACGAGTCCATCCTAGACGTCTGCCCAACCTACTCATCCACACCTGTTCGACTGCATTGGCGACCCCACGACACTCTTACTCACCGACTTATGGGAGAAACGCAGGGGTTAAATAGTGACCGGATCGGTCCCGTCGGCGGATACATGTACACATACTATTGACAAAAACTCCCTCACTTTTCTTACTCCTTTCCTTCATCCCCTCTTCTTTTTTCCTCCAAAATTTGAGCGGTGGATACATGTAAACCCAAATTTGGCGGCTCTATTTAACCCCTGGAGAAACCACGAGAAGTGGCAAACTTCTTGAAGATGTCTGTTTAAAGTTGACGATTTATACAAAACAAAAGACGAAGCGAAAAGAAACATATCACGTGGGCCTCGCTCTTCGATGACGGCTACGACCGGCAACAACAAGAAAAACGCGCTTTCCAAGAAAGCTAGGGACACAAAGGCTCTGATCGTCTGCATCCTCTTCTCTACATCACACGCTCTCGCGCTCTCTTAAATGCCTGGCGTTTCATTAGTCTTCTTGATATAAGCGCTCTTTCTGCAGGTGGTAAGAAGCATAAATTTAAGTTACTCTTGTTCTAGTCAAGACTTTCAGCTATGATGAGTTTTGTCCGTGAGAAAAACACCCGGGCAAAAGCTGAAATTAATCTTTGTAATTGGATTCAGGTTTGCTACAAAAGGCCGTTTTGGGTTCTCGTTGGATAGATTCATCCAAATCGACATCGATGACATATTCGTCGGCTCTCGAGGAACCCGCATTGTGCCAGACGATGTCCAGGCCATCATTCAATCACAGCGTTGGTTTCATCCCTATAAAAGGATTCCTAAAGTTCGAAATTTAAAAAAAAAGCTTCTGAAATCGAAATTTTTTAGACGAGTTACGTCGTTCCATCACCAACTTCACTTATTGTATGGGTTTCTCCGGCAGCTATTTCCATCATGGGGACGATCAAGAAGACAGCGGAGATGATACCATTATCGGTGAAGTTTGTTATTAGAATTTTGAAAAAAAAAATTTTCTCTCGGAAACTATTAATTTTTAATTAATAGTTTTATTGTCATAGTTTACATGATTATAAAAATGTGTGTACAGGAAAAATTGGAAAAAATTTACAATCTTCAAATTCTAAGCTACACAGTTTAAAGGCAGAGACGCCTGGTTAAGATCACAAATGATTGAACCATCGCACAGAAAAAAAAAGCTATTCCACCGGGCGGGATCGAACCCAATCATCTCTGACTCAAACCGGGTTCGATCCCGCCCGGTGGACTAGCTTTTTCTGTGCGATAGTTCAATCATTTGTCATAATTTACAATGGCAAATAAGAAGTAGCAACTGGGCTACTAATAATTGAACAACTAACGAGAAAAAAATCAAAAACTCGATTCATTTAAGAACTTTCTGGCCTTTCAATTGAATTTGTGAAAGAAAAATTAGTGAAAAAATTTTTTTCAGGGTTCATCATTAAGTTTTTCCCATAATTTGAACTTTCCTTACGAAAAATGCGAGAAAAAGTTTTCCAAGCGTATAGATTTCAATGTTTTTCGGGGTTTTTAGAAAGCGATTTTTTTACCCACAGTGTGGATCAGAGAAACACCCTGATTCCAGTGAAATTTTCCAGTTATTCAAGTTCTAGATGTTTGTCAAAAAAAAGAGAAAAAATGCGCGCCTCCTCGAGTGGAGGAAGCAAACTATTCTTCACAGTCTTAACCTCTTGAAGTGGAGACTTTCTTGGTCTTCCTTGACCTTTGGATCGTTCCGCATTTTTATAAACAGATGTTAAATAGTCATGTCAGACCTGTCGGCGAGTCTAGGTTTTTTATCATAAGGGGGGACCCTTATGTGAAAAAGTTTTTCCGCCTTAGGCGGGCGTCCATAACTTTGTTTTGCACCCTGAAAAACCTCTTTTTTTAGGCCCCGCAACATATTCATCTGTTGCGTGAAGAGGATTGATGTCTTTTTATTATTATCTCGTATTTGTCGGATCCTCTTACTAATTTTACCGATCATCGAGCGTTGAAAGAGAATGGTCGAAAAGAAATTTTCAATCGCCGTGCAATTTGGGAAAATGATTTGAAAAGGCTTGATAATATGTCAAGCAGAGGTTGGATAGTAACCGGACCACTTATGTTCAATAGTTTTTTGTGTGCAAGAAAAAGGTACAGACGCCCACCGAAGGTGAAATTTTTTTTAGCCCTTTACGATAAAAAAACAGAGGCACGCGAATTTTTTTTAAAAATAAGGGTCCCCCTTACAATTTGAAAAAAAACAGAGGCCCGTCGACAGAAGGTCTGACATGACTATTTAACCCTGGTTATGTTGACGCATACAATTTCAGGCCGAAAGTTATCTACATTTTCTTTTCCTTACATTCTATTTTATTTTTTCTGTAATTCCGTCTTCGGTATAGATTATTCTTAACCTTTGCAATTTCTTACCGAACTTGCTCGACGCATATAAACATCCCTCAGAACGGTCCTTTTTTAAAACGCACAATGGAAAGAGGAAAAATGAAATAGTAAGAGAAGAGAATGTGGGTCATTTTCAGCACCTGTCTAGCTGGTTCGGCTACTATTCAACCTTTACGGTCAATAAAACAAATTTATTTCGATGATATTGCAGAGAAAGCGGCGGAGTTCGTTTGGTTTCCGCATATGTGGCGGCACAATCATGCACAGGAGTTGAATGAGTCCTTCCTCGAGAGCATCATGCTTCAAAACAAACTGTTCGCCCAGGTCATTCCAAAAATAAGAGATATCAATACTAATAATAACAATAATAATAATACTAATACCAATAATAATACCAATAAGAATAAGAAAATAATAGTAATAATAGTAATAACAATCTTTATTTTTATTGATTCCGCCGCGCGGCAGGGCACACGTTCATCGTAACAGATCTTAAGTAACACCTGTTTCGATAAAGAGGGTTCTGTCGAGTACGGTGTAGTCACCAGAGTGTTTCTCTCACCCGCATTGCGGGTGAAAAAAACCCTTTCCAAAGAAAAATGAAAAAAACGTTCAAATCTATGCACTTGAATTGTTTTTCGATTTCAACCTAGTGGAATTCCAAGTAACTGAAAAATGAAAACTTCGAATTCTTGGAAATTTTGAAAATCTATGTGCTCGAGAAGAAAAAAGAGCGAGTGGCGCCTTGGTAGTGACTAATTTTGGTTCTTCTTTTTGGAGTTGTGAGGTAGTTGTAGAATTTTAATGAAAAATATTTTGACTAACCAAAAAGTAGGAAATTTTCGAGCGAAAAGAAGGATGGGCAAAGTTTATTGGTATATTCGTGACTCACGTGAGAAAACGCGAATCTGGAAAAAGAAGGAAAAAACTTCGACTGGATTTAGAGCGTGAACTTGCCGGTGCATTTCCCGTACGCGATATCACCGCAACACGCGGGTGTCTATCCTGTACACGAAGCGCTGTACTTAGCCTGGAAGAAGGTGTGGAATGTGAGTGTGACGGCAACGGAAGAGTACCCGCACCTCCGACCGCCCTCCCAGAGAAGGGGATTCATCCACGAAGACGTCATGGTTGGTATTTTGATGTTATGGGGTCAAAATAACCAAGTCGAAGGGGAGGGATCCAGACCCTTGAAAGACGTTTTTCAATTCAAGTTTGTGGTCCTTTTAGGAGAAAGACAAGTTTATTAGAGCTTAGATTCGTGTTGGGTTCATGTTTTGCTGGAAGGATACTTTATAGGAGCGAAAAAAGGGAGTCTTCAAATTTAGGTTATGTTACTTTGGGACATAAGTTATGTGCGGTTCTGTGAAGCATGCGTATTTCTTTTACGAAACAGAAGGAGTGTATACAAATTGCATTCAAATAACGCGGAAACCTCCAAAGCTTTTTACTTTGACACAAGATTTGAGCGATGCTATTTTCGAGACGTTTGGTTATAAAGAGCATAGGGAATTATAAGGTTCAACATCATGCAGCAGTTTTATTTCTAAAAAATAAGTTCTTTCGGAGAAGAAAATTGAATCATGATATGGTCAGGGGTTAAATAGTGACCGGATCGGTCCCGTCGGCGGATACATGTACACAAACTATTGACAAAAAACTTCCTCTCTTTTCTTACCCTTTTCCTTCATCCCCTCTTCTTTTTTCGTTCAAAATTTTAGGGGCGGGTACATGTAAACCCAATATGGGCGGCTCCATTTAACCCCTGGATATGGTACAAGCGGTTTTCTTTGTACTTTGTACCATAGGCCATTTGCACTGTTGGAAAGACGACCGATGTTGAAGTGGGTAACGGTATAGATTGATCAGAAGCGAACGAGTATTCACATTTTTTAAAAATTACTTTTTTCAAAGCACAATCTCTCATAGCTGTCTTCATCTCAAGTTTCCGTGATCTCGGCTTCTCTGGATTTTCAACATGCAAACGTGAGCTATGCTAAGCGCTGTCCTTAAACACCTTGAGTGTGGCTTTGTTGAGGTTCTGCCAAGGCAGACGTGTGGACTCTACACTCACACACAGTTCTTCCATTTGTACCCCGAGGGCATGCAGCGGCTAGTGCATTCAATACAAGGAGGCGACTTGTTCTTCACTATTCTACTCAATCCGGTAGCTTTACCCGTTTTCATAACTATTTTTTATGCGCTCACGCCCGCATAGACAAAGATTACGCGACGCCGTATGTGAGATGTAATCAGAATCAGTCGGTGCAAGGCTGTTTCTTACCACTCATGTACAAAAGAACGGAGTAGATCAAAAAAGAGACTAGTTAACATGGAGCGGCTCGCTTATGGGTATGATCCGAGAGCGTGCGATGAAAAAAAATTAGAGCTATGTGAACCGAAGAATCATTCTGATAGTTCTGTGCAGAGCTCATAGAGCGCATAAATTTTACCTACGATGTGGGTGGTTAAGAGCATCCTATATCTGATCCAGTGGAGGTGGAAGATACGAGACACACCAGCACTACTGACCTCCCAGTTTCCAGTAATTTATATTCGCAAGAGATACTTTTTTAGGCTGTAGCCCTCTATCACGCGCATAAGTAAAATGTTTTAGATTTTTCAAGAGGTCGATCGCTGGAGTAGGCTGAAATTTCAACTTTCAAATTGACGAAACCGGTTGAGGCTGAGTTAAAGAAACGTTATATTTATGTAGAGAAATGAAGATTTTTAAACTTTGACTTTCAACTGAAAACTATGATACATTCATTTTGAGTGAGAAAGAGGGTCGGTAGGTCGGAAGAGGGTCGGTAGGTCGGAAGAGGGTCGGTAGGTCGGAAGAGGGTCGGTAGGTCGAAAGAGGGTCGGTAGGTCGGAAGAGGGTCGGTAGGTCGAAAGAGGGTTGGTAGGTCGGAAGAGGGTCGGTAGGTCGAAAGAGGGTCGGTAGGTCGAAAGAGGGTCGGTAGGTCGGTCGCTCTGGAAACTTTTTGCCAGTTGCTGTTTACCTATAATCACTCTTCTGATGGACAGTTGAGTTATTTTTTTAATAGTCTAGGTTACCTAATTTATTCTTGAGCTTACTCACATTCATTAATTAATTCATTCATTCTTTATTCCGTGCACACATGATATCGTATGTTGTTGTTGTTTTGCCCATAGGTCCTGTCGAGAGGAGTCCTTTTGGGATAGGTTGGTGAGGATCCTTTTGAGTCCGGAGAGATTTTCTCCGTCTACACTCGCACCGCAGTCGGCGATCCTCTTGGCGAGACCCATTCGTTAACCGGAGAAGGGCAAGAGGTTATTTCACTGGCGCCTCGACTCGCCATTGAAAGTATAGCGGAGTATCGGCTGATGTTTTGTCCGGTGGTAAGTTCAGGCCGGTCCGGCATCGCCCTCCTTTGACGAGCTATACTACCCAGTTTTGGTCCGCGGCGGGATTTCTCCCGCTACCTCCCAGCACGAATTCTTCGTAGGGAGGCGTCCCTCTATCCGCCACCTGAGGTCGCGCTCGATTCTGGACTGGATGATCCGGCTCCATCCGTGACAGGCTCTTAAGGCTGTAGAGTCACGAATGGCCACTGTTGCCAGTGTGTTTCGAGATCGTATCGTATCGTATCGTATCGTATGCACACATCGTATTGTCGTTGAGGTGTCCGTCTTCATGACTCATCAGCAAAATTTCGCTCACGACAGACTGGCTTTGTATACATTCCGCAATCTCGTCAAGTTCCTCAAGTGCTGGACGAATCTAGAGTTGCATTGGGAAAAGCCAATCGATCTGGCGAGAAGATACTTCGCGCTCTTTCCTCAGGAACGATCTCCTGTCTGGAATGTCAGTTGAGCTAGGGGCTGAACCAGGGGTAAAATACTGACCGGATCGGTCCCGTCGGCGGATACATGTAAACCAGAATTGGGCGGCTCCATTTAACCCCTGGGCTGAACCACAAAGCGTTTTTCTAACCCGCACTTCGGGTCAAATTTTTCGCAAATCAATGTGCTTTCCCAAAAAGCTGGAGGAAAAATGCTCTGATTTTATAGGTTCTCCCAATTTTCAACGCACGCTCCGGGTATCTTGCTAAAACCAGCCGTCTTCCCAATTTTTATTTTTGATCCACAGACTTTGTTAGCGGATGTTGAGGAGCAGTCCGAGTCGGATTGCTCGACCAACAACGATGTTCTCCCACCTGGAGCGGAGCAAAGATGAAATAAAGTCGACCACTCCGCTTATTGATGTTTCCTGAGAATGATGATAGTTTTGACTGCAGAATCCGTGCACGGACGAGCGTCATCGAGCGATTCTACCTCTCTCAATCAACTGCTCCAATTTGACGCTTCCCAATCTGCTCATTGTTGGTCCGCAGAAAACAGGTAGCTTCATTTTTATAGCAATGTGTCCCCGTGGTGTAATGGTAACACGCGCTCCCGGTTTGAATCGAGGTGGTCTGGGTTCGGTCCCGCCCGCCGGACCCCGGTGGAATAGCTTTTTTTTTCTGTGCGATAGTTCAATCATTTGTCGTCTTAACCAGGCGTCACTGCCTTTAAACTGTGTAACTTAGAATTTGAAGACTTCATTTTTATGTTTAAAAAAATTTACTTTTATATGTTCAATTATTGGGAGGCATGTTTATAATTGTTTTAGGAAAGCGCAGTTCGCTTCTGGCAAAGATACATATGTTTTTGTTGATGTCGATTTTTCTCTTCTCTTTCTCACTCTCTCTTCCTCTCTCTCTCACTCTCTCTTCCTCTCTCTCTCTCTTCCTCTCTCTCTCTCTCTCACTCTCTCTCTTTATTGATCGCTTTTCATTTCTATTTTGCATATATTCCAAATTGTTTGTAGGTACAACTGCACTTTCGAAGTTTCTCACACTCCATCCCGATGTGTCGACAAATCCTCTGCTTCCAGATTCATTTGAAGAAGTTCAATTTTTCTCAGGTTTGTTGGGAACAGAAACTTCACAAACACAGGAGTACAGGGCTAAAGGGGCAGCTCTGGGCTAAAGGGGCAGCTCTGGGCTAAAGGGGCAGCTCTGGGCTAAAGGGGCAGCTCTGGGCTAAAGGGGCAGCTCTGGGCTAAAGGGGCAGCTCTGGGCTAAAGGGGCAGCTCTGGGCTAAAGGGGCAGCTCTGGGCTAAAGGGGCAGCTCTGGGCTAAAGGGGCAGCTCTGGGCTAAAGGGGCAGCTCTGGGCTAAAGGGGCAGCTCTGGGCTAAAGGGGCAGCTCTGGGCTAAAGGGGCAGCTCTGGGCTAAAGGGGCAGCTCTGGGCTAAAGGGGCAGCTCTGGGCTAAAGGGGCAGCTCTGGGCTAAAGGGGCAGCTCTGGGCTAAAGGGGCAGCTCTGGGCTAAAGGGGCAGCTCTGGGCTAAAGGGGCAGCTCTGGGCTAAAGGGGCAGCTCTGGGCTAAAGGGGCAGCTCTGGGCTAAAGGGGCAGCTCTGGGCTAAAGGGGCAGCTCTGGGCTAAAGGGGCAGCTCTGGGCTAAAGGGGCAGCTCTGGGCTAAAGGGGCAGCTCTGGGCTAAAGGGGCAGCTCTGGGCTAAAGGGGCAGCTCTGGGCTAAAGGGGCAGCTCTGGGCTAAAGGGGCAGCTCTGGGCTAAAGGGGCAGCTCTGGGCTAAAGGGGCAGCTCTGGGCTAAAGGGGCAGCTCTGGGCTAAAGGGGCAGCTCTGGGCTAAAGGGGCAGCTCTGGGCTAAAGGGGCAGCTCTGGGCTAAAGGGGCAGCTCTGGGCTAAAGGGGCAGCTCTGGGCAGAAAAGTGCTCAGATGACATGCCAATTAGATGTTTCTTGCAACCCGCACCAAAACTTACGAGCGCATAGATTTTTGAATCAATTTCAAAATTATTTTAGGCTGAGAGACCATAAGGCTGTTTCTTCTTCAAAGCTGAGAGAGTGTGTATATCAAGATGGCTAATCATAAGGGAACGGCGGGCCTCCGAGAGAAATCGCAAGAGCGTGTGATTTAAAAGAGAGGGTGCAGACTAACAGAGCATTTATTTCACTAGCTTTCTTGATAAGCGCATAGATTTTACCCACAGTTGGGTAAGAGAAACTCACTGGAGACCATTGAGGGTCTATCAAAGTCCACTTTAAGGTGTAAGAATAGAATTTTTTCAACCTTATTTCGCAGCTCCAAAAGCATAGAGGCACATGTAAATGGAAAATCTAATCGATAATCCCCATTTCTGTATACACGCAAAGTTAAAAAAAAAACATCGTAGAAAAACCATATTTCATGCGTCATCTCGAAAAACAATCGCTCACTTGAGCGTTGGATTAGAAAAATTAGAAGCGATTGAGTTCCATATTGACCTTTCATATCGTAATCCAACTTTTCATATATCGTAATCCAATTTCATATATCGTAATACAACTCGTTCTCAGCTTTCCACCCCTCAATTGCTTATTTCTGTTCTGGGTCCTCTTTTGGGGAAAAAAACAGGCAAGTGCCTATGCCAAAAACGGAGAATTATAAAAGTTATTGTTCTCATCAAAGGCGCTTCTTGTCGAGTGAGATCGATAAGTACATGAATTAGAAAGGTTAGTGAACTTGAAAAGTGCCTATTGCAGGGGCGATGTACAAGAAAGGAGTGGAGTGGTATTCTTCGCTGTTTCGGCCGGCTGCAGTGGTCGTGGACAAATCGGCCAACTACTTCGACTCTGCCGAAGCGGCCAAGAGGGCAAAGGCCCTTCTGCCAGACGCCTTCATTCTGGTCATCCTTCATGACCCTTCACTCAGGTTTTACTTCAAGTCTTTTCATATCATAACTTTAAAAGTGAGGTCCTTATTCTATATCTTCATTTCCGGAGGGGTACTTCTTCAATGAAATCAATAGCATAATAGATCGAAAGGGGCGTATCCCGCACTGTCGAAACTTAAAGAAAAACTACCGATTCACGAGCTGGAATGGAAGGCCAAAGTGATGAACATCGGAACCGTATTCGTTTTCTTGAAAGAATGAGAGAGAAGGAGACAAATTGAATTCTTCTCATTCGCGTCCTGTGTAGTAATATTCAAGTTTTTATTATCACGCAATGTAGAGCTTCATGGGGTATTAGGAAAGATTAAGTTTAGCAAAAGTTTGATGAGCTACGGGTTGAAGAGCCTGGAAGTGGTAAGGGAAGATGAGAAGGAAAGATAAGGGCTACTGACAGTCGGCCATTCAGGAAAAAGGGACAAGTGAAGAATGATAAATGGTTGATTTACCGCTGTTACATAGCAGCCGTTCCGGGGGTAAGGGAAGAAGAAGAAGAATATCCTATTTATGTGATATTCATATGTGATCTCTCTGTACCAGTGGAACAAATGTCATCTTGCAGAGCGTATTCGTGGTTCCACCATCTGAAGGCGAAGAATGAATCTTCGGTTGCGTTGTTTTCTTCAATGGATGAGTTGCTGGACTCGGATTCCCCTGTAGCGATAAAAGTGCGCAAGCGAACGATCACGGGAGGGAGGTAGTGCATTTCCCAAGTTATGATAGGGGAAAGAGTTTTAGCCTTTCAATCGAAAGGTAGAGCTGAAAAACATGTCTTGCGAAGTTTATTTTAGTTTCTTAATCACAAGGTTTGATAGTATCATTGTACATTAATGTTATTAGGAGGAAGGAGAGAACAATGGCTGTTTTTTTAAAAATTTAGATTATAGGCTGTCATGAAGCGGGAATGTTGTTAAGGTTAAATGGTAGCAAGCCTTGCTATTCTGAAAGGGGTCAAAAGTTCGACTCCTAACCCGGAAATTTCTTTCTAACTTGAGGTAGTTAAGAGATGTGATTAGTGCTTGCACGTTTTCTATTCTTTCACCATTTAAGATACGCGCACCACCTGGAGCGATGGCTGGAGCACTTTGGTCTCTCTCAGCTGATTCTGGTGGATGGGAGCGTCCTAAGAGAGCAACCAGCGGCAGTGGTCACGGAAGTCGCGCGCAGACTCGGCCTTCCAGCTTTTTCCTTCAATGAAAGAATCGTCTTTGTGCCCAAGAAGAACTTTTTCTGCACGGTGAGGGTTTCGTGTTGTTTAAACCGGAATATTGTCAGTAAAGAGAGAAGTTGACTCAAAATGTTTATGGGAGGATGGTTATCAGAAGGATAAGATGGAGGAAAGTGCGCAGTCTAGATTTGGAAGAGGGAGGAGTTTATTGTATCTCTTAGAAAGAGGGAGGAGATTACTGTATCTCTTAGAAAGAGGGAGGAGATTACTGTATCTCTTAGAAAGAGGGAGGAGATTACTGTATCTCTTAGAAAGAGGGAGGAGATTACTGTATCTCTTAGAAAGAGGGAGGAGATTACTGTATCTCTTAGAAAGAGGGAGGAGATTACTGTATCTCTTAGAAAGAGGGAGGAGATTACTGTATCTCTTAGAAAGAGGGAGGAGATTACTGTATCTCTTAGAAAGAGGGAGGAGATTACTGTATCTCTTAGAAAGAGGGAGGAGATTATTGTATCTCTTAGAAAGAGGGAGGAGATTACTGTATCTCTTAGAAAGAAGGAGGAGATTACTGTATCTCTTAGAAAGTTCACCTGTTGTTGGTTCATTCTTTTCGCCAAAACAGCTTAGTTTAAAGAGATTTGGTGTATGTACAGTTGAAAAAAGATCCTATTCAAACTTGATGGTTACCCACTTAAAGACCAAAGCAAAGATGAAGGAGAACCAATGCAAAGTTGAGAAAGAGACCATGTGAAGTTGAAGAAGACTCAATTTAATGTTGAAGAAGACCCAATGTAAAGTTGAAGAAGACCCATAATGAAGTTGAAAAACACCCAATGCGAAACTGAATAAGACCCAATTTATAGGTCACCGAAGGGAAGGTGTCTTGTCTGGGAGCGAGCAAAGGTCGTTCATATCCGACCCTCAGCGCGGCGCTATCTACGCGCCTCTGCAGCCTCTTCCGTCCGGAGAATGTGGCCCTGCAGAAGTTGCTGGTGAAGCACCGCCTCCAAATTCCGTCTTGGCTGCCCGCATCGCTTACGGCTTGCTGATAGTTGGGAGAGGGACATGGGTTTTCCGAACTAATTTTTAGGTTATAGGTTTACAATAGAATAAGGATCTAAGTGGTAAATAGTGTTCGGGGTGTTTCTCTAACACGTTCGGCAGGCAAAACTTTTCCGCTAATCTATGTGCTATCAAAAAAAGGAAGTTTTTTCTGTTTGTATGACAATCTTGAGTTTGATCATTTGCTCTTGATCTCTCTGAAAAGTCTGCCGTCTGCTCTTGATTAGTATTTTTCGTATGCTTGGTTCTTTTGTGTGTAGTGAGAAACAGTGTGGTTTAAAATAGTACCATGCATCTTTCCAATTTGTAAGTTGTACTATAAAGAAGAAAAACAGTCCAAATTGACAAAGAAACTCATAGTTTTTGGATCTCTCACTATGGAAAATCATTGTTATGGAAGCTTTTTATTGTGGTCTCTTGCAGAGAGAGAACTTTCTAGTTTGTTAATTGTACAACGTAAATTGTAGGAAAAATATTATTGATAGACAGTGAAATGAACTTCCGAAGACCTAATTGATTGAAATTCTCAAGTATTTTCTAGAATTATGTTTTAGATTTCAATAAAAGATGTAAATATAAAAAAAGTGATTGGAGTACGATGAATTTGTTTTCTAGTAGGTTAAACTCGTGTAACTGTTTTTTGTTGTTGCATGAACATTATAGTTGATGAATCTTAGTCTTTTTCAGAAACTATGTCATACCTATAAGTAACATATTTGGTAACCTATAACTGCAGTTTAAAATGAAGTTTATTTTTTCTAGTTATAAATATTTCCCTATAGAAGAATGTTGGAGTATGATAGAAAGATTCTAGTTTTTTTTTAATTTCGAAAAATTTTGTGAAAACTATGGTTATAATTCCACACGGAAAGAGTTGTTAGGAAACGCCCAGACGAGTAATGTTGGACTCAATTTTTCTCACTGATGCTTATGAATGTTGCTCCTCTGCTGTTGCTCCTCTGCAGTAATCTCAATTTAATGCTCAAAATATGTTCTTGGTAAGCATTCCGCCTTTTCATTGTTTGAAAAAACAACATTTCGCTGATATTCAGTGTTCAATGAAAAATGAAGCCTGAATTTATATTGCAGTGTGAAATGATTATTTTCAAAGTTTTGATGCTTTGAAAGAATATCTTTTTATGTATTCATTACGCGAAGTTAGTCAGAAAAAGTTATGAATGTTCCCGATTCATCATGACTCTCGAATAGTCATGACTAGTTTGTTCAGGCATGCCGAAGTATTACTGTGATTACTGCGACACTTTCCTCACTCATGACTCGCCATCAGTGAGAAAGACTCACAACGGAGGAAGGAAGCACAAGGAGAATGTTCGCATGTACTATCAGGTAATAGTCATCAGTTGTATATCTATCAGGTAATAGTCATCAGTCGTATATCTATCAGGTGATAGTCATCAGTCGTATACATATTCTCGAAGATAGTCATCAGTCGTATACAACATATTCTCGAAGATAGTCATCAGTCGTATACATCTTCTCGAAGATAGTCATCAGTCGTATACATATTCTCGAAGATAGTCATCAGTCGTATACATATTCTCGAAGATAGTCATCAGTCGTATACATATTCTCGAAGATAGTCATCAGTCGTATACATATTCTCGAAGCAATGATATATTTTCATGTGTGAATGAGGGTATGTTGAATGGGTACGGATTGAACTTGTGAGTTATTGATTCATTTATGACCTCTGAGCAAGTTGATCAATTTGTAGAATCAATTACATTAATCTGTGGAATATTTTTTTCTCAACCAAACGTCACTTTAGAACTGTGTAACTTTTCAAATTATGAGCGAAGCTTTACTAAGAGAAAGCGAAGACCAACGTTCTCTGTAATAAGTTTTCACAAGACTTTTCTGTATCAAATATCAATACTTGCAAGTAGTTTGTGATATTTTTGAAAAGTTACTGTAACTATGACTTGTAATACATTCAGCGTTGGATGGAAGACCAAGCACAGAAGTTGGTAGACGCTACGGCGAAGGCTTTTGCGAGTGGTGGTGGAGCACGACCGTCAGCTCCGCCCCCAAGCGGACTACCACCTCCGATGATTCCGCCCTCCTTAGGCCCACCAGGAGGCGGTCCTCAGGGCGGAAGGCCGCCTATGATGCCTCCACCGCACATGAGAGGGCCCATGCCGTTCCCCTTTCCTCCTGGGGTCAGTCTAATTTCTTCTCGCGTGTTCTTAGGAGGCTGTTTCTGACGACCCGCTGAAAAAGCATACTACAGATCAAGACTACTAAATATGAAAGAACGTCGAACTTTCGAGAAAGACTGATAGCCTGCTGATAAATTTTTTCTTCAAAATTACCAAATTGAAGTATTCGTATCACTAGCTTCTTCAAATAGCGCATAGATTTGTGCACAATAGCGCATAGATTTGTGCACGCATATATTACATTGAGGCAAAGCGGGTTAGAGAAAAAAAATCTGTTCTCATTGAAGAAAAAGTTAATTTATTGATCATAGAACATGTTCTAAGACTGAAAGATCTTTATTGGAAATACAATGATTATAATCTCATCTTCATTGCGTTTATCTTATCACCGGATGACAATTCTCTTGAATAATTGGATGATCATGGAGTCGGAAAACCAGTGTTCAGAAAGGAAACTATTTAAAGCACTATGTTTATTGCTGGCAAAAAGATGAATAGGAATGGATCAAGCTCTTTGTATTGTAGGAGCGAGAATCAGGTTTCATGAAAAAAAGCTAATAGAATACTAAGTGTGGGTAATAAATTCTGGTAAGAGCATTCCAAAAAAAAAAAAAAAAAAAAAGAGAGAGGAAAGAGAGTGTGGGCTTATAACGCTGGAGGGTCGAGAGCTTCGACGACTTCCTCCAGTGTCTCGCGAAGGAAGATCTACCCGTTGGGCAAGACAACAACAACAAGAGCATTCCAGTAGTTTAATATTTTACCATTGCAGATGCCGCCTCCGTTCATGATGGGTCGACCTCCAATGATGGGCGGCCCAGGAGGACCAATGGGTCCCCCGCGGTGAATAGGTATTGTCAAGGGAGGACGATTGGGGCCTTCACGATTAAGGGGTCTTTTCATGGTCTCAAATGTCTTCATTTTTCTCGGGAAGCAAAACATTCTTCATCGCTAATTTAGTCAAGACGTTATGTGACGGGACTTGTGAAAAGAACTTGTCTTCGTCTCAGTGAACTCGTCTTCGTCTCGTCTTCTCTTGTCTCAGTCTCAGAAAAAAAATGGTATTCGTCTCGGAATGAATGATGATCCCAGTCAAGTAAGCATGAATTTTGAGTGTTTAAAGACATAATTTTTCTCAAGTCTTGGATAATAACTATGTTTGAAGAAATTTTACAGTCCATATACCCGTCAGTCATTGATCAGCACCTCTTTTCTATGTCGTACGTATTACTTTTAAGTGAACTTGTCAACTGGGTTTTTCAAGACAATCAATGCTCGTCTTTATACACTTATAGTTTTTGTTGTTGTTCTTCCATCAATTCGCTATTATGATTTTTTGTTATGGAATAAGTTATGATTTGTTCACCTAATAAAAGTGATGAAACATCGATGGCTGTTGCGAATGCAGATAAACCCGTTGGAACGGTGAAGTAATTCTGTCGAGTGGGAAGTTATTCAATTCAAAGTCATTGCGAAATGTACCAGAAGCAATGGAAGAGAACACGGAGAAGTTGAAGAAGATCATCGTCAAGGAGTTTAATCTTCATGCCTTCACGTTGAAGAGGTATTGGCAGATCTCGTTAGAGGTCCAGGTTGTATCTTAACAACCGAAAAAGAGCGCGTAGATCAAAAAGACTAATCATGCATGAACTAATCTAGAGTGACTGAGTTTGTGAGATGAAGAATGCAGAAAGCGGCACAAACAAAGAAGACAACTCTGATAGATATAATCTGCAGTGCGGGTTCCAGATAAAACTAGTAGGACCTTCTCCCGTCGTACCCGGGAGAACTCATACAAAATCTGCTTTCAGAGATGCGCTCGAATTGTGTCTCAGTGTCCTTGGTAATATGGAGAAAGTGAAACGAAGCAAGTGGACGGAGAAGTTAATCGATGCACTGCGGAAACAGACTTGTTCGTTTCACTAACTTAACAGCATATAAGTTTTGCTTGTTTGTATAATTCACCACACAGTATCTGAAGCGGTTCAACAGAGAATGGGTAGTTAGTGAGTTTCGAATTTCTTCCCGACCACGCCCGTTCCTCCTATTGCTTGTGCGTTGTGGTAAGCCTCGTGCATCTTTTGCGTTAGGCTTTCTCTATTGCATATGTTCAGGACTTTTTTAAACGGATTTCTGCCAAGTCATGGATGAGAGACTGGAGGTTCAAGGTTGACCATGCACACTTACAGTATCCAAGAGACTGGAGGTTCAAGGTTGACCATGCACACTTACAGTATCCAAGAGACTGGAGGTTCAAGGTTGACCATGCACACTTACAGTATCCAAGAGACTGGAGGTTCAAGGTTGACCCTGCACACTTACAGTATCCAAGAGACTGGAGGTTCAAGGTTGACCATGCACACTTACAGTATCCAAGAGGTTGGAGGTTGAAGGTTAACCATGCATACTTACAGTATCCAACAGCGTGGTCGATGCGAATGCTTTAAGAGACGCTATAGCAGAGGTTTCTACGGCGAAACAAGAGAAGTCTGTCTTTCTTTTATTAATTTATTTGAACGGCTTTTCAGCAGAACAGGGGACAAGTGATGAATAAAAGGTTCCGCCTATTTCATAAAATAATTATTTTTCGTATTATATATGTTATGGCCAGAATTGATCAGGCGCTTTAAATTGATCAGAACTCTTTCTTTCGGCTTTCAGATGGCTCTTTCGGGCCGTACGGTCTTATTAGCGTAAACTTTTGCCTAAGCGTTTTTTATTGTAAAATTACTTCAAAAATAAAAATTTAAATATAATTTTTTACATCAAAAACGCTTAGGCAAAAGTTTATGCTAATGAGACCGTACGGCTTAGGCTAACGAGACCGCATAAGAAAAGTTTTGATGTAAACATAAATTTAATGTTAAAATAGAAAGAAACTAACTTCTGATCAATTTAAAGCGCATGATCAATTCTAGTCATAGCATACATATATATGTATGTATATATATGCTCAAGAAGATGTATGGTAAATATGGTAAGTACGCTCTATATGTGCGAACTTTCGTATGGCATTCTAGAAGTTTTTGTCGATTTTGATGACACTGTTGAGATTTTTCAAAAAACTACCGGCATTCGAGAGATGGAGTCTAGAACAGGGGTTAAATTGAGCCACCCAATTTGGGTTTACATGCTCGAACTTTGGAGGAAAAAAATAAAAAGGGATAAAAGAATAAGAAAAGAGAGGGAGTTTTTTAGCAACAGTGTGTGTACATGTATCCGCCGACGGGACCGATACGGTCATTATTTAACCCCTGGTCTAGAATAAAGACCAGCTATCCCTTTTCCGCTCTTGTCCTTTAGCTCGCTTCTCGTTATTCCAGATTCCCCACTGGAAAAGTGGTCGTTTTTTTTTTTACATTTTCAACAGTTGAACTAGACCTTTGGGGAACTATGCACAAGGGCAACATACGTCTTTCTCTACGAGAGCTACCGTATAAGTCCTAACGTATAGACCTCTCGTCTATTATCGAGAAGAGTTGATTTGAGTGTTCAACTACTGGAGGTGTACTCTGCATTCTCGACCCCCGATTGGGAAGTGACCCCGGATGGGAACGCACTTACTTTCTGCCCCGCTCCCCTCACTCCAGCCCATATCTCCGTCTCCACGCATTATAAGAGGCAGCGGCTGCTGCTGGTTTTACAGGTGAACCAGTTTAGGGTTAAAGTAGATCTTTTGGAAAAATTTCGTGAGAGTTCAAAAATTGTCGTGGACTACCAATAGTACTGATTTTACCGATTTGAGAAAATTTAAAAAAAGTTTTTCGTTAACACGCAATGCACCGGAGAAAGATAAAGTGTTTCTTCAAACCGCATCGCAGTTGAAAGCTACGTGCGAAAATATTCACTATCCGAAAAAGCTATTCATACAAATTATATGTTCGTATGGAGTTCTCTAATTCTCATCACATGTTTTCGGTCTCTCTCTCTCTCTCTCTTGCTCTCTCTCGCTCTCTCTCTCTCTCTCTCTCTCTCTCTCTCTCTCTCTCTCTCTCTTCTCTCTCTTTCTCTTTCTCTCTGAGTAGTGTGCCATTGTCTTATCATAAGTTTTTGATATACGCGCTTTTTGCGGGTAGAGACAGCCTGTAGCGCCAAGATTTGTAAATGTTTGCTTTTATATTTCCCAGGTTTCATTCCTGTCATAGAAATGAGACTTCAAGATCAATAAACGGGAGCTTCGAACATGAGGAAGCAAAAAAAACGGGACAGCAAGTTCTAATTTTAGCACTAGACGTGAGGTAAGAAATAGCATGTTCAGTTCCTGCGCAAAGGCGAGCCACAATCATCTTCTACAGGGCACTAAATTCTTCATACAATGGCTAATCTTCTGTGAAGTAGTTGCTGGTATTACCAAATTTGCAGCGAGCTCGGCGTCTTTTGCCTCCGAATTCTCTGTCACCGATTGAGTCTCTGATGTCTGGAGCAGAGATAGAAAATGTTCTCATTTTGGCCCTCCTCGTCAAAGCATCAGTGAGTTCAAAAGGCTGATAATAATTACAATATATTTTTTTTTAATTTTGAAATCTTTGGTTTTTTTAACAATAGGATAATGATAAATGATTGAACTATCGCACAGAAAAAAGCTAGTCCACCGGACGGGATCGAACCCAGACAATCTCGACTCAAACCGGGAGCGCGTGTTACCATTACACGACGGAGACACATTGCTATTCCGTGTGATAGTGTTATATGAAAGGCTCATATGCCTTGTTCTTTTAGTCACGCATGCTGATAATGCCACCGCTTACATGAAATAATGAAACAGGAAGGGAAAGAATGAACAAAACTACAATTACATGTAATTTGCCAAGGCTCTAGAAGAGATCAATTTCTCGCATTTAACAGAAAGAGTGTACACCGACAAGAATTCCTCACTATATGTCTCTTTTTTAAGTTCATTGTTTTTTTGCTGGTTTTCAAAATAAGTATTGCTGTTGTTTTTTCACTATTAGTGTTGGGATCAATGACTTGGATATTATAGCGCTATAATTTGTGATTTCCGCCTTTGAGGTATCCGGGTTGTAGAAATGAGGACGCGGGAGGTAGAAACGGGGCTTTTAACATTACAGTCCAGCTAGTCTTCAAGAGAAAGTATATGTTCTAGGCAAGCTCGTACTTCATGGAAGATTTGACGGCAAATGTGCCGATCGAGTTTACGGCGGAAACGGCTTTTGGTGATGGTGTCTTCACAGATGGAAGTATCATGCTCTTCGATGTTGGTCGATGTAAAGATTTCACGAATAGAAGTCATGTCTTCCGGACTGAAAGTCATGACTTTCTGATCAATATTCATGTATAATCATGACTTACTTGTCTAACAGTAAATATTTCTAGTCTTGAAGTCGAGAACTTTCGACTAATACCCGTGTATTTCTCAGTAACTTTCCCACCATGTTGTTGTTGTTGTTGTTGTTGTTGCCGGGAAGCATCCCGCATCGAAGACTTGGTTATGAACACTCTCTTTAATGAGAGAAGTTCTCGTGTTCTTCGGACAAGATGCGTCCGGAGAAGGGTTTTGATGTCCTTTGCAGTCCTGAGACTGTCATGCTGCACCTTGTGAAGGCAGACATCGTTGTAGCAACCTGTTCATGCTATAGGCCTTGTGAGTGGGTGGTCAAGCCGGCCTAGCATCGTTTGGGTGGGAGTACAGACGTCTCGCCTGTCGTTGACCGGAGATAGGCAAGAGGCTATTTGACTGGCGCCTCGACTCGCCATTGAAAAGTATAGCGGAGTATCGGCTGATGTTTTGTCCGGTGGCATGCCCAGGCCGGTCCGGCATCGCCCACCTTTGACGAGCTATACTACCCAGTCTTGGTCCGCGGCGGGATTTCTCCCGCTACCTCCCAGTACGAATTCTTCGTAGGGAGGCATCCCTCTATCCGCCGCCTGAGGTCGCGCTCGATGCTGGACTGGATGATCCGGCTCCATCCGTGACAGGCTCTTAAGGCTGTAGAGTCACGAATGGCCACTGTTGCCAGTGTGTTTCGAATTCCCAGCATGTTGCCGATGAGTCGTTCAGGGTCGTTGGGATGGTGCGGTCTTGGTGGCTTCGCGTGTTTCACTCGTCGATACTGAGCGATCGAGTGAGACGAGAAGTGTTATCGGCAGCTCGAATTTGTTCGGTGGAAGCGAAAGAACGGCGTTTTCGCTGAGCAGCCGACTCAGAGTTCGTTTCTTTTATTGTTATTTCACGGGGTGGGGTTAGGAACGACCGCTCTGGTCTCGGCAGATCTTAAGGGGTGGGGTTAGGAACGACCACTCTGGTCTCGACAGATCTTAAGGGGTGGGGTTAGGAACGACCACTCTGGTCTTGACAGAACTTAAGGGGTGGGTTTTTTCACGATAAAAGTCCAGGTGTCACATAATGATAGTGTGTCGTTTTAGGTCCCAAGTTCCACACTAACCTAGAAGCCAAAGGGGTTGTAAAACGTTTATAGGGCTTGCACAAGTCAGACTCTCCCAAATACTATTATACAATACGTGCTAGCAGTGACCCAACAGTCACCGGTTATGCACAGGTAGGCATGTATATCATCTCAGAGGGATGCGTACCCTGCCAAACAGCGAGAATAAGCGCTAAGACTAATCAACAGTGTTTAAGATTCAAAAATCCATTTGATTCAGTTGGTTTGATTTTGGTAAGCGCCTGGAATTTGTAGATCAACTGATAAATATCAGATCATATTCATAGATAAATGGATAACCATATCTGTATTTCCGCCCCTTTATCATTTACTGTTTTTCTTATTTAGTGGATCAATAATTCAAGGCATTGGAAGCGAAGCGAAGAGACGCAAGCATCGCCATTCTGTCCGAAGTCCATTTGGATATTTCCAAGGTAGATCAACTCTCTCTCACTTACTAGTCAGGCTTGAAAAGTCTTTCTCAAGATGGATCAGTTCATTTTTCTCATAGTCTCTTCAAAAAACTTGGTGCATTTTCTGTGGTATTTTAGAATTTTGAGATTTAAAGATCTTTGAATGAACTTAAAGTATGCATAGGATCTACAAGAATACTAGAAAGTTGTATGGGACTTAAAATGTGAATTATATTGTGTTCGTTTGTAGCTTAGTGGGTAAGAGCATCGCACAGAAAGTGAAGGTCGCGGGTTCGGTTCCCGTCACATCACAAGATTTTTGAACAAGTTTCTGCGAACAATCCGCTATTCGACTTGGTATAAGAATCCGTTGCTTAAGATCAACGAGGAGTAGTGTATACTTATATTTACAAGAATTTTAAAAATTAATAAAATAAGACTTTTGAAACATTAACATATGAAATGAATGTATGTCATCAAGCTCACTCTGACTTATACAATCTAGAGGTTTTGAAAGAATGTGCGATGGTGAATTGTTCTCTCCAGAGGATGGTTTCTTATCAGAGGTTTTCTCATACGTCCGGAGGACTCAAGCAAAAATTCGCCTAAACTTAAACTTGCAAAAAGTTATTACTTGTAAGAAGTCGTTTTCTTGAGAGAGGGAGAGAGAGAGAGAGAGAGAAAAGGAACTTCACGGTTTCGTTCTCAAACTGGAGAGATAGTTCCGGTGATTTTTGACTCAAAAGCCCGCTGAGAAACGGTAGAACTCGACCATTCTAGTCAGGAATTGAATGGTCAAGTCTCATCATCTGATGGCTGACCTCTGTGTCAATTTTATAAATAAAAATTCCAGTTATTTTGGTGCAGACTAACACCGAACACATCTCATTCTCCAAAATAAGAACGTATTTTAGTTCTTGGATTTTTTTGAAGCAGATTCTCGGTTTTCGCGGGCCTATGTATTTCTTCTGTATGCAGTATAAAACATTTGAATCTCCCCTGTTTGTTGTGAGACGCTGCAAGCGATGTATCACCTGCTGAGTGGCTTTGCCTCTTGTCCACCGGTAGCTTTCGTCTTCTGCGGCCATTTCTGTTCGAGACCGCTTCAAGCGGACACGAGAAGCCTTCTACAGAAGGGATTCACACGACTCGCCGCGCAGATTCGTTAGTATCACTGAAGGACAAAAAGGCGTTGTAAGTGCTAGTCATTAGAGTTCTAAGTTGCTAGTTATAGTTATGGGTTTATATCACTAACTACATATGTAATTTCTTAGTAACTGTTATAGTTATGGGTTGGAATCCTTAGTCAAAGGTATCTCCTACAATCCCCTCCCTCCTCATCCACGATGGCCTGCAGAGCTTCAGGGTGTATCTCTAAAACCCTCTGCGGGTGAAATCTATCCGCAAGACTGAGTAGTTCTCAAAAGAGATACTGATACAAATTATATGTTTTATGGAGTGTTTGAAGAAAAAATTTTATCGCTCAATATCGCTCTCTCAAAATTCGGCCGATTGTTTAGGCTTTATGCTTAGGCTTTAGGATCTAAAAGTTTCTTGTGAGTGGTAAGAAACAGCCTGGTAGGCTCTTGAACGGAATATGGTAGGCTCTTGAACGGAATATAATTAATTGTATGATGTCGAAAATTATCGCATTAGGGATATGATAAATATTGTTGAAAGAAAATGAGAAAAAATTTTTTAAGTAAAAGATCTAAAAGCTTCACAGGTGAGCTACGGTCGTCTTTCTCCCATACACAATTCATTTTCGTGCCGGGACCATCTGATCCTGCGGTGCCTGGTGTTCTCCCTCACCCTGCACTTCCTTCCATCATCACATCTCCCCTCTCTTCCATACCCAATTGTGTGTTCACCACTAACCCTGCGAGAATACAGTATGCCACGCAGGTGAGTCACGCACTATAAGTGATTCGGGCCGAATCACGCTAGCAAAAAAGCTCGCTGTTCAGGAAATAGTCGTCTTCCGCGCGGATACGGTAGAAAGGATGTGCAGAGATGCAGTTCATGTCCCGAGTGGAGAGCAACTACCGCAGCAGGTTCATACTGTATCGGGCGAACAGGGTTGTTATCCGTGTCAGGACTTTTCAAATTACTGTATTTTCAGCTTTCTGTTTGTTTTTTCTCTATCTGTGCCGCTCTATGTATCGCTTTCTGTCATGCCTCGATATCTCTCTGAAGACAGAATCAAACTACCACAGTATTTGAGGTAGCGCATACTCTTCTATCGAATGGCCACCTGACACCTCTGCCGGATTGGGTGCAGCCTATAGTGTGGCCAGCAGATCGTGGTCTCCGCTTGCATCCTTTGCCTGATCTACTTCTACTGCCCGATCGATTTCAGGTTTTCATTTAATCTTTTTTCCTTGAATGTTTTTTGAGTTTTCTTTGTTCATCGATTCAAAGTAACGCAACGATCAGAGAAGTTGATTTCAAGTTGAATGACATGATCAATCTTGAAATTATAGGCTATTACTAAAGCACGCCATGCATGTCAAACACTCCAAATCATTACTAATGCACTCCACTGCGCGGTAAAAGTGCGTGGCGTGCTTTAGTAATGACCAAATTATACTAATCAATATTGAAGCATATGAATAATTTGAAGGAATGGTTTTTTATTCTTTATTGTTGCGTCGTTGAATGGGTGATCAAACAGAAGTTAATATTGGTCATATCGCCTACTTTTCTCCTTTTTTCCCATTTTGCTGGACCCAATTTAAAAAAGGTCCCTAAAAAATTGTTTTCGCAGCAATACAAATTGGAAGAGTCTGGATGCGTTGTGGGTAATCCTTCGACGTTCGGGCCAACGTCTTACGATTTTCTACTGTACCATACAATGAGCAGAGAGGTTTTGTTAACATTAAGCATTTTTCACTAGAGTGAAAAACTATTTTTTTGATAAACTACTTTTCACTCTTTCGGTTCCATGAAATTTCGCATAAAGACGTTTCGCACCCGAAATTTCGCAAAGTGATTTTTTGGCTGTCCCTCATGTTTTCGTACTAAGCCGTACGGCCTCGTTAGCGTGAATTTAACTAAGCCTAAGCAGAGATTTCAGAGTTAAAAAATTGCAATATTGCGAATTTCGGGTGGGAAATGTCGTTTTACCCTCTCTCTCTCTGTGTGTCTCATTTTCTCTCTCATTACTCTTTTTTTTCTTTCTCGATCTTTGTCTCTCGTTCTCTCAGTGTCTCTCACTTTACTCTCCTTTTTCCCTTTTCTATCTCTACATATATAGATAGGATCTAAACTTACTTTAAAAGTAGATTTTATTGCAGTTGGAGGAGAGCAGAATTGAATTATGATTCGAGTCCAATGCTGGCTGTTAAATCGATCGGACATCAACCCGATCGGCTCGTCTGCTCAGTAGCGAGTTTCATATCAACGGATATGTCCTCGCCTTTACCTTGATATTCTTCAATTGTATGATGTTTAACTTGTAATCCAACGATGTTCCTGCTTGTTCTATTCTTAAATTCGTGCTAAACGATCTCATGAAATGTTTTCACTTCAACAGAAGATTAAACTGAGTTAAACTGACTCATCGCCAACTTCAGTCGGCGCGGGACAACGCAAAAAAAAAGAAAAAGGGATAGAAAAAATTAAATTCAGTTTAACATGAAGATATTCACCACAAACTACAAAAGTCGATCGAATAATTTGACAAATGAGCAAAAACTATACAAACTTAAGAGATTATAAGAAAAACCAAGTCAAGAAAAGTTTGTTTTCTGTTATTTTCTAAGAACAAAACAACCCAGAACTCAAAGAACAAGTTTTGCACTAACTGGGTTAAATACAAGTTGTAACATAAGCACTTTTTAGATAGTTGATTAGAATGTTGCACTAACGAATTTTTAGATAGTTTATTAGAATGACTTGTATAGAAAAAAATCATGAGGAGTTATGTAAGCATACAGAAACCAGCCGAGTAGTTCTAGTGTAGAGCTTATCGGAAGGGGGGGGGGAGAGGGGATAAATTAAAAATTAGACCGTGCACACTGTGCGCACTGTACACTGTACAAATGCACGCTGCACACTGTATAATTACAAATGCTTTCTCTCTCTACTGTTGTGCGTTCTTTTTTAGCTCTCTGTACTGCTATCTGCTCCCTCTCCTAACTATCTGCTCTTTCTCTCTCTGCAACTTATTGCATTTTGAAAGAAGATGATGCATTTGGACAGTCACAGCGTTCATAAAAATTGCAAATCAGGGAGCTCCCGCAAAAAAAATTCAAAACCTCGTATGTTTTTTTTTCAAAAACAGTAGAGAGAGAAAGCATTTGTAATTATACAGTGTGCAGCGTGCAAATTCAAAAACTCGTATGTAGGTGAGCAAATTAGTTTTACTGTTTTTGTTATTGTTTGTTCTTTTGTTATTGTTTGTTTGTGTTGTATTTTTTCCGCCTTTCCGCTGCATCTAATGGCTTTTTGCTGTTTTTTTATGATGAGAAAGAGATTTTATTCATGAAAATTCCCTTCCCCCCTTTCTCCTTAGGGCCCCCCTTCCCCCCTTTAGGGCCCCCTTCCCTCTCCCCCCCCTAGGGACCCTACCCCCCCCCTTTGCTTAGGTAGGGCCCTCTTCCTTCCCCCTTTAGGGCCCCCCCTCCCTTCCCTGCTTAGGTAAACCCCTCCCCCTCCCCCCTTTCCTTTCTCCAAAATTTATAAAGAAAATTTAAAAAGAGTGGGACTTAAAGTAAAACAGGGGGACTTAAAGTAAAACAGGCGGGACTTAAAGTAAAACAGGGGGGACTTAAAGTGAAACAGGGGGGACTCAAAATTAAAAGAGGAAAGTTGAAGTAAAATGGGTGAGACTTAAAGTAAAACAGGGGGGGGACTTAAAGTAAAAACAGGGGGGGGACTTGAAGTAAAACAGGGAGACTTAAAATTAAAAGAGGAAAGTTAAAGTAAAATGGGTGGGACTTAAAGTGAAACAGGGGGGGGACTTAAAGTAAAACAGGGGGACTTAAAATTAAAAGAGGAAAGTTGAAGTAAAATGGGGGGGGACTTAAAGTAAAACAGGGGGACTTAAAGTAAAACAGGGGGGGAAATTAAAGTAAAACAGGGGGGGGGACATAAAGTAAAACAGGGGGGACTTAAACTTCCACAGAAAAATTTTAAGGAAAAGTGTTGGTCGATGGGTCCCCTAAAATTAAAAAGGTCCGGGTATTATACTTTGATTCCCATTTGTGGGGTGGGACTAAAAATTAAATTTACTTTAGGGACCCCCCCCCCTTTTTGGTCTTTTACTTTTAGGGACCCCCCCTTTTGGGTCATTTTACTGGAGGATGGGTCCCTCTTCTACCACGGGGGTCCCTAAAGTAAGGTGGGTCCCTGAAGTAAATTTTCCCGGGAAGAGAGACGAATTCCGGGGTCTCGAACGATTATCAAAAGCTTTGAGTGAGAAAAAAACCTTGGTGATAATATACCGAATTTTTCCTTCAAGGTCAAAGTGTTACCGAAAAACCTTAAATTGAAAACAACCAAGCCCACCAGAGATATTGGCAGTGTTCTTTGATAAGAGTTGCAAGCATGTGTAGAAACTAGTCAACTTGGCTAAGAAAAACAGTAATATTTTCTTGGAAAAAGTAGCAAAAAAAAATTTTATCAAGAGGGACCAGAGGCTTGCAACCCAGAGTTAAAGGTTGTTTTGAATGCTGGAAGTTGAAGGAAGAGAACTAATCAAAAAAGCCTTATCAAAAACTGTAAGAGCAATCACGGAAAATGGAACTTGTCACATCTTGTAAGATTAATAGTTGTTTTCGCGGAATGTAAAATGATTCATCTGATTTGGACATTCTTCTTAGCGTTGTTCCGGCATGGCGGGGTCCACTTTTCGGATCACTGCTCTCCATTTATCTCGGTTCTCGTACATTAGTTGAATTGTTCATTAGTTGGAGAAAAAATCGAAAAGTCTTCATGACGAGCTTATATCTGATGGGGCAACGCTTGTATTGGATGGAGACACCGTTGATGATTATTCTTAATCTCTCGGACAATGAGCATTTCGTCGAATAGTTGAGGATTAGGAGAGGGGGGTGTCGCTCCTCCAAGTAGCGATGAGAAAATCGAAAAAGGTTTCCTCTCATGTCGTTCGAAAACCCAAAATCTAGAGGTCAGCTTTAATAAAGTTTAAAAAGGCCAGCTTCCGAAAAAGAGAAGATTATAAGTAGAGCACAATATGAAACATGAAAAAACTTGAAGTTTTGAACGAATCTTTGGCTTGATGTATATAATATAGTCGCATTCTGAACGTTAAGATCTCGTTGATTAGATTATGAGCGCGATAAAACAGAGGATTAAATGTTTACCGCTTGTTACTTGCTTTCATTGAAACTATTCCTGGCTGGGATTGGTCGCTTGTTTCCTTTCGAGGTACGTCGATGACGCGAGAAATCTTCCGCGTCGAGAGTATGCCACTGCTCTTCCTCAGTCATCGCCGCCTTCTGCTATTATTCACTGCTTTCATCTTTCATATCTCTCTCCTTCTTTCCCTTTCTCTCTCTTTCTCCATCTCAGTCTCTTTCTCTCTTTTTTCTCTTCTTACTCTCTCTCTCTCCTTTCTTCTGTTTCTCTCACTCACCTTTTTCTCCCGTCTCTTTCTATGTCTCTCTTTTTCTCTTTCAGGTTGCTTTTTGCTTCCAAGACATCAATCCTCTTGTTTTAATAACTCCCATCTTTTCTTCTCTTCATCAAGACAACGTCATTACATCAGCCATAAGACCTATGAGCTCATTTTTATTGTTTTTCTGCCCCTATAAAATAAAATTGAAATCCTTCAAAGTTTTAGCCTCTGAAAGATTAAGTTTAGTTTATTGTATGATGTTTAAACCTGACGAATACATTCTTATTGTAGCAAAAGGAGTTTATTTTTAAAATCAAAACCAACTTGTTATTGTTTTTTCTCGAAAAATATAAAACTAAAGTTATAGCAAAATTAATTTTAAAGCCACATTTACATATCTACATAATACCAAAATTGACAGTTATAATAATTTACCTCGCGCTCGTTTTTCTCCCGTGGTAGGGTATGCACTCGTCTGAAATGCCGGGAGAGACGTATTCTGGTAGAATTAATGGCTGCGCGCTGGTTCATTGCTAATGTGTATCAGCGATGGAAAGGTTCTGATTCATGCAAGCACTACTTTTATTCATTTATCTTCTTGGTTTCTGTTCATTTGTCTGGGTGGGAGATCTAACCTGGGACCCTTTGCAATAACAAACATTATGCAACGGCCTGGACATAAAAAAGTCAACAGCAATCTTCAAATTATAAGTTACACAGTTTAAAGGCAGTGACGCCTGGTTAAGAAGACAAATGATTGAACAATCGCACAGAAAAAAGCTAGTCCACCGAGCGGGATCGAACCCAGACCATCTCGACTCAAACCGGAGAGCGCGTGTTACCATTACACCACGGAGACACATTGATATTCCGTCCGATAGTGTTATATGAAACGCTCATATGTCTTGTTCTCTTAGTAAACAGCAATTCTTTGAAACTTCTTCACTGTCACTCTGTTTCAAACCTTTGTAGTTGTTAGTTATCCGTTTTCCAAGTGTAATTATTCAATTTATTTGTTACGGGGAAAAAACTTGTTATTGGTTAAATGTGTCTAGTGCATACAAAGAAGAGTGAGCGCTGAAAATGATATACATACATATACATTCTTCTCATTTTCACTTTACAAATATGGTCTTATGTTCTAACTGTCGTTCATCCCCGATATAATAATCAGTCTTCGCGTCATACAGTTCGTTCGGATGACCCATACTCGTTTATTAACTTTCTATGAAGAATCTCGACGAAATACTCCGCGGTCTTTATCGATATTGGGAACTATCTTGCTGTCTACTCCCCATGTAAGCAGATGAGTATTGACAACTCATCCTTTTGTGAATAAAGTAGAATAATTAATATATGAATTTTTCCATAATTATAATAAACTTTTCAAAGAATAACTGTGTATGTACGGCCATTACTAAACCACGCCGCTCGAGCCCCTCACGCCTCCCACGCCCTTCACGCGTAATGAACGGGCGTGAAGGGCGTGAGGGGCGTGGTTTATTAATCGCCGTATGTACATAGAAACTAATTCTCTCAAGCTCCGTTGAACTTCTGTTTCACAACAACAATGAGACCATTTATTTCAGCACTTGGTCGGTATTTTTTTCAATGCCGTATACTCAGTCGTCGAATTGTATACCGCCGCATGCATCATATAGTATAATGATGGGATCTCATTATTTGAAGTCAAATTTTTGTTCATGTTCTGCAATATTTGATTAACGAATGAATGAAGGAATGATCGAATGAGTCAAAGAAAGAAAGGTTGAATGAATGAATGAATGAATGAATGAGTAAATGACAGGTAACGAAACAGGGCATGTCCACTTCGCCACCAATCTTGGTATTCGCCATAATCTTTTTTATTGATTGCTGCTCCGTTGATGCTAATCTGGCCATCGGACGAACCTCGTGGAGACCATCAGGGCGAAAAAGATCATCAACGAGTTCAGTCATTCTCCCACTCACTGAGGAGAGTGCGAAAGAGACGATAGCTATTTTCCTAAAAAGTCAGTTACTCAATATTTCAACATTCAAAAAAATTAGTCATGCCTTTGTACTCTTAGAATTAAACATTCGTTAACACTCTATGCACTAGAAATACTAGAAATTGTTACCTAGCAATCTTCTAAGCTTATATTGGAAGTTACTCAAATGAGTTATTGATTGAGCAAGATGGAATTTATTGAAGATATCTTTGATTACTGTCCAGAATCTGATGTAAGTTATCGTTTTCCTCATAAATCCCCTCGCAGTTGCGATAGCTGTTTCAAATTATTTCTGACAAATTTTAATCGGTAAGTAGAGCCCCTACAATAATTTCGGTAAGTAGAGCCCCTACAATAATTTCGGTAAGTAGAGCCCCTACAATAATTTCTCATCAGAGAAGATGAACTGAGGAAGCGAGTCAGTTGCGAGACGCGACAAAAGAGCTTTGCATTTTTCTTTTCTGGCAAGCTTGTTTTGTTCAGTTAGGAGAGCTGTTTTTTCCTTGGTGAAGTCTCAGCTTGTAATGAACAATTCTTCTGACGGATTTTTCTGAGATCTTCAGCTCTTTCGCCATTTTCCGCATGCTCCTCTTCGCATCACGGGCAACCCTGCTTCGCATTCGTTTTACAAAGACTGTGGTGGTAGCCGTCTTTGGTCGTCCACTTATATGACGATTCAAAATTCCTCTTGTTTTTTTTAAACGAGCCACGGTTTTCGAAACGACCGAGTGGTTGATTTTGAGCGTTTTTGCGATGTCTGAAATGGACCTTGTTCGGAGATGAAGATCGATGATTGCAGTACGCATGCGATGGGCAGCCACCATAAGTCGTAGAAACAATCGATCAGCGTGAAAATTTGAATCACAATGAAATATTTTCTCGAGATCTTACTAATAAAACAAATACCATTTTAACCATTCTACCTCAATTTTTTTGTGTGTCAAACTTTAGTTTTAGCCGCACCCAAAATTGAGCAAAATGTTTCTCCAAGTGTCTCTCATCATAAAAAGTGTCCTCGTTCATTTTTCAAACGATACACCTTTGTCTGGCAGTTGCCGAACAGCGTGATTGTGAAGTGCATTACTCGTACATTTTCATACGGTATCGTTCCTAACCCTTATGGCCTCTTCAGTGTTAACTTAGCCTGAATATTAATATAAAAGAAGTTATAGCTGAATTTCTGGGAACATTATAAATGATCAGAAAGAGTTTCATTGAAAATGTGAGCAGAAAGTGTTGTGTATGGTGCATGTAGTGCAATTTTCGAATGACGCTTTACGGAATCACGCTTACCGGCAATTGCCCCTCTATGTATCGGTTTTCCCTTTGTCTCGAAAGTGATTTCCCTTTGTCTCTCACTCACTATACTTACTCACCGCACCAAAACCTAATTTTAAAAAAATTTCGACTTTAAGAATTGTTTTTCAAGACAAACTCGAAGTCATTCGAAAAGTCTCGGACGTCGTTTACTGTTCTTTTGTTGTTGTTGATACTTTATTGTGCTTTTTGGAAATATGAATATAAATTCAAAGTTTTTTGTTTTATTCAACTTTTTAAACTTTTCAAAAAATTGAGCAAGTTTTTCTGAAAGCCTGCTTCCCTTGATTAGATAGCGTGAAGTCCAAAAAATTGACTCTACCCCACTTCCGGCCAGATGAGATAGACACGGACATACCAAGTTGGAGTGGTTAGTTGATTGATACGGTCTCGTTGATGAGCTGTATGGCTTCGTTAGCGTAGAGTTTACCCAAGTCTTAGCAGAGAAATAGAGTGAGTGGCAAACAAAAAAAACTTTTCAGAGCGCAGACAGCCAGATTACTCGCGGTCTGGCCGGAAGTAAAGTACACACAAAAAAATAAGTATGGAAAAAGGCATACACAAATATATTTGAAAGTATGACTATTCATACTTATAATTTATTAATATTCATACTTATATGTAGTATTAAAGTATGACTATTCATACTTCATAAGCATAAATAGTCATACTTTCAAATGTATATGTATATGCCATTTTCTATGCTTATTTTTTGTGTGTACACATGAGAGTGAGAAACTTTCATTTTAGCCCCCACTGAACCTTATACGAGAAGCCCCATTTCATAGTTAAAAAATGGGAGGGCTGAAGGTTAAGAGCAGAAACGAAAGAGGCCCAAAAAATTCCACTATTAAACTTTTTTTACCCATCATACAAAATGGGAAGTTGAAGTACATGCCCGCACCTTTTTAATTTTAGCCTTCCTCACAGCGCCATTTCTCCAAAAAATATTACTGGAATTTTAGTCCGTTTCGCCTAAGCCTAAGCATTCATTTCATTATAAAAGTTCAATCTAAACGCAAATAACAAAAAAAGGAACACAACCCTCAATATGATGATGCAGCATTCTAAGAAGCACGGGTTCCGAAAAGTGGGGTTGCTGAAGTTTAATAGAACTTTTGCAGTGCACTTTGTCCAGTGCGAGGGGCTAAAGTAAAATTTATCCCATGAAAATTTGCGGACCTTAAGCGTTGTTTCGACGGATATGCTTCTCAATTAATGGCGCCAAAACCAATGGCGCCAAAGCTCCTTGAAGATGTTCGTTGAACTTTCAAATAAGCCTCCGAATTTCTCGGTTTTGGTTGAATCTAGAAGCAGGTGGCTTAAGAGCTTGCGCATCAAACTTCCCTTTTCTGTCTTACTTTGAGCTAGCGCATCACCATAGAACTACCGATGACATATTGTACTGTATTGTTTATTACGCGACGTACATCACAAAGGACTCCATTGTTGAAAACTTTCACTTAAGCTTCCGACCGACGTGATTTAGCATCCTAGAACGCGCGGGTTTGAGAAGATGACGCCGAAATTTAACAGAACTCTTCAGTAAATTTTTCCCGTGAAGGAGCATGGGACATGGAAGTTGGTTGAGAGATGTTAAATACTATTTAGCCATTCTTGGTTGTGAAGGAAGAAATTAATGAGAATCATGAAGTTTTACCCTTAAGGTATCGTGGTACTCAATTGGGGAACAGTTAATGTCAAGAGACACGAGGGGAAAAGCAACTATATCGGGGACGACAAGAAGAGAGCAATATTGATTTTTAAGTACGATTGTTTTGTTTCGGTTTTTGTTGAAGAAGAGGGTGTATCTCACTGTCGTTCCGATGGCTTGAAGCTCGTTAATTGCATGAAAAGTTCTAGTTAAAATGCACGAGGACAATAGCCCTATAGCAAAAAAACTGGTATTGTTGTAGTGCCATTATGATGCTACAAATTGCCATTGTAGAGTTTAAATTGAGAAAATCAAAGGCTGTTTAATATGAGTTACCACTGAAGCGGTAACTCATATTTTCCTTTCAGTTCATTTATTCATCCTTTTCATTTCACGCACAGTGATAATCAAAATAGTTCAATTTACAGTAAAAGCGTGGACTTCTTGATATAAAGATCTGCAGAGTTATAGTTATAGCTATAGTTAAAGATCTGCAGAGTTATATTGAACGACTGCATTAGATATTTCCTTTTTCACAATTGAACGACTGCATTAGATATTTCCTTTTATTATTTAAAACTAAGTTTGTTAGATAAGTCTATAGCAGAACCCTATTTCGTTAAATTGAACTTTACAGGGGATGGAATCGAATCCGGCCAGCTTTCTTTACCTGACGATAGGGCAAGCGAGTGACCAGATACACCACTGAAAACATATCGCGAATCCGTTTGATAGTCTTATATCGACCACAAAAGATTTAGCCTTTCAGCTTCAAATGTATGAATGGCTAACGTGTGAGAAACCGAGTTTTTTCGCTAGTAGTTGTAAAATTGGCTAAGAAAGATGCGAAAATTATTCGTGTGGACTAGGGTTCAATTTTTGAAATGTCGATGCGAGGATTAAAAAAGAAATACATGCCAAAAAGACTACTATGTGAGAACATAGAACAAAAATTAAGACTAGAGAATGGAAAAAAGAGAGTCCTTAGTAAAAACGCGACTCTCGAGGCAACAAATGATTGGCCAAAGAAGAACTCGTAGCTCATCAAAAAACAAAAATGTGACATGTAAGATTAGAAATTGAAAAAAAGATAGAGAGGAAGGAGTGGGAGGAATGGGAACGAACGGGTCTGGTTTTCATTAAAACATTTCCGTGGTTCGTTGCTTCTATGGTAGAAGCTGACTCCAATCTTGTAGATACAAATCAAATAAAAGTTCGAACACACGACATATTGTTTGCAATGGTCATTCATGTATACATGACTCCAATCTCTCGTGTTCTTCTTGGCAAACGAATCGAGCGTTTATTATCGGGAATGAGATTGAAGTAAGAGTTAGCACTAATCTCGAATAGTTCACTATATCTAGAAGAATCACAAAAAAATTCGCCCAAACTAAGACAATTTTTTTTGTAATTGGAGTGTTGCTCATCAGAGCGTGACCAAGGAGTACACTTGGGGGAAGAAAACACGCTTCCAAAAATAGGAAATACGCTTCCATCTTTAAAAATTGATAGCGAGATAGTGGACGATGTTGCAATTGTTCACTCTACACCGCTTCAAGTTCTCGCATCTATTTATTATTTAGTCTTCACGACTGGACGGAAAGAGAGTAGTACTTCTTCTTCTTCCTAGCGTTTATCCCGCCGCCGGGCAGGGTCCGCTTTGTAGACTGCACCACGCCATTTCACCCGATCAGCTGCGTCTTCAGTCTTCAGCCCGGTCGTGTTCATGTCTACTTCGATGCAGTCTCGCCACCTAGTTTTGGGTCTGCCTCTGGGTCTTTTGCCCTCTACTTCGAGGTTCCAGGACGATTGAGAAACGGAATGGGGATTTGATCTTATCACGTGCCCGTACCATCTCAGCCTTGACTCTCGAAGCTTTTCAGATATAGGGGCGATGCCCAGACGATCTCGGATGGTTTCATTTCGCACCATGTCTAAACGAGTGAGTCCGAGGCTCCATCTCAGCATTTTCATCTCCATAACATGCAGCATCTGTATAGTCTTTGCTGTGTATGGAGCACATTCGAGGCCGTACAACGCCACTGGTCTGACAACTGATCGGTAAATTTTACTTTTCAGTCTGTCAGGCATTCGCTTGTCGCATAGTACACCGGTTGATTCTCTCCATTTGAGCCAGGCAGCATTGACTCTCGCAGCAACTGTAGCCTTGGGGTCTAGGTCTGCGGTGATGTAGGATCCGAGGTACTTGAAGCCATCCACTTTCCGGAGTTCGGTGTTCTTGACTTTGATGGTATTCGAGGTATTCGAAGTACTTTTTCCCATTTCCAAGTACTCGGTCTTTTGGAGGTTTAGTCGTAGACCATAGTCATTGAAGCGTTCGTTCCACTCTCCTAGCTGTCTCTCCAAGTCCTCTGTTGTGTTGGAACATAACACAACGTCGTCAGCATACAGTAGAGTTTTCGGAGGGCTTGTTTTTAGATCTCTGGTGATCGTGTCCATTATCAGTATAAAGAGCAGGGGGGAAAGCGCGGAACCTTGATGAACTCCTACAGAAACCTTGAATGACCCCGAAGTACCCGCTGGACTTCTCACGGTACTTCTAGAGTCAGTATACAACATTTGAATCCATCTTATGTACTCTTCTGGGACTAGGTGGTCTCGAAGAGAGAACCATATCAGCTCATGAGGCACACGGTCGAAAGCTTTCTCCAAGTCAAGGAAAGCGCAATGGACTGACTTCGCCTTTTCCCTGTGTTTCTCTAGATAAAGACGAATGGCGAAAATAGCATCTGTTGTTCCACTTCCTTTGACGAAGCCACACTGATTGACGGTTGTGCTTACAATTTTGCGGAGCCGTGCTTCGATGATCTTTTCCAAGATCATTGTGGTATGAGGAATGATTCTTATTGGCCGGTAGTTGGAGCATATTGTGACATCTCCTTTCCCTTTGTAGATGGGTATTGTAGATGATCTACTCCAGTCTTCGGGATACTCCAGGCGAGCAGTGGCTTTTTGAAAGAGGGTCGTAAGATGGAAAAGTCCACAATCACCTGCGAGTCTCCATGCAGAGGCGGCTAGATCATCTGGCCCACATGCCTTTCCGTGCTTCATTTTCTGAAGGGCTTCTCTTACTTCAATCTCTGAGATGGTGGGAACTGGTCCTTCTACTGGTAGGGACAGCGGGATGGGAGGGTGGTCGAACTCGATGTTCGAGATTTCCTCGAAGTGTTCTCTCCTTCGCTGGCAAATTTCGACATTGGATCGGAGGAGTATGCCGTCCCGGTTCTTGATTGTCCGCACGTGAGAAAGGTCTTTTGCTTCTGTGGCTCGTGCTTTGCAAATCCGGAAAATTTCCTTCTCCCCTTGAGGCGTGTCGAGCTTACTGTAGATTTCTTGGATGGCTGCGGAGCGTGCCTTCGCTACGGCTCTCTTAGCTTCTCTCTTCATACATAGGTACAGAGCTCGGTCAGCTTCGGTTCCGGATCGTTTCCATTGCTTGAGAGCCACTTTCTTCTCCTTGACAGCAGTTTGAACGTCTTCGTTCCACCACCATGTCTCCTTGTCTACAATGCGTTGGCGACCTGGTTTTGTTAAGCCCAGAGTGACTTCTCCTACAGCCTTCATCTTGTCTCGAACGAACCTCCAGTGCTCCTCAATGGAGTCAGCGAACGTTTTTTGGAGAGTGTCCGGGGATAGGGCGAGAAGAAGCTGATGCATGAAGCGAACCTTGTTGTCACGTACCTTCCACCATTTTATCCGAGAAACTTCGTTCAGAGGCTTTACGTTGCATTGCTTCTGGGAAAATCGGAGATCGATTATAACTGGATGGTGCTGCGAGGAGACGTTATCGCTCGGAATCACCTTGCAATCAGTGATGAGTCTCAGATTGGTTCTTTGCGTCATCCAGAAGTCGATTTGGGTTTTCCTTCCACCACTGCAATACGTGGTGAGAGTAGTACATAGGAAATAAATTTTCGACTAATCTAGACTGAGGGTATGGGGGATATATACGGATACATATGACTCAAATTTTTCGTTTTCAAGTTTAGATCATCTTCAAAGTTATTTTTAATCTTCAAAAATCACAGTGTCTAGAGGGTTCAGCGTATTATTACGTTTATGCTCTTCTCCTAAAAAAAGGATAGTAACCGGCTCCAAGCAGGAAAAGACCAACCCTCAGTACAAAGTTTATCAACATTTTCTCAAAACCGTTTTCTCGCTTGCAACACATCAGGAGATGATCGATTGAACAATTTTATTCTGGAATTACGTAGCAAATACAATAACATAACAATAATAATAACTAAGTGTTGACGATTATTTACTTCCAAAGAATAACTTGGTTGAAGTTATCTCTACTAAAACCGTTTTCTCGCTTGCAACACATCAGGAGATGATCGATTGAACAATTTTATTCTGGAATTACGTAGCAAATACAATAAAATAACAATAATAATAACTAAGTGTTGACGATTATTTACTTCCAAAGAATAACTTGGTTGAAGTTATCTCTACTAAAACCGTTTTCTCGCTTGCAACACATCAGGAGATGATCGATTGAACAATTTTATTCTGGAATAACGTAGCAAATACAATAAAATAACAATAATAATAACTAAGTGTTGACGATTATTTACTTCCAAAGAATAACTTGGTTGAAGTTATCTCTACTAAAACCGTTTTCTCGCTTGCAACACATCAGGAGATGATCGATTGAACAATTTTATTCTGGAATTACGTAGCAAATACAATAACATAACAATAATAATAACTATGTGTTGACGATTTTTTACTTCCAAAGTATAACTTGGTTGAAGTTATCTCTACCATGAAAATATAAATTTGGGGAAATCGGAAGACGATTGCTGTTTTTGTTATAGGCTAGTTTCATCTAAGAGAGATTCGGAATCCTATCAACTCAATTCGATTAAACTCAAACATTTATTTTTTATATGTCATATGACATAATTCGCCAAATACATTAGAACCACTCCATCTGATTTTCCGGTTCAGTATAGTGAGAATGAGAACATAAAATTTAGAATGGAGTCTCGATAATGGTTTAGACGATACGGACTCAAGGTGTCCAATTTCTGCCAGAGACCGGAATCCTTCATTCTTGGCGATAGAAATAAACATTGATAAGTCTACCGCTCTCAGCCACGACACATCAAAGGAATCTTATTCAGTGTTTGTCCAAGTTTTTAGAGAAAAGTGAGTTTTTTTAATACTTTAAATGTTGAAATAAAATTTGATTCAGATTTCGAATGCAAGCAAAGAGAATCTCGGTTGTTGGCTCGCGTCGAAGAACTTGAGGCCGATCTGGAGCGACACAAGGAGGCCCTTGCTACCTTCGGAGCCTTCCCCTGAACTACGTGTACATCCCGTTCCTGAATCGACCTCAATCTTCTTTCACAATGTTCATGACTCGTCTACTAACAAAGCTAGTGGTCTTGAATTTCTCTAGTTTTAAAACCGTTCGAAATAATGAGGTTGAAAAGCTGATCAGTTTTCCAAATTTTTTTAGTACAACAGTACAGTTCCTTATTTTTCTTCGAAATCTCTATCAAAATCCTCTATGTGCGATAGATACGATTTCAGCGATAGAACTGAACACCTAATCACTTGAAGATGAAGATATTAATGATTCCTTTGAATTATTCTTTTTTCTATTAGATTTTTTCTCCCTTCTCCCTTGTTTTTCCAACCGTTTTTCTTTGGACGTGAATGATGTTAAAACTGCTTCAATGAAAAATTTTGTGTTTTTTCGAAAATCGCACTGTCTTTGTCATTCATGGAACTTTGTTTTCTTTTTTTTGTTTCCTGTAGGAAAAAAGCTTCGCTAGTTTAGGGAAAATGTCATGTCACTGGATGTGTGTCACTCAGAACGTCATGTCATGTCACTGTCGCTCAGAACGGTGTCACTCAAAATGTCATGTCACTCAGAACGGAGCAGCTATTGGAATAAAGCTAGAAAGAAGTTTCTGATTTGACCAAGAGACATGTGTTCGTGATACAAACAAGGCTCAATATGGGACCAGTTAAAGTATAATTGTTAGCGGTAACGCACTTACATTCACGGTGAAAGAAAAAGAGTTCGATGCGTTCGATTCCGCCTCGAGGGCGTTCGATTCCGCCTCGAGGGCGTTCGATTCCGCCTCGAGGGCGTTCGATTCCGCCTCGAGGGTGTTCGATTCCGCCTCGAGGGCGTTCGATTCCGCCTCGAGGGCGTTCGATTCCGCCTCGAGGACCAGTTCGATTCCGCCTCGAGGACCAGTTTTTGTCCATTTTTTATTAGTTTAATCATATTTCATTCTAGGGCGCGCCTTTATGTTAAAAAAAAATTAAAGATAAGCCCCATCTCAAGTTTATGACAATAGCTAGAAAACGCCATTTGATAGAAATGTTTAGATATTATACGTATCAGGACGCGCTTTAATTTTGATGTAACAAGCATATGATGGACTACAGAAGAATGAGATGGAGCGACATGAGCGACAGAAGAATGAGATAGAGGGACTACTTTGTCAAAGCCGTTAGTCCCTAATTCCTAAGGAAGGCAGAGAACGCTGAGGAGTGAAGTCGTCACATGTCGCAACAGATCCCATAATCGATGATGTTATATTACCGATGTGGCTTGCTGATCTTGATAAAGCGTTTAAATTGAGAAAAATTGAAATTGAAGCATATGGTCCGAGATTCATTGAAAGCAACAGTGAAAATAGTATAAATGAAGCTTTTTTAAAAGGCCCAATTTCGTCGGCTTATTCTGCAGCAGAAGCCGGTTGAAAACTGCAACTCGTGAGAATCTTCAAGTAAAGTACGACCATTTTTTTTGCCAAATCAGTGTGCCAAAACAATATTGCCAAAACAATGCGCACAATCTCTCAAAAAACATTGTTGATAAAAATCTGTCGAATAAAAGTGAGTCGATGATGATCATCAAGTGCCATAGTTATTAGATCCTAATAACTTTTAGATGATGATATGATGATTTGATAGTGGTTATTTTGGCCTCACGAGCGTAAAAGGAGCTTTTGATGTTTTTCAAGACTGTTGTAGCAAATAGTATAAAGAGATGCTTAAAACCTCAGTTCTCAACCATATTATCACGATAAAAAAGACTGTACAAGTGAAACCGATTTGAAAAGCTTTCCAAAAATCAGAACAAGGTGATCTGGATAGTCTTGCAACACTCGGGCCAAATAAGATCCCGGATTAAGATTAGAAAACGGATCAAGAGAATGAAATTCAATTAGCTATTCCTACGAAACTACACGGAACTTTAAAAAAAACTAAAAAGCCAAGAAAACATTAAAGAAAGGGAAAACACGGAAAACTGAGGGAGTTTATCCATGTTCAAACATGAATGGGAAATTGAGTCTTGCCCCATCCTAAACCAGTATTGCGAATCTTTCCCATCCTTACCTCTTAACCCATCGCCCCTCCAGCCTACAGCTTTCTATCTCCTCTGCAATTAGCTCTCCCTTGTTCTCTTCTCATTCTCTCTCTTCATCTCTTTTTCCTCTCTATCTTCCTTCTCTTCTCTCTCTTCTTTCCTTTTTTTCTATTACTTCTCCCTATTTTTTTCTCTTTTCTTTCTCTCTGTCTCTCCCTATTCCTTCTCTATCTCTCCGTGAAGCCCTTTCTTTCTCTTCAAGATCCAAGCCAGCAGCAGATTAGCATCTCTTCAGAACGGTCTGGCTCACTTCACTCTTTGTTTCTTGTTCGAGGATTGAGGATTGTATACATACTTAGCCTGGCTCTCTTTTTACTCTCCCCATGTAACTTTGGTTTCGACTCCGACTCTAGTATTATTTCCGCCTTCTTTTCTCTTCGATGACAGGATAGTAACACTCCCGTTCCCTAGTATTCAATGCAGAGATACATGCACACCCCTTCGTCTATCCACAGCACCCACTCAACACACAACTTCGACCCATTCCCGCCGCAGGGTCAAGCATAACTCTCTAGGGCACATCTCCTCTCTCTTTCTATCTCCATCTTCCTCTTTTCCTCTCGATCTCACCCTTTTCTCTCTTTTAATCTCTCTCTATCTTTCTCTCACCTTTTCTGCTTATTTTTCTCTTCCTAAATTTTTTTCTTCTTTCTCTTCTTTCTCTAATAATTGAATCTCAAAACTTTTCTCTCTCCCCGTTACTTTTTCCATTTTCCTTGGTTATTTTTCTAGATAATTGTTGCTTTATCAATCAAAGTTGTCGCAATTCCTCGATTACCAGTGGGGGGGGGCATATGTATGTGAGGAAAAGGTCCGAAGTTGTGTGAAAAATTATAAAATTAATTTTGGAAAGAAGAAAAGATAGTTTTCGTTTGATTGTCTGAGAGATTTCGTTAGAATTAACTCTGTGATTTCTTTTTTTCGTGGACCTTTTACAATAACAGATTGCTTTATCGGCTACTTTCAAAAGAAGCTATCAAAACTAGTATCAAAACTAGGGTAACACGCGCTCCCGGTTTGTGTCGAGATGGTCTGGGTTCTATCCCGCCCGGTGTACTAGCTTTTTTCTGTGCGATAGTTCAATCATTTATCAAAACTAGTTTCAAAGCAATAGACATTTTGAATGCAAAGCTTCGAATAGTTCCAAAAGCTAAGAAATTTATAATTTTTAGTCATTATAGACAAATTTTTTCTACTTTTACGAAATTAGAGACATCATGGTTTTTTTAAAACTTAATGATCTCTTTCTCCGAAAATTGAGTTTTTAAACATTTTCGTAAGACATGCGATTGAGCTATGTATGTATCTTGATCGTTGAGATAGTTATATTTATAAAAGGACCTGAAACCGGTTTTTTAAAACCTCTCGTTACTAGAATTTCATACATCTTTTTGCGGTAAATGAATCATATGTAGTTTTAAAATTCGTATGACATGCATGGATCATCAAAAAACCGCTCACGTACACAGTTTTAAAGAAAGTGACACCTGCTTAGAAAAAAAATTATTTACATGATCCCAAGTACAAAGCTAGTTCACGTTTTGAGATCGAATCCAATGATCTTTTTATCTCTGAACGAGATTTTGAGCGCATCACCAATCAAGCAATTGCCATTTCACCTTCCATTTGTCATAATTTTGAACTATGGAGTTGTTACAACACGTTCGATTTTAGAGCATGCTTCTGAAAGAGAACAATTTCTTAGAGCTTTCACTATCACACTATCATTTTGAGTTGTAAACTATATCGAGAAAAAAGTTATGGACGATGAAATGATAAATAAGCAAGAGCTCAACTGGTAACGTGCTCGCCCTTCCGGTCAGATATATAGAGATGGCTGAGTTCGATTCCTCACCGTGGAATAGCATTGTTCACTTCTGATAGTTTAATCAGATTTTGCTCTAGATAGGCGTCACCGCCTTTGAAACTGGCGTACAACTGGAACCCTGCTGGCATCCTATGACCTTTAATGCTCACACAGGTTCATGAGGGCAGACAAGCATCTTCTGCTAGGAGGACGTATACCCCGATCTCTGCTGAATGCGTACAGAGCCCGAATTGCGCTTTTGGTCCTACCAATCGTATTCCTCGTCTTCTTTATTCTCTTCGGAACATTTTACATCACAGGGTCAGTTATACAAACACTTTTTATCTGAATTTTTTCATCTATTCCTCTCTCTATTTCAATCCCTGTTACTCTCCCTATCTTACTTTCCGTCTCTTACTCTCCCGTGTTGTCTTTTACACTCTCTATGTTCATATGTTCTCTCTCTCTCTCTCTCTCTCTCACTCACGCATTTCTTCTCTCTATTTCTATGTTTCTTTCTGCAATTCTCTGTCTTTCTCTCTCTCTCTCTCTCTCTCTCTCAGTTTTTTTGCCAATTGCCTTTCTCTCTATTTATGTCTTCATCTCATTCATTTCATGTACATACTTCTGTGTCTTTATAATTGAAACGATGACTGTTGGTATGGTATTACTTAGCAGAGCGCAGACAAATTGTTTTCTGTGTCAGCAAACATTAGAGTTTATTATAAATTGAGTACAACAAGCTCTTGAGATCAAATGACCCCATTTCTAGACAGTTTGTAGCTAGTCACTGCCTCGAAATACTTCCACTTTCTCTCTCTTCCTTACTTTTTTCTCTTAAACCCATTACCTCTGTCTAATTCAAACTATCTTTCTCGCTCTTTTTTTTCTCTCTTCCTCTTTGTCTCTATTTGCCTGACTCTTTTGTCCTCTTTGCATTCAGTTGTTTTCGCTTTCGATCCGTTTTTTTGGTGCTCTGAATAAATTTGTTTAGATAGCATTTCAAAAACTTAAAGGATTCATATCTTACGTTTCCGAATTTCACTCCTTTTCTTCCTCAACCAATATTTTGTAACATTCACGTAGTTCATCGGTTTAATTACCCAAGTTTGAGAGTAATTGCATATCGCTGATGATGCTTTAAATTAAGCGAAAAAATTCGAACTCTTTGCACGAAACCACACCGCTGGCACGACAAAGACTTTAACTGTCTAATTAAACTCCGCGATGCGCGTCACGCAGTACTCAAAATTCACTGTTCCACTTCTATTTAACACGTTATTCCGGTTGAGTTCAGAGGAGAGTCAAAACCTATGATGAATTTCTTCAATGCCGATTTTATTCAACGAGTCTTTGTAAAATTTTGTAAGTTTAGTGTTAGAATAATTATCTCAAGAATTTTCGGTTTTTTTTTTGGCTTGGAATATTTCTATGAGTACGTTGAACTTTTATGGTTTCTATCATGGTCTGTTAGTTTTTTTGTTCATATAAATTTTTCGAATCAATAATTTCGTTATTTCTTTGAGTTTTTACATACAAAAGGAATGAACCGAGTTACCAATTACTACTAAAAAACTAAATGTTTTCGCCAATTTGTACAGAGAAGAAATTTAAGGCATGTGTTGGAGCCACAGTAATAAATGTGCTATGGTAGTGTTATTATATTATGCTGAGGTACTCAATCTGACAGTAGCGCTCTCATTTGGTTCACAAACCCTCAACAAAACAGGCTAAATTAAAATCTGCAAGTTATTTTGCAATCCCGTCAATCCCGCCATTGATCAGTCGTCCCATGTATGAACAAAATACAGAAACGATATATATATATATATACATATATATATACATATATATATATATATATATATATAATACATAGATTTTTAAAACATTTTTCAATGCAAAAAGAACAACATACATTACAATGTGAACGAACAAAGATTTACAATAAATAAGGCGATTTTACTAAATACTTTCTATGACAGCAGTTAAAATTTCTAAGAATGTTATTAGTTCAAAAACAGTGATGAAGTCACGAGAATAAAAAATTCGATAATACACCACACTTAAGTTGTGACTTGAGTTATATCGCCCATATGAGTTATATCTGGCTACGTTCTTAGTGCGCTCATATATAATTCCATTGATGTTCGTTCGTGTTGGAATGGTTTCTCTAAAAAACCTATTCCTATCAATTGTTGAGAATCCATGGAAAATTTTGAGAAACATACAACAAGATCAGAAAATACTCTTCTTTCAAAAAAGGTAGAAATCCAAGACGAGCGAGTCGATTGGGCTAAGGAGGAATAGTTCTTGTTTTATATTCCTTAACGAAACACCGATGATAGACGATGCGAGTGAACTTCCTTTCTATATATTGTAAAAAATTTTCATGTAGTGTGAATTCCTTAAATTTGAAGCATAATCTAAGTGTGGCATCACGTAGGTTCTGAAACACTTCACCAGTATGCCTGGATCATTAACAGTCACTGCGCGAAGCAAAGCATACATTGCTTCCGTTGCCTTCTTCACTCGGTCTATCACACACTTCTACGTAAAAAAAAAAGGAAAAAAATTTAAGCCTAGGTCGCGTATCTGAGGTACTAATATAATTGAAAGATTATTTATTGTGTAAGAAGATGAAAGTGATCGAGTCCCGATATGGATATGAAGAGACATAGTTGGAGAAAGAGATAATTGGTTAACAACGCACCAGGCAGACACAGAATCTAACGCTGATTGCAGCTCTCTAGTACGCTCACGGACATGCTCAGCTAAAGAGTTTAAGATTGTAACGACTGATAAAAAAGACAATTAAGCTATGAAAAACGGACTAGCTAGCGCACGAGGCGGAGAAGTGTAATTGGTAACGCTCTAAGAATCAAAGAAAAGAATTAGAAATGGCTGGGTTCGATTTTGTGATAGGGACTAGATCAGTCCATGAGTTACAGAGGTCAATTGAGTAAATATACCAATAATGACCCAAAGTACAATCATTCTCATATTTTGAACTTTGAGGAGAAAAAACTGAGGTAATTGTGTAATGTAAAAGTTTTGATATATTAAATCTTTATTGCACAGTGAAATAGCATCAAGTACATTGCACAATGTACTTGATGTCACAAGTCACAAGCATGTCACTTTTACGGGAAAAGTGAGAAAAAGAAAGCAAAAAAAGAAGAAAATTTGTTCTCAAACAGAATTAAGGTGAGAACAGGAAAAGGTCAAACTAAAAACGTTGAAAACAAAGCGAAAACATTATGTAGATTTCAATCTAAGCTACTAAGAAAATTTTTAAATGATTCAGTTCTAGCGGCTTTCTTCGCCTCCAATGGTAATGCGTTCCATAATTCCACAACTCGAGCAGCAATAGTATTAGAATGATGAACTGTACGGAAACGTGGAACTCTGAGATGTAGATATTTCGATCTAGTTAGGTAGTTATGAGCGGATAAACAGAAGATGGAGTCTGCAGAAAGTGGCGTTTTACCCGTGAGTATTTTATAGGTCATCACAAGGTCTAAGTTTCTTCTTCTTATTTGAAGTTTCTGTAGACCAAGAGATTGTAGGCGGTCTTCATAACTCAGCGCAGCCTGACTGGTTCTTCTGAATATCCACTTGGTGAATTTGCGCTGAACATTCTCAAACCATTTCAATATACTTCTTCATGTGTGGGGACCATATTACAGCACAGTACTCCACTATAGGTCTCACATAAGAAACGAATAATTTTTTGTACAAGTTAAGGTCTCTAGATTTGAATGTCCTCAGAATGTAACCACTTCTGGCATTTGCTTTCTTACACATTGTTTCAATGTGTTGAGAGAAATCTAGTGAGTTGGAGTATTCAACGCCCAAGTCACGCACTACGTTGGATTCCGGCAAACGTTCCCCTGAGAGAGTAAAAGGAAAGACAGGATGATTTGAGCCAAGACGTATCACAACTGTTTTAGAGGTAGAGATACTAAGTCTCCACTTTTTCGACCATTCATAAACTCGATTAATCCCCTCTTGTAGGCATTCTGGGGCATCGATGGAGTGGAGTTTAACGTCATCGGCGTACATAGTAACATGACACCCAGTCGGGAGAAGTTCGGCAATGTCATTTATGTACAGAATGAAAAGTATGGGGCCTAGGCAGCTCCCTTGTGGAACCCCAGTCGGAGTGGAGAATTTAGGGGACTCACTGTTCCCTATTCTGACACTTTGCACACGGTTTCGGAGAAAACTCTCCAAAAATCTGAAAAGACATCCATTTATACCGAAGGACCTAATTTTCTCCATTAATAGATCAATAGGTACCGCATCAAAGGCGCGGGAGAAATCTATCAATGCACAGCTAATGAAATGTTTCTGGTCCAACTTAGAGTGCCAATCACAAAGCGTTTCTAGCAAAGCAAGTTCACATGAGTGCTTAGGTCGGAAACCAAACTGATGTTTATTAATAAGTTGGTTTTCATTGAGGTACTCTAATAGCTTATGGCCAATGATTTTCTCCATAATCTTTGAAGTAGAAGGAGTAAGGCAAATCGGTCTGTAATTTTTGACATCGGTTTTCTTACCTTTTTTTCTTGAATACTGGTCTAACGGTAGCCGTTAGCCATACTGAAGGGCAATCTCCATGAAGTAGAAAACGTTCAAACATGAGTGAGAGAGGAACACACATCTATAGAGCAGTATACTTGATGAATATATAAGGAATATTGTCAGGAGATGTGTTGTTTCTCGATTTGAGTCGCTTCAGATGAGAATATACCAGATGCGTGGGTATTTGAACGATATCGATAGAGAAGGACGGGATCGGAAGTCTGGATAAATCCTTTCTAGATTCACTAACCTCTTTCACACCTCCATATAGAGAATGAAAGTACTTCGCAAATAAGAGGCTTTTTTCTGAAATCTTCGGTTATAACTTCACCATTTTCTTCAGTTATTGGACCAATCCCGGTTTCTTCCTTTATGTTCGCATTAGTGTAGCGATACAGTTTTGACAGATTTCCGTTTTTTAGAAGAGCCTTCTCCTTATTTCTCCGATGAGCGTCATAGGCTTTTCTCAGTTTACGGTTCATACGGAGAAATGGGGATAATCCAATAGTTTCTCTTTTCTTATAAAGTCTAGCCACGCGACGACTGATTTGAGATATGATATGAGGAGGTTTACCGATGAATTTAGACATATTAATAAGTGGAACGCATTCTGATATGATTCTATGGATTGTAGATGAGAATGTCTCATATACCTCATTTGAATCTTTGCATGAGTTGAATAGAGTAAACCAGTCAGTCCTATCTATCAGATAGTTTGCGAGCGAGAAATTGGCTCTCTTATAGTTGTACATATGAGGTGTTCTAGTTATTCTGGTTTGTTGGAAGGCAATTCTGAAAAGAACTATGTTGTGGTCACATGATGGAGGAGGAGGAGCTACGAAACAGTCTGATATTCCTCCAGGTAAAGAAGAAAACACCAGGTCAAGAGTGTTCCCGAGTCTCGTGGGAGAACTGACATGTTGTGTGAGAGAGTGGTACGACACAAATCCAGAAAGAGAGCGAGAGTGATGACCGAGTGAGAGTGAAGGAGGAGTCCAGCCATCGGGCCATGATATTTCTGGACAGTTGAAATCGCCGACAAGAACATGTTCGCAGTCGTTCATTTTTATATATATTTTTTTATATATATATATATATATACATTTTTATATATATATATATTTGTCCTTTGTATGGAAAAAATTAATTCGATTTCAGTGGTCAGAATGGGAACATTCGTAATATGGAAGAAAACGATTTGCTACTGCGACAGACTTTTATCATACCTAACGAGCAAAAAGAACAGAACAAAGAGAACGACTCTTCAGAATACAGGTTATTCCTGTTCTATTTTTCCTATTTTCGAACAAATCATTCTGAAAAGTGACAAATTAAATATTCGAAGAGTTCGACATGGTTTTAATATTAGATTTTAGAAGTAAATTTAGTTCGAAGAGGTTCTTTTTATTAAAACAGTTACAGTTGCTTAGTAGTTGCTATTCGACGGCTTCATGTTCAAACACAGGCCTTGAAACACAGCTCCTAGTATGCAGAATCTTTTTCGTGACAGATTTGACATAAAGGAGTGAATCGTGATGACGAAAACACAAAGTTTTGCTTGAATTGAAGCGTTATCAGCGTGTTCGCTATCTCCTGAAACTTGACTACTTAAACCTGCTGCTAACACGATACCTAGGTTCAAAAGTACAGTACCGCCCAAAATGTTAACATGTTTATTTATTTATTTATTTATTTATTTATTCAGATACATTTTTGAAACAAAAATGCGACAACACTCGGAACATGGTGAACACATGATAAATTCTCTACAGGTTAGGTAACTGCAGATTGAGTAGTTTTAATACATCGAGAGAACTCAATCTTGCTTTCAGAGCAAGTACAGTGGGAGCAGAAACAACATCGTAGGCAAGCTTACAATAATATCTAGCGGAACGAAAGGCGAAAGAATTGAATAATGGTAGTCTACGCGTACGGGAAATGTGAAATGAATATTTAGAAGTATATTGATATATTGAATTATTGAACATAACTTTTTTCAAAAAAAACGAATGAAGCTCAAATTTTCAGATATTTTTTACAAATCAAATTCACATGTTTCGAGTAATAGAACAACTTTGGAAAATTTTTTATTAGGTTTATTCGTTAAAAAAATGGAAATAGTAAAAAGTGCTTATAGAGATGTTCAATTTTTTTCGAAGTATTAAAACAAATATTCTAGTATTTGGTGGCATATCCTTTGGAGTCAATGACTGCCTGACATCTACGAGGCATAGAATCAATCAAAGAGTCAATGGTTACCTGCGAAATCGCCTTCCATTCCTCCTCTAGCTGCTTAAACTTTTCATCAGCATTTCTGCATGTTTTTCCCGTCAATTTTCGTTGCAAATGTTCCCATAAATGTTCGATGATGTTCAAATCGGGAGACTGGCTTGGCCAGTCCAAAACATCCACATGCCGACGGCGAAACCAGTTCTGAACGTGCTGAGCTCGATGTTTCGGGTCGTTATCTTGTTGAAAGGTGAACCCACGACCGAATTTGGAGAGGGCCCAAGGGCGAATAGTGCTTTCCATTATGTTCTCATAGCCGTAACGATCGAGATTTCCGACAATACGTCTCAGTGGACCCATGCCGCTGGCGGAAAAACAGCCCCAGACCATCACAGAACCACCGCCATGTTTGACTGTGAGCGACTGGTATTGCGGCAGGAAACGCTTGCCCGCTGGACGTCTTACCCACCTCAGACCGTCACTGCAGAACATATTAAACTTGGATTCATCGCTCCAAACAATCTGAGACCACTCACGGCGTGTCCAACTGAGGTGATCCTTAGCCCACTGAACTCGAACTTTACGATTTTTTCGCTGATGAAAGGCTTCTTTGCAGGCCACCTTCCATTCAGTCCAGCGGCTTGCAAACGGCGTTTGATGGTAGTTACATATTGAAGGAGCAGGAGTCGCGGGCGTTGATATGACAGCTTGAATGTCTTTAGCAGTGAGTTTCGGGTCTTCGCGAGATGCGCGCAGGATGCTTCGGTCCATGTACCTCGAAGTTACGCGGGGTCTCCCCGAACTTGTCTTCACGATGACTCGTCCCTGCAATTTTTTTGTGTTCCAAAGTTTTTCAGTTGTAGAAAATTCGTTTACCTGGGTTCGAAAACGCCGGAGGATACGGGAGGTAGCGCTCTGAGTTACCCCGAACTGCTGGGCGAGGTCGCTCTGTGACCGGCCCTGTTTCGCCCCAGCAACAACAGCTTCTTGCATTCTTTTACTTGTATTTCGATGTCCAACAGTTCGAATCTTGACTTGAAACAAAATTTTTATGAATGAAGTTCGAAAAACAAAAAAAAATCAACAAAAAAAATCATAGAGAAAAAACTGAAAAATGCAAGATATACCAATTTTGGTGTATTTCTTGGAGATAATTAATAAATCACTCCAAATTATGTCCGGTACGGTACAGACACCCCAAAAAACTTCTGTGAAAATTTGAGCTTTGAATTTTATCTTTGAAAAAAGTTATGTTCAATAATTCAATATATGTTAACATTTTGGGCGGTACTGTAGTTAGGATAGTAGTTCAAATAAAAGTAGTTCGGGTCAGATTAGATACCTGGGATCAAAATATTTAAAAGTACTTAAAATCAAATTTGGCATCATGCGTGGAGAAGGGAGGGGAGATAAAAAAAAGGGATCAAGTTCGTGAAAGCTCCATTGTTTTCCTGCAGAATACCTTAAATGCTATGTGAATAAGAATGGGCTCAGTTCGCAAGAGGTTGGGTTGTCAATCCCTTTGTTTTCATCTTCACGGTTTTCGCTTCAAGGTCCAATGACGAACGCTGGTTTTTTAGTTTTTGACAAATGTCTTCTAGAGAGCTCGAGCCATAGCTAGTGCTGAGTTAGATATTTTCAGTATTCTAATAGTGAGTATACACACTAAGAGTAACCCAGGCATCATCCACTGATTCCAACAGAATGAGTCTGTATCTCATAGCGAGGGAGCGCGTACCCTGCTGCAAGACAGAAATGAGCAAGCCCTGCTGCAAGACAGAAATGAGCAAGCCCTGCTGCAAGACAGAAATGAGCAAGCCTTGCTGCAAGACAGAAATGAGCAAGCCCTGCTGCAAGACAGAAATGAGCAAGCCCTGCTGCAAGACAGAAATGAGCAAGCCCTGCTGCAAGACAGAAATGAGCAAGCACTGCTGCAAGACAGAAATGAGCAAGCCCTGCTGCAAGACAGAAATGAGCAAGCCCTGCTGCAAGACAGAAATGAGCAAGCCCTGCTGAAAGACAGAAATGAGCAAGAAAAGCCATTTTATCATTTCAGAAAAGCCGAAGAACTTACTGGAGAAAGGCCCTTGATGAACGATGATGAAGCCTTTCCTGAGACGACAAAAGATGAAGCAGAAGAACTGTCAGCAAACAAAGAAGAGGAAGACAGTCAGGAGAATGCTGCTGCGGGTGAGAGGCATTTCTTCTTATCACACAATAGCGAGATCATATCCGTGACTCCACTTGAAATATATTAAAAGTACCACACGGACAAAAACTAGTCCACGCAGCGTAATCGAACCTATCCAATTTTTTTCTTTACCTATCACGAAGTTTATATGCAAGAGCAGTAAACTCGGTTCATTCTATTTCACTGCACTTTATATTTTAAATCTCATTCTTGCCAAGATGTACGTATGTGAATAACATCTCTGAGAGCTCATCAATTCCTTGCTACAAATAATCTTCCTCGCGCATGTTCCCACCTCGCCGCAGGGTACGCGCTATCCTGAGATGCAGGACAGGCCTATGTATATCCTGTTAGAACCAGTGGCTGCCCTCTACAACAATTTCTTGCTACTACCTAAGTGAAAATAGCCTTATTTAACTAAACATTTCTACAATCCCCTTCTAGACGTGTTTCCAGCCCTCTCTTGTTCCCTTTCCTTTTTCATCCTTAAAAAAAACAATTTAAAAATCTCAAATCATAAAGTCGAAATTTTATCTTAGTGTACTTGTAATACTTCGCTTACAACAGAGATCAGGTTAATTTTCAAGACGGTCTCGAAGGGACCATTATTTGAAATTAGCAAATTTTTAATAAACTTCCAATCAACATTTTATCATAAACCTTCATACATTCCTACCCTACATACCGGTTTTCCTTCACCAATCGGATTTAAAAAACTAGTTATACCATTCCTGCTATGAACAAACCTTGCGTCTAGACGAAAAAATGTTTACGAAAAAAGTTTCTCATATCAAGAAAATGCGTTTCCCGCTTCGAAACGCGAAGAACAGAAAGATTTTATCATTAAGTTGTATTTCAAATTTCCTATCCCTTAATTAATGTCGGTTCAGATCCACGTGATTCCGGGAATGACATGGTGGGTGCGGCTACAGAGCTGCTGCGACAAGGCCCGCCAATCATCATCGAGAGCCCCTTCCCAGACGATGAAGCGCTGGTCGAAGCTCCGGCTCAGAGCACTAATGAGACGGATACCCCAATTCTCCTAGCACCATCACCAGATTTAATAGATTCTTCTATGCCTTCTAAGAAACATTCACAGCTTGCTTCAAGCATGAGTGCTCCTAAATACATCGGAGAGATAGAAACATCTCGACCTGTAACTAAGAAAAAAGCGAGAATTGCTGGTATAGTTTTAGAGACTCTCTTGAGTGGCAAGAACTCTTCGGCACTTCCATCGCCGTCACGAGTTACTGCTAACCCTTCTGGTATTTCTGCTCCGAAATTGCAACCCTTGGAAGTCATTGAAGCCGTTGATAAGAGTATAGTGGGAGAGTCGGCTAATGTCGGGGAAGATCCAGATGAGGAAGAGTCTGATTCTATGAAGTTCCGTTAGTAAAATGAGAGAATTTTCTCAAACTTAATGCAAGGAGTTTTAGATGGCTTAAGTTATCAGTCACCTGGATCAGTCCAGAATGAAAATCGACCACTTATCAGAGCGGTGGCCTAGAACAACGAAAAAACGAGTTTTTTCTATAAAAAACAAGTTTTCACAGTCTCATTCTCTATTCATTCCCAGTTATCTCTCACTCACCTCTGCTTCACCTCTCGCTCGCTTCTCACAATTGTAGGCTTCACGATAGACTCATGAAAAGTGCTGGTGACTCATGCATGAAAGCCTCTTCCAAGCAAATCTGTGATTTTTCTTCTTGTGAAAGTTATGAAGATAAAATTATGATGACTGATATGAATGAGAAAAACTTTAACATCAAGTAGACTTCTTTTTCCGCATTAAAAGGTGTACTAAAAGTCCGCGTGGATAGTATTTCTCCGACGAAATCTTAACGGAGTGAGTTAGCAACATCTTAACGGAGTGAGTTAGCAACATCTTAACGGAGTGAGTTAGCAACATCTTAACGGAGTGAGTTAGCAACATCTTAACGGAGTGAGTTAGCAACATTATGAATAAGACACAAGCGAAAATTCTCACGACCGCTACACCAAACAAAAAAATACGAGGTGACAAAGTCGTACAACTGGACTTTTGGTACATCATACAATTTTTTAGTCCAGTACTGAACCTGCGAAAGCTATTTTCTCTAGCAAAGCTTTTTTCTGCTTTTTTTGAAAAGTATTAACTAGAGAATGCTTTAGAAACATTGATTTTTTTATATTGAGTAAAGCATCCAGTGTAAAGCTGATAACATATTTATAAAACTTTGCTTGAGCTCAGTGATTGGTGCTTTCCAAATTCAAGGAGTTTATACGGTTAGATCAATACTCGGTCAGAACATTGAGTTCAGAAATCGCTTTCAGTTTTGATCTACTCCGCTTTCATGACAAGTTGCTGATAATTAAATTTGGAATTTTGCAGTTGGTAGTTCATTTTGTAGATTTTTTTCATTCCTTCTGCTGACAATTTCTGTTTTCTTATCGAACAATCAAAAGAACTTCCGCAAACTGCATCATGTGCATGCACGTAATATTTGTACATTGGAGCAATGCGACCACTCACTTGCTTTGAAACTGTGTAAATGAGCATTAAATGATTCATTTTCTCAAAGGGCTTTTTGTTTTTCGATAGTTGAAACGAAGAATGCTGAGTAACATTGAACTTGATGTACATAAATGAACGAGATTGAAAGCTTCACTAAAGTCTCAAGCATTTCTGTCACACCAATCACATAATTCCGATCTTAGAACAGTTTTGTTCGGTTTTCAGCTTTATCAAGAATAAACATTAGAGACAAAGCGCCTCATGCAGTGAAATTCTTATCTCATTGCTTGGATTCCTCAATTTTTTTGCCGTATCAGAATTAGTTCATTTGGCTTAGAAAGTTGACAAATATTCAAAAAAATCAACAAAGTGGTTAATGTCTGTCAAAATCAGGTTCGACCTCACTTAAATCACAGAATGGAACCATGGTGGAAAAGTCAAGTTCTAATATGTGTTAACCAAGAAAACTTTTGTGATGTCATGTCTGAGAAAAATTGCAAAACATTGGAGTTTCGAGACCAGGGTTTCATTCTTAACTTACTTGTATATTCAAAGTTTTATTTTCACGCAATGTATAATAGAGCTTGATGGGGTATTAGGGAAGATGGCACTTTTTGCGTTTAGGGCGTCCCTACCAGAGGTTCCATGTGTCATACGTCTGAATTACTTACATTTACTAAAAAATATTTTTACATTAAACAAATATTTTACATTAAAAAAACGCTTAGGCTTAGAAAAAAGTTTACGCTAACGAGGCCCTACGGTTTAGGCCAACGAGAACGGTTCAAATAAATGCTACTCCCATCTGATCCAATTAAACCTGAAACGTAGGGGGCCCTGAAAGGCAAAAAATGCCGGGAAGATTTATTTTAGCAGAAGTTTGAAGAGCTACGGGTTGAAGAGCCTGCCGCAAGTTCAATCTCTAGTAAAATTAGAGTCGTGGCCTCCTCTTTTAAATTCTGATCATATCTCAATAATGTTTGTTTTGAACACTTTAAGAATTCTTCAAAAGAGTCGCAACACTAATACGAACGATTCCGGAGTATATGTAGACTTTCGTAATGGTAACTTCGAGGATATGAATCTATACTTAGACAGCTTGCCTTGGGAACATATTCTCTCAACAATGGCAGATACTCAGGCTAAGTATGATTTCATCATACAAGCAATTCATGAAGCTATCCGCAAATTCTGCCCAATCAAGAATCGCCGGAATCAGAAGAAAAATTGTCCGGAAATCCTTCGTAGGCTATTTATTCAGAAGAAAAAACTGTGGCAAACAAAGAACTTCAACCCATTATTTCGTTCAGAATACAAATCTGTTCAAAAGCTTAGAAAAGCGACACAATCTGAACAGCTACGGAAGAATGAGATGAAGGCTCTTGAGTCTGCTGGTGGCATCCATCGCTGGGTAAAACTCACGTTGAAGCCATCGAACGGCCTTCCTCTAATGAAATACGGAGAAGACTACATTTCAGATAACAAAAAAATTTTTTTTTTCTACTGCCTCATTTCCATTTCTACTGCCTATTCGCAATTATGTCAGCCTCGACAACAAATGAAGATGCAGCTCTCCTACAAAAATCTCTGAAAGACTTTCTTGACGCGGAATAGAAGACACCTTCTCTTCCACTCCACGTCGTACTTCTCCTGAGAACCTGCAACGCTCTTTTCGACAAGTTCTACACAAGCTCCGTCAGCCAAGAGACCATCCGAAAGGAGATCGATGAGGAGAAAAGGCTTCGCTCCGTCGTCATCGAGAGGGCTCCTGAAAACACCGATGCTCGTCCTTCCGCACAGACTCAGCACGATTCTCAACTCATTACCAGTCTTCTAGACGCATCTGGTATCGCCGTCGGTGGAATCTCTCACTTCAGAATGGGAAAGCCGCCGAGTACGCCAGGAACGAGTTCGTCTAGACTCCTCAAAGTAATCTTTTCCACCAAAGGACATCAAAGACTGTTTCTTTCAAAGAGTGCCTTACTACGCAAGAATAATCAATTCCAAGGAATCAATGTCCGACCCAGTCTTACTAAAGAGCAAAGAGAGAGAGAGTACTTGCTAAGACAAGAGAAACGTAAGTTATTATCGGAAGGAAAAGACTACGTCATCTTCGATGGTGAATTGATGCCCCGGAATGAAGCAGACCAAAAGCGACGATCAGCACAGCCTGGCTACTCCGCCTTTCCAAATGCTCGAAGCAGTCAGAACATAACAGTACGAGCTCCGAAGTCGACACGAACAAGCAGCGCCCTCATTCGAAGCCAGACGAATCCTACGCCGAAGACGTCAAACTGAGATCATGTACCGGTCTGAAAGCTTTCTATTTCAATATTCGTTCAATTAAAAATAAACTTTCCTTGTTCCGTTCCTTTCTTGAAATAGAGCAACCAGATGTAGTAGCTCTCAGTGAAACTTGGCTTAACTCTAGAGTAGCTGATTCAGAAATTACCGGTCTTCTTCCTTACAATGTTATTAGAAATGATAGAGACTCTAGAGGAGGAGGTGTGTCTCTCATAATGCGGGATCATTTAACTTTCGCTAGACAATCATTTTGTGATACATGTGAAGTTGTTGCGGTTGATTTGTTCTTAGCAAACTCATTCTGTCGTATAATAGTTTGCTACCGTCCTCCAAATTACAATGCTGAACTAACTACTACATTATGCGATTTGTTAGTAGACTTAACAGCATCTTGTAACTTCCCAGCTATCGTAGTAGGAGACTTCAACAGCGACTTTTTATCTAATCCGTCAACTGTTTCTGATACGATTTTACGGTCTTTCGTAGATACTGCTGGCTATAATCTTATGCTTAATGATCCGACTCGCCATACCAAATGTATAGACTGGCTTATGACAACTGAGAAGAATATTGTATCTAGCCCTTGCATCATTCCACCGTTTCATTCGTGTGATCATTCTGGAATTCAGTTCACCTTGCAATTTTCCTTTGCACTTCCTGAAAGCGATGTTATTCTTGATTTCGCTAGAGCTGATTTTGAAGCACTGAATGAATATTTTTCAAGTATAGAATGGGAGAATAGTTTTGACTATTTTCATGATATTGATGATTTGTATAATCGTTTCTGTAAAATAGTGCATGATGCGATAGAATTACATGTTCCGAGACGACTCCCTCGTTCTCCATTTGCCTCTTATCCTTCCTATATACATAGACTCATCAAATACAGAAATTCACTTTTTCTTGATATTACAATACCCTTCATTCGCACTATTTATATGAAAGCTAGTTCAGACCTTCTCAAACAAGTTAAGAAATGGAATAAGTATTGTGAGAGGAAAAAACTGAAGAGAGCAGCTGACCTCTATCGCCATATTGCTTCCCTCATCAAACCTAAATCAGCTCCCCCACGCTGTTTGAAAACTGCTACTGGTTGTACTGTTGTTGATTCTCTCTCGAAATGTGATTTATTAGCTTCCGAGTTTGCATCTTCTTTCACTAAAGACGATGGCTTTCCTCCTCCAATCTACGGTGATTCTATTCCTCCCCAACCAGATGATCATTTGTTCTTGCCATGTAATGTTTACCGAGTTCTCTCCAAGCTCAAACCTACTGGTAGCGTCGGTGCGGATGGAATTCCTCAAATAGTTTTCAAAAAGTGTGCGAAATCACTCGCTCTTCCGCTCACTCACATTTTCAATTTCTCTTTATGGCTTGGTAAGACACCTTCCGTATGGAAACATTCTCTGATTACTGCTATCCCTAAGTCAGCGAAAGACTCTTCCCTACCGTCCTCGTATAGACCAATATCCATTCTCTCCCCTGCTTCTAAAGTCATGGAACGTTTGATAAGAGCTATCATCGAGGAACATTTAGCGAAATTCGAATTGTTACCTCAAAATCAACATGGTTTTCGCTCCCGTGCTTCTGTTGTTACTAATCTTTTAGTCTGTGAAGACGACTGGACACAAGATATCAGTAAAGGCTTATCTATCGATGTGATTTATCTAGACTTTACCAAAGCTTTCGATACGATAAGTATACCTAAGTTATTGACAAAACTTGCACGTTTCGGTTTGTCCCTATCTTTGATGTCTTGGCTAGAATCTTTTCTTGACGGTCGAATTTTTTCTGTACGAATGGGCAAGACAATATCTGCTCCTCAACCTGTGACATCTGGCGTGCCACAGGGTTCCGTATTAGGACCACTTCTGTTTTCTCTATACATTAGCGAATTGAATTATGTGCTTAGCCCTTATCCGAATATACGCTATCAAGCATACGCTGATGACATTAAGTTATATGTATCTCACAGTGCTCACAATATAACTGAAAGAACTATCGAAATGCAGAATTGTCTAGATAATGTGTATAATTGGTGCTTAGCCAACCATCTTTCTTTATCTTCGAACAAGACCTATCATCTACGCTTAGGCAAAACTTCTCCTCCTTTCAATTATCACCTAAATAACTGTGTTTTAAAAGTATCTACCCAAGTGAGAGACCTTGGAGTCCAACTAGTACCATCTCTTCGCAGACATGACGCGATTCTTGAACGAACTATGAAGGCTACTAAAGCGATGTATGCTATGCTCCGCTCTATAAGCATCAATGATTCCCAAGTACTTGTTAAGTGTTTCAATACATATGTTCTACCTCATCTAGAATTTGCCTCTTGTCTATGGAATCCAATATACCGGAAGGATTCTGATCTCCTAGAAAAGGTTTTGAGATCTTTCTCTAGAATACTCTTTTATCGATGTTTCCCACAGCCTGATTATCCTCTCAGCCTTCCATGTTACAGAGATCGTCTGAATCTAATCGGCCTAAGTACTTTAGCCGAAAGAAGGGTGATTGCCGACCTTAAAATGGGTTGGAAGATCTTCAATGACAAGTCTATTATTGAAAAATCACGCATTTTCAAGAGCACCTCCTCTACCCGCACTAATATGAATGGTATTGCTATTGAATTTACTTCTTCGACGTCTAGATTCAATTGTTTCGGTTTACGTGTTTCAAGAATGTTTTACGTAATCCCGAGTGAAATACTGAATTGAAGAACAGTAGAGCAGTTCATAAATCGTCTCCGTAACGAGAATGTGATATGTGACCTGGAGAATAACTAGTAGCATTTAGATATTTGCCTTACTTTTAGATACTTGCCTTACTTTTAGATATTTGCCTTACTTTAGATATTTGCCTTACTTTTAGATATTTGCCTTACTTTAGATATTTGCCTTATTTTAGATATTTGCCTTACTTTTAGATATTTGCCTTACTTTAGATATTTGCCTTACTTCTCGCAACACTTGAATATTATTTACAATGTCTCTCACCATAACTTTGCATTGCAAAATGTCGATAAAATATATATATATATAAAAAGAAAGCCCTTATTTTTGCTAAAGAATTCTCCAGAAATTACTCCCAGGAATGCAGTGCAGAAATAATTTCTTCGAGCTTCTCTGATACCGCAACCGAACCGTGCATAGATTTCTCACCGCATATTATTTACTATGTTCTCAAGAACTTACCTAATAAGTTCACCAAGTTTTCAGAAGGCATCAATCAATTTCTTTTGAAGAAATGTGCCCTGGCTCTTGCTTTCCCACTTTCCCTACTATTCGAAGACTCTTTCAAGCGATGCTCAATTCCTATTCAATGGAAATCCGGAGAAGTCATCCCAGTCTACAAACGTAAAGGTGATCGAGCGAATTTCAGCAATTATCGCCCTATCACTGTGACTTCCGCGGTCTGTCGAGTCTTCGAGAGCATTTTATCTAATAACGTCAGACTTAACCACAGAAACTTCTTCTCCAAGTCCCAATATGGTTTCATATCCAGAAGAAGTTGTGAGTTGTAACTTTTAAAATCTATCAGTGAGTGGGAAATATCTCTTCAGAAACATCAAGCATTAGATGTTGTATATTTTGATTTCGCGAGAGCCTTCGACAAGGTCTCACACTCAGAGTTGATCAAAAAGCTTCATTACATGGGACTTCATATTACTATAATAGACTGGATTACTTTATTTCTGCAAAACCGTTCATTTAAGGTTCGAATAGAAAATGTCTACTCTGATTCTTTCCCAGTACTCAGCGGGGTACCCCAAGGGACAGTTCTCGGGCCCCTCTTGTTCCTATGCTTCATCAATGACATTGAGAGCTGTATTCCCTCAACTGTAAAGTTTTCCTTGTTTGCCGATGACCTCAAAATTTATAGTGAGGACTCTGATTCTCTTCAACTATGTATAAACAATATCTCAAATTGGTCACGTGAATTCAAACTTCCCTTAGCTGTCGAGAAAATCAACTGTCTCCGTCTTGGGAAATCTCAAAACGATTACTTCATTGATAGCTCGCTGATAAAAGTCGTTAATTTAGTCAGAGACTTAGGTATTTTTGTGGACTCTAAGCTAAAATTCAAGCAACACGTAGAAATAATACGTGCTAGGACTCTGTGTAGAAATTCACAAGTTTTCAAAGTGTTTAGATGTTTGGACTTGAACGGTTACAAAACCGTTTACACCACTTACATCAGACCACTACTTGAATATGGTACAATTATTTTCTCTCCGAAAGTCCACAGTAATAATTCGAAAAGGTTGGAATATCCTCAGAGACTTTTCACAAAAAAAGCTTATTCTCGTTGTGGAAGTATTAGGTTGAGCTATCTTCAACGTCTCGCTGAATTCAATTTAGATTCACTAATCATTCGACGACTCCGTTCTGATTTATTGGTAGTTTTTCGTCTACTTTCTGATAGAGCGGATTGTCAGACGTGCAAAAAAGAGCTGAAGTTAAGAACTGAAACCAATCTCCGCACTTCAGACCGAACCTGACCTTTTATTTATTCATAAATGTGTCCACAAAAAATGTGAACTTGAAACTATGAACTTGTTTCAGTTGTCTGCAGTACAGAGATTTTCTCGCCATTCTCATGAGCTCAGGCTAAAAACACCTCATAATATTAGCAAATGTTCTATTTCTACATGTGTTTCTCGCCAGCTATCAGTATGGAATTCATTACCTTTTGAGATCGTCAGTACACCTAATACTGCTGGTTTCAAAAAACAATTATTATCTCTGCCTACTGAAAAGATATTACCTAAACCTTTCGTTCATGACTAATATAATTGTCGATTTTAAGTATATCACCCTCCCCCCCTTTTTCATCTATACCGCAACCCCTAAACACCGCCACTTAGAAGAAAGTCCATGCATTTAACTTTGTTCTTGTTTGTGTTTTCATGATATCTCATGTGCTTGGAATAAAGAAATGAAAATGAAATGAAACCTCCAAATTAACTCTGATGAACTTTAAACGATACAATGATCCACATTCTTTCTTTTCTAGAGCAATTGCTTTATGGAATAAAGTTACAGATAATTTCAAAGAGATTCAAGATATCGAGGCATTCGGCAAGGCTCTAGAAGAAATCGACCTCTCGAATGTCATAGTTTTACCAAACTTTCTGTTGTCAACAGCAAGAGTGGACACCAACAAAAATTGACCGTCTTATTCCTCATTATTCCCCTTCCTATTTCATGATTCCATATAAGCGATGGCCTTACAAGCTATCCTATGGTAATAAAGAACTACACACAAATCTCTAATTTAGCTAGGTGACCGGTCGTGGACCGGCCACCTAGCTCGTTGTCTGACACCGGCCACCTAGCTCGTTGTCTGACACCGGCCACCTAGCTCGTTGTCTGACACCGGCCACCTAGCTCGTTGTCTGACACCGGCCACCTAGCTCGTTGTCTGACACCGGCCACCTAGCTCGTTGTCTGACACCGGCCACCTAGCTCGTTGTCTGACACCGGCCACCTAGATCGTTGTCTGACACATGAACTTTTGTTTTTCTCAGTGTTAATAACACAGAAAAAGTTTGAAGGTCACACAAGAGAGCGTGATATCATTGTTTCCTTTACGAGCTTTCTTTAAAACTACGACGTAAACAGCGAGCGGTGCGAGAGAATGAAAAATAGACAATAAAGTCGGAGAAGTAGAGATTTCATATGCTAGCCTACTTTATGACGATTAAGGCTGCGCACTGTTTTGCTCACCGACCGTTTTTTACCGTAAAAAAGTAAAACTAATTTGCTCACCTACAGTCAGAAACATACGATTTTTGTAAAAAAAATTTTTGCGGGAGCTCCCTGATTAGCAATTTTTATGAACGCTGTGACTGTTCAAATGGAGCAACTTATTTCATTTTGAAAGAAGATGATGCATTTGGACAGTCACAGCGTTCATAAAAATTGCTAATCAGGGAGCTCCCGCAAAAAAATTTTAAAAAAACTAGTATGTTTCTGACTGTAGGTGAGCAAATTAGTTTTACTTTTTTACGGTAAAAAACGGTCGGTGAGCAATACTGTGCGCAGCCTAATGTGCAATGTGTTAACAGCCCGTAATTTGTAGCATCTCGTACAATGGTAAGAGAAGTCAAAAGGCCGTTTGTTATTTGTACCAAACAAGCAACACACTTATAACACAGTAATTTTCAATATAGCTGCCATTAACACTGAAAGTCTTGTCCTTAGTGTTAAATAGTGAGAGTGTGTTATGAGTGTGTTACTTGTTTAGTACAAATAACAAATAACCTTTCGGCCTCACGGCCTTTAGATTTCTTTCTTTGTCCTCCCTTTGACACTTGCCAAATTTTCGTCTTACACCAAATTAATGAAAGGAAAATCTGTGTAAGACTCTCAGGTCGATGATTTTTCAAAATGGAACTACGACCTTTTTTCTCTGAGGTGACTATTGAGGTCACCTCATATAGATTAAATGTGCGGCTGGAAGCGGTAAGGGAAGATGAGAAGGAAAGATAAGGGGTATTGATCCTTGTTTCAAAGCGGCAGTTCAGGAAGAAAGGAGAAGTGAAGAATCAGGAATGGTTTATTTACTGATGTTATATAGCAGCCGTCCGGGGGTAAGGGACGAAGGATAATGGATATTAGTATTCGTAGAATATTCGTATGAATTAATGAGTAAAGACCATTTTATATACAGGGTAGCCTATATATTCGGCAACGCGTTTACAAACGTGTATCTCAGTGCATAAGTGAGCAAAAGTGTTCAAATTCGTACATTCATTAGATAAAATTAATTTTTAAAAAATTGGGTCAAAAAGCTTTCGATTCAGTCTCTTTTGGCACGAACGACATCCCGGAGTCGCTCTGGGAACTCTTCGATCACTGGACGAAAGTTCTTGTCGTCGATATTCGACCACTCCTCCTGCAGGGATTTTCTTTAGATACTCCTGATTCTAGTGGGGATGAGCATTGACTTTGCTCTGAAGGTAGGACCACACGGAATAGTCCAGCGGATTGAGGTCGGGCGATGAGGAGGGCCATTCTGCGCTGGAGATGAAGTCGGGAAAATGAGCGTTGCAACATGCCTGTGTTCCGATAGCCTTGTGAGCAGGCGCTTGCTGGAAGACCCAAGGTGAATCTTGCTGGAAGACCCAATGTGTATTACGGTTGTGGAAAGCAGACCAAGGAAGCAATACCTTTTGAAGAATATGTTGGCGGTAGTATCCCTAGTCAATTTCGACTCCTGGTTCGACAAAAACAAGGGGAGTTTTGCCGGTGGCGGACACTCGGGCCCAAACCATGACTTGTGCAGGATATGAAGCTCTATGGAGGATTCTACCGGCTTCATTAGCTGCCTGTGAGTCCCAAGCAAGCACTAGCACATTTTGAGGGTTGTAGGCCTCTTCCACAGTGAACAGCTTCTCATCCGAGAAGACTGTGCTAAGGTGAAAATTGTCACGTGTCCGGAAGATTAGGGCGCAGCACCTTTTGAGTCTTCCCTCCTTGTTCTTCAGAGTTAGGTTGGCAGCCTTTTTAGTACGATGTGGGGTGAGCCTCAAATCCTCTTTAACAATTCTTTGAAGAGTCGTCCGCGATAAGTTCATCTCGGAGGCCATTTTATTCATGCTACGCCCAGAATTCCGACCGACTCGCTTTCTCACGCCCTCAATCTTGTAAGGAGTGCGCACTAATCGAGGACCGCCTCTTCGGGGCAAGTCATTAAGTGTACCAATCTGGTCAAACCGTTCGAATGTTTTCCAGAGAATATTGCGAGAGATGTTGAGATCCTCAGCGATGCGCGTATTTGATCGACCAATTTTGTGCAAGTCCACAATGATAGAGCGTGCTCTATGCGCGGCCACCATTGTTTTGAGAATTGATCAAATGAAATGAAATCCCAACCATGTAATAAAAACACATATGAGAAAAACATATGTAAAGTTGGAGCTCAGTGTGCACTATAAATTGAATTATAAACGCCGAAAGATTGGTTGCCGAGAATGCACACACACACACACCCTGTAGAATGGAGAGGTAATATGGCCTGTCCGTTTTCTGATTAAATACAAAAGAGTAAGCACTATAGCAGAATATAGCAGAGCAATAATAGAAAAATAAAAACAAAAATATACTATAACATAAGCTCCATAAAATGCATTCCATGAAAATACGAGAGTCGGCGACCCTCTTTTACTCTTTTTCAGACAACAAGTAAACAGATCTGACTGGTAACTAACTATTCACCTCTCCCTGTTTGTATATTTACCCTCCCTCCTTCTACTTCTTCTTTCCTTTCTCCCCCTCTCTTTGTTCCTTGTCTCTCTTTCTCCCTCTATCCCTCTCTCCCTCTCTTTCTCTCTATCTTTTCTTCTTTTTCTGTATTTCTCTCTTCCCTCTCCTTATTTTCTTCTTTCTTTCTCTCTTTCTCCTTCTTTCTCTCATTCTCTCTTCCAACTCAATGTAGTTTCACTCTCTTTTTCCTCTCTCGCTCTCTCTCCTCCCGCTCTGCCCTCTTTCTCACTCGACCAACTCTCTCCTATTCATCTGATCTTTCGATACTGCATGCAAACATCAAATAAAACCTTATTCTCGCTGCCTACGAACTTTTCTTCTTGACCTTCTGTTATTCACCTTCCCTATTTCTAAGTTCCGCTTTTTTGCTGATAATGAATGACTCAATTGCACTTCGAGAGTTCAAGAGATCGAATTGGATATGTCTGCCAAGGCATTAATCTCTAAACGATGAGATCATCGGCGCGATGATTATGAGCGCTCACATGACTTTGAGGTCTCAGATAAGAGCTTCCTGGGTACGAGCTCGGCTGAATTTTTGTTTTAAGACTATTTCAACCACGCGCTTGAAGAATCTGAATTTATCTGCCACGACATTAATCTCTAAACGATGAGATCATCGCGCGGCTGATCGTTTCTTTGAAAGGATGCAACAAAAAAAGTTGATGAGAGACTCCAATATTTGGTGACAGCTTTTATAACCGTTAACAGATTCATTGTATGAGAGAAATCGATCGAGAATATGTTGCAAGCTCGCTTCTGACAATATTATTCCTCTGGCTTCCTCGTCCCTGTTCTCTTCCGATGGGCTGTCTTTTGCGTCACAGCGCTTGGTTTTTATATTTATTTGCCTGTGATTCCTAGTTACTCACCATTCGTCATCATATTGGTATCAAACACTGCCCGAAAAAACATACCAGGCAAGTCCTCTATTGAGCAGCAAAAGCCCAACCACCTATCCGTTATTTCAAAGGTTATTTGGCCTTCAGCAAACACTCCAGCCTTTTACCCTAACCTCACGGAACTCAATGTTTTGTAGGACTCACTAATTTCTCTGCTACCCTGGCTCAAAAACCTCCTACCGCAATCACACCGGTAAACAACCATTTTTACAATTTACTATGGTTTCTTTCTGCGATTAACTGATTTATGCGCCTTTGGCGTTGTTAAAGTAGAAAAAAAGGTAGAAGGTTTGCTGAAGGCCGGCTATTCCGATCGTCCATAAGAGCCAACTAATGTTAAAGGACTAATGTGTGTACCTAGCAACGACGTTTGGATGTAGCTCTTCTCATCTGCCCAAACATAGTATGCATATTCTTGACTTTTCTCTTCCTCATCATGGTTTGCAATATACTTCCGCTCTTTCGGTTTGTATTATACTGATGTATGCTATGTTTTTTCTTCATATATTCGATGACGATTCCCTGCTGTTCCCAAACTTTGAATTTAATCTGTCTTTCCTCGTTTTGTAGTGCACTTGCTTAAGTAATTTCAAATAATTTGAAAAATTGAATAACTTTTTGTTGAAAAATCAAGAGTTGAAAGAATTATGAATATTCAAGCTGGAACAACTATGATGAAAAACTTAGTAATTTTTTTAGACAATCTAGAAACAGTCTACAAACAAAAGCAACAAACAAAAATTAGAAGAGCATTTTCTATGAACCATATTGAAAAATTTCGAATTATGCTTCATCAAAAAATGTTTGTTCTGGTTACTAGAATCGGTAATGAACTCAACTGTTTAAATATAAAGGACCTTTAATTAGGGTTAAAGTTGGGCGCGGTTACTGAAATATTAAAACTCATACTTTTTCTGTAAGAAATGAAACTAAAAAGTTTCACATAGTGAATATCGGAACAGTTCTATCAAAATTGATTTCAAGAGTAACAAAAAAATTCAAGTTCAGGATAAAATTTTTAACATTAATCTAAGTCTATCTTCAATAGATAACCCGTTCAAAAACATTGGTAAAATTTTGACAAAATAGGTTTGGCGCAAAACGTTGAAAAAAAGTGTGACATTGAAGATTCTTTATAGTGTTTAAAATTAAGATTCCACAAGATTGATAAACTGATTTCTTTGCTCGGGGTATTAGTATTAAAAGTGAATAAAGAGAAGAAGAATTTTTTGAGTTGGGGAAAAAACATAATGAATTTTCAATGCCAACTGTGGAAACACTGAAACACATGTACAACTTACGATAACTCTCGAATATAAGTTTTTGGC
>OZ057405.1:7812055-7874795 GCA_964056735.1 Allodiplogaster pararmata
CTTCTTGAACAGATCTTCTAGAGTTTTCATTCCCGAAAAATTTCCTCTTAGATATGAAACGCGAAGAGAAATTGAGAGTATACTACTTCGCATCGTGCAATTGCGATGCACGTTGGTGAAGCTCGTGTAAACGGTATTGAGCGCGTTTTTTATTATCAGAAAAGAAGAAATGGGCATGTTCGATATTGCCCCGTAAATTTTTTCCGTGTCATCAAATGAACTACGATTAGCGTGAGTTGATTCAAGATGTCCGCCTTGCATTACGCGTGTCGCTATGTCAATCTGGAAGTGGTGGAGGAACTGCTACGTTACAATGCCGAGGTGAACAAAGAAGATGCGGAAGGATGGAGACCGCTTCACTACGCCGCAAAGTACTTCCCCAAAGATCTAACCAAGGAAGGTTCGCTCAAAGTTTTTTCTCAGGAAAATTTGTTCCTGCTTTAGATCAACAGCACGAGAAAATTTTGTCTTTATTCTTGATGATTTTTAAAAAAGATTTATCGATATTTTTCTCAAAATTTATTTGAAATGTTAATTATCGTAATTAAAAAAAAACGATAAAACTGACGATTGAATGACTTTTGTAGACATTGGAAGGAAAGTTCTATTTCACTCAACTGATAGTAAATTTTCATAAGAGGACCCTTCATCGCGGGAAAACGCTATGAAGAAGAAGATAGTAAATTTTCATGAGCTATGTTATACAACTCAGATAGATTACGCATTCTTTACTGTCTCTTTTGGTTCGCAATTTTCATGTAAAAAAAGCCTCAATAAACACATTAAGTCTCAATCCCATTTTTAGTTGACAAAAAGTACAGAGGTCAATCTGAGTTTGAGATTACAGCAAAAAGTTTGGGGTATCTACCCAATTACATCATGAAATAATTTACATACCAGGGGCTGGGACGTTTGACCCTCGTTTGACCCTCATCCTCTTTCTCTTGATTCTCCATGTTTGATGAAGCATCAAGAGTGAATTCCATCTAAGTGAAAAATCATCGTTGGTACGAGCATGTCTCTTTTGTTTGTAAAAATAAGCTATAACAAAAGGCATCTTATCGAAAGACGATTCCGGTTGGTTAGGAGGATATGGCTTCAAAGGATATTAATTCTACTCGAAGCAGGGTTAATTCAAAAAAATGAGGAGGAGAGAAGAGAGCGAAGAGAGTCGACCGCCAAAAGAATCGTGAACTACAAAGAATGAAACAGAAGAAAACAATGTTATTGCACATCATCTTACCAAGTTCCATAATAAAAAGTTGAAGGCGCTAATGATAATCCTTTTTTCCCACGTTCTATGTTATTGAAACTCTTACAATTTTTTTAAAATTTGTTCTTGCTCTGATACTTACATTTTCACGCAAAAGTCTTCGATTTGCTGTTTCATCATTCGATCTTTGGATGAATTTCAAATTTAAAAACCCAGCTTTTGTTCAAAAATTCAAATTTTGAATTTGTCGACATTTTATTTCAGATGATGACGCAGAAGTAGTTTCGGAAAAGTACAAAAACGCTACAAAAGAAATCATCCGGCTCTTATGTGCATACGGAGCGTCAGTTTATCCCTTACTCTCCCATCTTCATCTTCTCTCTCTCTCTCTCTCTCTCTCTCTCTCTCTCTCTCTCTCTCTCTCTCTCTCTCTCTCTCTCTCTCTCTCTCTCTCTCTCCTTCTTACTTACTTAAAAATATCTTAATTACTCACACACTCTCTCTCTTCTTCATTTGTCTCTTTTTCTCTCAGCCTATCTTCATCTCTCTCTCTGCTTCTCTCTCAAGAACCTCTCTTAATTACTCCCACTCTCTCTTTCTTTCCATCTTCTTTTTCTCTCTGTTTGACTAAAAAAAATTTCAATAACATAATCAGTCGATATTTATTAAATACTAACAGAATAACTAGGAAAATTCCGAAGACAGTTCTAACACCAGTTCAGTTTGATTCAAATCTCTTCATAACTATAGGATAGCTAATCAGGCCCTCACGAACACGGGACATTTAAAAAAAAAAAACATATTCGAAATGTGGATCGAAAGACCAAAAATTTACATAATTTCAATTGTATCAGTCTTTACTCCTCGCTCTTTTTGAGCATCGGTTTTGTATACCGAAAAGATAAATTGGTAGGCTCGGAGAAACAAAAATCCTGTTGGTCTCAAGAACTGAACCGGCGACGTCCACTTTCTGAGCACTGATTTTACTGACTACACGCATAAAATATGGTCCAAAATACCAAGCTTATGTTAAGAAAAAACAATAATGAGAGAGGATATTAAAAGAAACCTGGTCTAAGAACATTTCCTGGTATTTTAACTTCTCTTTTTGAATAAAAGGTATGCTGCTGTCTTCATTAATTGATCTTTTAGTCTGCTAATTATGCACCTCAATCATTACTTAATTTGATCAATCATTGAATCATTCATTATGTCGTTCATTCAATCATTCAATCAATGTATCAGTGATTCATTCTTTCATTCATTCACTCATTCATTCATTGTTAGAGTATGTTGAAGGGAGGTGAACGCTATCGACCAAGAAGAGTACAAACTGACCGCTCTACACTTGGCAGCTATGAGGAACAACCACGAAGCCGTGGAAGCGCTGTTCGAATACGGCAACGCTGACCCTAATGTCAGTTCGTACAACTGTAATTGCGCGATCGAGAAGGGATTGAAGTAGACATGGAGCTGAACAAAGAGAGTGAGAGACAGATAAAGATAAGAGGGAAGAAGAAACAGAGAGAGAAAGAAAGAGAAAGCAAACAAGAGAGAATAAACGGAAAAGTAAAAGCAATAAAGCAAAAAAAAATGATGATGATATATATTTTATCTACATCATTCAAAGGGGAATGATGCATACAAATACAAACGTCTGCATACAAAGAAAAACTCAAATTAAATCACACATTTGAAACACAAAAAATTACATGAAATGCATTGCCTATGCCATTAAGTAGTCGTGAATCAGCAGTTCATTTCCTTCATTTCGGGGTTCACAGGCTCATCAATTATGGATTAAGAGAGGCATAATAAGATTGAGTCATTTTGGCGGAATAGAATGTAAACGTGACGGAAAGATCGCTCCTCGGATTTCAACTCCAAAGTGCAGTCACATTAGTGATCTGTCAATCTCCGGCAGATAGCAACCGATCAACTGGAACGAAATATCATTCATCTTCTTATATGATTTCCTGATTTTAGAAAAACAATGAAAATGTGGGAATGAAAAAATAAAGCTTTTAATGAATTTATATCAGTTAGCTAAGACGAAGCAATTTGGCTCTTTCGATTTGATAAAGAAATTGCTTTACCGAGACAGACTCTACCAGAGAACTAGGTATTTTAGAGAAGAGGCGAGACACACGCAAACCGAAGCTGTTAAATTGCACTGTGGATGATGTACTTTCAGTACAAATACCATAAGTATTTGTTCGAGTACGATGAACTGCCTTGAAGACTCTCAACCTTTCGATCAGAGAGTGGTTATTTAGAATCTTCCAACCCATAGCTAGATCCTTCATAACTCGTCTCTGAGAAAGAGTTTTAAGGCCCAAAATACGTAGGCGATCGCTGTAACATGGTAGGCTGAAAGGGTAATCGGATTTCGGAAAGCATCTGTAAAAGATGATTCTAGTGAACTATCTCAGTACCTTTTCCAATGATTCTGAGTCTTTCTTATATATTGGATTTCAAAAGCATGATGCGAATTCTAAATGCGGAAAAACAAATGTCTGAAAACACTGCACAAGTACCTTTGAATCATTTATAGAAATAGCGCGGAGCATTGCATGCATAGCTCTGGTAGCTTTCGTGACTTGGTATAGGATTTTACTGTTTCTCTTCAAAGAAGGAACCACTAAGACTCCTAAATCTCTCACCTGATTCGTTCTCTGCAAATCAGCATTATAATAGTTTATCGCATTGAGTTCATTCATCAACATAAAGGCATTTGTGGAAAGAGTACACAAGCGTGACACTTTAACAATTACAGTGAGAAATTCATTTTTCGAAAGAAGAAAAAAAAACTGAAACAGCGGAAGAAGAGAAAGAAGAAAACAACAATTCATGGATCGGGTATTTTATATTTAGAATAGCTATAGTTCTGAAATCATGACTCTAAAAGATTTTACTGAATTCGCTGAGATTACCGATAGTGGTAAACTGTTCCATTTGTTAACAATTCTAACTGAAAGAATATTAGAATGCGCTACGCTTTTCATTTTTGGTATAACAAGGCTGTATGGATGAGATCTAGTTTCATATCTATGGCTAGGTAGAGAGAAAATTTTCGATGGTGTTATCGGCGTCTTTCCACTCATGATCTTGAATGTCATCACCAAATCTGCTTGCGTCCTTCTTTTTTCCAAGGATTGTAGCTGCAGTAGGTGTAGACGCTCTTCGTAGGACATGTCGCAAAGCCCTGCCCTTCTGCAAATAGACTTGGTATAAGAGCGCTGCACTTTCTCGATAAGATCTACTTGATATCTGAGATGGGGTGACCAGATAGTGGAGCAGTACTCTAGTTGAGGGCGCACATATGTAGTGAAAAGGTTTTTGTAAAGAGAATGACTCCTGGATTTAAAAGTTCTTAGGATGTATGCACACCTAGCTCTCGCTTTGTTGCAAATGTCCTCGATGTGTTGTGTGAATTTTAATTCACTAGAATATTGAACACCGAGATCCCTTACCATATTCGTTAGAGGCAAAACCCTACCATTGAGTAAAAATGGGTGAGACGGATGATTTTTACCTAGTCTGATAACTAGAGTCTTAGTTGTTGAAATTGAAATACCCCATATTGTTGCCCACTCCGAAATATTATCAATAGCTAGCTGTAAAAGTGCCGGGTTGTTGACTGTCGAAATTTTGACATCATCCGCATACATTTTAACATCGCAACCTTCAGGAAGAATTTTTGGGAGGTCGTTAATATAAAGGAGAAACAGAAGAGGCCCCAAGCAACTTCCCTGTGGTACTCCCGAAGGCGTCGGATAAGATGCGGAGCACGAAATTCCTATTCGAATTTTCTGTTCTCGATTGTATAGGAAACTCCTTATAAATCTCAGAAGTGAGCCTGAAATTCCAAAAGAAGCAACTTTTTTCATAAGTAGATCCAGTGGAATAGCATCAAAAGCTCTAGTAAAGTCTATTAAAACGCAGCTTATGAAATCTTTATTGTCTAGTCTGAGATTCCATTCAACTTGAGACTGTAGGAGGGCTAGTTCACATGAGTGACGTGGCCGGAATCCGAATTGATTCGGGTCGATCAGTTTATTATCTTCCAAGTACTCCAAAAGTCTCGAACAGATCATACGCTCTAAGACTTTAGAAGATGAGGTAGTCAAGCTTATCGGTCTATAGCTACTGCACTCAGTTCTGGCACCTTTACGTTTGTAAACTGGCATTACGATAGCAGTAAGCCAGATGGTGGGACATGTTCCAATCAGTAGAAACCGGTTGAACAATATTGCCAGAGGTAAAGCAATAGTTTGTGCAGTATTTTTCAGAAATATGTAAGGCATCTCATCTGGTGAAGTATTTTGTTTGGATGAGAGATGGATAAGCTGATTATAAACTTCATGAGCGAGAACCTGTATGGAATCTATTGTATTTGATGTAACCACCATCATTGTAGGGCTGCTGCTTGAACGTCTAATAGAACTTCGATAAAGAGATCTGAAATGATTACCAAAAGCTTTAGCCTTGTCTAAATCTTCTGTCAGAGTAGAACCGTCTAACAAGACAATTGGCCCAATTTTCGAATCATCCTTAATGTTCGCACTTGTAAAACGATACAGCTTTTTGAGGTTTTTGCTATGCAATAGTGATTTCTCCAAGTTCCGGCGGTGAGAATCAAGAGCTCTTCTTAGTTTGTGATTCATTTTAATATATGGCGCCAGCCAGATTGTGTTTCTTTTCTTATAAAGACGAGAAACGTGGCGGCGGAAGCGAGAGATCACAGGTGGTGGTTTGGTTGAGTTGTTTGTAGTTGTCTGTTTTGGAATACATCTCGTTATAATGTCTTGGATTTTCTCTGAAAATTTATTGTAAATAACATTAGGATCATTAGAGATGGCAAAAATACCAGACCAGTCTACTGAGTTAATGAGACTATTGGCCAACTCGTAGTTACCCCTCTTGAAGCATAACATATGTCTGTACTTTTTAAAACTACCACATTGTGTAGATATTCGGAAAAAACATTGTTGATGTAATAGTCATTGAACTGAGAAGAAATTCCAAGATGTTAAAGGTATGACTTGAAGATAACAATAATAATATTAATAATAACAATGATAATAATAGTAATTATTATTATTATTATTATTATAATAATAATAATAATAATAATAATAATAATAATAATAATAATAATAATAATAATAATAATAATAATAATATTAATAAATTATTTTATTATTAATAATAATAAGAAGAAAAATAATAGTAATAATAATAAAAATGATAATAATAATAATAATAATAATAATAATAATAATAATAATAATAATAATAATAATAATAATAATAATAATAATAATAATAATAATAATAATAATAATAATAATAATAATAATAATAATAATAATAATAATAATAATAATAATAATAATAATAATAATAATAATAATAATAATAATAATAATAATCATAACAATAATAATACAATATTAAATAATATTTCTCTATTTCTCTTTTTCAAAAATAATAATATTTTTCGCACAGTCGTATATAAACATCTATGTACGACAGAAAATGATGAAGTAAAAAAAATCATTAGGTATAGAATTCGGATAATACGAGTACACTTTACACAAAGTAAGAAAGTTTTTTTCAGACGAGAAAAATGCATTACTTAGAACAATTACGCAAGAGTTGTGAAGAGTAGTACTTTCTACTAATATTCACGTCCCTCATCCAATTGGATACTTCGCACACTCTTCATCGGAAGACTTCTCAAACACAGATATACGGCTTATTTGATTTGAAAACAGGTAGATTTCTCTGTGACATCTTCATCCGCCCAGTTCACTTGATGTCTCTCCACTTCCGCGTGGTCGCCGGCCCCAGCGCTTTCTGTGGTGGCTGACTGGGTAAGGTATTCCATGAGCATCTTCAGAAGAACCTTGCAACGTCCCTTTTGTCCAACTCTAAGAAGCAATTCTTGAGTCCTGTCCAGCAGCTTCTTTTTCATCACTTAATTGTTCTTTTCACTGCGATTGAAGCTACTTTCGAAGCAATAGACACTCTTTACTTCTTCCAATCTCTCAAAGGTCGGCTGATTGAACTTGTACATCACGTAGACGCTCTTCTTCTCTCCCATAGTCTCTCCTTCAGATTCTTCACAGATGTAATCGCTGTGCGTCTGACGCAGTCCTTGGAAGGGCGGATCGTTGTGTCCGGTGAATGAATAGTTACATCTGAACGACGCGTACGAGAGGGAGCGGGAATTCTCTCGTTCAATTACCATTGAATGTACTTTGGAGAGCCAACACCGGATAAGCTTTTTCCAGATACATCTCCTATGTCGTAGGCAGTCACCTGATCTAGAAGATTGGAGAGAGAGCACCGAGGATCCATATGGAAATCTTCAATTTCAGAGTAGTGGATCGTGACCGCAGTGTCCGCGAGGAATTCACTTCCAAATGCATTCCATGACATTTTGATGAAGATGTGAATAAAACATATGAACAAAGAAAACAGAAGATTAAATGAAGAAAAAACTATTAAAAAATGGAAGAAGTCCGTGAGATAAAACGAAACAAATATGACAAAAGAGAAAAACAGAGAGGAAACTCAAAAGTGAGATTTCAGTTTTGCAACCGACATTCATTTGCAGATACAAGATAGCAACTTGTTGACTCCACTCATGACTGCCTGCGTATATGGCTCTTCTGAAGTTATCTCGTTGCTCTTCGATAGGACCAACTTGGATTGCGTAGACAAAAGAAGGAACACTCCTCTCCATATCGCAGCACAGCACGGCAGCCTGCGTGTCATACAAATATTCTTTGAGAGAGGTCTTGAATATTTAATGACTATTTGTTTAACAATTTTTCAACTGATAAAAGTACATATGCACTGTTCTGTGATTTTCTATCTTAAACCATATAAAAAGAAAAAAACCTGGACCGGCAAAAGTGCTGCACCGTAAAACGAGTAATTAAACTTTTATATAACGTCAATGAATAAACATCTGCAAGCGAAGGGTAGATTAATAAATGAATGAATGAATGAATGAATGAATGAATGAATGAATGAATGAATGAATGAATGAATGAATGAATGAATGAATGAATGAATGAATGAATGAATGAATGAATGAATGAATGAATGAATGAATGAATGAATGAATGAATGAATGAATGAATGAATGAATGAATGAATGAATGAATGAATGAATGAATGAATGAATGAATGAATGAATGAATGAATGAATGAATGAATGAATGAATGAATGAATGAATGAATGAATGAATGAATGAATGAATGAATGAATGAATGAATGAATGAATGAATGAATGAATGAATGAATGAATGAATGAATGAATGAATGAATGAATGAATGAATGAATGAATGAATGAATGAATGAATGAATGAATGAATGAATGAATGAATGAATGAATTAAATAATGAATAAATTAATGAATGAATGAATGAATGAATTAATTAATTAATTAATGAATCAATTAATTAATTAATTAATTAATTAATTAATGAATGAGTGAATGAATGAATGAATGAATGAATGAATGAATGAATGAATGAATGAATGAATGAATTAATTAATTAATTAATTAATTAATTAATTAATTAATGAATTAATTAATTAATTAATGAATAAATGAATGAATGAATGAATGAATGAATGAATGAATGAATGAATGAATTAATTAATTAATTAATTAATTAATTAATTTTAATTAATTAATGAATAAATGAATTACCACACAGTCTCTGAAGAATATATACAGTGTATCTTTTTTCTTCGCAGTTTGTAGGAAGACTCAACACTAATGTTTTCCAAAAGAGCAGAGATAGTTGCTTTTTTTGGCGCCAGTCAGCATTCTGAAACAGAACCATGTACTTGGTGCTCATGACATAAGGTAGGCTGCTGTAAGATTTCTGATCGCCAGCATTCAATGACGAGCATTCATACTACCCCTACCGCTGTTACACTCCTGTTTATAATCTTCAACCCCGTTTTATAATGTTCAACCCCGTTAGAAACGATAGTGCTTTGTTGCAGCTCCTACGGAATCCATGTACATGATTCGATCGGAGAACAATGAGGAGAAGAGCGTCCTCACTCTCGCAGTCGAAGGCGATCACGCAGATGTCGTTCGCTTCCTGCTATTCTACTACAAGAAGCAATACCTCACACAGTTAGAGCTTAGCAGTTCCACATGTAAATATCAGATGAGTTAAATATTTTTTGTTGTCAGCAGATTTATTTTTCATCAAATGCTTTCAATTTTCGTGAAAGTTTTTGGAGAACGAGAGAAAAAAGACAATTAGAGAGAAAATCACTCTCTCATAGAGTTATAGAGTAAGAGGGATAAAGAGAGAAAAGGATAGGGAGAGAGGGAGAGAAACAGAGACACACACCAAAGCAGAGAGACAAAGAGAGAGAGAAAGAGAAAGAGAGAGAGGATGGAGAGAGAGAGAGGAGGGAGAGAGAGGGAAAGGAGGGAAAGAGAGAGAGGAAGGAGAGAGAAAGAGAAAGAGGACAAGAAAGATAGGAATAAAAGTTGGGCAACGGATGAAAAGAGATACAAAAAGATTGCAAATGAAAAAATATGTATATTTTAATCAAGCTCTTTCAGGTTTAAAGTATTGCGCTGATGATGCTTTAGGCTGGGCACTTTTTTGCTAACCAACCGTTTTTTACCATAAAAAAAGTAAAACTAATTTTCTCACATACAGTCAGATACATACAGGTTTTATTCGAATTTTCCTTTCAGGAAACTTCTTGATTAGCAATAAAATGACGTATTGAGTGTCCACATGGAGCAACTGTTGCATTTTTAAAGGTCATTTTATTGCTAGTCAGGAAGTTTCCAAGCGGGAAAATTCAAACAAAACCTGTATGTTTCTGACTGTATGTGAGCAAATTAGTTTTACTTTTTTACGGTAAAAAACGGTTGGTGAGCAAAACAGTGCACAGCCTTAGTGAAACTTCCGTGTTTTTGACATGAAAATTCATGGTAAATTGGCACAGAAAAGTAACTCAGACTCTTGAGACACGAGCACAATCTGCTGCATCTCGCATGCAGTAAAGGCTATCTCGACGTAGTCAAGTGTCTCGTCGAAGAGGCTCAGATGGATGTTATGCGAGCTAACTCCTCTCAGCAGGTTGGAGCCCAACCAAAATAGAACTAACTCGTTCATAGGGCCTCTTAGTCTGGTGTGGCATAATGGTAGTGTGCGCAACTCTTGTTCGAACGGTCTCAAGTTCGACTCTACCTCCGATCGATCCATTCGAATCAAGGGACTAAGAAATGTTGGTAGTGGTCTTGCACGAATCTGACTCTCCCCACTGCTGCTACTTATACTACAGGTGAACCAGCAGGCAGCCTCTGGTTCTACCAAGATAGTTCTGTCCAGAATCTCAAGGGGACTCGTACGCTGCCGCGAAGCGGAAACGAGTTCGAGGATGATTCTGTTGACTGATTGTTTATGAAGCCTCTGGAAGGGCGAGAGATTGTGGCCAGGGGTTAGTAGGTCAGGCAGTGAGGGGTAAGTGAAGACGGTGGTTCGGAACAGTTTCTGACCAAATTCTGCGCAAACTTCTGCAAGTTTGATACGTTCCTTCATTCACAGAGTTAGAAAACTTTATTTCGCAATCTACAAAAAACTTGTGTATCCCAAAGTGTCCCAAATTCACTGTCATAACCCCTGGATACTTTTTACTCACGAAATTGTTACAAAAAAAGGAAAGAAAAAATCTTTCCGTTAATTCTTGGAAGATTGAGATCTCATAGATATTAAAGCAATAATGTCTGATTCTAGGTTTTCCTACTGAATAAAAGTCGTTTTTTACCATTTCATCTCTTTAAAAATAGAAGTTTAAACCTGAAAAAGCAATTGGTCTAAGGAGATGATAGGAACTATGTATGTATGTACTACATATGTGTTCGAATATATACACGAATATTCATATGAATACAACATAAAAATGTTTATCTCTCTCTTATTGTTCTTTCTCCCTCTACCTCGCTCACTCTCTGACTACCTCTCTCTTTATACCTCTTTCTCATCATATCTTTTCCCTTGTCTGAATAATTCTCGTAGACTATACTTCTCATTACAGATTCCAATACATGTCTCTTCTTGGAAGAACCAAACAGAGGTCGTAGAATACCTTCTTAATAGGAATGTCAGTTTTTATATTACTTTCATATACATATAACACCAAGTCCATCTGGTTTTTCTAATTTTTAGATTTTTATCCAATTTTATCTCCAATTTTTTAGTGGCTCACGAATATTTATTTCAGTTGCTGTGTTCTTCTAGTAAATAATCAATTCAAGAAGGTGGTTGAGAATAGGAACAAATTATTTAATAAGGACAGAAGACGTTCCATTATCGGCTTCATCAGAAATTAGACAAAAGTTTTTCTTCAAAAACTATTCTTCATTCATATGTCAAAGTTCTTCAACTCTCCGTTCTTCTGCGATTATTCTGATGCCGTCATGAGTTGGAAGTATGGCTCCGTAGCTTTTTTGTAGTCGTTCTGTTCAATTTAACTTTCCCAGAACTCAATTAATGGTTTCTGGAGGTTTTTGAATTCTTTAATTTCATTAATTTTTTCTCTAAGAAAAAATAAATGCCCCAGAAAAGACAAGATTGATAATATTATCTTTCCATGCCATCATGATATGATGAACTACATTTTTATGAAATGAATGAAAAAATTCTTGTTCAGAAAGAAATGCTAGAAGCCACCGATAGAAGAGGCTTCACTCCCCTTCTTTTCGCATCTACTTCAAATGCACTTCAGACTGTTCAGGTTCTTTGAAAAGCTACTTAGCTCGCAAAAGAAGGCATCTTGATTGGATATTATTTATTTGCTTATTCATTTATTCGTACATTCGTCATGAATGAGAAAACACATGGAGAGCGCGTCACAGTGAACATGTATAAACATATGATATATAAGGCCAAGGAGTCGAGAAAGAAGTAATGTCCTAAAAGAGAAAAAAAGAAGAAAAAAAACAAGGAATGGAAGAATCATTGTTATTTCATAAGTTTGCAATATTAAAGTCCAATGCATCAAGAATATTCAGCGATCATAGTCTAACTGTAAAGCTCTGCATAGTTTGGATTACGAAAACATTGACAGGAAATTTAATCAAAAATCTGGATGTTCTGTGAGCAAAAAAGTAAAACAGCATATTCCGTTTTGTATAATTTATGTAAAAGGCGAAAGAAGAAGATTGACCATAATGCTTTTTTAACGAGTAGAACTTAGAAATCGGAACGTCAGTAAAGACTTTGATAATTTTGGAAGCTAAGAAATTAGAACACTTTTCATTTGTTACACAGAGTTAAAGAATTTATTCGCTCTGATTTGTTTTTTTTCTCTTTAACTTTTTTGATAATTTTCACCGATTTTTGACGAATGGCGTTCGAGGAGTCGGTAAAGCAGGATTGAGCAGAGACAGCAGTGTTGAACTAATTTTGGATGAAGAATGAATAAGAAGTAATTTATTCCCGGATGATTTGGAAGAGAAATTTTTTAAACGATTTAGAAACATATGATATGCATGGATAGTCCAAGAAACGAGGTGAAAAATCCTCATTTCAGTTATTGATAGAAACGAGGTGAAAAATCCTCATTTCAGTTATTGATAGAAACGAGGTGAAAAATCCTCATTTCAGTTATTGATAGAAACGAGGTGAAAAATCCTCATTTCAGTTATTGATAGAAACGAGGTGAAAAATCCTCATTTCAGTTATTGATAGAAACGAGGTGAAAAATCCTCATTTCAGTTATTGATAGAAACGAGGTGAAAAATCCTCATTTCAGTTATTGATAGAAACGAGGTGAAAAATCCTCATTTCAGTTATTGATAGAAACGAGGTGAAAAATCCTCATTTCAGTTATTGATAGAAACGAGGTGAAAAATCCTCATTTCAGTTATTGATAGAAACGAGGTGAAAAATCCTCATTTCAGTTATTGATAGAAACGAGGTGAAAAATCCTCATTTCAGTTATTGATAGAAACGAGGTGAAAAATCCTCATTTCAGTTATTGATAGAAACGAGGTGAAAAATCCTCATTTCAGTTATTGATAGAAACGAGGTGAAAAATCCTCATTTCAGTTATTGATAGAAACGAGGTGAAAAATCCTCATTTCAGTTATTGATAGAAACGAGGTGAAAAATCCTCATTTCAGTTATTGATAGAAACGAGGTGAAAAATCCTCATTTCAGTTATTGATAGACCGGGGAGCGAAGCTTCAAGTCACCGAAAATTCCGGTAAAAACATCATATTTATCGCGGCGAAGTACGACTCTGTCAATGTTTTGCAGGTTTTTAAACTGTTTTTTTCTCTCTCCAATGAATGGCCGTGTAATTAAAGTTTTGACTCTATTTGTTGAACAAAGTTTTAATTTCATTAATAAAAAAATACAGTTTCGATTTCATTCATTGTATGAATTAATAAACTCGATCTCATTCCACTCAATTACTTCTTGTCCTATCTGGGTTAAAATCTCAACACTTAAATTTTTTATATATAATTCAATCTAGTACTTCTCTAATACGGTCTCTCTGGGAAATCGCTCAAGAACCCCAGCAAGAGAGATCGAAAGTCTGTCTGGGCTCGAGGCGAAACAGACTTTCAACTTTGGTCTTCATAATTTATAGCAGAACTTTATCTTTCTAACAATATGCCCTGTCATAACCTTTCTCCCTAATATATTCTTATACTGTGAGTGTTTCTAACTTCATGCGATTGTCATAAATAGGACGTTCCGTTCACTTCTCGAGAAAGGCTATGCATACTTTTCGCGGTCGGAAAAGAACAGATAGAAATAAATGTACCCAGGTGGAGATGTATGATTTAAGTGATAACGGAGACTAAACAGTATTTGAATGAAGTATCGCACGGAAAAAAGAAATTCCACAATGCGGAATCGAACACAACCATATTTCTTCTGCCCGCAGCGCCACTACACAACCATATTTCTTCTGCCCGCAGCGCCACTACACAACCATATTTCTTCTGCCCGCAGCGCCACTACACAACCATATTTCTTCTGCCCGCAGCGCCACTACACTATGTAGCAAGAAAACGTTGTAAATCTGGGAAAAAGTGCCATCATATATAGGAAGGACACCGAATACATGGAATAATACAGTAGAGGACGGAAATAGTTATTGGATATATTCAGCACATTACAGCCACTCTGGTAGACGAAAAAAGGTGTAGTGATTAGGACGGGAAATATTATAACATGGCAGCCGCTCAGGAGGTAGTGAAGGAGAGAATGACCCATTCACTATATCGTGACACACAGTTTTGCTTTATGCCTAATTGTGTTTACGTAATACATCATCATCTTAATGTAATTCAATCATAGCTGTTCTGAACCAAGCATTACTACTTTTAAGCCGGTCATTTTCAATTTTTTATAACACAAAGTATTGACTTTTCAATGCAGTACGTTCTCAAATATGTGGAGTCGTCTCGAGGCATCAGCAGAGCTGCTCAAAGGAGCTTCTCGAGGTCGCCATACCCGTACTCTCTTCGTGTAGACTCCTCACAGAGCATTTCAAAGACCATGATCAACAAGACGGATCAGAGTCAGAACACGCCCATGCATATTGTTTGTGGCAATGGCTACCTCCAATCGGCTCAGGTCTGCCCTGACGATGGGTCTTTTAAGAAATTTTCATTTTTTTAAACATCTTCTTGAGATATTTCAGATCACACCTGAATATTTTCAGCTACTCATAAACGATTATAAAACTAAATTAGTGTCAATGAGGTTCTTTTCATGAAACATCTCTTTAATTTTGATTTTAAGTTTAATCTAATCCTTCGTTAAAAAATATGTGAAAAAAATTACCAGCCAAAGAAGAAAGTATTGCATTAGTAAATTTGAAACTTTAGAGGAACCGGAGAGTAGTTTGTCGAGATTTGTCCGCTGGTGTGGGTCATGAATGGGTGAGCCGGTAAATCTTCATCGCATCAACATGAACAGCTACGGCATCTCTCTCTCTCTCTCTCTCTCTCTCTCTCTCTCTCTCTCTCTCTCTCTCTCTCTCTCGACTATTGTGACACTTTTAGCTGTTGTACAAGCATGGTGCGAATCTACATGCTCTCAACGAAGAAGAAGAAACTCCTCTGCATTTCGCAGCCAGAGCAGGTTAATATTTTGCAGTTTTTTTTGCTAAGTTGCATAGTAGGAGTTTTGAAATGAAATGAGAAATGATCTTCTAAAACTGATTCAAATCTATGTGCAAATCTGTCCAAAAAAGCTAGTGATATGACTTTTTTTATTCGAAAGGCACTTTTCATCACAATCTCTCAGTCTTTTCCTATAGCCCGCCGTCCCCTTTCCTTAGTCTTTTTGGTATAAATGCTTTTTTGTGGGTTGTTAGTAACAGCCTGCGGCTATATTCATAGTCATTGAGTAGGGGTAGAGTAGATAAGAAAAGGGGACTATCGGCTGACCTACCCTACCTAACCCATGATTATGAATACGGATTGGCTGCGTACCCAGGGTATCCTACCCGGAAAGGGTAGTCAGCTGACTATGGGTATGGCTTCTGGTGAAAAAGGAGAATGTGACTCAGGGTGCGATGGCTGCGGCGGAAGGAAGTAAATTGAAAAATAGGAATCCGTGTAAACATAGGAGAATACAAAATTTTCTAAAGGTTGCTCTATCGCTGCTGTTCAATACTAAATGATTAGACTGAAGGACCAAGTACTGTAGAAGAACAGTGGCAGCTGTTCTTGAAGACTTAGGCAAGCGAGAATGATTGAAACATTGGGTTGAGTAAATCTTTACTGATGAGAGAATCTTTATTTGAAAAACATACAAAATTATATCTGAGAAACAACATTTTCTTTTGTTCTAATAAAGGAAATTTGAGTAACTTTTTCTTCGAGTAAATTAATGATTAGTAGATTCATGATCCCGTTTTTGTTGTGTTGAACCCACAATATTGCAAGGGTTTTCGCGTCTCACTTGTCTTTTCTGCCTTTACCATTGAAAGTTTGATTACCATTGGTTGTCTCATAAATACCTCGTTTGCGAGTTTCTGACGGTCAAAGAAATTTTTTGGTTTGACGACACTTCGCACCCGCGACACTTTGTTTCCGACACTTTGTACCCAAACTTTTTGTTTAAATTGTTCCCAATTTTTACTGTTTTTTACTTTTCAAAAAAATTACTGTTTTCCAGGAAGAACTGACGTCGTTGATCAGCTCCTGCAGTGGGAGAAGAGACTTCTTCTTCTGAAAGACGACAAAGGCTTCACGCCCCTCCACGAAGCTGCCAAAACAGGTCCTTGTGCTTCGTCTTATTGAATATCACAAGGCCATATATGTATATGTTTACGACCCGTATGTCGGGGTGCCATGAAAATTTACGGCGACTAAATGAGCTGAAAGAGTTTAATGAATACGACGAAGACGTAGCGAAAAATTATCGGGCGAGATATAACAGAAACCTTATTCTTCTTCGAAACAAACAGTTTTATGCTACGGATTATGAAGTTTTTCGAAATTGCATTCAGCTCCTGAAATTTACCGAATTCTTTTCCAATTAGAAATTGAAACTTTGAAAGGTTTGGTATGTCCAGGAAAAAACATTTTAACAGAAAAACAGTGCCATGAATTTGTAAATCGTTATGTAAAACCTTATGTAAAACCTTCAAGAATCTGGTGAGGATCTCGGACAAAAAAAGTAATTTCATTCAAAAACTCATTTAACTTCTAATTATCATTAGGCTTATAAATGTATACTTTAAGAAAAAAACGAGAACTGATTTTGAATTTTCATTTTCACTTTCGTAACTATAATCTTCCCTATATCCGTTCAATGAGCAACATCTTTGCCTCCCTTTTTGTTTGAGTTGCTATATTCTACCTTTTTCTGCTGTGGATGCTCGTAGTTAATCATATACTTTCAATCTGCATCAAAAGCGTAATAGTTTTCTCATGGAAATCTCGGACGAGTAAACAAGAATAATAGAAGCAGAGCGAGAATGAGGAAGAAGCTAGAAAAGAGAGAGGAAGGAGAGAGATAAAGATGAATCGAGTTATAAAGAAAGAAAGAGGTAGAGACAGACTTCGAATGAGAGAGAAGTAAAAAGAGGAAGAAACACAGAGAAAGAGAGAGAATGTGTGTTAGAACGAGTGTGAGAGAAAGAGTGAATAGGAAAGAGAGAGACAGGACAGACACACAGAGATAGAAAGAGGAACACGAGTAGAAGGGCGAAAGGGCTGAATAGATGAACACAGGGAGAGAATAGGGAAGAAGAAACGTATGATGAGAAATACGGAAAAGAGCGAAATAGAAAGTATAAGTAGAAGTCGCCCTCCCTACAAGGCTCGAAAGAAAGATTTAAAAGAGAGACGAAAGTCGAAAAATGCTGAAATATGAAGGAAAGGGGAATTCTAGAGAAAGAGAGAAAGAGCAACTCTGAGAGACAGAGAAATGGAGAGAGAAAGAAAGGACGACAGTTGGAGAGAAATATGTATGGAAAGAGTAACTCAGAGAATACAGAGAGAGAGAGAGAGAGAGAGAGAGAGAGAGAGAGAGAGAGAGAGAGAGAGAGAGAGAGAGAGAGATAGAGAGAGAAAGAGAGAGAGAGATGGAGAGAGATAGAGATTGATTGAGGCACATATTTTGCCATTCTCTCTTACTCATGCCGTCGAGATGGAGAATCGTATAAGATGTGCAAAGGGGAGGAGGAGTGGCGAGTATGGGATGTAGCTTCGCATCAAATACTAGGGGGAGACGGAATTCACACCATGCTTTCTCCATACCCAGACTCTCTTCTCTCTTCCTCTATCTTCCTCTCTCTCTTTCCCTCTCTCTCTGTCTCTATCTCTCTATGTCGCTCTCTCTATCCATCTCTCTATCTCCCTCTCCCTCTCTATATATCTCTATCTCTCACTATCTTTCTCTTCTCTCTCATGTCTTAGTGAAATACTTCAGATTGAAATTGCTAATAAGTATAGTGCCTTCATGAGTTCAAGCTCCAAAATATTTGTGGTGTACAAACTTCAACACGACAGAACTCAAAACATATTTAGTTATTGCTTCCACGCATGGCAATCATTAAAGATGTTTCATTATATAATCACCGAACTTAATTCGGTAACTAACAGCTCATAAATTTCCGTAAACGAGTTCAATTTTTAAATTCAAACTGGAGAAGTGAGTTTTTTGAACGATAATGTTTTTTTTATAACTCAAGAACCGCACTGGAATCTTTGCAGTTAGAAAAGGTCGAGACTGAAATAATTGGGTTCGAGAGGAAATGAAAATGAGTTTAACACTAAATATTAGGCAAACGTCTAACATCGGAACGAAAAATCATTCACCCAAGCGAATGAATAGTTGGAAGATTGTTTTAACGTAGGGTAATAAAGAAAAAGCGATGAAATCACAAAAAAGTGCTCTTCAAGAATTAAAGACTCGTTTGAAGAGAAAGGAGGCCTAAGAACTTTTTGATGAAGCATAGTTTTATCTCCAGAAAATATATTTAAAGTTTACTCAAAACATTCAAGTAAATTATCAAGCGGGAAGCTTCAGAATACCCGGCCTAGTTCAAGTTCTTCTTTACATTTTCCGGCAAAATCTCTCTCTCTCTCTCTCTCTCTCTCTCTCTCTCTCTCTCTCTCTCTTTGTAGTGCTTCGAGAGTTCAAATTTTGACCGAATGCATAATAGAAACTCTACTCTTTCTTATTAGTGATTATAAATCGGGAACTGATTTAGATGTGTTTTTTTGAAGTGGTCTTACACGTATAGAAAAAGCCACTAGAGCTTTATTGTAACTGTATAAGATTGCGATCAGGTTAACTGTATTACCCTCTTCGTGCAGCAAATTTTTTCTAAACTTTTTCCATTTCAAGTATTGATATCGCACAGAAAAAAGAACAAGGCATATGAGCCTTTCATATAACACTATCGCACGGAATAGCAATGTGTCCCCGTGGTGTAATGGTAACACGCGCTCCCGGTTTGAGTCGAGATGGTCTGTGTTCGATCCCGCCCGGTGGACCAGCTTTTTTCTGTGCGATAGTTCAATCATTTGTCATCTTAACCAGGCGTCACTGCCTCTAAACTGTGTAACTTAGAATTTGAAGATTTAACATTTCAAGTATTGTTAGTGATAACATCTTTTCTGGGCATTATTGCATCTTCGGGTTAAACTCAGTCTAAGCCAAGTTTACTATAAGAACATTTACATGGTTATCTTGCGTAATCCATTGAATTGTTCCTAAATGATTGAACTTAATACTTCAGGCATTTCAATACTACTACGATGAGTGACAGAGCACAATGAAAATACAATCAGAACTTTCGGCTGTATTTCGCACCTCGACGATTCGCACTCAAAATTTCACAGCATTTTTTTTGTACGAAACAATACTTGAGAAATTGGTAGTTTCATAGGGTCTGGTACTAAGCCGTGAGGCCTTGTTAGCGTAGAGTTCACTAAGCCTAATTAGAGATTTGAAAGCATAAATATATGACAATGTGTCGGTTCCGTATTTTTGGGTGCGAATTGTCGCAGTGCGAAATGACGTGGTGCGAAATTTTGTCGTGCGAAATTTCGTTCACCAAAGTGTTCGCTATAATGTGATGGTTTGAGCACTCTTAAAACGCAGAAGTGACAACAAAAGTCCTTTAAGCAATTAACGAAAGAAACAGCTCTGAATGGCGTCATATTAGTCCTGTTTTTTTATATTTAAGTTCGAGTCATATCTCTAGTAGAAAAATAAAAAAACAAACTGATGTTTATTTATTCAATTCAATTCATTTCAAACGCTTTATTCTCGATGTCATGATACATGAAGCGCCATTATACCGAACAGCTCCATCTGATTCTCCGGTCAGTACCGAAGTATGGGATTGTTGACTGGAGTTTCGATCATGGTTTGGACGCATCAAGGTGTCCAAATCCTGCTAGAGACCGGAATCGTTCATTCTTGGCGATAGAAATAAAGAGTGAGAAGTGAGTCGACCGCTCTCAGCCACGACGAATGGAAGAATTTTTTTTTTTAATTAACAAGAAAAAAAATTAAAGCAAAGTGAACAAAGAACATATCACCACACTGACCATATCTAAGACAGTGCGATGAACAAAAATTTGAATAACTTTAAACGGAATTTTATATACATTAACTGAGGTTATATACAGTTGAACACAGTTAAAAAAATCCTATAGGGATTGTTCTCTAGGAGAATACAGTTTACCATCCTTTTAATGTAGGTAAACTGCTAACTATACATATATGAGATAAAAGTTCCCTTTCAGAACAAAGTGTTACGCACATACCAAAACAGAAAAAAAAGCAATTTTAAACATCATTCTCTTGTTAAAATGATACGTGGACCCGCCCTGTGGTCATTCAGTGCATTAGTGCACCGTTTCATTGCTCCGATTTGCCTGAACTGGGGCCATCTGTCAGTAATGTCTCCCATTGCATCTTCTGAGGCCATAAATATACATTTATGTAGACAGATATCATTTTTTCTTCTCAATGCCCGAATTAGATGTCAGTGAACCTTTTCACAGTTCATTCTTTCAACAATTTGTTTACAGTTTTTCCTCTTCATCATCTCTCTCTTCATTCCCCCTCTCTCTATATCTTTCTTTCTCTCTCTCTCTTTCTCTCTCTCTCTCTTCTTGCTTTGCTCAAATACTATCATTTCCTCCCCTTCTCCTTCTCTCCACTACTTATCCGTCTTGTCTTCACTTGGCTTTACCATCTGCCCATGGACATCTGTCCATGCCTACTCCTCTTTAATCTCTCACGCTCTATTTCTCCCCGTTACCTATCCTGGGCTGTTTTGCTTTCATGCCTATTGCTCTCTTTCACGCACCGTCTCTCTCTTACGTTTTCTCCCTTTCTCTTACTTTCTCTGAATCCATCCTTACATCTTTTTCTCTCAACCCTTTCCTCTTTTACCCTTTCTCTATCTCTTTCACTCTCTCTCTCTCTCTCTCTCTATCGCTGCCTCTTTTCTCTCTCTCTCTTTGGGCTTCTGCATTTTCTAAAGCTCTTTCTCTTTAATTCTTTTTATTTCTCCGTGTCTCTCGATCTCTGTTTTCTCTCGCTTTCTCTCCCTATCTTTCTCTTCCACTCTCTATCTTTGTAATCTCACGTTTTCTTCATTTCGTACCTCTCTTTGCATTCTCATTATCCTGGAGCCCCGCCTTCCACCCAAGAGAGGGCATGCTGACCCTACTCATTCTTTTCTGTAATTGTTCTTACATCTGCTCGTGCTCTGCTTCTACAGTGGCAAACACCCTCTTGCTTCCTCTTCCCCTCCCCCGTACCTTCTTATACTTACAATATCTCCTCAGACTATTCTTTTAATATTCTCTTACTCAATTATTATCCCCAACCCCCCCTCCAACTATTTTCTCTAAAGATATTCTCCCTCTCTCTCATCTCATATCCAACTCTTCGGCAAGCTTTTACATATAAGTTCACCATTTCATCCCTCGTAGTAGTATTCAGCACTCAAGCTTTCCCCTCCGCTTGTAGCAGTCTGCCTTCCTCTCCCTCCTTCCTTCTCTGCTTCTCTCCCTTTTCCAGGCGTATTCTCTGAGACTCGGCCCCTTTTTATCCATGGCCGAGTCCTCGCCCTTCATCGATTCTTCTCGTCTCGACGCCACCTTCTTCATCCACTATCGTCAGTCTTCCCACTTCTTAGTCTGCCGTCTCCGCCCTTATCCGGCTTCTTTCTACTTCCCCGCTCCCCCTTTTCTCTCTCGTCTATCCGCGCTTTCTACACAACCAGGCTTCACCTTTTATAGTAGTAAGACTCACTCTCTCTTTCTCTCTTTCTTTCTTTTTCTCTTTCTCTCTTTCTCTCTTTCTCTCTTTCTCTCTTTCTCTCTTTCTCTCTTTCTCTCTTTCTCTTTTTCTCTCTTTCTCTTTCTCTTTCTCTTTCTCTTTCTCTTTCTCTTTCTCTTTCTCTTTCTCTTTCTCTTTCTCTTTCTCTTTCTCTTTCTCTTTCTCTTTCTCTTTCTCTTTCTCTTTCTCTTTCTCTTTCTCTTTCTCTTTCTCTTTCTCTTTCTCTTTCTCTTTCTCTTTCTCTTTCTCTTTCTCTTTCTCTTTCTCTTTCTCTTTCTCTTTCTCTTTCTCTTTCTCTTTCTCTCACTCTTTCTCTCACTCTTTCTCTCACTCTTTCTCTCACTCTTTCTCTCACTCTTTCTCTCACTCTTTCTCTCACTCTTTCTCTCACTCTTTCTCTCACTCTTTCTCTCACTCTTTCTCTCACTCTTTCTCTCACTCTTTCTCTCACTCTTTCTCTCACTTTCTCTCACTCTTTCTCTCACTCTTTCTGTCACTCTTTCTGTCACTCTTTCTCTCACTTTCTCTCACTCTTTCTCTCACTCTTTCTGTCACTCTTTCTGTCACTCTTTCTCTATCTGCCCTCTGCCTCTCTCTCTCTTTTTGCTGTCCCCTCTTGCCTTTTCCCCTCTTCCTCACGCTCCTCCCCCTTCCTTGCCAAGCAAGGCATGTTTCCGTGGTCAACCTCCCACGTCCCTCCCCTCCACTCGCTTGCTTCCCTCCCTTGGTCTTTTCATTTTCTCATCGTACCATTTAATGAAAATTTCTTTTTTCTTTCATGGAATATCGAGCCCCCATAGTTTGAGGCGACAAGTCTCGCAGGTGTCCATGGGTTTTACTTAATCCCTGACAGGTGCTATTCTGTCTTCTTTCAATGATGACTTTCTTCTCTCTCCCTTACCTTATTTTTCTCTCTCGTAATTGCACTCTTTATCTTTCTCTATCTCTCACTCTCTTACTCTCTTCATCCTCTCTCTTTCTTTTATTTCCTGAAATTTTATATTCTCTGCTCTCTCTCACTTTTCTGCCTGTCCCTATCTCTCTATCTATCTTACGCTCTTCCTTTCTCTCCCTATCTCTTTCTTTCTCAATCTATTACGATATTTGAAATTCAATTATCTCCCCTTTTCCCCTTCCTCATCTCTCCAACCATCTGCCGTACCATGCTCTCTTTTCCTCAAGCACCCTGGTCACTGCTTTCTCCATACAAGAAGACCCCGCAAAGCTATTTCTGTCTTTGAACACCTTAATCCCTACTTCAGTGGTTTGAGAAACCACTCATCCTTATGCCCGAGAGCCCTGTCTGCCTCATGTCTGCTTTACTCGCATGAGAAATATCTACTACCCCATCTTTCGCTCAAGTTCAGATTACTCTGATGTAACTTGTTTCTAGGTTCATAGGCTCTGGCTTCTCCAATCCCTGTTCATTTTCTGACCAGACCAACTCAACTTGCTTAAGCAGGCCAGATTCACCGTGTAACATTAGTTGATATACGGACAGTGAACAAATCCCTGCAGCACTCTGAATTCACCAGCCCTTTTTCGGAGCAGTTTTCTCCCGCTTCATCCTAAACCTGCCGATGATTCTCGAGCTACAGTAGCTCTTTCGGGTGCCGTTCAACTGGTTCAACCCATTTATTTTCCCAGTACACCGCACGCTCATATTCGTTTTCGCATCATGAGTCTTTCTCCTCACGCTTTCCGTTGAGTTTCCCTATTGCTGCACTGAGCTCTATGATAACCGTGGTCAAGGCTACCATACTCCCCAATTAACAATTTTTGTCTGTCAATCCCTTCACTTGGTTTTCTGCAAAGAGCCTGTTGCTTTTCTTCTCTCAACTGGACACCCTAAACACTGCTTTAAGTTAGCTAAGTTCCAAGCTTTTTATCCTTCCTTGCTGCTCATCCCCGCGGAAGCTAACACACCGTCCCTCCGACATCCTGAGTAACTCCACTTCCTCTCTTCTCGCTTCGCTTTCACCAGTGACTTTAGTGATCGGGCTCAGGGAGGAAGACAAGATCCCTCTGAGTTCCAAGCTATTCAACTAAGGCACGCGGTGAATGCCAAGGGAGATTGAGAGCAGAAGGCTTTTCTTCTTCCGACCTCTCACTACAACTGAAGCATTTTCAAATGATGTGAGTTTATTGGATGATTTGGAACTCGACACAAGTCTGAAGTTTTAATCTTAAAGAGGATGGGATATTTTTTTAAACAATCTATTAACTTTTTCTTTGCATTTTAGCTCATCTTTAGATGAGGAAAAGACAAAATTATATCAATATCTACCGTTTTTGGAGGTAATTAAGTTCATCTAGACATCTTCAATAGCTTTTATCTGTTTTTTAAACAAAAATTATCTTTAAATGAAAAGTAAGGAATCGAAGACCGAGTTCTTTAAAACTTGCTTGTGCTCTAATTTGGGAAAATTTCTTATTGGCTCCTGCTAACTGCAAACGCCAATGCTTCCAGGGTTCAATATCTTTTTCTCAGTCTTATTACTGGATTTTGGTGTTTTGGTAGTTCTAGTAGTTTTTGTACACCCGTTTTTGTACACTAACACCTCATACACCCGTGTCTAAGGTTGTCTCATTCCCGTACTTCTGCGTATTTTCTTGTTCATGGCTCTCCAGTCGTCACAGTCTTAATTTTGAACTTCTTTTGTTGATGGAAAAGAAATATTAAACGATACTATTGATACTTCGTACATTTTGCAAGAACTTCACTCATAAAGCTTTTCGATGCACAAAAAATAGAGTATTTGAATCCTTCTCCATTTTCGCATCTTTAGCATAATATAAAGAATGAAATGGCAGATAACTGAGACATTCCATGAACTTAGGGAGAGAGAGAGAGAGAGAGAGAGAGAGAGAGAGAGAGAGAGAGAGAGAGAGAGAGAGAGAGAGAGAGAGAGAGAGAGATAGAGAGATAGAGAGATAGAGAGATAGAGAGATAAAGATAGAGAGATAGAGATATATATAGATAGAGAGATAGAGAGATAGAGAGATAGAGAGATAGAGAGATAGAGAGATAGAGAGATAGAGAGATAGAGAGATAGAGAGATAGAGAGATAGAGAGATAGAGAGATAGAGAGATATAGAGATATAGAGCTAGAGAGTTATAAAGCGAGAAAGGAAGAGAAAGTGAGAGAGTAATAGAGAGGAGGGGAGAGAGTGGAAGAGTGAGGGAGCTAAAGGGAGAGCTAGAGAGAGTGGGGAAGTAAGAAAGTGAGAGAGACACAAATTGAGAGACTGGGCGGCAGAAGAAAAGCAGAGAGATTACTCTTCTTTAAGCGGGACGCAGTCGGTCTATTGATGAATGCTGAGAGCGAGAAAAGCTGTAGAGATGACCTGATGTGACAAAACGGGCACAGAGAAGAATGTGCGGAAGCAGAGCGAAATAGAGTCCATCCCTAAATCGGGGCAGACGTGCTCCGATCTCGGGATGGACGTTATTTCGGAGAAGAAGTCTGCAAAGTGAATAGTGAGTACGGAAGACGAGTGACAATTTGCTCGAGTTATAGAGGGACGGGAGAGATTTATCTTTAGGAGAGAGAAGGAGAGGAAGGAAGTACTTGGAAGGGGTGAAGTCTCTTACGCGATCTTTCTTCAGTATGAAGAAGAAGCAAACTGTTGGGTACGTTCGTACGGTGACGATCGACAAAGAGAAAAAAGGGTAGAGGGAAAACGAGAGCGAGAGAGAGACAGAGAGTTGAGAGAGAGATAGAGATAGATAGAGAGAGAGTAAGACAGGGAAAGAAAAAAGAAATAAGGAGAGACTAAGAGATACAGAGACAAAAAGAGAGAGAAAGAAAGAGAGAGAGAGAGAAAGAGAGAAAGAATGTGTGAGAAGCCAATTTGGAGGCGTGACTTCACGGATAAAAAACTGAATAGGAGAGAAATCAGAAAAAAACAACATTAATATTAGGGAAGAAAGAAGCAAAAACGGAAGTTGAGGCTCTAAAGATGCACAAAAGAGCTGTTCTCGGCAGAGAAGATACATAAAAGGCGCTTCCGGCGTCAGTTGAGATAACTAACTTCATGAAATACCCAATTTGCACCCCCAGAATACAGAGCTACGCTTCTAGAGATTCACAAGCTACAGCTCTTAAGATTTAGATAGACCCTTGAAGACTCAAGTTAGACCACTAAAGATTCATTTAGCTATACCTCTGAAGTTTCAGGTATCCCCAAAAATCCAGCTAGACCTTTAAAGGTTCAGCTAGACCTCTGAAGTTTCAGCTGGACTCTTAAGGATCAACGATTAGCCATTTTCTGTTGCATATTTTTTTGTTTCTAATGTCGTGTTCATGTGCAAGGAATAAAGAATGAATGAAAGAATATCTAGAGCTTTTATTATTCTATAGGGCCCTGAATGTTTCGGATTATTCTTTGAAGTATAGGCTAAACCCTGGAGAATTCAGCTAGAGCCCTAAAAATTCAGTCCAATCCTTAAAAGTTAAACTGTATCCCTTAAGAATCAACTAGTCTCTCAGAGCTTCAGTTGGGCTCTTTAAAGATTCAACTATGTTCTTAAAGATTGAGCTTGAGCTATGAAGATTCAGCTAGAGCTGCCTTCTGATACTTTAACTCTAATGGCAATCTAAAGTTCCTCCCGGTTCAAAAAATAAATACACGGAACTTTTTCCTCGTATCATGAAACGTATCATGAAACTTTTTCCGATCATGAAACTCAATCATTACAAGACCTTAAAGATGAAGCAAAAAAAGTTTTTGTAACAGCTATAAGCTACCTCCAAGATTCATCTACATATAAATTGAAGACAAAAAAATTTTGAAAGAGGTGAAAACATCATTTTGAATTACATTACTATATTATCCACGCTATTGGTCGTGTTGAAAACTACTGTCAAGATTCAAGTGGATATATCCAAGGCGAGTAGCAACACAGAACAACGAAAACTCACTCTGACAATGTTTTCAGAAAAAAGGGGATTTTATAGAAAGTTTAAATAATTATTAATTCTTCCAAAAACTTATTTTTATAATATCAGTTCTTACAATCTCCAGTTAACCCACTTGAGACGGGTTTTTTCCGTAGCAATTTTGAACTTCATTTCCCTCATATCATAGCGTATCGTTAACCGGTCCACCTCTACTTGTCTTCATCAGCAAGCACCAACATGAGAGGCCAACAAGGCTGAGGTGTTGTATTAGGCTAGCTCTTCTGATTATTGGACCGTGAACCCTAGTGCGGACCAATACAACCAAACCAAAAGGTTTGGAAGTCATTTTAGTGTTTCCGCGAATATAGCTTACCGATTGCTGCTGCAAACATTAGCAGCAAACTAGGGCGCAGTCACTCTTTCTATTAAGTCCATCTGCAACATTATGGTGTGAGATTATAGTAGCTCGTCTAAACATTGTGTCGAGATAACTATTTCGACCTCTTCCTAGACCTATTGACCCAAACCAAATGATTGAGAATGGTTGATAGTACCTCTGGGATTCTGGCTGTGTCTCCTATCCCGACGGTGTGTGCACTTTGCCGCGAGGCGAGAAGAAGCGCGGGAAAGATTATCAGAATATCAAAAAGGGACTTGTTCATATATTTATATTACATTCATTTCATTAAAAATCATTCATCAAAGTAAGTACATATCTAAGCATTTAGAAGAAAATTCTTTTACAACTGACAATCTAATATAACTATAGTAATATCTTAGTAAAAATCGATTTTTCATGTTAGTTTTCAACTAAAAATTGGCACTAGCTGATGATTATTGACAAATAATTTTTCTTATGTGTCAAGTAGAGACGTTTTGATGAGTGGAAAGTTTTCAGGGCAAGAGACCACGGTGCAAAAGCTGTGTACTTTCGGAGCAGACTTGTCTGCGAAGAACCAGCATGACCAGACAGCTTTGGACGTCGCAGTGCAGTGCGAGCATCTTGGAGTCGTCAAGATACTCATCGAGAACGGCGGTGCCGAGTTGACCACTAATCAATACAAAGGGTTCTTTTTTGATATCTCTTTCCAGATTTTTTAGACCACTAGACCTCGTTTTAGACTTTTACATAAATTTTAGGTGCAACAGAAAAAATAATCAGTAATTTCGAGATGGTTTCTTAACTGATGGAGACGTTCGCTTTGTGCGGGGTCATTCGACTTTATGAACATGGTTCTTGACGTGGTCGGAGATAGAGAGGTGGTTGTTGGCGTGGTCGGAGATAGAGAGGTTGTTGGCGTGGTCGGAGATAGAGAGGTTGTTGGCGTGGTCGGAGATAGAGAGGTTGTTGGCGTGGTCGGAGATGTTGTTGTTGTAGATTGCCCGCCGTAGGTCTCCGGCTGGGTAGACGAGGTCTTCTTTGAAATGGCTCAGAAAACAATAACCTTACTTACATCATTTATCTAATTACATTATTTCTCTTTCTCTCTCGGGGTTTATTTTTTATTTTTTTATTTTATTTTATTTTATTTTATTTTTTTTTGTTTTTTTTATTATTTTTTTTATTATTATTTTTTATTTTTTTTCCCCCTTTTTTTTTTTTTTTGAGAGAGAAAGGAATCACTGGTATAAGAACTTAACAACAGACGTCGGGCTATTCCACAAATCTATACTTCTTAAAAGTGTGTGGTCACAGCGACACGAGAATAAATGACTAGTTGTATGTGGCTCTTCTAAACATTTTGGGCAAAGAGGTGATAGGGCAGCTCCTATTCTGTGTAGGTAGCTGTTAAGGGAACTTGCATAGCCACTACGTAGTTGCGATAATGTTATTTGTTGTTCCCTGGGAAGTTGATTCGTTGATTTATGGATTCTGGGAGGTTTCTTACCTAGAACTGGGTTAGGGGAGCAAGATCTAATGAAATTTCTAACAGTTTCAGTATGTATTCTTTTAAGTGCGGCTTTCTGATCACTGTCTACTAGCATAATTTCTAAGTCCTTGGCATGTTTACGAATAGTTCTAGGTGGTTTGGGTTCCGTGCATCGACGATGGGAGGGGTGGTTTGGGAGGAGTCTTGCTCTTGCAACGAATTGCTTGGTAAGCATCGTGTTGTGCTCCTTTATGGGTAACATTTCGCTTTCTAGAGCTAAGTGCTCTGTGCCGGCCATTGCTAGGTTTCCTGTTGCTATCCGAATTGCTCTATTTTGGTTTGCCTGTAGTTTTTTCCAGTTCGTCTCGGCCAATTGAGGGGAGTAAATTGGTGCGGCGTAGTTGAGAACGGATCTGGTCATTGTTTTGTAGGTTGCAAGAAGGGTGTTTTTCTGTTGGCCCCATGTTCTTCCTCCGAGGGCACGTAGTATATTCAGTCTTTTGGCCGTTCTCTGTTTAAGGTATTCTGCATGTTGTCGGAAGGTGCCGAGTTGGTCTAAGACGACACCGAGTTTTTTGGGTGTTTTAGTTGTCGGCAAAAGGGTTCCGTGGATTTCTACCTTGGGTTCTTTTTTACATTCGCCTGTATGGGTTGTGAAAAGAGTGACCGTAGTCTTTTCCTTGGATATGATCATTTTACGTTGTTCCAATTCTTCTACGAGTTTCGGTAGGAAGTGGTTGATCTGATCTTCACAGGTTTCAATACAGGGGCTTGAGGAGAGAATTGATATGTCGTCGGTGTAGGCTGTCATCTGCGTGTTTCCTGTGGGTTGCGGGAGGTTGTTTATGTAGAGATTGAATGGGGGGGCTGAGCACTGCTCCTTGTGGAACACCAGATCTGCATGTGAGACGTCGACTGATTTTTCCTTGGAAGTCTACCTTGATTGTACGGCCTCTTAGGTAGCTCGACATCCATCGGACGATGGCTCTTGGCATATTCGTTTCAGTGAGTTTCTTGCAGAGAAGGGATATGTTCACTAAGTCATATGCTGCAGTGAGGTCAAGGGCGACCATGAGAGTGCGGTCCGGGGGTGGTTTCCGATTGAAGCCGTTTGTTATTTTCCCGGTTATTTCCAGGAGTGCGGTAGTAGTCGAGTGCTCTTTGCGGAATCCATGTTGCCAGTCAGCGATTTGAAAGCCTTCCGCCAGGAATGGTAATAAGACCCGTTCGAATGTTTTGGCTATAGGTGATAGTATTGATATTGGTCTATAGCCGTTCAGGTTGCTGGAGTCCTTTCCTGGTTTAGGTAACATTATCACTCTTGCATCTTTCCATCTGGACGGGATAATACCTGTTTGCAGCGTGTTATTGAAGAGGATGCAGAGGCATTTTCTGAAGTTTTCACCGGCCATTTTGAGTAGTAGAGGGCAGATGCCTTCACTGTCTGGGCATTTGGAACCTTTGGTTTTCTTGATTGCTTCTTCGATCTGTGCCAGGGAAATTTGGGGAGCGTCTGTCCGTTTGAGGCCTTTAATTAGTCGTGTTGTGCTTCTTGCTGATTTGTCGACCTCTTTAGGGGCTTGTTTAGCTAATTTTCTGGCAAAAGCGTTTGAGGCAGATGTTGGGCATAGACTTTTCCCGTCGTGGGTGATGGTCAAGTGCGTCGGTTTTATTGATTTGCCGTCGATAGCCTTTATCGTTTTCCAGAGTTTGTTGCCCGGTTCGTTGTGGCTAATTTCAGATATGTACTTTTCCCAAGCCTTCCTCTTTTCGAGGTTGATGCGGAAGGAGATTTCGGCCATTATTGAGGGGAGTGAGGGGTCCGTAGGATTGTCCCTCCTCATTTGGTCCCGTTCTGTAATCAGCTTCTTCACATATTCGCTCAAGTGAGGCGTGTATTTTGGCACCTTTCCACGGGGAATGTTGTTCTTAGCCGCTTTGGTCAAGGTGGTGGTCAGGAATTTGTGCATCTGAACTGAGTTGCCGGCGAATGGGAAATCCATGAGAATCTTGTTGATGTCCCTTTCGAAGCCTTCCCAATTCGCTTTGTTGTAATTTGTATAACAACGTGCGTTTGAGATGTTGGATGGCTGTGTTTCGACGTCAATCAGGCATGGGAGGTGGTCAGAGTTCATTCTGTTGATTGTTGACCAGTTGCAGTCGATGGCTATGTCGTTCGAGGCGAGAGTGATGTCTGGTGATGCTTTTTGTCTTGTGGGCATCTTTGAGTTGTTGAGACATACAAGATCGCTGTCGTCAATGAAGTCGCATAGTTCATCTCCTCTGCTATCCTCCGTACCTTCACTCCAAACTTTATTGTGTGCGTTGAAGTCTCCACCGACAATGAATGGTTTCTTCTGTGTTAGGAGTCGGTTGAAGTTCGGCGCGTATGTGTTGGGGCAGGACGATCGAGGTGGGATGTAAATGTTGCAGATTCTTATGGTTCCTTGGTCGGTTGGCACGTCCACGCTGAGAGTTTCGGCTGTCTGGTCCGTTGTTGGGGAGGTCACGTTAGCATAGCGAATATTCTCTTTGACTAGTATCGCAAGTCCGCCTCCAAAGTTGGAGCGGTCTTTTCTTATGATCGTGTAACCTACGATATTCGGAGATGGAATACTAGCATCCATTTTGGTTTCTTGGATGAGTGCTACGTGAATATTCAACTCATGTAAAAGGTTCTCTAGCTCGGTTAGTCGGGCTCTCAGTCCATTAGCGTTCCATTGGATTATCCTCAGGTTAGCTACCGTCTGGGAGGCAGTCTGCTGGATCGGGGCTCTCTCACAAATTCTACATCTCCATTGGGGGTTCCAATCATTAAGATTGTTAAGGTTGGAACAGCGGAAATGTACCCATTTCTTACATTTGCTACAATTAACACAATTCGAAGGCGCGTTAAGAGAGCATACAGAACAAGGCCATCTTGGGCCTGGGTTAGTCTCGATACCAGCGATTTGGAGGAGTATTCGGATCAGAGACGCTGGGTCTTTCTGATCCGTGTTAGAAAAAATGAGGTTTCGGGGGAAGCCGTCCTCGTTGTCCCTTGCGGGAGATTCCATTGGGAAGTTTTGTTTTGGAGGTCCATTGGGTCCGACGCCATGTAGCGTCGTCCACAGTCGCACCGCGTATAGGTGACCTCCGTCGCGACCTCCGATAACTTTAACCTCTGATGATTGTTTTTGTGAAACCATTTTCATCGAAATTATTGCTGATGAGATGTTCTTCTTAATAAAGTGTTTTAACACTCATGTATATTTTGGATGTTTTTAAAAAATACAAACTAAGGAAACGCATGGCATTAGGAGTAAGATATATTACCTCAATTTTTTGTATTAATGAATATTAAAGACTTGAGGTAATTGGTATGTGAATTATTTGGTATTTTAATTATTTCATACACATAATCTTCTTGTTGGCTCAGTTTCGAAACAGACTAAAGTCCTGATCTCACATGGATATAAGCTCAACATAAAGATACTGTAGTTTGATGTAGCGGTAGTAAGTAATATGAGCTTCCGTTCAAGTTTTTTTCCGTTTTTTTCAAATTTTGTTTTTCCTCAAAAATTCTTAATTTTAAATCTGCTTTTGCTGTCTTCAGAGAAGGTTATAGAAAATGTTTATAACGACACTATAGTTTTAAAAATTTTTTTTTCATAAAGTACTTTGATGCTTTATAAAGTACTTTAAGATACTGTAGTTTTTATAAAAATAAAAAAGAATGTTTATAAAGTACTTTAATGCTTTCACTCCGATGGTAATTTTTTCAATAAAAATTGCCCATGAATCTAAATATTATGCACATATGTGGAAGTAAAGATGTCCAAAACATTTGTGTCGTTTTGTTTCAGATTGACTACCCCCTTGCATTTGGCGGTAAGAACTGGTAATGAGCGGATCACTTCCTATCTGCTGCAGATGGGCGCTCGATTGGACAGCCGAGACGAAAATGGCGACACGCCGCTGGACATTTGCCTCCAGATGACTGGCAATCCTTCTTCTTACAAGTACCTTATCTTTTCATAGTTTCCCTGATAGTGATTTCTCGCTGCCAAGAATTCGCTGCATAGAATTTTTGGTTTGAAAGTTGAGTTTTGGAAAAAAACGACCCTATACCATTCATTTGAAGACCGGCATTTAATACGTAATTATGTGTAGGTAGCTCTAACCGATGTCCTTCAAATCTTGGAATAACATAATTATCTTTGGATAGTTTCAATCAGAAAGGAAGCAAATTGATAAAGGCAAACAAAGGAATAAAAGTTGGGCTGTTATGAAAGCCGAATCCTAGTAGTTGGGCTGTTATGAAAGCCGAATCCTAGTAGTTGGGCTGTTATGAAAGCCGAATCCTAGTAGTTGGGCTGTTATGAAAGCCGAATCCTAGTAGTTGGGCTGTTATGAAAGCCGAATCCTAGTAGTTGGGCTGTTATGAAAGCCGAATCCTAGTAGTTGGGCTGTTATGAAAGCCGAATCCTAGTAGTTGGGCTGTTATGAAAGCCGAATCCTAGTAGTTGGGCTGTTATGAAAGCCGAATCCTAGTAGTTGGGCTGTTATGAAAGCCGAATCCTAGTAGTTGGGCTGTTATGAAAGCCGAATCCTAGTAGTTGGGCTGTTATGAAAGCCGAATCCTAGTAGTTGGGCTGTTATGAAAGCCGAATCCTAGTAGTTGGGCTGTTATGAAAGCCGAATCCTAGTAGTTGGGCTGTTATGAAAGCCGAATCCTAGTAGTTGGGCTGTTATGAAAGCCGAATCCTAGTAGTTGGGCTGTTATGAAAGCCGAATCCTAGTAGTTGGGCTGTTATGAAAGCCGAATCCTAGTAGTTGGGCTGTTATGAAAGCCGAATCCTAGTAGTTGGGCTGTTATGAAAGCCGAATCCTAGTAGTTGGGCTGTTATGAAAGCCGAATCCTAGTAGTTGGGCTGTTATGAAAGCCGAATCCTAGTAGTTGGGCTGTTATGAAAGCCGAATCCTAGTAGTTGGGCTGTTATGAAAGCCGAATCCTAGTAGTTGGGCTGTTATGAAAGCCGAATCCTAGTAGTTGGGCTGTTATGAAAGCCGAATCCTAGTAGTTGGGCTGTTATGAAAGCCGAATCCTAGTAGTTGGGCTGTTATGAAAGCCAAATCCTAGTACATCGAAGCAGAAAAGGATTGTAAATTTTATCCTTTTAAAAATCTCCTCCTATTTTCTTTTTTCCCCTCTACCACTGCCTCACTCTCTTATGATTTCTCCAACATTATCCATTCATTCTGTCCCTTTCTTTTTTCTCCGGACAGTCGTCATGTGGTCACTCATCATTCTGCTTTTCGCACCTCTGTCTTTATTTCTATCCACAATGGCTATCAAAAACTCGAAAATTTCTTGTCTCAGCTTTCTCTGCCCCTGTATCTACCTAGAGCCATGAAATCGACCTGAAACTTGTTTCACTTATTTACTACTATGCGACGATATCGCTTAATGAAAAAAATCAACATCTTCGTTTTCAGAGAAGTTGTGCGAGTCCTCCTCAGTCATCGCGACTGGGAGTCTTTGATGCGGAGGAGACAGCGGATACCCGCGGAAGGTCTGACGCAGCCTCGGCAGACACCCATGAGGGAGATCATCAAGCTGTACCCTGAGATCGCGGAGATGGTCTTCACGAAATGTGTCACGTCCGGTTTTGAGGGGGGGGGGTTTGATTGATTGTTAAAAAAAGACCCAATCACAGAGATAATGGGAACATGCGTTTGCGAACGCGTGTGTTAATGAATAAAGAAGTTATAATTTAGCATGAGGGGGTGGATGAATGACTGAATGAATGAGCGAGTTGATGGATGAAAGAGTTGCTATAAACGGATGAAAGAAAATGACAATAAAACTAGTTTAACGGTCTTTGCTCTCGAAAGTAATTATTTTGATATACATACATAACAGCACTAATTATCTCAATTTTGCAATCAGTGATGAGGGAGAATGTCGACAGAATTTTTCTAACTTCTTTTTTTGGAGCGGTCGTTATATAATCACCTCCATGTTCCGTCATTTCTCCCTTTTTTCCAACGGCTGATTTGTAATCTCCTTCTCGCTTGTTCCCGCATCGCGGCAGGGTACGCGTTCCCCTCAGATTCTGAACTATCCTGATAGAACCAGTATTTGCGCACAGGGTCACTGCTAGTGGGTTTAGCAGCAGTGGGAAGCAGCATATTTGTGCGCAGCACTACCAGAAGTTCTTAAACCCCTTGGTTTTGGTGAATTTGGGTAACGCTCCGCATCATACTCGCACACACTTCCATTAAGCCACGCTCAGACGTCCAAGATGAATTATTCGATTTTCATATCACTTTTTTGTTGTCACTTGAGTTTCTACCCGCTCGTCCAATGGTCACTTCGATTTCATCATCACATTATCTTTCCATCGTCATATTTGACAGAACTCCACTCAAGAAACAAATTGTATAGTTCAAGAATATATGAAAGTAGGAACTTCATATTGATTAAGTTCATGTGAAAATTGATATGAAAAGGAAACCGGAAATGCTAATAGTCAGTTCCAACCATAATTTTCAACGAACAAATTACCATTCTTTTGAACGGGAAAAAATTTTAGAATCCAAAGCTTTTTTTAAGATTGAAAATTAAATTTCAGGCAGGAGAATCCCGGTGCTACGGAGAAGTTCGATCGATTTAATTACGAATTTCTGGATGACACTTATATGGTCTTATCTGACGACATGACAGGTGAAAACTGAGTTTCATGAACACATTACACTTTTTTTGTTTTCTCGACCTCATTGTTTTTCGTTCAAAATGCGAGTAAAAAACCATTCCATTCATTGCTCAAAAGCAGGTTGAAAGCGTTATCGAATGATCATCATACACCTACATATAAAAGAGTCATTGAACTACCTCAGAGAAAGAAAAATCAATTTCCGATGCGGAATCTAACGCAGTCGGGTTTTTTTCTTATGGGAAGCAAGGGCTTGGATACTACACTACAGGATGACAAGTAATTATGGAGACAAATCCAAATTGATACAGTTGCTTTCAAATCGAAAAAATATTGGCTGCTTATCAACTTTTTCTCAATTAACATCTTAACAAATGATTAAGGGGAATCACGTTCAATGTGACCGCCTCTCATTAGAACGCAGGCCTCGAGATGCTGCTCATATCCGGATGCCAATGTCTGCAGGTATTGGATGTCGAGTTCGTCCCATGGTTTCAGAAGGGCGTTGCGTAGAGGAGGAAGGGATGCATATCGAGTAGCTGCAACCTTGGCTTGAATTTTTCCCGATTCCCGAAGTCATTTGGGTTGAGATCAGGGAGTTCGGAGGCCATTCCGCAGGAGTGCGAGCGTGCAACTATTCCTGTGTAATGTTTGATTTTTGGGCGCTGGATCCCGCTGAAAGGTCCACTTGATTCCCTGTTAGTGATTCCTACTCCAAGGCTTGATAACGTCTTGATGAATATTTGTTACATAGAAGTTGGCGTCAATTTTCAAACCTGGTTGAGTGAAATTTTCTCATCCGTCTAAAGAGTGTTGAACTGATCGGCCCGCTCACATCGCTGCGACAGAAGTTCAAAGCGTTCTTGACGTAAACGCATCGGTCGATAATTTAATCCATGTCGTTTTGCATCTATTAGGAACGTATATGAAAGCGTTCTCTCACGATCTTTCGAGTTCTTCCACGAGAGATACGGAGAGAGTGCAAGCTTTCTCATTGATTGCCTGAAGTTTTCGGCTGGTAACTGTTGAATGACGACTGCTTCGTGCACGGTCTTTGTCGTTGTCGCTCTCCAGAAACCGATCGATAGTGTATATACTGTTTAACGAGATGCTTTGAGTATTCGCGCAATGTCAGCTTCCTCGTGGGCATTTTGTTGCAACGCGAAAATGGAAGAACGCAAGGGACTTTAATTCACCATACTATAAAAATGGTGCTAGAGATATAAAACTTACTATATGTAGTAAGAATGCACCGTTAATGAACGTACAACATGGTAAATTTGTAAAGAAAATCTTTCAACTGAGACGCGCATGAGAGCGCTGGGAAAATTTGTCTCTATACTCACTGGTCACCCTATACAAGGTGCTGCACAAATATGGCAAGGAGTTCTTTAGTTGATTTTTCGAGAACGAGGTAGGGAAATTGAGTAACTCTTATCAGTATTCAATAATTGACATGGGGGAACATGATTCCATTCGACCTCCTCGTTGACGAATATCCTCACGGAGACGTTCAGGGTACTTAGTGAAAAGAAACGCAGGTAAAAAAACGACAGAACGCAGGTATTGAGGCGACAAAAGGTTCCAGTATTTAACAAAAACTTTCTTCAACGAAACCAAACTTCGGTGGTGAGTAGCACATACTTTTATCGCTATTTCTCTCCAAATTGTGAAGTCGAGAGAATTCGAGTCAGGCGAGGAACTCGAAACGGAACGAGGAGGAACGAGGAGTCAGGCGAGTCAGGCGAGGTTCTTTGGAAACAAACGCAGGCCGAGCCGTTTTGAACTAGTCTTGTACCGATTTCACCTTATGTGGTGTAACGCTTGCTGGAAAATATAATGACATCCATTGAAGTTAGTATCGGCCAACGGTTTTCAGGTAGACGTGCCAATCTGCCTTGAAATTTTTCTCGATGAAGGCCAGTGGACACTTTCTACTCGCCCAGATCGCGCCCCAGACCATAACACAGGCTGAATGTCTAGTGCTATCAACAATTCTACCTTCATTGTCTGCCTTTTTCGCTGAGTCTGTCAACACGCTTGTGTTTTTTGGATTGCAGGCCTTTTCGACTGTGAAAATCTTTTCGTCGCTAAAGATTGTACAATGAATGCGTTGCGTACAACTCGGAGTGGCGGTCAAGTGGTGACAAAAAACAAACTTTCATCTTTCTTGACTCTTTTTTTGAGCATCGCACGCTTTTGATATAGGTAATCTTAGGTATAAATCACATCACATGAATCTGATGTGATTTATACCTAAGCTTCTTATGAACAAATCGCCGTATCGATTTCTCCTATACAAGTAATCAAATGCTTGTCTTTCAACTGTAGATCAGTGATGAATAAGCTACATATATGATCTTTATTTTCTTCTTCGTTGCTGTAAATATCACATTCTCTTACTATCTGAGACATGGATGCACAGTGAGCTTCCCGACTCCATTCTAACCGATAGTTTACCCTTCACGGTATTCAGAGGTGACAGATTGGCACAAAGAGGTGGAGGCGTAGCCATTCTAGTAGATAATGCCATATCCTCATCTTTAGTTGTTCAATATAACAAGGCTCAGTGTGAGGGGTTGATAATAGACATTTATCCTAACACATCTTTCTCGTTTGCTTTCTCGGCCATTAGACTGATTAATATATATCGATCTCCTAGCTGTGGAGTTTAAAATACAAAGGATCTCTGCTCGTTGATCACCTCTCATGTTACTGAAGTATTTCCCACCATTCTGTGCGGAGACATGAACCTCCCCAAGATAGACTGGGCAAATCTCACCGCTCCCAAAACATGTAGTATGTCTCTTGCGTTCTTAAACATGACATGCGACAACAATCTTAAACAACTCGTACTTTCTCCCACTAGACTTCAAAATACAATCGATTGCCTGCTCTGTAATTCAAATATCATAAAAGACTGTATTGTCAGGCCTCCCTTCTCCACCAGCGATCATGCCTCAATATACTTTGAAATCAGAGATAGAGCCAAGCGTATTGAGATAGAGCCAAGCGTATTATCACAAGCACCAGCTCATCGTTAGACTGGAAAAAGGCAGATTGGGAAATAATCAACTCAGACCTCTTTAGCATCGACTGGACTTACATGCTCTCAAACCTAACTATTGACGAAAGTGTCGATAAATTAACCAACATCATCCAATTCATAATGGATAATAGGATTCCTAAAAACAAGAATGTCAAAACACATTTGAAATATCCCCCCAAGATAAGAAGATTATACAGCTTCCTACAGAGAAGTAACAAACGCAACCCTCTCTCCATTACGTCTTTACGCACATCCAAGAAACTTCACAAAGAACTAGTCAAATTCGAGGTTCTTAGGGAAGACAAGCTTAAGTTCCCGAGAAACTATAAGGTATTCTTCAGAACTATAACCAACCGCATTAAAAGCAACACATCTATTCCTGCTCTCATAGTTAACAATAAACCAACTACTATCCCCTTCGAACAAGCAACTCACTTCGCCGAGTACTTTGATAAGTTACAACCCTTACCAATCAGTGGACCCCTTCAAATCTCTCGCCCGAATTTCCACCTCGACCACATTAATGATATCTCCCCTTTTGAGGTGAACTCCATCCTGAAACGAATAGCTCCTAAACTGAACTCGTCCCCTGACTTTATTCCAAGTAGACTACTCAAAAATTGTCTGGACTCACTGGCCATACCTCTCTCCATCATTTTCACCAACTCACTAACCTTAGGGCACTACCCTCTGGCCTGGAAAAAAGGAATAATCAAACCAGTTCACAAAAAAGGGCCCCGCTCTCAGATCGAAAATTATCGTCCTATCACTATGGTGTGCTCTATGTCAAAGGTATTCGAGAAACTGATCTTCAATAAAACTTATCAATATCTGAAAACCAATGGCATACTTCATCCCAAACAACATGGTTTCCGTCGGAGACGGTCCACGGTAACATCCCTGGTAGAGGCTCATTCCATTTACCTCACGCTTCAGAATAAAAAAATAGACTTTGACATCTGTCTAGTCTACTTTTCACGGGCTTTCAACTCTGTAAACATAAGATTTCTTGTTCACACACTTGAAAAAGTGGGAATAACGGGCAACCTCCTCTATCTTATCCGTTCTTTTCTCACGAGCAGGTCCTCGAAAGTCTCAATCGGAGATACATTATCAGGCCCTTAAGTATACAACAGTGGTGTTCCCCAGGGGAGTTGCCTTGGACCCCTCCTCTTTTCAATATTCATAAATGATATCATGGAGCACATAGAGCCAGATGTCCATGGTTTTCTATATGCCGATGACCTCAAAATTTTTTCCAAAAACAGAGACTCTCTTCAGAAAAGTCTGGATTCCATTTCCGATTACTCACTGACCTGGGACTTGTGATATCAACTCAAAAATGCTTTATCATGCACTGTGGTCCTAGGAATCCAAAAGTAACATATAACCTAGAAGACAATATCATACCAACTACCTCATTAGTGAAAGATCTTGGCATTACATTTCAGGAAGATATCACATTCTCTAAACATATTGAACTAGCCTCCCTAAAGTCCCAAAAATGTATAAACATGATCTTTAGAGCCTTTAAAACCAAATCAATTAAAGTTCTGCTCAGATTATACACCACATACATAAGACCCCTTATTGAATATGGGAGTGAGGTATGGTCCCCAGTAACTATCGGTCTCGTTAACTGCATAGAAAAAGTGCAAAGATGATTTACACGAAGGTTACTACAAAGGGCGGGATTACCCAAAATGAGTTATGTTGCTAGACTGAATTTTCTTTCCATCTCCTCGCTTGAATATAGAAGAAATGTGGCCGATCTTGTGTTCATCCATAAATGTCTGACGGAAATATTCAAGTAGACTACTCAAATATGTTTAAACTTTGCCCATCGCCTTATTCGCTGAGAGAATCGAATAACTACAGAATATGTGAAAACAAACTCAATGTTGTTAACTCGGATATTAGGAGACATTTCATTATTCGCAATTTAGACATTTATGGAATAATAAATGTTTTGGTGTGCTCGGGAGAAGTTTTTGAAGTTGGTTTTATAGTAGTTCAAGTCCTTTTTTCGGTTTTGTTTTGTTTGTTCAAGAATAAATCGTTCAATCGATTCCGAGTCATTACACCTTACTTCAAAAAGGCTTGACCTCAATATACCTTACCACTGAACCACCACTAATCAATCTTTTCAGGAAGTAAGTTGTGTAAATGGTGCATCGGCACTATTAAGACCCGAAGAGCAGCTAAAAATTTCCTTCACGTAAGGTCGACACACACAATACCCCATTCCTCTCTTGAAGAGTCGACGGTATTGTGCTGTTATTCCCTTATCGTTGAAGTCGACATACAGAACAACCAGTCCTCTAGACGAGTCGACGTTGTTCTGCGATAAATCCTTTCTGTTGAAAGTCGACGCTTGTGAAAAAACTCAACTCAGGAGTAAGAGTTGAGATCGCCCTCAAAGAGAGTGATAAAACAAGAAGGAGCATGGACACCGCAAGAGTGCCAGAAACTGCGAATCCGGAAAACCCTTCTTGGAACATGGAAGAAAAAAGGGAATCAATTACAACAAAACAACACTCAAGACAGAAGGAAGACACAGAGAGAACTGCGAAACCAGACATAAACTACACCAGAGCTCAGCAAGGTCTGAGTGACCTCAAACGACAAACGAAATTTGTCGCAACTTCACTGAAAGATGCGAAAGCAACACTGGAAAGCTTCAACAGCTCAAACTCGAATTCCTTTGATAAGGAAACCCTCATAAATATGAAGCAAATGCTGCTGAATCAAGAGAAAGCTGTAAATACAGACTGCTTGGCAATGACCAAAACAGAAAACAGTTTTATCACAGCAAGCAACAAAATCAAAGGGAACGACAATTATGAAGAAGTTATCCAACACAGAAACCAATGGATCAGCGAAGACGAGTCCGCACGATGCCCACTCTTTCTCAAAAGAGAAGCGGGCAAGACACAGAGGAACCTAGAAACTGCAATCATGACTCTTGAACGAAAAATCAATCAAAAAGAAAATCAGATCATGGCATCTTCACCGATAAGCTTCGAGGATAATCCAAGGTCCCCACAAAATTCACCCTATGCTCAACATGGACTCAACGAATCAGGAGAAACGGAGAGAACGAGAAACCAGCCTATTATGGAAGGGATCACGAACGAATTTTCCAGAATGAATCCCCAATTCCATGACGAACAAAGACAACCTCCAACACAGACATGGACAACTCGGAATTTTCAACCACAGCAATACAACCTGCCCAAAGTGGAAGTCCGATTACCAGAGTTACACGGCGTTCATGCGGGCTACAGGTCATTCGTGGAGCATTTCGCACTCTTGGTAGACAAAAGACAGGACATCTCGAACCTGGAAAAAATGCTCCACTTCAAATCCTGTAGACTACTCAAAATTCAAGTAGACTACTCAAATATGTTTAAACTTTGCCCATCGCCTTATTCGCTGAGAGAATTGAATAACTACAGAATATGCTTGCCGTGTAAATATCAAAGCAGAACAAGCACTTGTGCCTCAAGAATGATTAATGTCTGGAATAAGTTACCTTGCTCTTTGGTTTCTACAAGCTCTTATAGCATATTTAGAAATGAACTTATCAAGCTTGATTGTGAGACCATTGTCACCAACTCTAGAATACATTTTTAATTCAAGTGCCTTGTTTCTTCAAATGTTTTGTTTTTGTTTCTCCTCTTTTTTTTCCATTATGTTTGTGTTCTCGGTTAGCTCTCGAATGATAAAGAGTGAGTTGAATTTTTGGAATTTCAAGTTATTATTGCGGATGAATAGTTCTTAATTGCTGATGAATAGTTCATAACTGAAGATACAAGCTTTGCTTTTTTGTGTGCTTTCCTATTTTCCTAAAATGAAATGTTCCTCATTGTTCTTGTCATATTTAGATCTCACTTTCCATAACCTTCACTGAATTCACTTTTTCTTGTGACAGTGTCATCTGTTTCGTCACTTAACATTATGTTTTGTTTCAAGCGGAATAAAGAATTGAATTGAAGTCCTTGTCCATTTTTCGCATGCTTCTAGTCGAGTTTAACATTTGATGATGTTGAAGTGGGCGATCGTCAAGACGAGCACAATCCTCAAATCCCTCAGTTTCTTCGAGACGTTTGAAAGTTCGGTGAACAACTGACGGCTTCATTCCAAGCGTTCCCGCGATGTTCATTGGAGGTCATTTCTGACCGTGTATGGCGATGACAGCAGTGCGCAAGCCAAAATTTTAAAGAGAGACAAGCCATAATAAGAAATGTTTCATATAAGTCGCAAAACCATGTAGATTCAATATATGTATGTCCTTGACAGTCATAAAATCAATTTTAAGTGTGTGAAATTCAATCAGATTTAATCATTTGTTGGTTATCTCATTTGAAAATTTTAGAATTAATCTCTGAAGTGACCCCTTATGATTGCTACGGAAAGTTGAAGGCGAATACTCGGGCCTATTCTCAGATCGAAGATGTTCTCTACAAAAATCATCCCCTTCAAATCATGGTTTTCTTTTCAAACACCGTTCAACAATGAACTCAATTATCTTTCATAGTGGAGTCTTAAGTTATAGTTCGACGGCAATTCATAGTTCATAGAAATTGATCTAAGCAATTGAGGTGAATTCGGAACGAGAGTCTCTTCTTTCACATGCTCTCGTCGTTTCTCTACTCAAACATAAATGGAATACCCTCGGCAGATATCTCTACTACTTAGGTTTCTTCTTAGATTACTAGCAACTAGCAAGTCCTCGAAGTTTTAAAAGCTTCAAAAAGTCGAATGTTAGGTCTCAAAATTGATTTGAAAGAGTTCAGGAAGTTTTCATAAATTAGTTTTATTAATTCTTTTGTTTATTGTTATTATCTCTAGTTTGAAGTTATACTATTGATAATGGATTACCAGCGTGAAAAAAATGATCAATTTTTTTTAATTAAAAAAAATTCGTCAACCATTTTTCAACTTTACACTTCAAAACAAGTCTTCAATTTTCTGATGAACATATTTTAACTCGAAGATCTGATCACGCTCGAAAAAAACACTCACTGTATAAATGGTATGGTTGATTAAGGACTGTCTATGTACATCCTCTTTCTTTTGCTATTCTCTCTCTACATCTACGAAGTGCCTGCTCCATATAATGTTCTCAACCCGCGGACGGGGGAGTTAGCCGAAATCCACTCAGCCAAGGAATGCGAGAAACTGGTGAGAAGTCTGAAAAAAGAGCTTTGTGAGAAGCATGAAGGAGAAGCTCACGGAAAACCTAATGTAAAATTTAAGAAGATTCGTAGAAAGAAGTCTTTAAGAAGCCTGAAAAAGAAAACTGTGAGGAGCTTAAGAAAGGAGCTCATGAGAAGACTTATGGAAAACATTAAACTAGGGAGAAGCCTTAGAGAGCAGCTCGTGAGCCTGAAAAAGAAACACGTGAGAAGCCTACAGGAGAAGCTTTTGAGAAACCTAATGGAAAATCTTAAGTTTGTGAGAAGCCTCCAAAATAAGTCTGTGATAAGCCTGAGTGAGAAGTCTCCAAAATAAGTCTGTGATAAGCCTGAGTGAGAAGCCTCCAAAATAAGTCTGTGATAAGCCTGAGTGAGAAGCCTCCAAAATAAGTCTGTGATAAGCCTGAGTGAGAAGCCTCCAAAATAAGTCTGTGATAAGCCTGAGTGAGAAGCCTCCAAAATAAGTCTGTGATAAGCCTGAGTGAGAAGCCTCCAAAATAAGTCTGTGATAATCCTGAGTGAGAAGCCTCCAAAATAAGTCTGTGATAAGCCTGAGTGAGAAGCCTCCAAAATAAGTCTGTGATAAGCCTGAGTGAGAAGCCTCCAAAATAAGTCTGTGATAAGCCTGAGTGAGAAGCCTCCAAAATAAGTCTGTGATAAGCCTGAGTGAGAAGCCTCCAAAATAAGTCTGTGATAAGCCTGAGTGAGAAGCCTCCAAAATAAGTCTGTGATAAGCCTGAGTGAGAAGCCTCCAAAATAAGTCTGTGATAAGCCTGAGTGAGAAGCCTCCAAAATAAGTCTGTGATAAGCCTGAGTGAGAAGCCTCCAAAATAGGTCTGTGATAAGCCTGAGTGAGAAGCCTCCAAAATAAGTCTTTGATAAGCCTGAGGAAGAAACTTGTAAGGTGTTCAGGAAAAAAGCTAGCAAGAAGCCGAATAAATTTTTTTATGTTTGTGAGAAGCCTTAAGGGAAGCTCGCGATAAGCCTTTAAAAAAGTTCGTAACAAGCCTGATAAAGAAAATGGTTTTGAACCCTGCGATAGGAGTTCGTGAAAAGCCTGAAGAAGCATTTGTAAACTTGATCAAGGGTTTCCGTCGGCCGCCCTTGCTTGACGTCTACAAGATAGGCGTCATGGCACTCTCAGTTCTACAGGTCATCAAGGAAGTTAGATTCTTTTCTCTCTCCATTTTATTCAAACCCGAACCATTTCTCCGGTGAACCATATTTCGCTCTGACTCGTTCCTAGAAGAACCTAGAAACCTTATAACCTTTATATATATTTTTTTTACAAATCATGGTTATTTTCAAAAAATATTATTTTGTCTACAAAAACTTGCCTAGAAATAAAATTTGAATCATTCAAAATTTGTCGATTTCCTGTGAGTAATTCAAATCGGCCAATGTCAAAAAGATTTTGACATTAAAAGGTGAAAAAATCAGTTGCTTCTTCCCGAAATTTATTTTTGGGATATTATATCGTTCTAGAGCGTGATTTTACTCGAAAGCGATCATCACTATAAAACGACAATCGTGCTCTTTCGGTTTACGCTATCTTTACAAAATGCTCAAAGTTTGCAGTTGGTGCAATTCATTCAACGTCGCTCGGCCTATTTCTCATGGGAGAATGTTTTGGAAATCATCATCTATATATCGGCTTTTGTCGTGGTTTTGGACATCACCGAGTGCTCTCGGCGAACCGGAATTAGAAGTGTATGTTGCGACAACATTCAATTGCCGTAGAGAAATGATGTTCACTGAGTACAGGTTTATTATGGGAATAATTGTGATGTGTCTGTCGTGGGGTCGTTAAATCATTGGGTCGATGGATCGATAAATTGATGGATCGTTGAGAAGCTGGGCATGTGGGTCGTTGGGACTCTGCATCGCTGTGTCGTTAGACTATTGGGTGAATTTTAGAGACCGTTTCGTTGCTGGACCCAACCCTCAGACAACAAAACCATGGGTATCAAGAAATGTTGGTAGTCCTTGTACGAAGCTTGGTTCCCTCTACTGCGAAACGCGAAAGCACACTAGCAGTTTCCAGAAAGCAGCCACTTGTTCTACCAAAACAGATAGGTTGTTCTTACATGTCAAAAAATCACGTACTCTGAAGCGGCTTGCAAAGCAAATTTAAGCACCAGGAAGTTTTGTATTATCATTCTTTTTGTATTATCATTCTATGATTTCTAAGAAGTTGTTACATAACGCAAACGACTTCTTGGAAAAAGACAAAACTTGAGCCTGATGAGAGGATTTTGGTTTGCCTGGTTTGCCTTGTTTGCCGAACATTTACAAGAATTGATAACTTCATTATCGTGCGCCACATGTCACTTCGAGCAAAGCGAGTAATGTGCTCTACTAGTTTAACATCAGAGCCTGAATACTATAAGTGCAGACAAAATTACAAATGTAAAAAACACAGTAAATTTTACACGTGCAAAAAATTTCAACAAAAGTAGGATTGTTGGCCTAGAAAACTTGATCGTTGTAGGTCTTGGTTTCAACTCTAGGATTGTTGGCCTAGAAAACTTGATCGTTGTAGGTCTTGGTTTCAACTCTAGGATTGTTGGCCTAGAAAACTTGATCGTTGTAGGTCTTGGTTTCAACTCTAGGATTGTTGGCTTAGAAAACTTGATCGTTGTAGGTCTTGGTTTCAACTCTAGGATTGTTGGCCTAGAAAACTTGATCGTTGTAGGTCTTGGTTTCAACTCTAGGACTGTTGGCCTATAAAACTTGATCGTTATAGGTCTTGGTTTCAACTCTAGGATTGTTGGCCTAGAAAACTTGATCGTTGTAGGTCTTGGTTTCAACTCTAGGATTGTTGGCCTAGAAAACTTGATCGTTGTAGGTCTTGGTTTCAACTCTAGGATTGTTGGCCTAGAAAACTTGATCGTTGTAGGTCTTGGTTTCAACTCTAGGATTGTTGGCCTAGAAAACTTGATCGTTGTAGGTCTTGGTTTCAACTCTAGGATTGTTGGCCTAGAAAACTTGATCGTTGTAGGTCTTGGTTTCAACTCTAGGATTGTTGGCTTAGAAAACTTGATCGTTGTAGGTCTTGGTTTCAACTCTAGGATTGTTGGCCTAGAAAACTTGATCGTTGTAGGTCTTGGTTTCAACTCTAGGACTGTTGGCCTATAAAACTTGATCGTTGTAGGTCTTGGTTTCAACTCTAGGATTGTTGGCCTAGAAAACTTGATCGTTGTAGGTCTTGGTTTCAACTCTAGGATTGTTGGCCTAGAAAACTTGATCGTTGTAGGTCTTGGTTTCAACTCTAGGATTGTTGGCCTAGAAAACTTGATCGTTGTAGGTCTTGGTTTCAACTCTAGGATTGTTGGCTTAGAAAACTTGATCGTTGTAGGTCTTGGTTTCAACTCTAGGATTGTTGGCCTAGAAAACTTGATCGTTGTAGGTCTTGGTTTCAACTCTAGGACTGTTGGCCTATAAAACTTGATCGTTGTAGGTCTTGGTTTCAACTCTAGGATTGTTGGCCTAGAAAACTTGATCGTTGTAGGTCTTGGTTTCAACTCTAGGATTGTTGGCCTAGAAAACTTGATCGTTGTAGGTCTTGGTTTCAACTCTAGGATTGTTGGCCTAGAAAACTTGATCGTTGTAGGTCTTGGTTTCAACTCTAGGATTGTTGGCTTAGAAAACTTGATCGTTGTAGGTCTTGGTTTCAACTCTAGGATTGTTGGCCTAGAAAACTTGATCGTTGTAGGTCTTGGTTTCAACTCTAGGATTGTTGGCCTAGAAAACTTGATCGTTGTAGGTCTTGGTTTCAACTCTAGGACTGTTGGCCTATAAAACTTGATCGTTATAGGTCTTGGTTTCAACTCTAGGATTGTTGGCCTAGAAAACTTGATCGTTGTAGGTCTTGGTTTCAACTCTAGGATTGTTGGCCTAGAAAACTTGATCGTTGTAGGTCTTGGTTTCAACTCTAGGATTGTTGGCCTAGAAAACTTGATCGTTGTAGGTCTTGGTTTCAACTCTAGGATTGTTGGCCTAGAAAACTTGATCGTTGTAGGTCTTGGTTTCAACTCTAGGATTGTTGGCCTAGAAAACTTGATCGTTGTAGGTCTTGGTTTCAACTCTAGGATTGTTGGCTTAGAAAACTTGATCGTTGTAGGTCTTGGTTTCAACTCTAGGATTGTTGGCCTAGAAAACTTGATCGTTGTAGGTCTTGGTTTCAACTCTAGGACTGTTGGCCTATAAAACTTGATCGTTGTAGGTCTTGGTTTCAACTCTAGGATTGTTGGCCTAGAAAACTTGATCGTTGTAGGTCTTGGTTTCAACTCTAGGATTGTTGGCCTAGAAAACTTGATCGTTGTAGGTCTTGGTTTCAACTCTAGGATTGTTGGCCTAGAAAACTTGATCGTTGTAGGTCTTGGTTTCAACTCTAGGATTGTTGGCTTAGAAAACTTGATCGTTGTAGGTCTTGGTTTCAACTCTAGGATTGTTGGCCTAGAAAACTTGATCGTTGTAGGTCTTGGTTTCAACTCTAGGACTGTTGGCCTATAAAACTTGATCGTTGTAGGTCTTGGTTTCAACTCTAGGATTGTTGGCCTAGAAAACTTGATCGTTGTAGGTCTTGGTTTCAACTCTAGGATTGTTGGCCTAGAAAACTTGATCGTTGTAGGTCTTGGTTTCAACTCTAGGATTGTTGGCCTAGAAAACTTGATCGTTGTAGGTCTTGGTTTCAACTCTAGGATTGTTGGCTTAGAAAACTTGATCGTTGTAGGTCTTGGTTTCAACTCTAGGATTGTTGGCCTAGAAAACTTGATCGTTGTAGGTCTTGGTTTCAACTCTAGGACTGTTGGCCTATAAAACTTGATCGTTGTAGGTCTTGGTTTCAACTCTAGGATTGTTGGCCTAGAAAACTTGATCGTTGTAGGTCTTGGTTTCAACTCTAGGATTGTTGGCCTAGAAAACTTGATCGTTGTAGGTCTTGGTTTCAACTCTAGGATTGTTGGCCTAGAAAACTTGATCGTTGTAGGTCTTGGTTTCAACTCTAGGATTTTTGGCTTAGAAAACTTGATCGTTGTAGGTCTTGGTTTCAACTCTAGGATTGTTGGCCTAGAAAACTTGATCGTTGTAGGTCTTGGTTTCAACTCTAGGACTGTTGGCCTATAAAACTTGATCGTTGTAGGTCTTGGTTTCAACTCTAGGATTGTTGGCCTAGAAAACTTGATCGTTGTAGGTCTTGGTTTCAACTCTAAAATTGTTGGCCTAGAAAACTTGATCTTTGTAGGTCTTGGTTTCAACTCTAGGATTGTTGGCCTAGAAAACTTGATCGTTGTAGGTCTTGGTTTCAACTCTAGGATTGTTGGCTTAGAAAACTTGATCGTTGTAGGTCTTGGTTTCAACTCTAGGATTGTTGGCCTAGAAAACTTGATCGTTGTAGGTCTTGGTTTCAACTCTAGGATTGTTGGCCTAGAAAACTTGATCGTTGTAGGTCTTGGTTTCAACTCTAGGATTGTTGGCCTAGAAAACTTGATCGTTGTAGGTCTTGGTTTCAACTCTAGGATTGTTGGCCTAGAAAACTTGATCGTTGTAGGTCTTGGTTTCAACTCTAGGATTGTTGGCCTAGAAAACTTGATCGTTGTAGGTCTTGGTTTCAACTCTAGGATTGTTGGCTTAGAAAACTTGATCGTTGTAGGTCTTGGTTTCAACTCTAGGATTGTTGGCCTAGAAAACATGATCGTTGTAGGTCTTGGTTTCAACTCTAGGACTGTTGGCCTATAAAACTTGATCGTTGTAGGTCTTGGTTTCAACTCTAGGATTGTTGGCCTAGAAAACTTGATCGTTGTAGGTCTTGGTTTCAACTCTAGGATTGTTGGCCTAGAAAACTTGATCGTTGTAGGTCTTGGTTTCAACTCTAGGATTGTTGGCTTAGAAAACTTGATCGTTGTAGGTCTTGGTTTCAACTCTAGGATTGTTGGCCTAGAAAACTTGAACGTTGTAGGTCTTGGTTTCAACTCTAGGACTGTTGGCCTATAAAACTTGATCGTTGTAGGTCTTGGTTTCAAATCTAGGATTGTTGGCCTAGAAAACTTGATCGTTGTAGGTCTTGGTTTCAACTCTAGGATTGTTGGCTTAGAAAACTTGATCGTTGTAGGTCTTGGTTTCAACTCTAGGATTGTTGGCCTAGAAAACATGATCGTTGTAGGTCTTGGTTTCAACTCTAGGACTGTTGGCCTATAAAACTTGATCGTTGTAGGTCTTGGTTTCAACTCTAGGATTGTTGGCCTAGAAAACTTGATCGTTGTAGGTCTTGGTTTCAACTCTAGGATTGTTGGCTTAGAAAACTTGATCGTTGTAGGTCTTGGTTTCAACTCTAGGATTGTTGGCCTAGAAAACTTGATCGTTGTAGGTCTTGGTTTCAACTCTAGGATTGTTGGCCTAGAAAACTTGATCGTTGTAGGTCTTGGTTTCAACTCTAGGATTGTTGGCCTAGAAAACTTGATCTTTGTAGGTCTTGGTTTCAACTCTAGGATTGTTGGCCTAGAAAACTTGATCGTTGTAGGTCTTGGTTTCAACTCTAGGATTGTTGGCCTAGAAAACATGATCGTTGTAGGTCTTGGTTTCAACTCTAGGACTGTTGGCCTATAAAACTTGATCGTTGTAGGTCTTGGTTTCAACTCTAGGATTGTTGGCCTAGAAAACTTGATCGTTGTAGGTCTTGGTTTCAACTCTAGGATTGTTGGCTTAGAAAACTTGATCGTTGTAGGTCTTGGTTTCAACTCTAGGATTGTTGGCCTAGAAAACTTGATCGTTGTAGGTCTTGGTTTCAACTCTAGGATTGTTGGCCTAGAAAACTTGATCGTTGTAGGTCTTGGTTTCAACTCTAGGATTGTTGGCCTAGAAAACTTGATCTTTGTAGGTCTTGGTTTCAACTCTAGGATTGTTGGCCTAGAAAACTTGATCGTTGTAGGTCTTGGTTTCAACTCTAGGATTGTTGGCTTAGAAAACTTGATCGTTGTAGGTCTTGGTTTCAACTCTAGGATTGTTGGCCTAGAAAACTTGATCGTTGTAGGTCTTGGTTTCAACTCTAGGATTGTTGGCCTAGAAAACTTGATCGTTGTAGGTCTTGGTTTCAACTCTAGGATTGTTGGCTTAGAAAACTTGATCGTTGTAGGTCTTGGTTTCAACTCTAGGATTGTTGGCCTAGAAAACTTGATCGTTGTAGGTCTTGGTTTCAACTCTAGGATTGTTGGCTTAGAAAACTTGATCGTTGTAGGTCTTGGTTTCAACTCTAGGATTGTTGGCCTAGAAAACTTGATCGTTGTAGGTCTTGGTTTCAACTCTAGGATTGTTGGCCTAGAAAACATGATCGTTGTAGGTCTTGGTTTCAACTCTAGGACTGTTGGCCTATAAAACTTGATCGTTGTAGGTCTTGGTTTCAACTCTAGGATTGTTGGCCTAGAAAACTTGATCGTTGTAGGTCTTGGTTTCAACTCTAGGATTGTTGGCCTAGAAAACATGATCGTTGTAGGTCTTGGTTTCAACTCTAGGACTGTTGGCCTATAAAACTTGATCGTTGTAGGTCTTGGTTTCAACTCTAGGATTGTTGGCCTAGAAAACTTGATCGTTGTAGGTCTTGGTTTCAACTCTAGGATTGTTGGCTTAGAAAACTTGATCGTTGTAGGTCTTGGTTTCAACTCTAGGATTGTTGGCCTAGAAAACTTGATCGTTGTAGGTCTTGGTTTCAACTCTAGGATTGTTGGCCTAGAAAACTTGATCGTTGTAGGTCTTGGTTTCAACTCTAGGATTGTTGGCCTAGAAAACTTGATCTTTGTAGGTCTTGGTTTCAACTCTAGGATTGTTGGCCTAGAAAACTTGATCGTTGTAGGTCTTGGTTTCAACTCTAGGATTGTTGGCTTAGAAAACTTGATCGTTGTAGGTCTTGGTTTCAACTCTAGGATTGTTGGCCTAGAAAACTTGATCGTTGTAGGTCTTGGTTTCAACTCTAGGATTGTTGGCCTAGAAAACTTGATCGTTGTAGGTCTTGGTTTCAACTCTAGGATTGTTGGCTTAGAAAACTTGATCGTTGTAGGTCTTGGTTTCAACTCTAGGATTGTTGGCCTAGAAAACTTGATCGTTGTAGGTCTTGGTTTCAACTCTAGGATTGTTGGCTTAGAAAACTTGATCGTTGTAGGTCTTGGTTTCAACTCTAGGATTGTTGGCCTAGAAAACTTGATCGTTGTAGGTCTTGGTTTCAACTCTAGGATTGTTGGCCTAGAAAACTTGATCGTTGTAGGTCTTGGTTTCAACTCTAGGATTGTTGGCTTAGAAAACTTGATCGTTGTAGGTCTTGGTTTCAACTCTAGGATTGTTGGCCTAGAAAACTTGATCGTTGTAGGTCTTGGTTTCAACTCTAGGACTGTTGGCCTATAAAACTTGATCGTTGTAGGTCTTGGTTTCAACTCTAGGATTGTTGGCCTAGAAAACTTGATCGTTGTAGGTCTTGGTTTCAACTCTAGGATTGTTGGCCTAGAAAACTTGATCGTTGTAGGTCTTGGTTTCAACTCTAGGATTGTTGGCCTAGAAAACTTGATCTTTGTAGGTCTTGGTTTCAACTCTAGGATTGTTGGCCTAGAAAACTTGATCGTTGTAGGTCTTGGTTTCAACTCTAGGATTGTTGGCTTAGAAAACTTGATCGTTGTAGGTCTTGGTTTCAACTCTAGGATTGTTGGCCTAGAAAACTTGATCGTTGTAGGTCTTGGTTTCAACTCTAGGATTGTTGGCCTAGAAAACTTGATCGTTGTAGGTCTTGGTTTCAACTCTAGGATTGTTGGCTTAGAAAACTTGATCGTTGTAGGTCTTGGTTTCAACTCTAGGATTGTTGGCCTAGAAAACTTGATCGTTGTAGGTCTTGGTTTCAACTCTAGGATTGTTGGCTTAGAAAACTTGATCGTTGTAGGTCTTGGTTTCAACTCTAGGATTGTTGGCCTAGAAAACTTGATCGTTGTAGGTCTTGGTTTCAACTCTAGGACTGTTGGCCTATAAAACTTGATCGTTGTAGGTCTTGGTTTCAACTCTAGGATTGTTGGCCTAGAAAACTTGATCGTTGTAGGTCTTGGTTTCAACTCTAGGATTGTTGGCCTAGAAAACTTGATCGTTGTAGGTCTTGGTTTCAACTCTAGGATTGTTGGCCTAGAAAACTTGATCGTTGTAGGTCTTGGTTTCAACTCTAGGATTGTTGGCTTAGAAAACTTGATCGTTGTAGGTCTTGGTTTCAACTCTAGGATTGTTGGCCTAGAAAACTTGATCGTTGTAGGTCTTGGTTTCAACTCTAGGACTGTTGGCCTATAAAACTTGATCGTTGTAGGTCTTGGTTTCAACTCTAGGATTGTTGGCCTAGAAAACTTGATCGTTGTAGGTCTTGGTTTCAACTCTAGGATTGTTGGCCTAGAAAACTTGATCGTTGTAGGTCTTGGTTTCAACTCTAGGATTGTTGGCCTAGAAAACTTGATCGTTGTAGGTCTTGGTTTCAACTCTAGGATTTTTGGCTTAGAAAACTTGATCGTTGTAGGTCTTGGTTTCAACTCTAGGATTGTTGGCCTAGAAAACTTGATCGTTGTAGGTCTTGGTTTCAACTCTAGGACTGTTGGCCTATAAAACTTGATCGTTGTAGGTCTTGGTTTCAACTCTAGGATTGTTGGCCTAGAAAACTTGATCGTTGTAGGTCTTGGTTTCAACTCTAGGATTGTTGGCCTAGAAAACTTGATCGTTGTAGGTCTTGGTTTCAACTCTAGGATTGTTGGCCTAGAAAACTTGATCGTTGTAGGTCTTGGTTTCAACTCTAGGATTGTTGGCTTAGAAAACTTGATCGTTGTAGGTCTTGGTTTCAACTCTAGGATTGTTGGCCTAGAAAACTTGATCGTTGTAGGTCTTGGTTTCAACTCTAGGACTGTTGGCCTATAAAACTTGATCGTTGTAGGTCTTGGTTTCAACTCTAGGATTGTTGGCCTAGAAAACTTGATCGTTGTAGGTCTTGGTTTCAACTCTAGGATTGTTGGCCTAGAAAACTTGATCGTTGTAGGTCTTGGTTTCAACTCTAGGATTGTTGGCCTAGAAAACTTGATCGTTGTAGGTCTTGGTTTCAACTCTAGGATTTTTGGCTTAGAAAACTTGATCGTTGTAGGTCTTGGTTTCAACTCTAGGATTGTTGGCCTAGAAAACTTGATCGTTGTAGGTCTTGGTTTCAACTCTAGGACTGTTGGCCTATAAAACTTGATCGTTGTAGGTCTTGGTTTCAACTCTAGGATTGTTGGCCTAGAAAACTTGATCGTTGTAGGTCTTGGTTTCAACTCTAGGATTGTTGGCCTAGAAAACTTGATCTTTGTAGGTCTTGGTTTCAACTCTAGGATTGTTGGCCTAGAAAACTTGATCGTTGTAGGTCTTGGTTTCAACTCTAGGATTGTTGGCTTAGAAAACTTGATCGTTGTAGGTCTTGGTTTCAACTCTAGGATTGTTGGCCTAGAAAACTTGATCGTTGTAGGTCTTGGTTTCAACTCTAGGATTGTTGGCCTAGAAAACTTGATCGTTGTAGGTCTTGGTTTCAACTCTAGGATTGTTGGCCTAGAAAACTTGATCGTTGTAGGTCTTGGTTTCAACTCTAGGATTGTTGGCCTAGAAAACTTGATCGTTGTAGGTCTTGGTTTCAACTCTAGGATTGTTGGCCTAGAAAACTTGATCGTTGTAGGTCTTGGTTTCAACTCTAGGATTGTTGGCTTAGAAAACTTGATCGTTGTAGGTCTTGGTTTCAACTCTAGGATTGTTGGCCTAGAAAACATGATCGTTGTAGGTCTTGGTTTCAACTCTAGGACTGTTGGCCTATAAAACTTGATCGTTGTAGGTCTTGGTTTCAACTCTAGGATTGTTGGCCTAGAAAACTTGATCGTTGTAGGTCTTGGTTTCAACTCTAGGATTGTTGGCCTAGAAAACTTGATCGTTGTAGGTCTTGGTTTCAACTCTAGGATTGTTGGCTTAGAAAACTTGATCGTTGTAGGTCTTGGTTTCAACTCTAGGATTGTTGGCCTAGAAAACTTGATCGTTGTAGGTCTTGGTTTCAACTCTAGGACTGTTGGCCTATAAAACTTGATCGTTGTAGGTCTTGGTTTCAACTCTAGGATTGTTGGCCTAGAAAACTTGATCGTTGTAGGTCTTGGTTTCAACTCTAGGATTGTTGGCTTAGAAAACTTGATCGTTGTAGGTCTTGGTTTCAACTCTAGGATTGTTGGCCTAGAAAACATGATCGTTGTAGGTCTTGGTTTCAACTCTAGGACTGTTGGCCTATAAAACTTGATCGTTGTAGGTCTTGGTTTCAACTCTAGGATTGTTGGCCTAGAAAACTTGATCGTTGTAGGTCTTGGTTTCAACTCTAGGATTGTTGGCTTAGAAAACTTGATCGTTGTAGGTCTTGGTTTCAACTCTAGGATTGTTGGCCTAGAAAACTTGATCGTTGTAGGTCTTGGTTTCAACTCTAGGACTGTTGGCCTATAAAACTTGATCGTTGTAGGTCTTGGTTTCAACTCTAGGATTGTTGGCCTAGAAAACTTGATCGTTGTAGGTCTTGGTTTCAACTCTAGGATTGTTGGCCTAGAAAACTTGATCGTTGTATGTCTTGGTTTCAACTCTAGGATTGTTGGCCTAGAAAACTTGATCGTTGTAGGTCTTGGTTTCAACTCTAGGATTGTTGGCTTAGAAAACTTGATCGTTGTAGGTCTTGGTTTCAACTCTAGGATTGTTGGCCTAGAAAACTTGATCGTTGTAGGTCTTGTTTTCAACTCTTGCAAAGCTAACATTCCGTAATAATGGTCTTTTAACATTTTTTTCTTCAATTTCAATTTCAATTTTATTACGTGAAAACATTACATGCAGCAACGCATAAATTAATCACGTGGTACGAGATTAAACAATTGAATTGTTTGAATTACATAAATAGGTGAAACAATGCAGATTACATCCAGGCAAACATATATCATTCATCAACACTATTAATTTCGGTGAATATACGAGCTGATCGTATAGAGAAGGCATTTCTTCTGCAAATAGTTCTCGGAGCAGGGTGGATTATTTTGAAAAATGCGCCTCTAGTGTTGGACGCTCTTATTTCAAAGTTGTGGTGCGTCCTGTCAGAGAGCACTTTTTTTCCCAAATATCAGTTTCAAGAGTAGTTTGAGGTCGTTAGATTCTCTAACAGAGAGAAGAGATACTAGGCCTAGTTGATTGTATCTCGTCTGACTACTTGGCATGTTATTAAACGAACAACCAAAGCACCGGCGAAAAACGCGACGCGTAAAATAATTTTGAACCTTCTCTAGTACAGCTATGTCCTTAGCGAAATGTGGGGAGTAAACAGTTGTACAGTGTTCTACAATAGATTTAATGTATATCTTGTAAGCGTTAACAAGTACATCCGGTTTACGACTCTTGAGAATTTTAAGAATAAGATGACATTTACGCTTTGCTTTCTGAGCTATTGTTGAGCAATGAGCAGAAAAAGTCAACTTGTTGTCTACAATAAATCCTAAATCACGAATCTCGTTGAGGTAGGGTAGGGAGTGACTATTTATAGAATATGGAAAATGAGGGGAACTCTGGGTACCAATTCTTAACACAGCACATTTTGGTAGAGATAAAGGCAATTGCCAAGCGTCGCACCACTCCACTATGGTATCAATCGAGTGTTGCAGTGTTGTATGAGAGTCTGTTTTAGAAAAAGACTTATAAACTTTCATGTCGTCTGCAAAAACTTTAATTTTACAATTATAAGAAGTTTCTTGTCCGTTTCTGGGTTAATATGAACTAACGCTGAATGCAGGAGCCACAATGGACGCTGGCAGCAGCATCTGCCTTCCTGCAGTGGATCAATCTTCTATTCCTCATTCGAAAGCTTCCTCGATTCGGAATCTACATCGTGATGTTTGTGGACATATGCAAGACATTCTCCAGATTCTTCGTCATCTTTGCTTTGTTCATCTTCGCCTTCGCAAACTCTTTCTACGTGGTCCTTCAGAATCGAGTAATTTTTTTCTAGTTATGTAACCATTTCGATTTTTTTCAAACTCTTCACACTACATGTTTAAAAAATATAAATACGGAGATTCTACCTCTCCATGTTCTTCTTATTGAGCTACCATTGAATTTTTTTCCTTCCACAAATAATTATGGTTCAACGGATAACTGCGACAATAACGATTAAGAACGTGTATTGTGAGAAAGTTTTAAGTAAATTTAAAGAAAAAAAGTTTTTTGGAAAATATTTTCAAACAGTAAACGTCGATTTTTAGAACTTTTGAACTTACAAAATAGACATTCCAAGAGAAAAGAGTTGATGGCCCTCGAAAACGTGCTTTTTCGTTATTCAAAGAAGCCGGGTTCTATAAAGTTGCTCAGAAAACTTGAAAAGTGAGGAGACGAGTATGAAAACTTCGATGATTTACTACCTAACTTCAGCCTGAATTCTCTGGATTCTTCCATTCTCTTCTCAAAACTACCATCATGATGATCGGAGAGTTCGATTACGCCTCCATCTTCCATGGAGACCCGAATGTTCACACAGAGAAGGTTTCCATAATTCTCTGGTAGCATCATTTCGCCCATGTGTTTTAACTGGTAACGTACAGAACTTTGAGAAATGGCCAGGTTCGATCTCCCCCGGTGGACTAGTTTTTTTCTGTTTAATAGTTTAAGAAATTATGACTTTTTTAATAGTACCAACAATGTTTCTATTCATACCCTCTTCAAGCTAATCACGTTTCTGACCGGCGCATTTATTCAGCGTATCCAGAAGTTTTTTTTATTGCGCCTTGAAACGTCACAGAGGCCAGCTGGAAGCGTTCACATGTACGGCCAGAAACTCTACGATATATAGAAAAAAATTTAAGTTTTATCCAAATTAGAACAAAGACCTGGGGCGGTATGCAGAGACAATAATCTAAGCTAAATTATAGGGTAAATCATAGGGAAAGTTCAAGATAGGCATGTTTTGGTTACAGAGACAATAATCCTGCTCAGACCATTATAGCCGGCTATGAAATTATAGTTCTACGGCTATAATATTCTAGGTACGCGAAATTCGAATGCAGAGACAATACTCTGGGGTAAATTATACTCTAAAACATTCGAGATTTGCTGAGATGCTCCGACCCGTCTCAGCTACATAGCTCTAGATTATTCTTTTCGGTGTCAACTTTTGCTATTTTCCGGCTTTTTTTGATGTGGAAACGGGGTTTTACCAAGAGCTGATAAAACTAGACTATTTAAAACAATAACATGTAAATGTATTTACAGAGTAGTTCAGGGTAGCCGATATAAAAATGTGATAATTTGAACACTCTGGCTCAATTATTCTTCGAGATGGCCCTGTATATGTTCTTAAAATCCTTCACTTTTCTTTTCGGCGAATTTCATGACTCATGTTAATAATACTCATTACACGACTCATGACTATTGTCTTTTCGCAGTCTACACATCTCTCATCAGTATTGTTGCAGGTGCACGCCTTACACTTGGCATATCCTCTCTACCTATTCTTTTCAATCGTAATGACTATTCTTCTGATGAACCTACTGGTAAGTTCAGTTTTTTGAAGTAAATCATATGGTCGAAAGTCACGATTCCCATCCAACCATGCGAATTTTATTCCCTGTTATTCTTTAACCATTCTAACTCTAAATTATGCTCAGATTTCTTTTTTTCTCTCCCGCTCTCTCTTTTGTCTCTATTCCTCCTTTTGTCTTTCTTACTATCTCTATCAGCGTCTCTCATATTTTCACTCTCTTGTGTTCTCCATTTTTCTATCTCTCCCTCTCTCTACCTCGCTCTTCCTTTCGCTCCCCTTTCTCATTTTCTCTCTCTGTTTCTCCTTTTGTCTCTTTCTTGCTATCTCTATCCCCTCTCTCTCTCTCACATTTTTACTCTCTCGCGTTCTCTCTTTTTCTATCTCTCTCTCCCTCTATCTTTTTCTCTCCCTTTTTTTCTCCCTTTTCTTTACCTATCTTTTTACTCTTTCACATCTTTCTTTTTCGGCGGCTTTTACGTTACGTTTATTATTTATTTTGTACTCCGTGTCTTTTTCTTTTTCTTCTTCTTCTCTGTCATAGCTGTGTCTACTTGTTACTACTCTCTTTATTTCCAGGTCGGTTTGGCTGTGGATGACATCAAATCTGTGCAAGAAAAAGCTGCTCTCAAGCGTCTCTCAATGCAGGTGAGCGTCTTCTCTTGCTCTCTCTTCTCTTGCTCTCTCTCTCTCTCTCTCTCTCTCTCTCTCTCTCTCTCTCTCTTTCTTTCTCTCTCTCTCTCTCTCTCTCTCTTTCTCTCACGCTCCCGGTTTGAGTCGAGATGGCTGGGTTCGATCCCCGCCTGGTGGACTAGCTTTTCTCTGTGCGATAGTTCAATCATTTGTCATCTTAACCAGGCGTCACTGCCTTTAAACTGTGTAACTTAGAATTTGAAGTTCAGAAGAGCTTGAGGAGAAAAAACAGAAACAATAACGAAAAGAGAGAACTATTTAGGAATCGCTATAAGAACGAAGCAAGGGTTGAATTAATGAAGGTATGCATGAATGATCGGAGAAAATAACGAATGAGTTATTCAATGAAGCGAGGAATGAATGAATCGATGAATTCTTCAGGTTGACCTCGTTCTACAAGTGGAGGCCGCCTTGCCGGTATACTTCAGAAGGCATGCGGCTAGAGGATTCTTCTCACTCTATCCGCAGAAGAGGAAGGAAGGCTTCTGGAACAAGCTAAGAAGCAGATTCGGCTCCGGCGACCACTCCCTCGATGACATCGAGCAACACCTCTTTCATGAAGAAGTTTCCAACTATATCATTCACCAATTCATTCTCTAATTCATTCATAAATTCAACTTCTTCTAAGCTAGGTGGAATGTGGGATTGAAAAACTCGTGTCTGGGTCAAGTATTCTCTCCCGTACATCTACAACACAAGGAGTCTAGAGGCAAAGTCATGAATAAATGCGCTCAAAGTCTTAAAAACTAAACTTGAAAAGAAAAGTTCAATAAAACTTGCTTCAATTTGATGGAACTATCACACGGAGAGAAAATAATCCAGTCAGCGGGATCGAAATCCCTCCCCCCTGTCTCTCGCTAACCGGGAGCGAACACGGTACCACTCAACAAAATTGCATTGATTGAGGAAAGTGGCTCGGCAGTCGAAAGCGCCCTGCAACTGCAAGGATCCGCTCTGAAGACGCTGCAATCGAATGTTGATGAACTCTACAAGAAGCAACTCGTCATGGAGGAATTGCTACAAGAAATACTCACCACACTTCGCTCTAAAGAATAAGGGGACGAGCCGAACCTCCCTCTTTGTTTTCCTCTTCTTTCAATCCTTCCTCTGTCTCACGCTCTCTCTCTCTCTCTCTCTCTCTCTCTCTCTCTCTCTCTCTCTCTCTCTCTCTCTCTCTCCCTCTTTCTTCTTCTAAGTACTTCTCTTCTCTTTCTCTTGCTAGCCTTTGAAATCTCAACTCGCCTCCCCCTTTTCTCTTTCTCTCTTTTTTCTCTTATGTAGTAGTTTTTAGCTCTCTCTCTTTTTTTCTGCTTTGTAGATTAATTAAACAATCAATGACACTTGTAGTTTTTGAAAATCAGAACTTATGTACTGGAAAAAACGAATCTCGTAATCATAATGATTTTCGAGAAAAATCTCTTCAATCATTTAACCTTATTCTCTGTAAAAAAATTGCTGATTTGATCCTCACAGTTATCTCATTCTAGGTGAATGATTCGTTGTTGAAGTTTTTCATAAGCGTCTGAGAAAGATAGTCGAGTCATTTATCTTCGCAATCCACCTGAAACAGTGCCTTAAGCTCTTGACAAAAGTTTACTAGTGAGTGTTCAAGTAAATTCTCAGTTACACAGTTCAAAAACCTGGTTTAAATGCGATTTTGTTATTATAACTCACGGACAAAAGTTAGGCAACAGCGCGAGACCGAACCCAACCTTTTCTTCTTCTCTAACAGAGAGAAAACTAGAGATGGGTGGGTTCGATACTGCCGAATGAACTACATATGTATCTTAACTACAATTTCACTGAAATGTTTGTTGAGCTCTTTTTGTTACTGTTAAATTTTCAATGTACCGCGTTTCGGTATAAGAGCGTTGTTTCTTCTCTGGTATCCAGATAAAAGTTTTAAAAAAAACTTTTCAAAGTGTGTTTATGAAAAACCTCAATTTGAAATGCAACATAATTGAAGTCTTACAAATTTTGAAGATCAGAAAAAGCATTATCATTTTTTTTTGTAAAAGTATATCATGAACGAGTTCAAACGTTTAAACCAGAAACATTCAAGACTGGACCATTCAACCGATAGTAAAAGGAACCGTAAGATTAGGTGAAGCAGCCTTAGAAACAGGAAGAAACAACGGACATCTTGGATTGAATTTGGTTACAATTTTTGACTAAGGAAAATTTCCATCACAAAACAAAACAAATGCTATTAGGGGAAACGCCGAAAACGTTGATGCCAGAGTGTTATGGCTATTTGAAAAGAGTTCCAATCTACTAAGAACAGTTGAACTACCAAATTTTCATTCTGAAGAGAAAAAAACCTTGAAGATACCAGCTCACATCGATGATAGAACTACCAAATTTTCATCTGAAGAAAAAAAAACCTTGAAGATACAAGCTCACATTGATAATAGAACTACCAAATTTTCATCTGAAGAAAAAACCTTGAAGATACCAGCTCACATCGATGATAGAACTACCAAATTTTCATCTTAAGAAAAAAACCTTGAAGATACCAGCTCACATCGATGATAGAACTACCAAATTTTCATCTGAAGAAAAAAAAACCTTGAAGATACCAGCTCACATCGATGATAAAACTTATCATCCTCACAGACCAAATTTTTCAACTGAACACTTGAAAATATGATTCAAAAAACTTAAAAATTTTCTACCGATTTTTTTACAGGAAATTTTAAATTTTTTGAGTTTGAGTTTATTACGCATGGGAAAGGCGTGGTAAGGTATAAGGAAGGGGGTCTTCCATGTGAGGGGAACATGAGGTCGAAGAAGTTGATAACATATGAGGTCGAAGGGGTCCACGTTGATTTAGGAAAGAACTTTTGAGTGATAGGTCGGTCCTACTCCTGTGTTAGCATTGTGTGGGAGGGTGGTGAGGGACCAGGACGGTACAGCTTCAAGGTGTCCAATTCCTCGTTGAAGCCAGATTGCATATTGTCCACTAGACGAAATGAATAGAGCAGAGAGCGGATGGAAAATCGACCACTCCAGTCATGGTAACCAAGATAGAATTTTACCGTTTTCAGAGAGTTTAATTCACACAGACGGTATTTAAAGCCAGGGAGATACAGTAGACGAGAATTAAACACTGACACATAATCTTAGAAAGAAAATTATATCGAAAAAATAATGCGGACTTTTCTTAAATACCTTGATTTGGGAAGAGAGCGAACCGAAAGAGAGGGAGCAAAGACGGAGTAAATTTTCTCGCCTAGGTACAGGTACAGTACTACATTGCATTTTTTCTGCAGTTTTCAAAATCCACTTCATGCAACAGTTTCATAAGTATGTATGTATAACTATTTTCACATTTATACATTTCTATAGCTTATAGATATGAATACTCATAAACTGCCGCGCCATTAATCTATACGAGATTAGATCATCGCAGAGATGATCTCGTTGATTTAAAAAAAAAGATCACAATATCGGTATGCTCATCTGTTTGCCAATAACAGAATTTGTCTTGCACGGAAGTGCCTTTGATTCAAACCTGAAAACGCGTAAGATTTTCAGCGTGTGAAATTTTTTTTTTGTAGTGTACAAACGCACGAGTTTGTTTATTAAATTTTTAATTACAGTTTTTTTTTTTAAATTACAAGTTATTTGAAATATATACTATTATTGAGTGATGTTATTTTGCGCATAAACATTAACATTGCGCAACGCATAAACACTT